>OV050031.1:91609430-92323475 GCA_920105625.2 Clusia tigrina
CCCCAATCGACAGCGCCAGCGACTGAGACTCCTACAGAGACGCTGACAGAGGCTGCGACGCCGACTGAGGCACATAGGGTTAGATATTGGCATAGAGAAAGCAGCAGGCCCCCCAATCGACTGCAGCAGCAACTGAGACACCTACAGATACGCTGACAGAGGTTGCGAGCCGACTGAGACGCCGACTGAGGCTGATAGGGGTAGATATAGGCATAGAGAAGGCAGCAGACCCCCCAATCGACAGCGCCAGCGACTGAGACTCCTACAGAGACGCTGACAGAGGCTGCGACACCGACTGAGACGCCGACTGAGGCAGATAGGGGTAGATATAGGCATAGAGAAGGCAGCAGACCCCCCCAATCGACAGCGGCAGGAACTGAGACACCTACAGAGACGCAGACAGAGGCTGCGACGCCGACTGAGGCAGACAGGGTTAGATATTGGCATAGCGAAAGCAGCAGACCCCACCAATCGACAGCGCCAGTGACAGAGCCACCTACAGATACACTGACAGAGGTTGCGACACCGATGGAGACACCGACTGAGGCAGATAAGGGTAGATATAGGCATAGAGAAGGCAGCAGACCCCCCAATCGACAGCGGCAGGAACTGAGACACCTACAGAGACGCTGACAGAGGCTGCGACGCCGACTGAGACGCCGACTGGGCAGATAGGGGTAGATATAGGCATAGAGAAGGCAGCAGACCCCCCAACCGACAGCGCCAGCGACTGAGACGCCTACAGAGACGCTGACAGAGGCTGCGACGCCGACTGAGGCTGATAGTTGTAGATATAATCATAGAGAAGGCAGCAGATCCCCCAATCGACAGCGGCAGCGACTGAGACACCTACAGAGACGCTGACAGAGGCTGCGACGCCGACTGAGGCAGACAGGGTTAGATATTGGCATAGCGAAAGCAGCAGACCCCACCAATCGACAGCGCCAGTGACAGAGCCGCCTACAGATACACTGACAGACGTTGCGACACCGATGGAGACACCGACTGAGGCAGATAAGGGTAGATATAGGCCTAGAGAAGGCAGCAGACCCCCTAATCGACAGTGGCAGCGACTGAGAAGCCTTCAGAGACGCTGACAGAGACGCCGACTGAGGTAGATAGGGGTAGATATAGGTATAGAAAAGGCAGCAGAACCCCCAATCGACAGCGGCAACGACTGAGGCTCCTACAGATACGCTGACAAAAGCTGCGACACCGACTGAGACGCCGACTGAGGCAGATAGGGGTAGATATAGGCATAGAGAAAGCAGCGGACACCCCAATCGACAGCGGCAGCGACTGACACGCCTACAGAAACGCTGACAGAGGCTGCGACGCCGACTGAGGCAGATAGGGGAAGATATAATCATAGAGAAGGCAGCAGACCCCCCCAATCGACAGCGGCAACGACTAGGATGCCTACAGAGACGCTTACAGAGGCTGCGACACCGACTGAGACGCTGACTGATGCAGATAGGGGTAGATATAGGCATAGAGAAGGCAGCAGACCCCCAATCGGCAGCGGCAGCGACTGAGACGCCTACAGAGACGCTGACAGAGGCTGCGATGCAAACTGAGGCACTTAGGGGTAGATATTGCCATAGAGAATGCAGCAAACCCCCCCAGTCGACAGTGGCAGCGACTGAGAGGCCTACAGAAACGCTGACAGAGGCTGCGACACCGAATGAGGGAGATAAGGGTAGATATAGGCATAGAGAAGGCAGCAGACCCCCCAATAAACAGCGGCAACGACTGAGACGCCTACAGAGACGCTGACAGAGGCTGCGACGACGACTGAGACGCCGACTGAGGCATATAGGGGTAGATATAGCCATAGAGAAGGCAGCCAACACCCCCAATCGACTGCGGCAGCGACTGAGAAGCTTTCAGAGATGCTGACAGCGGCTGCGACGTAGACTGAGACGCCGACTGAGGCAGAGAGGAGTAGATATAGGCATATAGAAGGCAGCAGACCCCCCCAATCGGCAGCGGCAGCGACTGAGACACCTACAGAGACGCTGACAGTGGCTGCGACGCCGACTGAGGCACATAGGGTTAGATATTGGCATAGAGAAAGCAGCAGTCCCAATCGACTGCGGCAGCAAGTGAGACACCTACAGACACGCTGACAGAGGTTGCGAGCCGATTGAGACGCCGACTGAGGCCGATAGGGGTAGATATAGGCATAGAAAAGGCAGCAGACCCCCAATCGACAGCGGCAACGACTGAGACGCCTACAGAAACGCTGACAGAGGCTGCGACACCGACTGAGACGCCGTCTGATGTAGATAGGGGTAGATATAGGCATAGAGAAGGCAGCAGACCCCCAATCGGCAGCGGCAGCGACTGAGACGCCTACAGAGACGCTGACAGAGGCTGCGACGCAAACTGAGGCACTTAGGGGTAGATATTGCCATAGAGAAGGCAGCAAACCCCCGAGTCGACAGCGGCAGCGACTGAGAGGCCTACAGAAACGCTGACAGAGGCTGCGACACCGAATGAGGGAGATAAGGGTAGATATAGGCATAGAGAAAGCAGCAGACCCCCCAATCGACAGCGGCAACGACTGAGACGCCTACAGAGACGCTGACAGAGGCTGCGACGCCGACTGAGGCAGATAGAGGTAGATATAGGCATAGAGAAGGCAGCAGACCCCCCAATCGACAGCGGCAGCGACTGAGACGCCTACAGAGACGCTGACAGAGGCTGCGACGACGACTGAGACGCCGACTGAGGCATATAGGGGTAGATATAGCCATAGAGAAGGCAGCAAACACCCCCAATCGACTGCGGCAGCGCCTGAGAAGCCTTCAGAGATGCTGACAGAGGCTGCGACGCAGACTGAGACGCCGACTTAGGCAGATAGGAGTAGATATAGGCATATAGAAGGCAGCATACCCCCCAATCGACAGCGGCAGCAGCTGAGACACCTACAGAGACGCTGACAGTGGCTGCGACGCCGACTGAGGCACATAGGGTTAGATATTGGCATAGAGAAAGCAGCAGACCCCCCAATCGACTGCGGCAGCAACTGACACACCTACAGATACGCTGACAGAGGTTGCGAGCCGACTGAGACGCCGACTGAGGCCGATAGGGGTAGATATAGGCATAGAGAAGGCAGCAGACCCCCCAATCGACAGCGCCAGCGACTGAGACGCCTACAGAGACGCTGACAGAGGCTGCGACGCCGACTAAGACGCCGACTGAGACGCCGACTGGGCAGATAGGGGTAGATATAGGCATAGAGAAGGCAGCAGACCCCCCAATCGACAGCGGCAGCGACTGAGACGCCTACAGAGTCGCAGACAGAGACGCCGACTGAGGTAGATAGGGGTAGATATAGGTATAGAGAAGGCACCAGAACCCCCAATCGACAGCGGCAACGACTGAGACGCCTACAGAGACGCTGACAGGGGCTGCGACTCCGACTGAGACGCCGTCTGATGCAGATAGGGGTAGATATAGGCATAGAGAAGGCAGCAGACCCCCAATCGACAGCGCCAGCGACTGAGACTCCTACAGAGACGCTGACAGAGGCTGCGACGCCGACTGAGGCACATAGGGTTAGATATTGGCATAGAGAAAGCAGCAGGCCCCCCAATCGACTGCAGCAGCAACTGAGACACCTACAGATACGCTGACAGAGGTTGCGAGCCGACTGAGACGCCGACTGAGGCTGATAGGGGTAGATATAGGCATAGAGAAGGCAGCACACCCCCCAATCGACAGCGCCAGCGACTGAGACTCCTACAGAGACGCTGACAGAGGCTGCGACACCGACTGAGACGCCGACTGAGGCAGATAGGGGTAGATATAGGCATAGAGAAGGCAGCAGACCCCCCCAATCGACAGCGGCAGGAACTGAGACACCTACAGAGACGCAGACAGAGGCTGCGACGCCGACTGAGGCAGACAGGGTTAGATATTGGCATAGCGAAAGCAGCAGACCCCACCAATCGACAGCGCCAGTGACAGAGCCACCTACAGATACACTGACAGAGGTTGCGACACCGATGGAGACACCGACTGAGGCAGATAAGGGTAGATATTGGCATAGAGAAGGCAGCAGACCCCCCAATCGACAGCGGCAGGAACTGAGACACCTACAGAGACGCTGACAGAGGCTGCGACGCCGACTGAGACGCCGACTGGGCAGATAGGGGTAGATATAGGCATAGAGAAGGCAGCAGACCCCCCAACCGACAGCGCCAGCGACTGAGACGCCTACAGAGACGCTGACAGAGGCTGCGACGCCGACTGAGGCTGATAGTTGTAGATATAGATCATAGAGAAGGCAGCAGATCCCCCAATCGACAGCGGCAGCGACTGAGACACCTACAGAGACGCTGACAGAGGCTGCGACGCCGACTGAGGCAGACAGGGTTAGATATTGGCATAGCGAAAGCAGCAGACCCCACCAATCGACAGCGCCAGTGACAGAGCCGCCTACAGATACACTGACAGAGGTTGCGACACCGATGGAGACACCGACTGAGGCAGATAAGGGTAGATATAGGCATAGAGAAGGCAGCAGACCCCCTAATCGACAGTGGCAGCGACTGAGAAGCCTTCAGAGACGCTGACAGAGGCTGCGACGCAGACTGAGATGCGGATTGAAGCAGATAGGAGTAGATATAGGCATATAGAAGGCAGCAGACCCCCCAATCGACTGCAGCAGCAACTGAGACACCTACAGATACGCTGACAGAGGCTGCGACGCCGACTGAGACGCCGACTGGGCAGATAGGGGTAGATATAGGCATAGAGAAGGCAGCAGACCCCCCAATCGACAGCGGCAGGAACTGAGACACCTACAGAGACGCAGACAGAGGCTGCGACGCCGACTGAGGCTGACAGGGTTAGATATTGGCATAGCGAAAGCAGCAGACCCCACCAATCGACAGCGCCAGTGACAGAGCCGCCTACAGATACACTGACAGAGGTTGCGACACCGATGGAGACACCGACTGAGGCAGATAAGGGTAGATATAGGCATAGAGAAGGCAGCAGACCCCCTAATCGACAGTGGCAGCGACTGAGAAGCCTTCAGAGACGCTGACAGAGGCTGCGACGCAGACTGAGATGCGGATTGAAGCAGATAGGAGTACATATAGGCATATAGAAGGCAGCAGACCCCCCAATCGACTGCAGCAGCAACTGAGACACCTACAGATACGCTGACAGAGGCTGCGACGCCGACTGGGCAGATAGGGGTAGATATAGGCATAGAGAAGGCAGCAGACCCCCCAACCGACAGCGCCAGCGACTGAGACGCCTACAGAGACGCTGACAGAGGCTGCGACGCCGACTGAGGCTGATAGTTGTAGATATAATCATAGAGAAGGCAGCAGATCCCCCAATCGACAGCGGCAGCGACTGAGACACCTACAGAGACGCTGACAGAGGCTCCGACGCCGACTGAGGCACATAGGGTTAGATATTGGCATAGAGAAAGCAGCAGGCCCCCCAATCGACTGCGGCAGCAACTGGGACACCTACAGATACGCTGACAGAGGCTGCGACGCCGACTGAGACGCCGACTGGGCAGATAGGGGTAGATATAGGCATAGAGAAGGCAGCAGACCCCCCAATCGACAGCGGCAGCGACTGAGACGCCTACAGAGTCGCAGACAGAGACGCTGACTGAGGCAGATAGGGGTAGATATAGGCATAGAGAAGGAAGCAGACCCCCCAATCGACAGCGGCAGCGACTGAGACACCTACAGATACGCTGGCAGAGGTTGCGACGCCGACTGAGGCAGATATGGGTAGATATAAACAAAGAGAAGGCAGCAGACGCCCATCATCGACAGCGGCAGCGACTGAGAAGCCTTCAGAGATGCTGACAGAGGCTGCGACGCCGACTGAGACGCCGACTGAGGCAAATAGGGTAGATATTGGCATAGAGAAGGCAGCAGACACCCCAATCGACAGCGGCAGCGACTGATACACCTACAGAAACGCTGACAGAGGCTGCGACGCCGACTGAGACGCCGACTGAGGCAGATAAAGGTGGATATAGGCATAGAGAAGGCAGCAGATCCCCCAATCCACAGCGGCAGCGACTGAGACACCTAAGACGCTGACAGAGGTTGCGACGCCGACTGAGACACTGACAGACGTTGCGACGCCGACTGAGGCAGATAGGGTTAGATATAATCATAGAGAAAGCAGCAGACCCCCCAATCGACAGCGGCAACGACTGAGACGCCTACAAAAACGCCTACAGAGGCTGCGACACCGACTGAGACGTTTACTGATGCAGATAGGGGTAGATATAGGCATAGAAATGGCAGCAGACCCCCAATCGACAGCGGCTGCGACTAAGACGCCTACAGAGACGCTGACAGAGGCTGTGAAGCAGACTGAGACATCGACTGAGGCAGATAAGTGTAGATATAGGCATAGAGAAGGCAGCAGATGCCCCTAATCGACAGCGGCAGCGACTGAGACGCCTTCAGAAAAGCTGACAGAGGCTGCGACGCCGAATAAGGCAGATAGGTGTAGATATAGGCACAGAGAAGGCAGCAGACCCCCCAATCGACAGCGGCAGCGACTGAGACGCCTACAGAAACGCTGACAGAGGATGCGACGCCGACTGAGGCAGATGGGGGTAGATATAGGCGTAGAGAAAGTAGCAGATCCCCACACTCGACAGCGGTAGCGACTGAGATGCCTACAGAAACGCTGACAGAGGCTGCGAAGCCAACTGAGGCAGATAGGGGTAGATATAATCATAGCGAAGGCAGCAGACAACCCAATCGACAGCGGCAGCGACTGAGACGCCTACACAGACGCTGACAGAGGCTGCGACGACGACTGAGACGCCGACTGATAGCCATAGAGAAGGCAGCAAACCCCCCCAATCGACTGCGGCAGCGTCTGAGACGCCTTCAGAGACGCTGACAGAGGCTGCAACGTCGACTGATGTTGATAGGGGTAGATATAGGCATAGAGAAGGCAGCAGACCCCCCAATCGACAGCGGCAGCAACTGAGACACCTACAGGGACGCAGACAGAGGCTACGACGCCGACTGATGCAGATAGGGTTAGATATTGGCATAGAGAAAGCAGCAGACCCCACCAATCGACAGCGGCAGCGACTGAAACACTTACAGATACACTGACAGAGGGTGCGAAACCGATTAAGACGCCGACTGAGGCAGATAGAGGTAGATATAGGCATAGAGAAGGCACCAGACCCCCTAATCGACAGTGGCAGTGACTGAGACGCCTTCAGAGACGCTGACAGAGGCTGCGACGCCGACTGAGACGCCGACTACGGCAGATAGGGTTAGATATAGGCATAGAGAAGGCAGCAGACCCCCCAATCGACAGCGGCAGCGACTGAGACACCTACAGAGACGCTGACAGAGGCTACGACGCCGACTGAGGCAGATTGGGTTAGATATTGGCATAGAGAAAGCAGCAGACCCCCCAATCGACTGAGGCAGCAACTGAGATACCTACAGATACGCTGACAGACGTTGCGACGCCGACTGAGACGCTGACAGACGTTGCGACGCCGACTGAGGCAGATAGGGGTAGATATAGGCATAGAGAAGGCAGAAGACCCCCTAATCGACAGCGGCAGCGGGTGAGACGCCTACAGAAACGCTGACAGAGGCTGCGACGCCGACTGAGACATCGACTGAGGCAGATAAGTGTGGATATAGGCATAGAGAAGGCAGCAGACCCCCCAATCGAGAACGGCAGGGACTGAGACGCATACAGAGACGCTGAAAGAGGCTGCGACGCCGACTGAGACGTCGACTGAGGCAGATAAGTGTAGATATAGTCATAGAGAAGGCAGCAGCCCCCAAATCGACAGCGACAGCGACTGAGATGCCTACAGAAACGCTGAAAGAGGCTGCGACGCCGACTAAGGCAGATAGGGGTAGATATAGGCACAAAAAGGCAGCAGACCCCTCAATCGACAGCGCCAGCGACTGACACGCCTACAGAGACGTTGACAGAGGCTGCGACTCCGACTGAGACGCCGACTGAGGCAGATAGGGGTAGATATAGGCATAGAGAAGGCAGCAGACCTCCCCAATCGACAGCAGAAGCGACTGAGACGCCTACAGAGACGCCGACAGAGACGCCGACTGAGGTAGATAGGGGTAGATATAGGTATAGAAAAGGCAGCAGAACCCCCAATCGACAGCGCCAGCGACTGACACGCCTACAGAAACGCTGACAGAGGCTGCGACTGATACTGAGACGCCGACTGAGGCAGATAAGGGTGGATATAGGCATAGAGAAGGCAGCAGACCCCCCAATCGAGAACGGCAGCGACTGAGACGCATACAGAGACGCTGAAAGAGGCTGCGACGCCGACTGAGACGTCGACTGAGGCAGGTAAGTGTAGATATAGTCATAGAGAAGGCAGCAGCCCCCCAATCGACAGCGACAGCGACTGAGATGCCTACAGAAACGCTGAAAGAGGCTGCGCCGCCGCCTAAGGCAGATAGGGGTAGATATAGGCACAAAAAAGGCAGCAGACCCCCCAATCGACAGCGCCAGCGACTGACACGCCTACAGAGACGTTGACAGAGGCTGCGACGCCGACTGAGGCAGATAGGGGTAGATATAGGCATAGAGAAGGCAGCAGACCTCCCAATCGACAGCGGAAGCGACTGAGACGCCTACAGAGACGCCGACAGAGACGCCGACTGAGGTAGATAGGGGTAGATATAGGTATAGAAAAGGCAGCAGAACCCCCAATCGACAGCGGCAACGACTGAGGCTCCTACAGATACGCTGACAAAAGCTGCGACACCGACTGAGACGCCGACTGAGGCAGATAGGGGTAGATATAGGCATAGAGAAAGCAGCGGACACCCCAATCGACAGCGGCAGCGACTGACACGCCTACAGAAACGCTGACAGAGGCTGCGACGCCGACTGAGGCAGATAGGGGAAGATATAATCATAGAGAAGACAGCAGACCCCCCCAATCGACAGCGGCAACGACTAGAATGCCTACAGAGACGCTTACAGAGGCTGCGACACCGACTGAGACGCTGACTGATGCAGATAGGGGTAGATATTGGCATAGAGAAGGCAGCAGACCCCCAATCGGCAGCGGCAGCGGCAGCGACTGAGACGCCTACAGAGACGCTGACAGAGGCTGCGATGCAAACTGAGGCACTTAGGGGTAGATATTGCCATAAAGAATGCAGCAAACCCCCCCAGTCGACAGTGGCAGCGACTGAGAGGCCTACAGAAACGCTGACAGAGGCTGCGACACCGAATGAGGGAGATAAGGGTAGATATAGGCATAGAGAAGGCAGCAGACCCCCCAATAAACAGCGGCAACGACTGAGACGCCTACAGAGACGCTGACAGAGGCTGCGACGACGACTGAGACACCGACTGAGGCAGATAGAGGTAGATATAGGCATAGAGAAGGCAGCAGACCCCCCAATCGACAGCGGCAGCGACTGAGACGCCTACAGAGACGCTGACAGAGGCTGCGACGACGACTGAGACGCCGACTGAGGCATATTGGGGTAGATATAGCCATAGAGAAGGCAGCCAACACCCCAAATCGTCTGCGGCAGCGACTGAGAAGCTTTCAGAGATGCTGACAGCGGCTGCGACGTAGACTGAGACGCCGACTGAGGCAGATAGGAGTAGATATAGGCATATAGAAGGCAGCAGACCCCCCCAATCGGCAGCGGCAGCGACTGAGACACCTACAGAGACGCTGACAGTGGCTGCGACACCGACTGAGGCACATAGGGTTAGATATTGGCATAGAGAAAGCAGCAGACCCAATCGACTGCGGCAGCAAGTGAGACACCTACAGACACGCTGACAGAGGTTGCGAGCCGATTGAGACGCCGACTGAGGCCGGTAGGGGTAGATATAGGCATAGAAAAGGCAGCAGACCCCCAATCGACAGCGGCAACGACTGAGACGCCTACAGAAACGCTGACAGAGGCTGCGACACCGACTGAGACGCCGTCTGATGTAGATAGGGGTAGATATAGACATAGAGAAGACAGCAGACCCCCAATCGGCAGCGGCAGCGACTGAGACGCCTACAGAGACGCTGACAGAGGCTGCGACGCAAACTGAGGCACTTAGGGTTAGATATTGCCATAGAGAAGGCAGCAAACCCCCGAGTCGACAGCGGCAGCGACTGAGAGGCCTACAGAAACGCTGACAGAGGCTGCGACACCGAATGAGGGAGATAAGGGTAGATATAGGCATAGAGAAAGCAGCAGACCCCCCAATCGACAGCGGCAACGACTGAGACGCCTACAGAGACGCTGACAGAGGCTGCGACGCCGACTGAGGCAGATAGAGGTAGATATAGGCATAGAGAAAGCAGACCCCCCAATCGACAGCGGCAGCGACTGAGACGCCTACAGAGACGCTGACAGAGGCTGCGACGACGACTGAGACGCCGACTGAGGCATATAGGGGTAGATATAGCCATAGAGAAGGCAGCAAACACCCCCAATCGACTGCGGCAGCGCCTGAGAAGCCTACAGTGACGCTGACAGTGGTTGCGATGCCGACTGAGGCACATAGGGTTAGATATTGGCATAGAGAAAGCAGCAGACCCCCCAATCGACTGCGGCAGCAACTGACACACCTACAGATACGCTGACAGAGGTTGCGAGCCGACTGAGGCCGATAGGGGTAGATATAGGCATAGAGAAGGCAGCAGACCCCCCAATCGACAGCGCCAGCGACTGAGACGCCTACAGAGACGCTGACAGAGGCTGCGACGCCGACTAAGACGCCGACTGAGACGCCGACTGGGCAGATAGGGGTAGATATAGGCATAGAGAAGGCAGCAGACCCCCCAATCGACAGCGGCAGCGACTGAGACGCCTACAGAGTCGCAGACAGAGACGCTGACTGAGGTAGATAGGGGTAGATATAGGTATAGAGAAGGAAGCAGACCCCCCAATCGACAGCGGCAGCGACTGAGACACCTACAGATACGCTGGCAGAGGTTGCGACGCCGACTGAGGCAGATATGGGTAGATATAAACATAGAGAAGGCAGCAGACGCCCATCATCGACAGCGGCAGCGACTGAGAAGCCTCCAGAGACGCTGACAGAGGCTGCGACGCCGACTGAGACGCCGACTGAGGCAAATAGGGTAGATATTGGCATAGAGGAGGCAGCAGACACCCCAATCTACAGCGGCAGCGACTGATACACCTACAGAGACTGTGAAAGAGGTTGCGATGCCGACTGAGACGCCGACTGAGGTAGATAGGGATAGATATAGACATAGAGAAGGCAGCAGACCCCCCAATCGACAGCGGCATTGACTGACTCGCCTACAGAGATGCTGACAGAGGCTGCGACGCCGACTGAGACGCCGACTGAGGCATATAGGGGTAGATATAGGCATAGAGAAGGCAGCAGACCCCCCAATCGACAGCGGCAGCGACTGAGACGCCGACAGACACGCTGAAAGAGGCTACGACGACGACTGAGACGCCGACTTAGGCAGAAAGAGGTAGATATAGGCATAGAGAAGGCAGCAGATCCCCCAATCCACAGCGGCAGCGACTGAGACACCTAAGACGCTGACAGAGGTTGCGACGCCGACTGAGACGCTGACAGACGTTGCGATGCCGACTGAGGCAGATAGGGTTAGATATAATCATAGAGAAAGCAGCAGACCCCCCAATCGACAGCGGCAACGACTGAGACGCCTAGAAAAACGCTTACAGAGGCTGCGACACCGACTGAGACGTTTACTGATGCAGATAGGGGTAGATATAGGCATAGAAATGGCAGCAGACGCCCCTAATCGACAGCGGCAGCGACTGAGACGCCTTCAGAAAAGCTGACAGAGGCTGCGACGCCGAATAAGGCAGATAGGTGTAGATATAGGCACAGAGAAGGCAGCAGATCCCCACAATCGACAGCGGCAGCGACTGAGACGCCTACAGAAACGCTGACAGAGGCTGCGAAGCCAACTGAGGCAGATAGGGGTAGATATAATCATAGCGAAGGCAGCAGACAACCCAATCGACAGCGGCAGCGACTGAGACGCCTACACAGACGCTGACAGAGGCTGCGACGACGACTGAGACGCCGACTGATAGCCATAGAGAAGGCAGCAAACCCCCCAATCGACTGCGGCAGCGTCTGAGACGCCTTCAGAGACGCTGACAGAGGCTGCGACGTTGACTGATGTTGATAGGGGTAGATATAGGCATAGAGAAGGCAGCAGACCCCCCAATCGACAGCGGCAGCAACTGAGACACCTACAGAGACGTAGACAGAGGCTACGACGCCGACTGATGCAGATAGGGTTAGATATTGGCACAGAGAAAGCAGCAGACCCCACCAATCGACAGCGGCAGCGACTGAAACACCTACAGATACACTGACAGAGGGTGCGAAACCGATTGAGACGCCGACTGAGGCAGATAGAGGTAGATATAGGCATAGAGAAGGCACCAGACCGACAGTGACAGTGACTGACACGCCTTCAGAGACGCTGACAGAGGCTGCGACGCCGACTGAGACGCCGACTACGGCAGATAGGGGTAGATATAGGCATAGAGAAGGCAGCAGACCCCCCCAATCGACAGCGGCAGCGACTGAGACACCTACAGAGACGCTGACAGAGGCTACGACGCCGACTGAGGCAGATTGGGTTAGATATTGGCATAGAGAAAGCAGCAGACCCCCCAATCGACTGAGGCAGCAACTGAGATACCTACAGATACGCTGACAGAGGTTGCGACGCCGACTGAGACGCTGACAGGCGTTGCGACGCCGACTAAGGCAGATAGGGGTAGATATAGGCACAAAAAAGGCAGCAGACCCTTCAATCGACAGCGCCAGCGACTGACACGCCTACAGAGACGTTGACAGAGGCTGCGACTCCGACTGAGACGCCGTCTCAGGCAGATAGGGGTAGATATAGGCATAGAGAAGGCAGCAGACCTCCCCAATCGACAGCGGAAGCGACTGAGACGCCTACAGAGATGCCGACAGAGACGCCGACTGAGGTAGATAGGGGTAGATATAGGTATAGAAAAGGCAGCAGAACCCCCAATCGACAGCGCCAGCGACTGCGACGCCTACAGAAACGCTGACAGAGGCTGCGACGCATACTGAGACGCCGACTGAGGCAGATAAGGGTGGATATAGGCATAGAGAAGACAGCAGACACCCCAATCGAGAACGGCAGCGACTGAGACGCATACAGAGACGCTGAAAGAGGCTGCGACGCCGACTGAGACGTCGACTGAGGCAGATAAGTGTAGATATAGTCATAGAGAAGGCAGCAGCCCCCCAATCGACAGCGACAGCGACTGAGATGCCTACAGAAACGCTGAAAGAGGCTGCGACGCCGACTAAGGCAGATAGGGGTAGATATAGGCACAAAAAAGGCAGCAGACCCCCAATCGAGAGCTTTAGCGACTGACACGCCTACAGAGACGTTGACAGAGGCTGCGACGCCGACTGAGGCAGATAGGGGTAGATATAGGCATAGAGAAGGCAGCAGACCCCCCAATCGACAGCGGCAGCGACTGAGACACCTACAGAGACGCTGACAGAGGCTGCGACGACAACTGAGACGCCGACTGATTCACTTAGGGGTAGATATTGCCATAGAGAAGGCAGCAAACCCCCGAGTCGACAGCGGCAGCGACTGAGAGGCCTACAGAAACGCTGACAGAGGTTGCGACACCGAATGAGGGAGATAAGGGTAGATATAGGCATAGAGAAAGCAGCAGACCCCCCAATCGACAGCGGCAACGACTGAGACGCCTACAGAGACGCTGACAGAGGCTGCGACGCCGACTGAGGCAGATAGAGGTAGATATAGGCATAGAGAAGGCAGCAGACCTCCCAATCCACAGCGGCAGCGACTGAGACGCCTATAGAGACGCTGACAGTGGCTGCGACGACGACTGACACGCCGACTGAGGCATATAGGGGTAGATATAGCCATAGAGAAGGCAGCAAACACCCCCAATCGACTGCGGCAGCGCCTGAGAAGCCTTCAGAGATGCTGACAGAGGCTGCGACGCAGACTGAGACGCCGACTGAGGCAGATAGGAGTAGATATAGGCATATAGAAGGCAGCAGACCCCCCAATCGACAGCGCCAGCGACTGAGACGCCTACAGAGTCGCTAACAGGGGCTGCGACTCCGACTTAGACGTCGTCTGATGCAGATAGGGGTAGATATAGGCATAGAGAAGGCAGCAGACCCCCAATCGACAGCGGCAGCGACTGAGACACCTACAGAGACGCTGAAAGAGGCTGCGACGCCGACTAAGGCGGATAGGGGTAGATATAGGCACAAAAAAGGCAGCAGACCCCCCAATCGACAGGGCCAGCGACTGACACGCCTACAGAGACGTTGACAGAGGCTGCGACGCCGACTGAGGCACATAGGGTTACATATTGGCATAGAGAAAGCAGCAGACCCCCCAATCGACTGCGGCAGCAACTGACACACCTACAGATACGTTGACAGAGGTTGCGAGCCGACTGAGACGCCGACTGAGCCCGATAGGGGTAGATATAGGCATAGAGAAGGCAGCAGACCCCCCAATCGACAGCGCCAGCGACTGAGACGCCTACAGAGTCGCAGACAGAGACGCCGACTGAGGTAGATAGGGGTAGATATAGGTATAGAGAAGGCAGCAGAACCCCCAATCGACAGCGGCAACGACTGAGACGCCTACAGAGACGCTAACAGGGGCTGCGACTCCGACTGAGACGTCGTCTGATGCAGATAGGGGTAGATATAGGCATAGAGAAGGCAGCAGACCCCCAATCGACAGCGGCAGCGACTGAGACACCTACAGAGACGCTGAAAGAGGCTGCGACGCCGACTGAGGCACATAGGGTTAGATATTGGCATAGAGAAAGCAGCAGGCCCCCCAATCGACTGCGGCAGCAACTGAGACACCTACAGATACGCTGACAGAGGTTGCGAGCCGACTGAGACGCCGACTGAGGCTGATAGGGGTAGATATAGGCATAGAGAAGGCAGCAGACCCCCCAATCGACAGCGCCAGCGACTGAGACTCCTACAGAGACGCTGACAGAGGCTGCGACGCCGACTGAGGCTGATAGTTGTAGATATAATCATAGAGAAGGCAGCAGACCCCCCAATCGATAGCGGCAGCGACTGAGACACCTACAGAGACGCTGACAGAGGCTGCGACGCCGACTGAGGCACATAGGGTTAGATATTGGCATAGAGAAAGCAGCACGCCCCCCAATCGACTGCGGCAGCAACTGAGACACCTACAGATACGCTGACAGAGGTTGCGAGCCGACTGAGACGCCGACTGAGACTGATAGGGGTAGATATAGGCATAGAGAAGGCTGCAGACCCCCCAATCGACAGCGGCAGGAACTGAGACACCTACAGAGTCGCAGACAGAGACGCCGACTGAGGTTGATAGGGGTAGATATAGGTATAGAGAAGGAAACAGACCCCCTAATCGACAGTGGCAGCGACTGAGAAGCCTTCAGAGACGCTGACAGAGGCTGCGACGCAGACTGAGATGCCGACTGAAGCAGATAGGAGTAGATATAGGCATATAGAAGGCAGCAGACCCCCCAATCGACTGCGGCAGGAACTGAGACACCTACAGATACGCTGACAGAGGCTGCGACGACGACTGAGACGCCGACTGGGTAGATAGGGGTAGATATAGGCATAGAGAAGGCAGCAGACCCCCCAATCGACAGCGCCAGCGACTGAGACGCCTACAGAGACGCTGACAGAGGCTGCGACGCCGACTGAGGCTGATAGTTGTAGATATAATCATAGAGAAGGCAGCAGACCCCCCAATCGACAGCGGCAGCGACTGAGACACCTACAGAGACGCTGACAGAGGCTGCGACGCCGACTGAGGCACATAGGGTTAGATATTGGCATAGAGAAAGCAGCAGGCCCCCCAATCGACTGCGGCAGCAACTGAGACACCTACAGATACGCTGACAGAGGCTGCGACGCCTACTGAGACGCCGACTGGGCAGATAGGGGTAGATATAGGCATAGAGAAGGCAGCAGACCCCCCAATCGACAGCGGCAGCGACTGAGACGCCTACAGAGCCGCAGACAGAGACGCCGACTGAGGTAGATAGGGGTAGATATAGGTATAGAGAAGGAAGCACACCCCCCAATCGACAGCGGCAGCGACTGAGACACCTACAGATACGCTGGCAGAGGTTGCGACGCCGACTGAGGCAGATATGGGTAGATATAAACATAGAGAAGGCAGCAGACGCCCATCATCGACAGCGGCAGCGACTGAGAAGCCTTCAGAGACGCTGACAGAGGCTGCGACGCCGACTGAGACGCCGACTGAGGCAAATAGGGTAGATATTGGCATAGAGAAGGCAGCAGACACCCCAATCGACAGCGGCAGCGACTGATACACCTACAGAGACTCTGACAGAGGTTGCGATGCCGACTGAGACGCCGACTGAGGCAGATAGGGATAGATATAGACATAGAGAAGGCAGCAGACCCCCCAATCGACAGCGGCATTGGCTGACTCGCCTACAGAGACGCTGACAGAAGCTGCGACGCCGACTGAGACGCCGACTGAGGCATATAGGGGTAGATATAGGCATAGAGAAGGCAGCAGACCACCCAATCGACAGCGGCAGCGACTGAGACGCCGACAGAAACGCTGACAGAGGCTGCGACGCCGACTGAGACGCCGACTGAGGCAGATAAGGGTGGATATAGGCATAGAGAAGGCAGCAGACTCCCCAATCGAGAACGGCAGCGACTGAGACGCATACAGACACGCTGAAAGAGGCTACGACGACGACTGAGACGCCGACTGAGGCAGAAAGAGGTAGATATAGGCAAAGAGAAGGCAGCAGATCCCCCAATCCACAGCGGCAGCGACTGAGACACCTAAGACGCTGACAGAGGTTGCGACGCCGACTGAGACGCTGACAGACGTTGCGACGCCGACTGAGGCAGATAGGGGTAGATATAGGCATAGAGAAGGCAGCAGACCCCCTAATCGACAGCGGCAGCGGGTGAGACGCCTACAGAAATGCTGACAGAGGCTGCGACGCCGACTGAGGCACATAGGGTTAGATATTGGCATAGAGAAAGCAGCAGGCCCCCCAATCGACTGCGGCAGCAACTGAGACACCTACAGATACGCTGACAGAGGCTGCGACGCCTACTGAGACGCCGACTGGGCAGATAGGGGTAGATATAGGCATAGAGAAGGCAGCAGACCCCCCAATCGACAGCGGCAGCGACTGAGACGCCTACAGAGTCGCAGACAGAGACGCCGACTGAGGTAGATAGGGGTAGATATAGGTATAGAGAAGGAAGCAGATCCACCAATCCACAGCGGCAGCGACTGAGACACCTAAGACGCTGACAGAGGTTGCGACGCCGACTGAGACGCTGACAGACGTTGCGACGCCGACTGAGGCAGATAGGGGTAGATATAGGCATAGAGAAGGCAGCAGACCCCCTAATCGACAGCGGCAGCGGGTGAGACGCCTACAGAAATGCTGACAGAGGCTGCGACGCCGACTGAGACGTCGACTGAGGCAGATAAGTGTGGATATAGGCATAGAGAAAGCAGCAGACCCCCAATCGAGAAC
Organism: Clusia tigrina; assembly: GCA_920105625.2. Taxonomy (NCBI): domain Eukaryota; kingdom Metazoa; phylum Arthropoda; class Insecta; order Diptera; family Clusiidae; genus Clusia; species Clusia tigrina. The sequence continues at coordinate 91,627,040 of OV050031.1, forward strand.
GGCAGCGACTGAGACGCATACAGAGACGCTGAAAGAGGCTGCGACGCCGACTGAGACGTCGACTGAGGCAGATAAGTGTAGATATAGTCATAGAGAAAGCAGCAGCCCCCAAATCGACAGCGACAGCGACTGAGATGCCTACAGAAACGCTGAAAGAGGCTGCGACGCCGACTAAGGCAGATAGGGGTAGATATAGGCACAAAAAAGGCAGCAGACCCCTCAATCGACAGCGCCAGCGACTGAGACGCCTACAGAGACGCTGACAGAGGCTGCGACGCCGACTGAGGCTGATAGTTGTAGATATAATCATAGAGAAGGCAGCAGACCCCCCAATCGACAGCGGCAGCGACTGAGACACCTACAGAGACGCTGACAGAGGCTGCGACGCCGACTGAGGCACATAGGGTTAGATATTGGCATAGAGAAAGCAGCAGGCCCCCAATCGACTGCGGCAGCAACTGAGACACCTACAGATACGCTGACAGAGGCTGCGACGCCTACTGAGACACCGACTGGGCAGATAGGGGTAGATATAGGCATAGAGAAGGCAGCAGACCCCCCAATCGACAGCGGCAGCGACTGAGACGCCTACAGAGTCGCAGACAGAGACGCCGACTGAGGTTGATAGGGGTAGATATAGGTATAGAGAAGGAAACAGACCCCCCAATCGACAGCGGCAGCGACTGAGACACCTACAGATACGCTGGCAGAGGTTGCGACGCCGACTGAGGCAGATATGGGTAGATATAAACATAGAGAAGGCAGCAGACGCCCATCATCGACAGCGGCAGCGACTGAGAAGCCTTCAGAGACGCTGACAGAGGCTGCGACGCCGACTGAGACGCCGACTGAGGCAAATAGGGTAGATATTGGCATAGAGAAGGCAGCAGACACCCCAATCGACAGCGGCAGCGACTGATACACCTACATAGACTCTGACAGAGGTTGCGATGCCGACTGAGACGCCGACAGAGGCAGATAGGGATAGATATAGACATAGAGAAGGCAGCAGACCCCCAATCGACAGCGGCATTGACTGACTCGCCTACAGAGACGCTGACAGAGGCTGCGACGCCGACTGAGACGCCGACTGAGGCATATAGGGGTAGATATAGGCATAGAGAAGGCAGCAGACCCCCCAATCGACAGCGGCAGCGACTGAGACGCCGACAGAAACGCTGACAGAGGCTGCGACGCCGACTGAGACGCCGACTGAGGCAGATAAGGGTGGATATAGGCATAGAGAAGGCAGCAGACTCCCCAATCGAGAACGGCAGCGACTGAGACGCATACAGACACGCTGAAAGAGGCTACGACGACGACTGAGACGCCGACTGAGGCAGAAAGAGGTAGATATAGGCATAGAGAAGGCAGCAGATCCCCTAATCCACAGCGGCAGCGACTGAGACACCTAAGACGCTGACAGAGGTTGCGACGCCGACTGAGACGCTGACAGACGTTGCGACGCCGACTGAGGCAGATAGGGGTAGATATAGGCATAGAGAAGGCAGCAGACCCCCTAATCGACAGCGGCAGCGGGTGAGACGCCTACAGAAATGCTGACAGAAGCTGCGACGCCGACTGAGACGTCGACTGAGGCAGATAAGTGTGGATATAGGCATAGAGAAGGCAGCAGACCCCGCAATGGAGAACGGCAGCGACTGAGACGCATACAGAGACGCTGAAAGAGGCTGCGACGCCGACTGAGACGTCGACTGAGGCAGATAAGTGTAGATATAGTCATAGAGAAGGCAGCAGCCCCCAAATCGACAGCGACAGCGACTGAGATGCCTACAGAAACGCTGAAAGAGGCTGCGACGCCGACTAAGGCAGATAGGGGTAGATATAGGCACAAAAAAGGCAGCAGACCCCTCAATCGACAGCGCCAGCGACTGACACGCCTACAGAGACGTTGACAGAGGCTGCGTCTCCGACTGAGACGCCGACTTAGGCAGATAGGGGTAGATATAGGCATAGAGAAGGCAGCAGACCTCCCCAATCGACAGCGGAAGCGACTGAGACGCCTACAGAGACGCCGACAGAGACGCCGACTGAGGCAGATAGGGGTAGATATAGGTATAGAAAAGGCAGCAGAACCCCCAATCGACATCGCCAGCGACTGACATGCCTACAGAAACGCTGACAGAGGCTGCGACGCATACTGAGACGCCGACTGAGGCAGATAAGGGTGGATATAGGCATAGAGTAGGCAGCAGACCCCCCAATCGAGAACGGCAGCGACTGAGACGCATACAGAGACGCTGAAAGAAGCTGCGACGCCGACTGAGACGTCGACTGAGGCAGATAAGTGTAGATATAGTCATAGAGAAGGCAGCAGCCGCCCAATCGACAGCGACAGCGACTGAGATGACTACAGAAACGCTGAAAGAGGCTGCGACGCCGACTAAGGCAGATAGGGGTAGATATAGGCACAACAAAGGCAGCAGACCCCCCAATCGACAGCGCCAGCGACTAACACGCCTACAGAGACGTTGACAGAGGCTGCGACGCCGACTGAGGCAGATAGGGGTAGATATAGGCATAGAGAAGGCAGCAGACCTCCCAATCGACAGCGGAAGCGACTGAGACGCCTGCAGAGACGCCGACAGAGACGCCGACTGAGGTAGATAGGGGTAGATATAGGTATAGAAAAGGCAGCAGAACCCCCAATCGACAGCGGCAACGACTGAGGCTCCTACAGATACGCTGACAAAAGCTGCGACACCGACTGAGACGCCGACTGAGGCAGATAGGGGTAGATATAGGCATAGAGAAGGCAGCAGACCCCCAATCGGCAGCGGCAGCGACTGAGACGCCTACAGAGACGCTGACAGAGGCTGCGATGCAAACTGAGGCACTTAGGGGTAGATATTGCCATAGAGAAGGCAGCAAACCCCCCCAGTCGACAGCGGCAGCGACTGAGAGGCCTACAGAAACGCTGACAGAGGCTGCGACACCGAATGAGGGAGATAAGGGTAGATATAGGCATAGAGAAGGCAGCAGACCCCCCAATAAACAGCGGCAGGACAGAGGCTGCGACGACTGAGACGCCGACTGAGGCAGATAGGGGTAGATATAGCCATAGAGAAGGCAGCCAACACCCCCAATCGACTGCGGCAGCGACTGAGAAGCCTTCAGAGATGCTGACAGAGGCTGCGACGCCGACTGAGACGCCGACTGGGCAGATAGGGGTAGATATAAGCATAGAGAAGGCAGCAGACCCCCCAATCGACAGCGCCAGCGACTGAGACACCTACAGAGACGCTGACAGAGGCTGCGACGCCGACTGAGGCTGATAGTTGTAGATATAATCATAGGGAAGACAGCAGACACCCCAATCGACATCGGCAGCGACTGAGACACCTACAGAGACGCTGACAGAGGCTGCGACGCCGACTGAGGCACATAGGGTTAGATATTGGCATAGAGAAGGGGCAGCAGACCCCCCAATCGACTGCGGCAGAAACTGAGACACCTACAGATACGGTGACAGAGGCTGCGGCGCCGACTGAGACGCCGACTGGTCAGATAGGGGTAGATATAGGCATAGAGAAGGCAGCAGACCCCCCAATCGACAGCGGCAGCGACTGAGACGCCTACAGAGTCGCAGACAGAGACGCCGACTTAGGTAGATAGGGGTAGATATAGGTATAGAGAAGGCAGCAGAACCCCCAATCGACAGCGGCAACGACTGAGACGCCTACAGAGACGCTGACAGGGGCTGCGACACTGACTGAGACGCCGTCTGATGCAGATAGGGGTAGATATAGGAATAGAGAAGGCAGCAGATCCCCAATCGACAGCGCCAGCGACTGAGACTCATACAGAGACGCTGACAGAGGCTGCGACGGCGACTGAGGCTGATAGTTGTAGATATAATCATAGAGAAGGCAGCAGACCCCCCAATCGACAGCGGCAGCGACTGAGACACCTACAGAGACGCTGACAGAGGCTGCGACGCCGACTGAGGCACATAGGGTTAGATATTGGCATAGAGAAAGCAGCAGGCCCCCCAATCGACTGCGGCAGCAACTGAGACACCTACAGATACGCTGACAGAGGTTGCGAGCCGACTGAGACGCCGACTGAGGCTGATAGGGGTAGATATAGGCATAGAGAAGGCACCAGACCCCCCAATCGACAGCGCCAGCGACTGAGACTCCTACAGAGACGCTGACAGAGGCTGCGACTCCGACTGAGACGCCGACTGAGGCAGATAGGTGTAGATATAGGCATAGAGAAGGCAGCAGACCCTCAATCGACAGCGGCAGCGACTGAGACGCCTACAGAAACGCTGACAGAGGCTGCGACGCCGACTGAGACGCCGACTGAGGCAGATAAGTGTGGATGTAGGCATAGAGAAGGCAGCAGACTCCCCAATCGAGAACGGCAGCGACTGAGACGCATACAGAGACGCTGAAAGAGGCTGCGACGCCGACTGAGACGTCGACTGAGGCAGATAAGTGTAGATATAGTCATAGAGAAGGCAGCAGCCCCCAATCGACAGCGACAGCGACTGAGACGCCTACAGAGACGCTCACAGAGGCTGCGACACCGACTGAGACGCCGACTGAGGCAGATAAGTGTGGATGTAGGCATAGAGAAGGCAGCAGACCCCCCAATCGAGAACGGCAGCGACTGAGACGCATACAGAGACGCTGAAAGAGGCTGCGACGCCGACTGAGACGCCGACTACGGCAGATAGGGGTAGATATAGGCATAGAGAAGGCAGCAGACCCCCCAATCGACAGCGGCAGCGACTGAGACACCTACAGAGACGCTGACAGAGGCTGCGACGCCGACTGAGACGCCGACTACGGCAGATAGGGGTAGATATAGGCATAGAGAAGGCAGCAGACCCCCCAATCGACAGCGGCAGCGACTGAGACACCTACAGAGACGCTGACAGAGGTTGCGAGCCGACTGAGACGCCGACTGAGGCCGATAGTGGTAGATATTGGCATAGAGAAGGCAGCTGATCCTCAATCGACAGCGGCAGCGACTGAAACACCTACAGAGGCGCTGATAGAGGTTGCGACGCCGACTGAAACGCTGACAGAGGTTGCGACGCCGACTGAGGCGCCGACTGAGGCAGATAGGGATATATATAGGCATAGAGAAGGCAGCGGACCCCCCAATCGACAGCGGCAGCGACTCAGACACCTACAGATACGCTGACAGAGATTGCGACGCCGACTGAGACGCTGACAGAGGTTGCGACGCCGACTGAGGCAGATAGGGGTAGATATATTCATAGAGAAGGCAGCAGACCCCCTAATCGACAGCGGCAGCGGGTGAGACGCCTACAGAAACGCTGAGAAGGCAGCAGACTCCCCAATCGAGAACGGCAGCGACTGAGACGCATACAGAGACGCTGAAAGAGGCTGCGACGCCGACTGAGACGTCGACTGAGGCAGATAAGTGTAGATATAGTCATAGAGAAGGCAGCAGCCCCCAATCGACAGCGACAGCGACTGAGACGCCTACAGAGACGCTCACAGAGGCTGCGACACCGACTGAGACGCCGTCTGATGCAGATAGGGGTAGATATAGGCATAGAGAAGGCAGCAGACCCCCAATCGACAGCGGCAGCGACTGAGACGAATACAGAGACGCTGACAGAGGCTGCGACGCCGACAGAGGCAGATAGGGGTAGATATGGCCATAGAGATGCCAGCAAACCCCCCAATCGACAGCGGCAACGACTGAGACGCCTACAGAGACGTTGACAGAGGCTGCGACGCCGACTGAGACGCCGACTGAGGCAGATAGGGGTAGATATAGGCATAGAGAAGGCAGCAGACCTCCCCACTCGACAGCGGAAGCGACTGAGACGCATACAGAGACGCCGACAGAGATGCCGACTGAGGCAGATAGGGGAAGATATAATCATAGAGAAGGCAGCAGACCTCGCAGTCTCTGTAAGCGTCTCTGTAGGCATCTCAGTCGTTGCCGCTGTCGATTGGGGGGACAGCGGCAACGACTGAGATATCCTACAGAGACGCTTACAGAGACTGCGACACCGACTGAGACACTGACAGAGGCTGCGACGCCGACTGAGGCACATAGGGTTAGATATTGGCATAGAGAAAGCAGCAGGCCCCCCAATCGACTGCGGCAGCAACTGAGACACCTACAGATACGCTGACAGAGGTTGCGAGCCGACTGAGACGCCGACTGAGGCAGATAGGGGTAGATATAGGCATAGAAAAGGCAGCAGACCCTCCAATCGACAGCGGCAGCGACTGAGACGGCTACAGAAACGCTGACAGAAGCTGCAACGCCGACTGAGAAGCTGACCGAGGCAGTTAGGGATAGATATAGGCATAGAGAAAGCAGCAGACTCCCCAATCGACAGCTACAGCGACTGCGACGCCTACAGAGACGCAGACAGAGGCTGCGACGCCGACTGAGACGCCGACTGGGCAGATAGGGGTAGATATAGGCATAGAAAAGGCAGCAGACCCCCAATCGACAGCGGCAGCGACTGAGACGCCTACAGAGTCGCAGACAGAGACGCCGACTGAGGTAGATAGGGGTAGATATAGGTATAGGGAATTCAGCAGAACCCCCAATCGACAGGGGCAACGACGGAGACGCCTACAGAGACGCTGACAGAGGCTGCGACACCGACTGAGACGCCGTCTGATGCAGATAGGGGTAGATAAAGGAATAGAGAAGGCAGCAGACCCCCCAATCGACAGCGCCAGCGACTCAGACTCCCACAGAGACGCTGACAGAGGCTGCGACACCGACTGAGACGCCGACTGAGGCAGATAGGAGTAGATATAGGCAGATAGAAGGCAGCAGACCCCCCAATCGACAGCGGCAGCGACTGAGACACCTACAGAGACGCTGACAGTGGCTGCGACGCCGACTTAGGCACATAGGGTTAGATATTGGCATAGAGAAAGCAGCAGACCCCCAATCGGCAGAGGCAGCGACTGAGACGCTTACAGAGACGCTGACAGAGGCTGCGGCGCCGACTGAGACGCCGACTGGGCAGATAGGGGTAGATATAGGTATAGAGAAGGCAGCAGAACCCCCAATCGACAGCGGCAACGACTGAGACGCCTACAGAGACGCTGACAGGGGCTGCGACACTGACTGAGACGCCGTTTGATGCAGATAGGGGTAGATATAGGAATAGAGAAGGCAGCAGACCCCCAATCGACAGCGCCAGCGACTGAGACTCATACAGAGACGCTGACAGAGGCTGCGACGGCGACTGAGGCTGATAGTTGTAGATATAATCATAGAGAAGGCAGCAGACCCCCCAATCGACAGCGGCAGCGACTGAGACACCTACAGAGACGCTGACAGAGGCTGCGACGCCGACTGAGGCACATAGGGTTAGATATTGGCATAGAGAAAGCAGCAGGCCCCCCAATCGACTGCGGCAGCATCTGAGACACCTACAGATACGCTGACAGAGGTTGCGAGCCGACTGAGACGCCGACTGAGGCTGATAGGGGTAGATATAGGCATAGAGAAGGCAGCAGACCCCCCAATCGACAGCGCCAGCGACTGAGACTCCTACAGAGACGCTGACAGAGGCTGCGACACCGACTGAGACGCCGACTGAGGCAGATAGGTGTAGATATAGGCATAGAGAAGGCAGCAGACCCTCAATCGACAGCGGCAGCGACTGAGACGCCTACAGAGACGCTCACAGAGGCTGCGACACCGACTGAGACGCCGTCTGATGCAGATAGGGGTAGATATAGGCATAGAGAAGGCAGCAGACCCCCAATCGACAGCGGCAGCGACTGAGACGAATACAGAGACGCTGACAGAGGCTGCGACGCCGACAGAGGCAGATAGGGGTAGATATGGCCATAGAGATGCCAGCAAACCCCCCAATCGACAGCGGCAACGACTGAGACGCCTACAGAGACGCTGACAGAGGCAGCGACGACGACTGAGACGCCGACTGAGGCAGATAGGGGTAGATATAGGCATAGAGAAGGCAGTAGACCCCCAATCGACAGCGGCAGCGACTGAGATACCTACAGAGACGCTGACAAAGGCTGCGACGCCGACTGAGGCAGATAGGGTTAGATATTGGCATAGAGAAAGCAGCAGACCCCCCAATCGACAGCGGCAGCGACTGAGACAACTACAGATACGCTGACAGAGGATGCGATGACGACTGAGACGCCGACTGAGGCAGATAGGGGTAGATATAAGCATAGAGAAGGCAGCAGACCCCCCTAATCGAAAGCGGCAGCGACTGAGACGGCTTCACAGACGCTGACAGAGGATGCGACGCCGACTAAAACGCCGACTGAGACGCCGACTGAGGCAGATAGGGGTAGATATAGGCATAGAGAAGGCAGCAGACCCTCCAATCGACAGCGGCAGCGACTGAGACGGCTACAGAAACGCTGACAGAAGCTGCAACGCCGACTGAGAAGCTGACCGAGGCAGTTAGGGATAGATATAGGCATAGAGAAAGCAGCAGACTCCCCAATCGACAGCTACAGCGACTGCGACGCCTACAGAGACGCAGACAGAGGCTGCGACGCCGACTGAGACGCCGACTGGGCAGATAGGGGTAGATATAGGCATAGAAAAGGCAGCAGACCCCCAATCGACAGCGGCAGCGACTGAGACGCCTACAGAGTCGCAGACAGAGACGCCGACTGAGGTAGATAGGGGTAGATATAGGTATAGGGAATTCAGCAGAACCCCCAATCGACAGGGGCAACGACGGAGACGCCTACAGAGACGCTGACAGAGGCTGCGACACCGACTGAGACGCCGTCTGATGCAGATAGGGGTAGATATAGGCATAGAGAAGGCAGCAGACCCCCAATCGACAGCGCCAGCGACTGAGACTCCTACAGAGACGCTGACAGAGGCTGCGACGCCGACTGAGGCTGATAGTTGTAGATATAATCATAGAGAAGGCAGCAGACCCCCCAATCGATAGCGGCAGCGACTGAGACACTTACAGAGACGCTGACAGAGGCTGCGACGCCGACTGAGGCACATAGGGGTAGATATTGGCATAGAGAAAGCAGCAGACCCCCCCAATCGACTGCGGCAGCAACTGAGACACCTACAGATACGTTGATAGAGGTTGCGAGCCGACTGAGACGCCGACTGAGACCAATAGAGGTAGATAAAGGAATAGAGAAGGCAGCAGACCCCCCAATCGACAGCGCCAGCGACTCAGACTCCCACAGAGACGCTGACAGAGGCTGCGACACCGACTGAGACGCCGACTGAGGCAGATAGGAGTATATATAGGCAGATAGAAGGCAGCAGACCCCCCAATCGACAGCGGCAGCGACTGAGACACCTACAGAGACGCTGACAGTGGCTGCGACGCCGACTTAGGCACATAGGGTTAGATATTGGCATAGAGAAAGCAGCAGACCCCCCAATCGGCAGAGGCAGCGACTGAGACGCTTACAGAGACGCTGACAGAGGCTGCGATGCAAACTGAGCCACTTAGGGGTAGATATTGCCATAGAGAAGGCAGCAAACCCCCCCAGTCGACAGCGGCAGCGACTGAGAGGCCTACAGAAATCCTGACAGAGGCTGCGACACCGAATGAGGGAGATAAGGGTAGATATAGGCATAGAGAAGGCAGCAGACCCCCCAATAAACAGCGGCAACGACTGAGACGCCTACAGAGACGCTGACAGAGACTGCGACGACGACTGAGACGCCGACTGAGGCAGATAGAGGTAGATATAGGCATAGAGAAAGCAGCAGACCCCCAATCGACAGCGGCAGCGACTGAAACGCCTACAGAGACGCTGACAGAGGCTGCGACGACGACTGAGACGCCGACTGAGGCATATAGGGGTAGATATAGAGAAGGCAGCCAACACCCCCAATAGACTGCGGCAGCGACTGAGAAGCCTTCAGAGATACTGACAGAGGCTGCGACGTAGACTGAGACGCCGACTGAGGCAGATAGGAGTAGATATAGGCAGATAGAAGGCAGCAGACCCCCCAATCGACAGCGGCAGCGACTGAGACACCTACAGAGACGCTGACAGTGGCTGCGACGCCGACTTAGGCACATAGGGTTAGATATTGGCATAGAGAAAGCAGCAGACCCCCCAATCGACTGCGGCAGCAACTGAGACACCTACAGATACGCTGACAGAGGTTGCGAGCCGATTGAGACGCCGACTGAGGCCGATAGGGGTAGATATAGGCATAGAAAAGGCAGCAGACCCCCAATCGACAGCGGCAACGACTGAGACGCCTACAGAAACACTGACAGAGGCTGCGACACCGACTGAGACGCCGTCTGATGCAGATAGGGGTAGATATAGGCAGAGAAAGCAGCAGAACAACAATCGACAGCGCCAGCGACTGAGACTCCTACAGAGACGCTGACAGAGGCTGCGACGCCGACTGAGGCTGATAGTTGTAGATATAATCATAGAGACGGCAGCAGACCCCCCAATCGACAGCGGCAGCGACTGAGACACATACAGAGACACTGACAGAGGCTGCGACACCGACTGAGACGCCGTCTGATGCAGATAGGGGTAGATATAGGCATAGAGAAGGCAGCAGACCCCCAATCGACAGCGCCAGCGACTGAGACTCCTACAGAGACGCTGACAGAGGCTGCGACGCCGACTGAGGCTGATAGTTGTAGATATAATCATAGAGAAGGCAGCAGACCCCCCAATCGATAGCGGCAGCGACTGAGACATTTACAGAGACGCTGACAGAGGCTGCGACGCCGACTGAGGCACATAGGGGTAGATATTGGCATAGAGAAAGCAGCAGACCCCCCCAATCGACTGCGGCAGCAACTGAGACACCTACAGATACGTTGATAGAGGTTGCGAGCCGACTGAGACGCCGACTGAGACCAATAGGGGTAGATAAAGGAATAGAGAAGGCAGCAGACCCCCCAATCGACAGCGCCAGCGACTCAGACTCCCACAGAGACGCTGACAGAGGCTGCGACACCGACTGAGACGCCGACTGAGGCAGATAGGAGTAGATATAGGCAGATAGAAGGCAGCAGACCCCCCAATCGACAGCGGCAGCGACTGAGACACCTACAGAGACGCTGACAGTGGCTGCGACGCCGACTTAGGCACATAGGGTTAGATATTGGCATAGAGAAAGCAGCAGACCCCCCAATCGGCAGAGGCAGCGACTGAGACGCTTACAGAGACGCTGACAGAGGCTGCGATGCAAACTGAGGCACTTAGGGGTAGATATTGCCATAGAGAAGGCAGCAAACCCCCCCAGTCGACAGCGGCAGCGACTGAGAGGCCTACATAAATCCTGACAGAGGCTGCGACACCGAATGAGGGAGATAAGGGTAGATATAGGCATAGAGAAGGCAGCAGACCCCCCAATAAACAGCGGCAACGACTGAGACGCCTACAGAGACGCTGACAGAGACTGCGACGACGACTGAGACGCCGTCTGATGCAGATAGGGGTAGATATAGGCATAGAGAAGGCAGCAGACCCCCAATCGACAGCGGCAGCGACTGAGACGCCTACAGAGACGCAGACAGAGGCTGCGACGCCGACTGATGCAGATAGGGTTAGATATTGGCATAGAGAAAGCAGCAGACCCCACCAATCGACAGCGGCAGCGACTGAGACGCCTACAGATACACTGACAGAGGTTGCGAAACCGATTGAGACGCCGACTGAGGCAGATAGGGGTAGATATAGGCATAGAGAAGGCACCAGACCCCGTAATCGACAGTGGCAGTGACTAAGACGCCTTCAGAGACGCTGAAAGAGGCTGCGACGCCGACTGAGACGCCGACTACGGCAGATAGGGGTAGATATAGGCAGATAGAAGGCAGCAGACCCCCAATCGACAGCGGCAGCGACTGAGACACCTACAGAGACGCTGACAGTGGCTGCGACGCCGACTTAGGCACATAGGGTTAGATATTGGCATAGAGAAAGCAGCAGACCCCCAATCGGCAGAGGCAGCGACTGAGACGCTTACAGAGACGCTGACAGAGGCTGCGATGCAAACTGAGGCACTTAGGGGTAGATATTGCCATAGAGAAGGCAGCAAACCCCCCCAGTCGACAGCGGCAGCGACTGAGAGGCCTACAGAAATGCTGACAGAGGCTGCGACACCGAATGAGGGAGATAAGGGTAGATATAGGCATAGAGAAGGCAGCAGACCCCCCAATAAACAGCGGCAACGACTGAGACGCCTACAGAGACGCTGACAGAGGCTGCGACAATGACTGAGACGCCGACTGAGGCATATAGGGGTAGATATAGAGAAGGCAGCCAACACCCCCAATAGACTGCGGCAGCGACTGAGAAGCCTTCAGAGATACTGACAGAGGCTGCGACGTAGACTGAGACGCCGACTGAGGCAGATAGGAGTAGATATAGGCAGATAGAAGGCAGCAGACCCCCCAATCGACAGCGGCAGCGACTGAGACACCTACAGAGACGCTGACAGTGGCTGCGACGCCGACTTAGGCACATAGGGTTAGATATTGGCATAGAGAAAGCAGCAGACCCCCCAATCGACTGCGGCAGCAACTGAGACACCTACAGATACGCTGACAGAGGTTGCGAGCCGATTGAGACGCCGACTGAGGCCGATAGGGGTAGATATAGGAATAGAAAAGGCAGCAGACCCCCAATCGACAGCGGCAGCGACTGAGATACCTACAGAAACGCTGACAGATGCTGTGACGTCGAATGAGCCAGATAGGGGTAGATATAGGCATAGAGAAGGCAGAAGACCACCCAATCGACAGCGGCAGCGACTGAGACACCTACAGAGACGCTGATAGAGGTTGCGACGCCGACTGAGACGCCGACTGAGGCAGATAGGGATATATATAGGCATTGAGAAGGCAGCGGACCCCCCAATCGACAGCGGCAGCGACTGAGACGCCTACAGAAACGCTGACAGAGGCTGCGACACCGACTGAGACGCCGACTGAGGCCGATAGTGGTAGATATTGGCATAGAGAAGGCAGCTGATCCTCAATCGACAGCGGCAGCGACTGAGACGCCTACAGAAACGCTGACAGAGGCTGCGACACCGACTGAGACGCCGACTGAGGCAGATAGGGGTAGATATAGGCATAGAGAAAGCAGCAGACCCCCCAATCGACAGCGGCAGCGACTGAGACGCCTACAGAGACGCTGACAGAGGCTGCGACGCCGACTGAGGCTGATAGTTGTAGATATAATCATAGAGAAGGCAGCAGACCCCCCAATCGACAGCGGCAGCGACTGAGACACCTACAGAGACGCTGACAGAGGCTGCGACACCGACTGAGACGCCGTCTGATGCAGATAGGGGTAGATATAGGCATAGAGAAGGCAGGAGACCCGCAATCGACAGCGGCAGCGACTGAGACGCCTACAGAGACGCAGACAGAGGCTGCGACGCCGACTGATGCAGATAGGGTTAGATATTGGCATAGAGAAAGCAGCAGACCCCACCAATCGACAGCGGCAGCGACTGAGACACCTACAGATACACTGACAGAGGTTGCGAAACCGATTGAGACGCCGACTGAGGCAGATAGGGGTAGATATAGGCATAGAGAAGGCACCAGACCCCGTAATCGACAGTGGCAGTGACTAAGACGCCTTCAGAGACGCTGACAGAGGCTGCGACGCCGACTGAGACGCCGACTACGGCAGATAGGGGTAGATATAGGCATAGAGAAGGCAGCAGACCCCCCAATCGACAGCGGCAGCGACTGAGACGCCTACAGAGACGCTGACAGAGGCTGTGACGTCGAATGAGCCAGATAGAGGTAGATATAGGCATAGAGAAGGCAGCTGATCCTCAATCGACAGCGGCAGCGACTGAGACACCTACAGAGACGCTGATAGAGGTTGCGACGCCGACTGAGACGCTGACAGAGGTTGCGACGCCGACTGAGACGCCGACTGAGGCAGATAGGGATATATATAGGCATAGAGAAGGCAGCAGACCCCCCAATCGACAGCGGCAGCGACTGAGACGCCTACATAAACGCTGAAAGAGGCTGCGACGCCGACTGAGGCAGATAGGGGAAGATATAATCATAGAGAAGGCAGCAGACCCCTCCAATCGACAGCGGCAACGACTAGGATGCCTACAGAGACGCTTACAGAGGCTGCGACACCGACTGAGACGCTGACTGATGCAGATAGGGGTAGATATAGGCATAGAGAAGGCAGCAGACCCCCAATCGGCAGAGGCAGTGACTGAGACGCTTACAGAGACGCTGACAGAGGCTGCGATGCAAACTGAGGCACTTAGGGGTAGATATTGCCATAGAGAAGGCAGCAAACCCCCCCAGTCGACAGCGGCAGCGACTGAGAGGCCTACAGAAACGCTGACAGAGGCTGCGACACCGAATGAGGGAGATAAGGGTAGATATAGGCATAGAGAAGGCAGCAGACCCCCCAATAAACAGCGGCAACGACTGAGACGCCTACAGAGACGCTGACAGAGGCTGCGACGACGACTGAAACGCCGACTGAGGCAGATAGAGGTAGATATAGGCATAGAGAAGGCAGCAGACCCCCCAATCGACAGCGGCAGCGACTGAGACGCCTACAGAGACGCTGACAGAGGCTGCGACGACGACTGAGACGCCGACTGAGGCATATAGGGGTAGATATAGCCATAGAGAAGGCAGCCAACACCCCCAATCGACTGCGGCAGCGACTGAGAAGCCTTCAGAGATGCTGACAGAGGCTGCGACGCAGACTGAGACGACGACTGAGGCAGATAGGGGTAGATATAGGCATATAGAAGGCAGCAGACCCCCCAATCGACAGCGGCAGCAACTGAGACACCTACAGATACGCTGACAGAGGTTGCGAGCCGATTGAGACTCCGACTGAGGCCGATAGGAGTAGATATAGGCATAGAAAAGGCAGCAGACCCCCAATCGACAGCGGCAACGACTGAGACGCCTACAGAAACGCTGACAGAGGCTGCGACACCGACTGAGACGCCGTCTGATGCAGATAGGGATAGATATAGGCATAGAGAAGGCAGCAGACCCCCAATCGACAGCGCCAGCGCCTGAGACTCCTACAGAGACGCTGACAGAGGCTGCGACGCCGACTGAGGCTGATAGTTGTAGATATAATCATAGAGAAGGCAGCAGACCCCCCAATCGACAGCGGCAGCGACTGAGACACCTACAGAGACGCTGACAGAGGCTGCGACACCGACTGAGACGCCGTCTGATGCAGATAGGGGTAGATATAGGCATAGAGAAGGCAGCAGACCCCCAATCGATAGCGGCAGCGACTGAGACGCCTACAGAGACGCAGACAGAGGCTGCGACGCCGACTGATGCAGATAGGGTTAGATATTGGCATAGAGAAAGCAGCAGACCCCACCAATCGACAGCGGCAGCGACTGAGACACCTACAGATACACTGACAGAGGTTGCGAAACCGATTGAGACGCCGACTGAGGCAGATAGGGGTAGATATAGGCATAGAGAAGGCACCAGACCCCGTAATCGACAGTGGCAGTGACTGAGACGCCTTCAGAGACGCTGACAGAGGCTGCGAAGCCGACTGAGGCAGATTGGGTTAGATATTGGCATAGAGAAAGCAGCAGACCCCCCAATCGACTGAGGCAGCAACTGAGACACCTACAGATACGCCGACTGAGACGCCGACTGAGGCCGATAGTGGTAGATATTGGTATAGAGAAGGCAGCTGATCCCCAATCGACAGCGGCAGCGACTGAGACACCTACAGTGACGCTGACAGAGGTTGCGACGCCGACTGAGACGCTGACAGAGGTTGCGACGCCGACTGTGGCAGATAGGGGTAGATATAGGCATAGAGAAAGCAGCGGACCCCCCAATCGACAGCGGCAGCGACTGAGACACCTACAGAGACGCTGACAGAGGTTGCGACGCCGACTGAGACGCTGACAGAGGTTGCGACGCCGACCGAGGCAGATAGGGATAGATATAGGCATAGAGAAGGCAGCAGACCCCCTAATCGATAGCGGCAGCGGGTGAGACGCCTACAGAAACGCTGACAGAGGCTGCGACGCGGACTGAGGCAGATAAGGGTGGATATAGGCATAGAGAAGGCAGCAGACCTCCCAATCGACAGCGGAAGCGATTGAGACACCTACAGAGACGCCGACAGAGACGCCGACTGAGGTAGATAGGGGTAGATATAGGCACAAAAAAGGCAGCAGACCTCCCAATCGACAGCGCCAGCGACTGACACGCCTACAGAGACGTTGACAGCGGCTGCGGCGCCGACTGAGACGCTGACAGAGGTTGCGACGCCGACTGTGGCAGATAGGGGTAGATATAGGCATAGAGAAAGCAGCGGACCCCCCAATCGAGAACGGCAGCGACTGAGACGCATACAGAGACGCTGAAAAAGGCTGCGACGCCGACTGAGACGTCGACTGAGGCAGATAAGTGTAAATATAGTCATAGAGAAGGCAGCAGCCCCCCAATCGACAGCGGCAGCGACTGACACGCCTACAGAGACGTTGACAGAGGCTGCGACGCCGACTGAGACGCCGACTGAGGCAGATAGGGGTAGATATAGGCATAGAGAAGGCAGCAGACCTCCCCAATCGACAGCGGAAGCGATTGAGACACCTACAGAGACGCCGACAGAGACGCCGACTGAGGTAGATAGGGGTAGATATAGGCACAAAAAAGGCAGCAGACCTCCCAATCGACAGCGCCAGCGACTGACACGCCTACAGAGACGTTGACAGCGGCTGCGGCGCCGACTGAGACGCCGACTGAGGCAGATAGGGGTAGATATAGGCATAGAGAAGGCAGCAGACCTCTCCAATCGACAGCGGAAGCGAGTGAGACGCCTACAGAGACGCCGACAGAGACGCCAACTGAGGTAGATAGGGGTAGATATAGGTATAGAAAAGGCAGCAGAACCCCCAATCGACAGCGGCAACGACTGAGGCTCCTACAGAAACCGTGACAAAAGCTGCGACACCGACTGAGACGCCGACTGAGGCAGATAGGGGTAGATATAGGCATAGAGAAAGCAGCAGACCCCCCCAATCGACAGCGGCAGCGACTGAGACGCCTACAGAATCGCTGACAGAGGCTGCGACGCCGACTGAGGCGGATAGGGGTAGATATAATCATAGAGAAGGCAGCAGACCCCCCAATCGACAGCGGCAACTACTGAGATGCCTACAGAAACGCTGACAGAGGTTGCGACGCCGACTGAGACGCTGACAGAGGTTGCGACGCCGACTGTGGCAGATAGGGGTAGATATAGGCATAGAGAAAGCAGCGGACCCCCCAATCGAGAACGGCAGCGACTGAGACGCATACAGAGACGCTGAAAAAGGCTGCGACGCCGACTGAGACGTCGACTGAGGCAGATAAGTGTAAATATAGTCATAGAGAAGGCAGCAGCCCCCCAATCGACAGCGGCAGCGACTGACACGCCTACAGAGACGTTGACAGAGGCTGCGACGCCGACTGAGACGCCGACTGAGGCAGATAGGGGTAGATATAGGCATAGAGAAGGCAGCAGACCTCCCCAATCGACAGCGGAAGCGATTGAGACACCTACAGAGACGCCGACAGAGACGCCGACTGAGGTAGATAGGGGTAGATATAGGCACAAAAAAGGCAGCAGACCTCCCAATCGACAGCGCCAGCGACTGACACGCCTACAGAGACGTTGACAGCGGCTGCGGCGCCGACTGAGACGCCGACTGAGGCAGATAGGGGTAGATATAGGCATAGAGAAGGCAGCAGACCTCTCCAATCGACAGCGGAAGCGAGTGAGACGCCTACAGAGACGCCGACAGAGACGCCAACTGAGGTAGATAGGGGTAGATATAGGTATAGAAAAGGCAGCAGAACCCCCAATCGACAGCGGCAACGACTGAGGCTCCTACAGAAACGGTGACAAAAGCTGCGACACCGACTGAGACGCCGACTGAGGCAGATAGGGGTAGATATAGGCATAGAGAAAGCAGCAGACCCCCCCCAATCGACAGCGGCAGCGACTGAGACGCCTACAGAATCGCTGACAGAGGCTGCGACGCCGACTGAGGCGGATAGGGGTAGATATAATCATAGAGAAGGCAGCAGACCCCCCAATCGACAGCGGCAACTACTGAGATGCCTACAGAAACGCTGACAGAGGTTGCGACGCCGACTGAGACGCCGACTGAGGCAGATAGGGGTAGATATAGGCATAGAGAAGGCAGCAGACCCCCTAATCGATAGCGGCAGCGGGTGAGACGCCTACAGAAACGCTGACAGAGGCTGCGACACCGACTGAGACGCTGACTGATGTAGATAGGGGCAGATATAGGCATAGAGAAGGCAGCATACCCCCCAATCGACAGCGGCAGGAACTGAGACACCTACAGAGACGCAGACAGAGGCTGCGACGCCGACTGAGGCAGACAGGGTTAGATATTGGCATAGAGAAAGCAGCAGACCCCACCAATCGACAGCGCCAGTGACAGAGACACCTACACATACACTGATAGAGGTTGCGACACCGATGGAGACACCGACTGAGGCAGATAGGGGTAAATATAGGCATAGAGAAGGCAGCAGACCCCCTAATCGACAGTGGCAGCGACTGAGAAGCCTTCAGAGACGCTAACAGAGGTTGCGACGCAGACTGAGACGCCGACTAAGGCAGATAGGAGTAGATATAGGCATATAGAAGGCAGCAGACCCCCCAATCGACAGCGGCAGCGACTGAGACACCTGCAGAGACGCTGACAGTGGCTGCGACGCCGACTGAGGCACATCGGGTTAGATATTGGCATAGAGAAAGCAGCAGACCCCCCAATCGACTGCGGCAGCAACTGAGACACCTACAGATACGCTGACAGAGGTTGCGAGCCGAGGGTCAGGGTTGATAATCTTAAGGTAAAGACTCTGATAGCCACTCACCAGGGAGAGGCCAGGGCGATCCTTACAGAGAACTCTTCCAAGAAAACTGCCTCCTCGTGGCGGCCCCAGGCAATGGTATACCAGCAACCGCTGGTTTCTAGCCGCAGTGAGCAACGACTCTTTCAGCGATGACCCCGGAGGGGCGGCTGAATGGGCACCGATGGACAACGATGGACCATCGAGGGACGGACGCGGAGCATCGTTTCACCACCGAGGGACTTCGTGGGATCATCTTTGGACCATAAAAATCCAAGAGTGAATTCAGATCACCAACACCTTGGTTAGCTGCCACATGCCTGGGGCAGCTGTGCGACAAGCGCTTAGCGCTACTAACGTCGAGACCGGTAAGGCCTTAAGTTTGTGATACCGGACATTTTTGGGGAATTATGGATATGGGCTGACGATTGTGGCATGCTGTCACTTTAGTACATAAGAGTGAAATCTTATCGAAATGGCTGGCAGCTTAATGCCACAATTGCCTCCGTCCCGTTAAAACCTTGGCAGGTCTCGGAGAACGCTCGATGTCCGACCCCATTAAGTTGGCGATACAGGCTCGGATGTAACATTCCCGACTAACGCTGATCTGGCTCTGTATGCGAGCTCCCATGAGGACTTGTGTCAACACTTGCATGGCCTCCCTGCTCCGGCATAGACAACCATGGGATCATGAAGGCGACTGTACTACGGGCAGCGATAACGACTCTGAGCGGGGACCCAATACGCATGAACAAAATGAATAACAAAGAAAACAACAACAATAACGAGGGAGCAAAAAACAAAAGCAGGGAGCAGGACCCTTTCAATAGATGCTCCATACTGCGCCGGACCTCACCTAGTGGTGGGCAAGACCAGCGACTGACGGTGCGGAGAAACTCCCTGGGTGATCCGGGGGAGATGCAAATGCGGGTGGCATGTAAGTCAGACATGCTAGGAAAGATGACAATCTACCCGCCGCCGGAAGCGAATGATAAGGGGAAAATGGCTGTGCTAGAGTGGCATGTCGAGGCACTCATCAGCTACATTGCGGAGGGACATAATGTCCATTCGGACATTAAACGAAAGGCGGCGAAGATCCGCGTCATGTGCCTAGAAGTGGCACAAGAACGGGATGCCGATGACATCGTCACTGTTCAACCACCACTACTGCAGCGAGCCGACAAGAATATGCAATCCTGCAAAGCGCAGGAGGACACGGAGGTCCAACCCAGCGTATCGCCACTGGTAAGGAGCTACGCGGCTTCCGTTGCAATGCCGAAGCGTCCCCGCGAAAACGCAGAAGACGACGGAACCAGCCCGACGAACCGAGCGGTACCCAAAAGGCAGAAAGCGGATGCGGCAAGGGCGGCCATGGCGAAGGCCGCCGCAGCTAAAAATACCACCAAGCCAGAAGTGGGTAAACCCGACGCAGTGGTGAAAAAGCCAGAGTGGACGATGGTTCGTGCTCGCCCCCGGGCAAAGCCGAAGACACTCGCTAAAGCGAAGCCGGTCAGACCTGATGCAATTGTCATCAAGGGAACGGGAGTGACAACCTATGCGGAGATCTTGCGGAGGATAAAGATGGAGCCGCGGCTTGGGGAATTGGGCGAGAGAGTGAACAAAATAAGGAAAAGCGCGCAAGGTGAACTGCTACTCGAATTAGCCACGACAGCGGACCCGAAGACGGTCACTCTGCGGGAAGCAGTAGCAAATACACTGGGGACTAGTGTGGAGGTGCGACAACCAGGAGAGCATATGGTGGGAGGCATAAACCTGTCTACTGGTGGACGAATGCAATAGGCGAGCTCCGTAAATCATGAAATGCTGCGAGGAGAAGGTATCAACGTTCCATACGGAAACCGGATTCCCTGCAGAAGCACTAGGCCTTCAAGGAAGCCAGAAATGTTCTAAAGAAGGCAATTAAGAAGAGCAAGAGCACCAGATTCGCTGAATTATGCGCACAAGTTGAGGACGACACATGGGGCATGGCATATAGACTTGTCATGCGAAAATTGCCCTGTTATAGGCAGCCAGCCCCAACCTGTCCAATGTTGCTCAGACGCATAGTGGCACAGCTCTTTCCACTACAGAACTATGTCCCATACGAGCTCCCTATGGAGCAACCGGAGGAATCAATACCCAGTGTGACTATAGATGAGGTGTTGCGTGCGGTTGGGAAGTTTGGAGACCAGAAATCACCCGGCCCAGATGGAATCCCCAACCGAGTGCTCAAGACCGCAGCTGCACTGAACCCAGAGCCACTGAGGAAAATGTACGACGCTTGCCTGAGAGAAGGCATTTTCCCCAAGAGATGGAAGAGGCAACGATTGGTCCTGGTGCTTAAAGCCAACAAACCAACAGAGGACCCTTCAGCGTACCGCCCGCTCTGCTTGTTAGATACGGCGGGAAAAATTCTGGAGCGGATAATCTGTGACAGGATTGATGAGGCCATTGCAAAATCTGGAGGGCTCTCAAAACGTCAATATGGTTATGGAAGGCGAGATCTACCGTGGACGCCATCAACGAACTTGTCCAGACGGCTAAAACAGCGATCCAGGGGAAACGATGGAGGGGTGGAACCAAGAGGTATTGCCTTGTGGTCACCCTAGATGTCAAAAACGCTTTCAACTCAGCTAGCTGGGAGCGCATAGCCAAAGCGTTAGCACAGTTTGGGGTACCCATCTACCTGAGGCGAATGATTGCCAGCTACTTCAGCGATAGGATCCTGCTCTAACAGTCCGAAAAAGGTGTGGAGTCGCACAAGATTATCGGAGGAGTTCCCCAGGGATCGGTGCTTGGACCGTTACTCTGGAATGCTATGTACGACGGCATCCTCCGCGTACAGGTCCCTGATGGTGTCAAAATCATCGGATACGCGGACGACATAGCATTGGTAATTACATCTAAATACTTGGAGGAAGTGGTAGCAGAGGCCAACCGAACTGTGGCTACCGTCGGAAGATGGCTTGCAAACGTTGGACTTAGCTTGGCTGAACACAAGACCGAGGCAATCCTGGTTTCGAACCGCAGAGTATTGGAGGTAGTGGAAACAAGAGTTGGTAGATGTGCCATAACCACGATTCCACACCTCAAGTACCTAGGAGTGTGGATAGACGCGCGGCTTACCTTCAAAGAACATCTGCGGCGCGTGGGAGATAAGGCAGCAAACACATGTTCTCTCCTATGTAGAATAATGCCCAACGTGGGAGGACCCAGGCAGCGGAAAAGGCGTCTCATCGCCGGGGTTGTCAGATCCATTATTCTCTATGGAGCGCCAATATGGGCCGAAAACGCGGATGTGAAGGCTTACGCCCGCACCATTGAGGCAGCATACAGGAGAAGTGCACTACGAGTGATCTGCGCATACCGCACCGTATCCACAGATGCCACCTTGGTATTAGCCGGCATGATTCCCGTGAACCTGCTAGCGAAAGAAGCGATGAACCTCTACCACGCTAAAGGGACACACGCGACAAATGTAGAGGAGCTCTTGGAAATTGGAAAGCGGAAGACCCTTCAAGAGTGGCAACCCCAGTGGGATACTTCTACAAATGGCCGCTGGACAAGAAGGCTGATCCCCAACATTCAACAATGGGTAAGAAGGTCGCATGGTGAGGTGAATTTCTACGTCACACAATTGCTGACAGGCCACGGAGGTTTTCGGGCATACCTGCACAGATTCCACTTGGAGGAATCTCCCTACTGTGCAAACTGTGGAGGTACAGAGATAGAAGATCCCAAACATGTCTCCTTCTATTGCCCACGTTATGAAAGTGCTAGAGTGGCACTACAAGGAGTATGTGGAGAGCCCGTGGTGCCCGACAACATAGTGCAGCATATGCTCGAGAGCCCGGAGAAATGGGCTGCGGTGTGTGACACCACCGCCGCCATTATGAAAGACCTCCGCCACCAGGAGTGGCGAAGACGAGCAATGAAAAATAGCTAGGAGGGGTCCGCTGATCATACTACCCCCCCCCCGGAGAAGTATTACCTTGCGGCGGTCCCGCGGGGGGAGGCTGCGATGGAGGTGGTTTTAGTGGGTAAGAATCCCACACTACTGGTGCCGTAATGTTACCAGTGTCTTTTGAAGATTTCCACCTCCGTTCCAATTATGGAAAAAAAAGGTTGCGAGCCGACTGAGACGCCGACTGAGGCCGATAGGGGTAGATATAGGCATAGAGAAGGCAGCAGAACCCCCAATCGGCAGCGCCAGCGACTGAGACGCCTACAGAGACGCTGACAGAGGCTGCGACGCCGACTGAGAAGCCGACTGGGCAGATAGGGGTAGATATAGGCATAGAGAAGGCAGCAGACCCCCCAATCGATAGCGGCAGCGACTGCGACGCCTACAGAGTCACAGACAGAGACGCCGACTGAGGTAGATAGGGGTAGATATAGGTATAGAGAAGGCAGCAGAACCCCCAATCGACAGCGGCAACGACGGAGACGCCTACAGAGACGCTGACAGAGGCTGCGACACCGACTGAGACGCCGTCTGATGCAGATAGGGGTAGATATAGGCATAGAGAAGGCAGCAGACCCCCAATCGACAGCGCCAGCGACTGAGACTCCTACAGAGACGCTGACAGAAGCTGCGACGCCGACTGAGGCTGATAGTTGTAGATATAATCATAGAGAAGGCAGCAGACCCCCCAATCGACAGCGGCAGCGACTGAGACACCTACAGAGACGCTGACAGAGGCTGCGACGCCGACTGAGGCGGAGAGGGGTAGATATAATCATAGAGAAGGCAGCAGAACCCTCAATCAACAGCGCCAGCGACTGAGAGTCCTACAGCGACGCTGACAGAGGCTGCGACACCGACTGAGACGCCGACTGAGGCAGATAGGGGTAGATATAGGCATAGAGAAGGCAGCAGACCCCCCAATCGGCAGCGCCAGCGACTGAGACGCCTACAGAGACGCTGACAGAGGCTGCGACGGCGACTGAGGCTGATAGTTGTAGATATAATCATAGAGAAGGCAGCAGAACCCTCAATCGACAGCGCCAGCAACTGAGACTCCTACAGCGACGCTGACAGAGGCTGCGACACCGACTGAGACGCCGACTGAGGCAGATAGGGGTAGATATAGGCATAGAGAAGGCAGCAGACCCCCCAATCGGCAGCGCCAGCGACTGAGACGCCTACAGAGGCGCTGACAGAGGCTGCGCCGCCGACTGAGAAGCCGACTGGGCAGATAGGGGTAGATATAGGCATAGAGAAGGCAGCAGACCCCCCAATCGATAGCGGCAGCGACTGAGACGCCTACAGAGTCACAGACAGAGACGCCGACTGAGGTAGATAGGGGTTGATATAGGCATAGAGAAGGCAGCAGACCTCCCCAATCGACAGCGGCAGCGACTGAGACGCCTACAGAGACGCCTATTTAGGTAGATAGGGGTAGATATAGGTATAGAGAAGGCAGCAGAACCCCCAATCGACAGCGGCAACGACTGAGACTCCTACAGAGACGCTGACAGAGACGCCGAATGAGGCAGATAGGGTAGATATAGGCATAGAGAAGGCAGCAGACCCCCGTAATCGACAGCGGCAGCGACTGAGTCGCCTACAGAGATGCTGACAGAGGCTGCGACGCCGACTGAGGCAGAAAGGGGTAGCTATAGGCATAGAGAAGGCAGCAGACCCCCCCAATCGACAGCGGCAGCAACTGAGACGCCTACAGAGGCGCTGACAGAGGCTGCGACGCCGACTGAAACGCCGACTGAGGCAGATAGGGGTAGATATAGGCATAGAGAAGGCAGCAGACTCCCCAATCGACAGCGCCAGCGACTGAGATGCCTACAGAAACGCTGACAGAGGCTGCGTCGCCGACTGAGGCAGATAGGGGTAGGTATAGGCATAGAGAAGGCAGCAGACCCGCCCAATCGACAGCAGCAAGGACTGAGACGCCCACAGCGACGCTGACAGAGGCTGCGACGCCGACTGAGACGCCGACTGAGGCAGATAGGGGTAGATATAGGCATAGAGAAGGCAGCAGACCCCCTTAATCGAAAGCGGCAGCGACTGAGACGCCTTCACAGACGCTGACAGAGGCTGCGACGCCGACTAAAACGCCGACTGAGACGCCGACTGAGCCAGATAGGGGTAGACATAGGCATTGAGAAGGCAGCAGACCCCCCAATCGACAGCGGCAGCGACTGAGACGCCTACAGAAACGCTGACAGAAGCTGCAACGCCGACTGAGAAGCTGACCGAGGCAGTTAGGGGTAGATATAGGCATAGAGAAGGCAGCAGACCCCCAATCGACAGCGGCAACGACTGAGGTAGATAGGGGTAGATATAGGTATAGAGAAGGCAGCAGAAAACCCAATCGACAGCGGCAACGACTGAGACTCCTACAGAGACGCTGACAAAAGCTGCGACACCGACTGAGGCAGATAGGGGTAGATATAATCATAGAGAAGGCAGCAGACTCCCCAATCGACAGCGGCAACGACTGAGACGCGTACAGAGACGCTTACAGAGGCTGCGACACTGACTGAGACGCTGACTGATGCAGATAGGGGCACATATAGGCATAGAGAAGGCAGCTGACCCCCAATCGACAGCGGCAGCGACTGAGACGCCTACAGAGACGCTGACAGAGGCTGCGACACAGACTGAGGCACATACCGGTAGATATAGGCATAGAGAAGGCAGCAGACTCCCCAATCGACAGCGGCAACGACTGAGACGCCTACAGATACGCTTACAGAGGCTGCGACACCGACTGAGACGCTGACTGATGCAGATAGGGGTAGATATAGGCATAGAGAAGGCAGCAGACCCCCAATCGACAGCGGCAACGACTGAGACGCCTACAGAGACGCTTACAGAGGCTGCGACACCGACTGAGACGCTGACTGATGCAGATAGGGGTAGATATAGGCATAGAAAATGCAGCAGACCCCAAATCGACAGCGGCAGCACCTGAGACGCCCACAGAGACGCTGACAGAGGCTGCGACGCCGACTGAGGCAGATACGGTTAGATATTGACAAAGAGAAAGCAGCAGACCCCTGTAAAGATGGGCTCAATTAATTGGATGGGCGGCGCGATATATGGTCTTTAAATTCAATTAAAAATCACGTATGTATAGGTGTATAAAAATTTTAAAGATTCTTAACTAATATTTAAATGTATTAAGTTGCTTAACTATAATATTAAAATAAATTATGTGTAAGAAGTTTCGCTTACTCTGTTTCTAAAGACAAAATTATGCAAAGCTAAAATTATAGCCATTTCACTTGTTATTATTTTTTTAAATTTATAAACATTTACAATTAAAATCTATATATATATATATATATATATATATATATATATATATATATATATATATATATATATATATATATTTTTTTTTTATATTAAATACAAAAATAGTTTAAGAAAATGAGATAAAAAAATAGTTTTAAATGTTTACAGCGTTTTAGCACGCTCCAAAAGATCACTGCTAAATTTCGATATTTCCGATTGTGGTTGTTTACAGACTGACAATAAATTAAAGACATGAGATATTCTTATGTCATCTGTGTCCATAACTAAAATTTAATCGTTGTCTACCTCGTTGGCCTCGCCCGGTGGATCAAAGAGTTTCTGCACTTCATCATACAGCCACATCTCCAAAGCCAGTCTCTTTCGTATTACACTCATCTGATGGAAACCATATCTGGCGGTTAGGAACTTCTCCTGTCGTGTCTTAACTTCGGAACTTCTCTCATTAAAATTGACACGTAAATTTTGTTGGTTCGGTAAACGCTCACAAATATTCAGTTTTTTGGGACCGCACTGCATTTTGAAAACAACTTTGGTCGATTTTATGTTGTCTTATTACTGCCTTTTTTGAAGTGGGTGTGAGATTGTAGGTAGGAGTCTTCCTTCTGGATGTGTTGCTCTGCCAGTTGTTGAAATTTTTCGAATAGTCGTTGGAAATCGGTATTCATCTTCTTATTGCAGTTTTAGGATTATTTTAGGATTGTTTAAAATTTTTGGGTTTTTAATAAAGTGCCAGTTTGGCAGGATCGCCATGTAAAGATGGGCTCAATTAATTAATTTTGCGGCGCGAGAGCTAGCGCACAATTTCAATCGGCGACTATCAGAGTACAGCCAAATATTTGTGTGTGAAGCGAAATATATGATCGCTATGTACAGATGGGCTCAAAGTATTATTTAGCGGCGCGAGAGCTAGCGCACAATTTCAATCGGCGACTACTAGAGTACAGCCAAATATTTGATGAGAAACGACAGGTTTGGTTTCCAGATCGAATCTGATTTATTGATAAGATCTTATTGCTATTTATACTTTTAATTTCTTATATGTTAAGACTTAGTATATAATATGGTTCTTAATACATAAAGAGGGATTTTGCAATGTCAGCGGAAAGTATCACGGTCAATGCCAGCGTACATTCGTTCGAGGGCATCGAACATTAGAATGCAACGTAATCAAAAACGTTCGCGCTTCATAACGTAAACATTCTTATATGAGAGTTCGATGTACTTACGTTGGGTCTCCGCTCACATTGCATGTGCCTACGCCGCGTATGGTGTTGGCGTTTGTGTGTATTTATATACATTATGCTTTTCATACACTACACCCCCCTAATCGACTGCGGCAGCAACTGAGACGCCTAACAGATACGCTGACAGAGGTTGCGAGTCGACTGAGATGCCCACTGAGGCCGATAGGGGTATATATATACATAGAGAAGGCAGCAGACCCCCCAATCGACAGCGGCATCGACTGAGACACCTACAGATACTCTGACAGAGGTTGCGACGCCGACTGAGAAGTCGACTGAGGCAGATAGGGGTAGATATGGGCATAGAGAACGCAGCAGACCCCCTAATCGACATTGGCAGCGACTGAGACGCCTTCAGAGACGTTGAAAGAAGCTGCGACACCGACTGAGACGCCGACTGATGTAGACAGGGGTAGATATAGGCATAGAGAAGGCAGCAGACCCCCAATCGACAGCGACAGCGACTGAGATGCCTACAGAGAGGCTGAGAGAGGCTGCGACGCCGACTGAGGCAGATAGGGGTAGATATTGCCATAGAGAAACCAGCAAACCCCCCAATCGACAGCGGCAGCGACTGAGAGGCCTACAGAAACGCTGACAGAGGCTGCGACGCCGAATGAGGCAGATAGGGGTAGATATTGTCATAGAGAAGCCAGCAGTCTCCCCAATCGACAGCGGCAATG
The DNA here is from genome assembly GCA_920105625.2 of Clusia tigrina. Taxonomy (NCBI): domain Eukaryota; kingdom Metazoa; phylum Arthropoda; class Insecta; order Diptera; family Clusiidae; genus Clusia; species Clusia tigrina. The sequence goes on from OV050031.1 coordinate 91,655,111, forward strand.
ACTGAGACGCCTACAGAGATCCTGACAGATAATACGACGCCGACTGAGACGCCGACTGAGGCAGGTAGGGGTAGATATAGGCATGGAGAAGGCAGCAGACCCCCAAATCGACAGCGGCAGCGACTGAGACGATTACAGAAACGCTGACAGAGGCTGCGACGCCGACTGAGGCACATAGGGATAGGTATAGGCATAGAGAAGGCAGCAGACCCCCAATCGACAGCGGGCAACGACTGAGACGCCTACACAGAGGCTTACAGAGGCTGCGACACTGACTGAGACGCTGACTGATGCAGATTGGAGTTGATATAGGCATAGAGAAGGCAGCAGACCCCCAATCGACAGCGGCAGCGACTGAGACGCCTACAGAGACGCTGACAGAGGCTGCGACGCCGACTGAGGCACATAGGGGTAGATATAGCCACAGAGAAGGCAGGAAACCCCCCAATCGACTGCAACAGCGACTGAGACGCTTTAGAGACGCTGGCAGAAGCTGCGACGCCGACTGCAGTATATAGGGGTAGATATAGGCACAGAGAAAGCAGCAGACCCCCAATCGACAGCAGCAGCAACTGAGACACCTACAGACACGCTGACAGAGGCTGCGACGCCGACTGAGGCAGATAAGGTTAGATATTGGCATAGAGAAAGCAGCAGACCCCACCAATCGACAGCGGCAGCGACTGAGACACCTACAGATACACTTACAGAGGTTGCGACACCGATTGAGACGCCGACTGAGGCAGATAGGGGTAGATATAGGCATAGAGAAGGCAGCAGCCAACCCAATCGACAGTGGCAGCGACTGAGACGCCTTCAGATACGCTGACAGAGGCTGCAACGCCGACTGAGGCAGATAGGGGTAGATATTGCCATAGAGAAGCCAGCAAACCCCCCAACCGACAGCGGCAGCAGCTGAGACACCTACAGATACGCTGACAGAGGTTGCGAGCCGACTGAGACGCCGACTGAGGCAGAAAGGGGTAGATATAGGCATAGAGAAGGCAGCAGACTCTCCAATCGACAGCGCCAGCAACTGAGACGCCTACAGAGACGCTGACAGAGGCTGCGACGCCGACTGAGACGCCGACTGAGGCAGATATGGGTAGATATAGGCTTAGAGAAGGCAGCAGACCCCCCAATCGACAGCGGCAGCGACTGAGACGCCTACAGAGACGCCGACAGAGACGCCGACTGAGGTAGATAGGGGTAGATATATGTATAGAGAAGGCAGCAGAACCCCCAATTGACAGCGGTAACGACTAAGACGCATACAGAGACGCTGACAGAGGCTGCGACGCCGACTGAGACGGTGACTGAGGCAGATTGGGGTAGATACAGGCATAGAGAAGGCAGCATTCCCCTCAATCGACAGCGGCAGCGACTGAGACGCATACAGAGACGCTGACAGAGGCTGCGACGCCGACTGAGACGGCGACTGAGGCAGATATGGGTAGATATAGGCATAGATAAGGCAGCAGACCCCCCTAATCGACAGCGGCAGCGACTGAGACACCTACAGAGACGCTGACAGCGGGTGCGACGCCGGCTGAGGCAGATAGGGTAAGATATTGGCATAGAGAAAGCAGCAGACCCCCCAATCAACTGCGGCAGCAACTAAGACAAATACAGATACGCAACAGAGGTTGCGACGCCGACTGAGACGCCAACTGAGGCAGATAGGTGTGGATATAGGCATAGAGACGGCAGCAGACCCCCCAATCGACAGCGGCAGCGACTGAGACGCATACAGCGACGTTGATAGAGGCTTCAACGCCGACTGAGACGCCGACTGAGACAGATAGGGGTAGATATAGGCATAGAGAAGGCAGCAGCACCCCCAATCGACAGCGGCAACGACTGAGACTCTTACAGAGAAGCTGATAAAGGCTGCGACACCGACTGAGACGCCGACTGAGGCAGATAGGAGTAGATATAGGCATAGAGAAGGCAGCAGACCCCCCAATCGAGGGGTCAGTGTTGGCATAGAGACGGCAGCAGACCCCCCAATCGACAGCGGCAGCGACTGAGACTCCTACAGAGACGCTGACAGAGGCTGCGACACCAACTGAGACGCCGACTGAGGAAGATAGGGGTAGATAAAGGCATAGAGAAAGCAGCAGACCCCCCAATCGCCAGTGGCAGCGACTGAGACGCCTACAGAACCGCTGACAGAGGCTAAGACGAAGACTGAGGCTGATTGTAGTATATATAATCATAGAGAAGGCAGCAGACCCCCAATCGACAGCGGCAACGACTGAGACGAATACAGAGACGCTTACAGAGGCTACGACACCGACTCAGACGCCGATTGATGCAGATCGGGGTAGATATAGGCATAGAGAAGGCAGCAGACCCCCAGTCGACAGCGGCAGCGACTGAGTCGCCTACAGAGACGCTGACAGAGGCTGCGACGCCGACTGAAGCAGATAGGGGTAGATATTGCCATAGAGAAGCCAGCAAACCCCCCAATCGACAGCGGCAGCGACTGAGAGGCCTACAGAAACGCTGACAGAGGCTGCGACGCCGAATGAGGCATATAGGGGTAGATATAGGCATAGAGAAGGCAGCAAACCCCCCCCCCCAATCGACAGCGGCAACGACTGAGACGCCTTCAGAGACGCTGACAGAGGCTGCGACACCGACTGAGACGCCGACTGAGGCAGATAGGGGTAGATATAGGCATAGAGAAGGCAGCAGACCCCCCTAATCGAAAGCGGCAGCGACTGAGATACCTACACTGACGCTGACAGAGGCTGCGACGCCGACTGAGGCAGATAGGGTTAGATATTGGCATAGAGAAAGCAGCAGACCCCCCAATCAACAGCGGCAGCGACTGAAACACCTACAGATACGCTGACAGAGGATGCGACGCCGACTGAGACGCCGACTGAGGCAGATGGGGGTAGATATAGGCATAGAGAAGCCAGCAGATTCCCCAATCGACAGCGCCAGCGCCTGAGACGCCTACAGAAACGCTGTCAGAGGCTGCGACGCCGACTGAGACGCCGACTGAGGCAGATGGGGGTAGATATAGGCATAGAGAAGCCAGCAGACTCCCCAATCGACAGCGCCCGCGACTGAGACGCCTACAGAGATAGTGACAGAGGCTGCGACGCCGACTGAGGCAGATAGGGGTAGATATAGGCATAGAGAAGGCAGCAGACCCCCTAATTGACAGCGGCAGCGACTGAGACGCCTACAGAAACGCTGTCAGAGGCTGCGACGCCGACTGAGGCAGATAGGGGTACGTTTAGTTGCTACATGGCACCAAGCCTAACTACGGATGAGTTTGAGTCGGCGGTAGATAAACTCGTTCTAGATGCACACGGCAGGAACCCTGTAGTAATAGCTGGCGATTTCAACGCATGGGCAACTGAATGGGGCTGCGGTCGAACTACGCCAAAGGGTCATATCCTCATGGATGCACTCGCAGCACTTGACGTGATCCTCTTTAATACCGGCGAGATGACTTTTGCCAGAGGAGGTGCCAGTTCTGCGATAGACCTAACCTTCGTAAGTAGCAGGCTGGTGAGGGGTGCAAAATGGCTGGTGAGTGACATATACACCCACAGCGACCACCAAGCTATCATCTGCGAACTGGAGAAGCCCCGGAATCGGCAGCGGATAGGACCGACATTGAAAGGTTGGAGGACAAACTGCCTTGACGAAGACGTCCTAGAAATGATGGTTGAAGGTTTGGTGCTGGAAGGCAGTGCAGAAGATATGACGAATCAGCTGGCAAGGAAGGTAGAAAACGCCTGCGACGCGGCAATGCCCAGGAGAGCATATGGTGGGAGGCATAAACCTGTCTACTGGTGGACGAATGCAATAGGCGAGCTCCGTAAATCATGAAATGCTGCGAGGAGAAGGTATCAACGTTCCATACGGAAACCGGATTCCCTGCAGAAGCACTAGGCCTTCAAGGAAGCCAGAAATTTTCTAAAGAAGGCAATTAAGAAGAGCAAGAGCACCAGATTCGCTGAATTATGCGCACAAGTTGAGGACGACACATGGGGCATGGCATATAGACTTGTCATGCGAAAATTTCCCTGTTATAGGCAGCCAGCCCCAACCTGTCCAATGTTGCTCAGACGCATAGTGGCACAGCTCTTTCCAGTACAGAACTATGTCCCATACGAGCTCCCTATGGAGCAAACGGAGGAATCAATACCCAGTGTGACTATAGATGAGGTGTTGCGTGCGGTTGGGAAGTTTGGAGACCAGAAATCACCCGGCCCAGATGGAATCCCCAACCGAGTGCTCAAGACCGCAGCTGCACTGAACCCAGAGCCACTGAGGAAAATGTACGACGCTTGCCTGAGAGAAGGCATTTTCCCCAAGAGATGGAAGAGGCAACGATTGGTCCTGGTGCTTAAAGCCAACAAACCAACAGAGGACCCTTCAGCGTACCGCCCGCTCTGCTTGTTAGATACGGCGGGAAAAATTCTGGAGCGGATAATCTGTGACAGGATTGATGAGGCCATTGCAAAATCTGGAGGGCTCTCAAAACGTCAATATGGTTATGGAAGGCGAGATCTACCGTGGACGCCATCAACGAACTTGTCCAGACGGCTAAAACAGCGATCCAGGGGAAACGATGGAGGGGTGGAACCAAGAGGTATTGCCTTGTGGTCACCCTAGATGTCAAAAACGCTTTCAACTCAGCTAGCTGGGAGCGCATAGCCAAAGCGTTAGCACAGTTTGGGGTACCCATCTACCTGAGGCGAATGATTGCCAGCTACTTCAGCGATAGGATCCTGCTCTAACAGTCCGAAAAAGGTGTGGAGTCGCACAAGATTATCGGAGGAGTTCCCCAGGGATCGGTGCTTGGACCGTTACTCTGGAATGCTATGTACGACGGCATCCTCCGCGTACAGGTCCCTGATGGTGTCAAAATCATCGGATACGCGGACGACATAGCACCGATGCAATCCTGGTTTCGAACCGCAGAGTATTGGAGGTAGTGGAAACAAGAGTTGGTAGATGTGCCATAACCACGATTCCACACCTCAAGTACCTAGGAGTGTGGATAGACGCGCGGCTTACCTTCAAAGAACATCTGCGGCGCGTGGGAGATAAGGCAGCAAACACATGTTCTCTCCTATGTAGAATAATGCCCAACGTGGGAGGACCCAGGCAGCGGAAAAGGCGTCTCATCGCCGGGGTTGTCAGATCTATTATTCTCTATGGAGCGCCAATATGGGCCGAAAACGCGGATGTGAAGGCTTACGCCCGCACCATTGAGGCAGCATACAGGAGAAGTGCACTACGAGTGATCTGCGCATATCGCACCGTATCCACAGATGCCACCTTGGTATTAGCCGGCATGATTCCCGTGAACCTGCTAGCGAAAGAAGCGATGAACCTCTACCACGCTAAAGGGACACACGCGACAAATGTAGAGGAGCTCTTGGAAATTGGAAAGCGGAAGACCCTTCAAGAGTGGCAACCCCAGTGGGATACTTCTACAAATGGCCGCTGGACAAGAAGGCTGATCCCCAACATTCAACAATGGGTAAGAAGGTCGCATGGTGAGGTGAATTTCTACGTCACACAATTGCTGACAGGCCACGGAGGTTTTCGGGCATACCTGCACAGATTCCACTTGGAGGAATCTCCCTACTGTGCAAACTGTGGAGGTACAGAGATAGAAGATCCCAAACATGTCTTCTTCTATTGCCCACGTTATGAAAGTGCTAGAGTGGCACTACAAGGAGTATGTGGAGAGCCCGTGGTGCCCGACAACATAGTGCAGCATATGCTCGAGAGCCCGGAGAAATGGGCTGCGGTGTGTGACACCACCGCCGCCATTATGAAAGACCTCCGCCACCAGGAGTGGCGAAGACGAGCAATGAAAAATAGCTAGGAGGGGTCCGCTGATCATACTACCCCCCCCCCGGAGAAGTATTACCTTGCGGCGGTCCCGCGGGGGGAGGCTGCGATGGAGGTGGTTTTAGTGGGTAAGAATCCCACACTACTGGTGCCGTAATGTTACCAGTGTCTTTTGAGGATTTCCACCTCCGTTCCAATTATGGAAAAAAAAGGTTGCGAGCCGACTGAGACGCCGACTGAGGCCGATAGGGGTAGATATAGGCATAGAGAAGGCAGCAGACCCCCCAATCGGCAGCGCCAGCGACTGAGACGCCTACAGAGACGCTGACAGAGGCTGCGACGCCGACTGAGAAGCCGACTGGGCAGATAGGGGTAGATATAGGCATAGAGAAGGCAGCAGACCCCCCAATCGATAGCGGAAGCGACTGCGACGCCTACAGAGTCACAGACAGAGACGCCGACTGAGGTAGATAGGGGTAGATATAGGTATAGAGAAGGCAGCAGAACCCCCAATCGACAGCGGCAACGACGGAGACGCCTACAGAGACGCTGACAGAGGCTGCGACACCGACTGAGACGTCGTCTGATGCAGATAGGGGTAGATATAGGCATAGAGAAGGCAGCAGACCCCCAATCGACAGCGCCAGCGACTGAGACTCCTACAGAGACGCTGACAGAAGCTGCGACGCCGACTGAGGCTGATAGTTGTAGATATAGGCATAGAGAAGGCAGCAGACCCCCAATCGACAGCGGCAGCGACTGACACGCCTACAGAGACGCTGACAGAGGCTGCGATGCCGACTGAGACGCCGACTGAGGCAGATAGGGGTAGATATAGGCATAGAGATTTCAGTAGACCTCCCCAACCGACAGCGGCAGAGACTGAGACGCCTACAGAGACGCTGATAGAGGCTGCGACGCCGACAGAGACGCCGACTCAGGCAGATAGGTGTAGATATAGGTCTAGAGAAGGCAGCAGACCTCCCCAATCGACAGCGGCAGCGACTGAGACGCCTTCAGAGACTTCGACTGAGACGCTGACTGAGGTAGATAGGGGTAGATATAGGTATAGAGAAGGTAGCAGAACCCCCAATCGACAGCGGCAGCGACTGAAACTCCTACAGAAGCGCTGACAGAGACGCCGAATGAGGCAGATAGGGGTAGATATAGTCATAGAGAAGGCAGCAGACCCCCGCAATCGACAGCGGCAGCGATTGAGACGCCTACAGAGACGCTGACAGAGGGTGCGACGCCGACTGAGACGCCGACAGATTCAGATAGAGGTAGATATAGGCATAGAGAAGGCAGCAGACCCCCAATCGACAGCGGCAATGACTGAGACGCCTACAGAGATATTGAAAGAGGCTACGACGCCGACTGAGACGCCGACTGAGGCAGATAGGGGTAGATATAGGCATAGAGAAGGCAGCAGACCCCCTAATCGACAGCGGTAGCGACTGAGACGCCTTCAGAGACGCTGACAGAGGCTGCGATGCCGACTGAGACGCCGTCTGAGGCATATAGGGGTAGATATAGGCATAGAAAAGGCAGCAGACCCCCCTAATCGAAAGCGGCAGCGACTGAGACGCTTTCAGAAACCCTGACAGAAGCTGCGACGCCCAATGAGGCAGATAGGTGTAGATATAGGCATAAAGAAGGCAGTAGACCCCCCCAATCGACACCGGCAGCGACTGAGACGCCTACAGAACCACTGACAGAGGCTGCGACGCCGACTGAGGCTGATAGTTGTAGATATAATCATAGAGAAGGCAGCAGACCCCCCAATCGAAAGCGGCGACGACTGAGACGCCTACAGAGACGCTGACAGAGGCTGCAACACCGACTGAGAAGCCGACTGAGGCAGATAGGGGTAGATACAGGCATAGAGAAGGCAGCAGACCCCTAACCGACAGCGGCAGCGCCTGAGACGCGCACAGAGACGCTGACAGAGGCTGCGATGCCGACTGAGACACCGACTGAGGCAGATAGGGGTAGATATTGCCATAGAGAAGGCAGCAAACCCCCCAATCGACAGCGGCAGCGACTGACACGCCTACAGAGACGCTGACAGAAGCTGCGACGCCGAATGAGGCAGATAGGTGTAGATATAGGCATAAAGAAGGCAGTAGACCCCCCAATCGACACCGGCAGCGACTGAGACGCCTACAGAACCACTGACAGAGGCTGCCACGCCGACTGAGGCTGATAGTTGTAGATATAATCATAGAGAAGGCAGCAGACCCCCCAATCGACAGCGGCAACGACTGAGACGCCTACAGAGACGCTGACAGAGGCTGCAACACCGACTGAGAAGCCGACTGAGGCAGATAGGGGTAGATATAGGCATAGAGAAGGCAGCAGACCCCCCAATCGACAGCGGCAACGACTGAGGCGCCTACAGAGACGCCGACTGAGACGCCGAATGAGGCAGTTAGGGGTAGATATAGGCATAGAGAAAGCCGCAGACCCCCCAATCGACAGCGGAAGCGACTGAAACGCCTACATAGATGCTGACAGAGGCTGCGACGCCGACTGAGGCAGATAGGGGTAGATATAGGCATAGAGAAGGCAGCAGACCCCCCAATCGACAGCGGCAACGACTGAGGTAGATAGGGGTAGATATAGGTATAGAGAAGGCAGCAGAAACTTAATCGACAGCGACAACGACTGAGACTCCTACAGAGACGCTGACAAAAGCTGCGACACCGACTGAGACGCCGAGTGAGGCAGATAGGTGTAGATATAGGCATAGAGAAAGCAACAGACCCCCCCAATCGACAGCGGCAGCGACTGAGACGCCTACAGAAACGCTGACAGAGGCTGCGACGCCGACTGAAGCAGATAGGGGTAGATATAATCATAGAGAAGGCAGCAGACCCCTCAGTCGACAGCAGTAACGACTGCGACGCCTACACAGAGGCTTACAGAGGCTGCGACACCGACTGAGACGCTGACTGATGCAGATTGGATTAGATTTAGGTATAGAGAAGGCAGCAGACCCCCAATCGACAGCGGCAGCGCCTGAGACGCGCACAGATACGCTGACAGAGGTTGCGAGCCGACTGAGACTCCGACTGAGGCAGGTAGGGGTAGATATAGGCATAGAGAAGGGGCAGCAGACCCCGCAATCGACAGCGGAAATGACTGAGACGCCTACAGAGACGCTGACAGAGGCTGCGACGACGACTGAGACGCCGACTGAGGGAGATAGAGGTAGATATAGGCATAGAGAAGGCGGCAGACCCCCCAATCGACAGCGGCAGCGACTGAGACGCCTACACAGACGCTGATAGAGGCTGCGACGACGACTGAGACGCCGACTGAGGCAGATAGGGGTTGATATAGCCACAGAAAAGGCAGAAAACCCCCCAATCGACTGCGGCAGCCACTGAGACGCTTTAGAGACGCTGGCAGAGACTGCGACGCCGACTGAGGCAGATAGGGTTAGATATTGGCATAGAGAAAGCAGCAGACCCCCCAATCGACAGCGGCAGCGACTGACACACCTACAGATACGCTGGCAGAAGATGCGACGCCGACTGAGACCCCGACTGAGGCAGATACCGGTAGATATAGGCATAGAGAAGGCAGCAGACCCCCCTAATCGAAAGCGGCAGCGACTGAGACGCCTACAGAGACGCCGACTGAGTCGCCGACTGAGGTAGATAGGGGTAGATATAGGCATAGAGAAGGCAGCAGACCCCCCCAATGGACAGCGCCAGCGACTGAGACGCCTACAGATACGCTGACAGAGGTTGCGAACCGACTGAGACGCCGACTGAGGCAGATATCGGTAGATATAGACATAGAGAAGGCAGCAGACACTCCTAATCGAAAGCGGCAGCGACTGAGACGCCTACAGAGACGCTGACTGAGATGCCGACTGAGGCAGATAGGGGTGGATATAGGCATAGAGAAGGCAGCATACCCCTAATCGATAGCGGCAGCGACTGAGAGGCCTACAGAAACGCTGACAGAGGCTGCGACACAGAATGAGGCAGATAGGGGTAGATTTAGGCATAGAGAAGGCAGCAGACCCCACAATCGACAGCGGCAACGACTGAGACGCCTACAGAGACGCTGACAGAGGCTGCGACGACGACTGAGACGCCGACTGAGGCAGATAGAGGTAGATATAGGCATAGAGAAGGCAGCAGACCCCCCAATTGACAGCGCCAGCGACTGAGAAGCCTACAGATACGCTGACAGAGGTTGAGAACCGACTGAGACGCCGACTGGGGCAGATAGGGGTAGATATAGGCATAGAGAAGGGGCAGCAGACCCCCCAATCGACAGCGGCAATGACTGAGACGCCTACAGAGACTCTGACAGAGGCTACGACGCCGACTGAGACGCCGATTGAGACAGATAGGGGTAGATATAGGTATAGAGAAGGCAGCAGACCCCCGCAATTGACAGCGGCAGCGACTGAGACGCCTACAGAGACGCTGACAGAGGGTGCGACGCCGACTGAGAAGCCGACTGATTCAGATAGGGGTAGATATAGGCATAGAGAAGGCAGCAGACCCCCCCATTCGACAGCGGCAATGACTGAGACGCCTACAGAGATACTGACAGAGCCTACGATGCCGACTGAGGCAGATAGGGGTAGATATAGGCATAGAGAAGGCAGCAGATTCACCAATCGACAGCGGCAGCGACTGAGGCTCCTACAGAGACGCTGACAAAGGCTGCGATGCCGACTGAGACGCCGTCTGAGGCAGATAGGGGAAGATATAGGCATAGAGAAGGCAGGAGACCCACCAATCGACAGCGGCAGTGACTGAGACGCCTACAGAAACGCTGGCAGAGGCTGCGAAGCCGACTGAGGCAGATAGGGGTAGGTATAGGCATACAGAAGGCAGCAGACCCCCCAATCGACAGCGGCAGCGACTCAGAGGCCTACAGACACGCTGACAGAGGCTGCGACGATGACTGAGACGCCGACTGAGGCAGATAGAGGTAGATAGAGGTAGATATAGGCATAGAGAAGGCAGCAGACCCCCCAATCGACAGCGGCAGCGACTGAGAGGCCTACAGAAATGCTGACAGAGGCTGCGACACCGACTGATGCAGATAGAGGTAGATATAGGCATAGAGAAGGCAGCAGACCCCCAATCAACAGCGGCAGCGACTAATACGCCTTCAGAAATGCTGACAGAGGCTGCGACGCCGACTGAGGCAGATAGGGGTAGATATAGGCATAGAGAAGGCAGCAGACATCCCAATCGACAGCGGCAGCGACTGAGACACCTACAGATACACTGACAGAGGATGCGACGCACATTGAGACGCCGACTGAGATGCCGACTGAGGCAGATAGGGGTAGATATAGGCATAGAGAAGGCAGCAGACCCCCCTAATCGAAAGCGGCAGCGACTGAGACGCTTTCAGAAACCCTGACAGAAGCTGCGACGCCGACTCAGACACCGACTGAGACGCCAACTGAGGCAGATAGGGGTAGATATAGGCATAGAGAAGGCAGCAGACCCCCCAATCGACAGCGGCAGCGACTGAGACGCCTACAGAAACGCTGACAGAGGCTGCAACGCCGACTGAGAAGCCGACTGAGGCAGATAGGGGTAGATATAGGCATAGAGAAGGCAGCAGACCCCCCTAATCGAAAGCGGCAGCGACTGAGACGCTTTCAGAAACCCTGACAGAGGCTGCGACGCCGACTCAGACGCCGACTGAGACGCCGACTGAGGCAGATAGGGGTAGATATAGGCATAGAGAAAGCAGCAGACCCCCCCAATCGTCAGCGGAAGCGACTGAGACGCCTACAGATATGCTGACAGTGGCTGCGACGCCGACTGAGGCAGATAAGGGTAGATATAGGCATAGAGAAGGCAGCAGACCCCCCACTCGACAGCGGCAACGACTGAGGTAGATAGGGGTAGATATAGGTATAGAGAAGGCAGCAGAACCCCAATCGACAGCGGCAACGACTGAGACTCCTACAGAGACGCTGACAAAAGCTGCGACACCGACTGAGAAGCCGAGTGAGGCAGATAGGTGTAGTTATAGGCATAGAGAAAGCAGCAGCCCCCCCAATCGACAGCGGCAGCGACTGAGATGCCTACAGAAACGCTGACAGAGGCTGCGACGCCGACTGAAGCAGTTAGGGGTAGATATAATCATAGAGAAGGCAGCAGACCCCCCAATTGACAGCGGCAACGACTGCGACGCCTACACAGAGGCTTACAGAGGCGGCGACACCGACTGAGACGCTGACTGATGAAGATTGGAGTATATATAGGCATAGAGAAGGCAGCAGACCCCCAATCGACAGCGGCAGCGACTGAGACGCGTACAGAGACGCTGACAGAGGCTGCGACGCAGACTGAGGCACATAGGGGTAGATATTGCCATAGAGAAGGCAGCAGACCCCACCAATCGACAGCGGCAGCGACTGAGACACCTACAGATACGCTGACAGAGGTTGCGAGCCGACTGAGACTCCGACAGAGGCAGATAGGGGTAGATATAGGCATAGAGAAGGGGCAGCAGACCCCCAATCGACAGCGGCAACGACTGAGACGCCTACAGAGACGCTGAAAGAGGCTGCGACGGTGACTGAGACGCCGACTGATGCAGATAGAGGTAGATATAGGCATAGAGAAGGCAGCAGACCCCCAATCGACAGCGACTGATACGCCTACAGAAATGCTGACAGAGGCTGCGACGCCGACTGAGGCAGATAGGGGTAGATATAGGCATAGAGAAGGCAGCAGACATCCCAATCGACAGCGGCAGCGACTGAGACACCTACAGATACGCTGACAGAGGATGCGACGCACACTGAGACGCCGACTGAGATGCCGACTGAGGCAGATAGGTGTAGATATAGGCATAGAGAAGGCAGCAGACCCCCCTAATCGAAAGCGGCAGCGACTGAGACGCTTTCAGAAATCCTGACAGAAGCTGCGACGCCGATTCAGACACCGACTGAGACGCCGACTGAGGCAGATAGGGGTAGATATAGGCATAGAGAAGGCAGCAGACCCCCCTAATCGACAGCGGCAATGACTGAGACGCCTACAGAGATACTGACAGAGCCTACGACGCCGACTGAGGCAGATAGGGGTAGATATAGGCATAGAGAAGGCAGCAGATTCACCAATCGACAGCGGCAGCGACTGAGGCTCCTACAGAGACGCTGACAAAGGCTGCGATGCCGACTGAGACGCCGTCTGAGGCAGATAGGGGAAGATATAGGCATAGAGAAGGCAGGAGACCCACCAATCGACAGCGGCAGTGACTGAGACGCCTACAGAAACGCTGGCAGAGGCTGCGAAGCCGACTGAGGCAGATAGGGGTAGGTATAGGCATACAGAAGGCAGCAGACCCCCCAATCGACAGAGGCAGCGACTGAGAGGTCTACAGAAATGCTGACAGAGGCTGCGACACCGAATGAGGTAGATAGGGGTAGATATAGGCATAGAGAAGGCAGCAGACCCCCCAATCGACAGAGGCAACGACTGAGACGCCTACAGAGACGCTGAAAGAGGCTGCGACGGTGACTGAGGCGCTGACTGATGCAGATAGAGGTAGATATAGGCATAGAGAAGGCAGCAGACCCCCCAATCGACAGCGGCAGCGACTGAGAGGCCTACAGAAATGCTGACAGAGGCTGCGACACCGAATGAGGTAGATAGGGGTAGATATAGGCATAGAGAAGGCAGCAGACCCCCAATCGACAGAGGCAACGACTGAGACGCCTACAGAGACGCTGAAAGAGGCTGCGACGGTGACTGAGGCGCTGACTGATGCAGATAGAGGTAGATATAGGCATAGAGAAGGCAGCAGACCCCCAATCAACAGCGGCAGCGACTAATACGCCTTCAGAAATGCTGACAGAGGCTGCGACGCCGACTGTGGCAGATAGGGGTAGATATAGGCATAGAGAAGGCAGCAGCCATCCCAATCGACAGCGGCAGCGACTGAGACACCTACAGATACGCTGACAGAGGATGCGACGCACACTGAGACGCCGACTGAGATGCCGACTGAGGCAGATAGGGGTAGATATAGGCATAGAGAAGGCAGCAGAACCCCCTAATCGAAAGCGGCAGCGACTGAGACGCTTTCAGAAACCCTGACAGAGGCTGCGACGCTGACTCAGACGCCGACTGAGACGCCGACTGAGACGCCGACTGAGGCAGATAGGGGTAGATATAGGCATAGAGAAAGCAGCAGACCCCCCAATCGTCAGCGGAAGCGACTGAGATGCCTACAGAGATGCTGACAGTGCCTGCGACGCCGACTGAGGCAGATAGGGGTAGATATAGGCATAGAGAAGGCAGCAGACCCCCCACTCGACAGCGGCAACGACTGAGGTAGATAGGGGTAGATATAGGTATAGAGAAGGCAGCAGAACCCCAATCGACAGCGGCAACGACTGAGACTCCTACAGAGACGCCGACAAAAGCTGCGACACCGACTGAGAAGCCGAGTGAGGCAGATAGGTGTAGTTATAGGCATAGAAAAAGCAGCAGCCCCCCCAATCGACAGCGGCAGCGACTGAGATGCCTACAGAAACGCTGACAGAGGCTGCGACGCCGACTGAAGCAGTTAGGGGTAGATATACTCATAGAGAAGGCAGCAGACCCCCCAATTGACAGCGGCAACAACTGCGACGCCTACACAGAGTCTTACAGAGGCGGCGACACCGACTGAGACGCTGACTGATGCAGATTGGAGTAGATATAGGCATAGAGAAGGCAGCAGACCCCCAATCGACAGCGGCAGCGACTGAGACGCGTACAGAGACGCTGACAGAGGCTGCGACGCAGACTGAGGCACATAGGGGTAGATATTGCCATAGAGAAGGCAGCAGACCCCACCAATCGACAGCGGCATCGACTGAGACACCTACATATACGCTGACAGAGGTTGCGAGCCGACTGAGACTCCGACAGAGGCAGATAGGGGTAGATATAGGCATAGAGAAGGGGCAGCAGACCCCCAATCGACAGCGGCAATGACTGAGACACCTACAGAGACAATGACAGAGTCTGCGATGCCGACTGAGACGCCGTCTGAGGCAGATAGGGGAAGATATAGGCATAGAGAAGGCAGCAGACCCCCAATCGACAGCGGCAGCGACTGATACGCCTACAGAAATGCTGACAGAGGCTGCGACACCGAATGAGGTAGATAGGGGTAGATATAGGCATAGAGAAGGCAGCAGACCCCCAATCGACAGCGGCAATGACTGAGACGCCTACAGAGACGCTGAAAGAGGCTGCGACGGTGACTGAGACGCCGACTGATGCAGATAGAGGTAGATATAGGCATAGAGAAGGCAGCAGACCCCCAATCGACAGCGGCAGCGACTGATACGCCTACAGAAATGCTGACAGAGGCTGCGACGCCGACTGAGGCAGATAGGGGTAGATATAGGCATAGAGAAGGCAGCAGACATCCCAATCGACAGCGGCAGCGACTGAGACACCTACAGATACGCTGACAGAGGATGCCACGCACACTGAGACGCCGACTGAGATGCCGACTGAGGCAGATAGGTGTAGATATAGGCATAGAGAAGGCAGCAGACCCCCCTAATCGAAAGCGGCAGCGACTGAGACGCTTTCAGAAACCCTGACAGAAGCTGCGACGCCGACTCAGACACCGACTGAGACGCCGACTGAAGCAGATAGGGGTAGATATATGCATAGAGAAGGCAGCAGACCCCCCTAATCGAAAGCGGCAGCGACTGAGACGCTTTCAGAAACCCTGACAGAGGCTGCGACGCCGACTCAGACGCCGACTGAGACGCCGACTGAGACGCCGACTGAGGCAGATAGGGGTAGATATAGGCATAGAGAAAGCAGCAGACCCCCAATCGTCAGCGGAAGCGACTGAGACTCCTACAGAGATGCTGAGAGAAGCTGCGACGCCGACTGAGGCAGATAGGGGTAGATATAGGCATAGAGAAGTCAGCAGACCCCCCACTCGACAGCGGCAACGACTGAGGTAGATAGGGGTAGATATAGGTATAGAGAAGGCAGCAGAACCCCAATCGACAGCGCCAACGACTGAGACTCCTACAGAGACGCTGACAAAAGCTGCGACACCGACTGAGAAGCCGAGTGAGGCAGATAGGTGTAGTTATAGGCATAGAGAAAGCAGCAGCCCCCCCAATCGACAGCGGCAGCGACTGAGACGCCTACAGAAACGCTGACAGAGGCTGCGACGCCGACTGAAGCAGTTAGGGGTAGATATAATCATAGAGAAGGCTGCAGTCCCCCCAATCGACAGCGGCAACGACTGCGACGCCTACACAGAGGCTTACAGAGATGCCGAATGAGGCAGATAGGGGTAGATATAGGCATAGAGAAGGCAGCAGACCCCCCAATCGACAGCGGCAGCGACTGAGACGCCTACAGAGACGCTGACAGAGGCTGCGACGACGACTGTGACTCCGACTGAGGCAGATAGTGATAGATATAGGCATAGAGAAGGGGCAGCAGACCCCCCAATCGACAGCGGCAATGACTGAGACGCCTACAGAGACTCTGACAGAGGCTACGACGCCGACTGACACGCCGATTGAGACAAATAGGGGTAGATATAGGCATAGAGAAGGCAGCAGACCCCCAATCGACAGCGGAAGCGACTGAGACGTGTTGTGAGTTAGAACCAAACTACCTACGTGTAGTTTACTCACAGCACCGACTCCTAATAGATGCCACACTATGTTGAATTAGCATGTGCTAAAACGGTGTTATAATAAGGCATACTTCTAGGGTCTAAGTATTTCAAGTTAATGTGATCTGTGCAACATTATTATGTAAGCTTTTAGGGTATTACAGTTCCGCAGTCGAGTCGACGAGGGCAGCGTAATGCACCGTCGCCACTTTTGAAGTGGGTCAGTTGGATTGACCAACTGGCACCAATTAGCAGGTGCAGAACTGGAACACCAGAAAGGTCAGTTCACAGACTGAGATAGATGTTTAAAAAATAGTATATTAGTATTAGGTTTCGTATTAATAAAGCTCTCTTGTGTTTTGAAACTAAGAAGTCACAGTGTTTAATTTCTACGTTAGGGTTCTTGATTTTTCAGCCACGCGCCCGAAAGGACTGTGACAGGACGTCCCCAGTCAAGCAAGGACACGAGATCCCCAACATTTTGCCGATAGGATACAACGTCGAGTGCCAGGAAAAGAGCACTCCTACGCGGGAATCCACCAACAGGAAACCATCAGGATAACCATCCCAAAGGAGTTCAATGGAGGGTAAAAAAATGGTGAGTATGCTTATAGTAGGACATTCTAGTATCTAAGTGAATTTTGTCGACGATTCTTCGGTGGCAGTGTGGGCGCTTTTGCGCAGGTCATGCAGAAGAAGCAGCATTGGGCTGATTAGCCGCTGCGGTTAGGTGACAATAGGTCGATCCAAAAGAAAAATTTTTACTTACGGTCAGGTTGTATAGGGTTGTTCCACTGAGATTAGGCTCATACTTTTTAATACATTTTGTTTCAGCATTCTCGGGGAATGTGGGAAGTGTCTGTTTATTCACGGATTTTGCGTTATTGAATTGCGAACTTGTGTATACCGGTTGGTTTGGTTCGGAAAGAACGTGCCACGGTATAGGGTTCGTACGGTTATGATAGGGGATTTGTGTTTGTTTGTCGGTAGGGACATTTATACGATTCAATTTATATTGTTTTGAAATCAAAATAAAGATTGATTTAAATATTTGGCATTTTGAGTTTAGGGTATTAGGTGAAGAGGTGCAGACAACACGTGTTGTTGCATCAAAGTTTTTTGTAGTTCGGAAACTACGATTTGCGTAGCAATGTTGAAGAAAACATTTAAATGCTATTATTATGTGGCGCATACGTTACGGGTTTATTTTTAAACATGGATTCAAATTTCCGGGAATGAATCAAGACACTTTTGCCGGTAAATTAAATTTCGGTTTTTACAAACATATGGCCTTTTCTATGGATTTTTGGGAGTTTTAAAGATGGTGAGTGGAAAACAAGGAGTATTTGTGAAGAAGTCAAGGACCAATTTGCTTTGATGGAAGGACTTAATGGACGCCAGTAGACAGCGGAACTTTGTGATGGAAAACAAGTATAGCAGAATATGCATATAAAGATAGAATTTACAGTGGAATGTTTTTTTTAATAACTCTGTTTTGAATCAGTTAAGTAAGATCGAATAAAATATTGTAACAAGTTTTAACAATTATTGGATTTTTATTTGTAATTGGGATACGCCATCTGTTCTGGCATTTGGGATATGACGAAGGAAGCGCAAGGATTACTGCTGAGGCAGGAGCAAATTGGCGAAGCGATTGAAGAACTGGTCCGTAAATTTAAGAAAGACGGCAGGTTACGTAAGGACAACGTGTATTACCGCAAGCGAATAACACAGTTGCAAGATCTGGGGAGAGAGTTCAACAATAATCACGGACTGTTGTTGCCTCACGCAGTTGAGTACGGCAATGGAAAATATTTTGCGGAAAATTACGCAGACAACATAAATAGTCTGGTCAACGAATGGGCAGATACATTTAGTTCTGAATTAGAGGGACTAGGGCAAGAGATTGTGAGTTTGGTTTCGCCAGACAAGGAAATAAGGAACAGATTGAAATCAATACAGTCAGAGGTGAAACTGTTTACTGGGAAAATAGTTGACCAGTTCGAAACGAGTACGAGCAGGGAAGAAGCTCAGGAATTGTGGAGGCAGGCGAACGCCGGAGGCGCTATGTCACCGTTAGAGGTAGCGGATCAAGCCTTGACGGCAATCCAAAAAAGAACAGAAGAAAAGTTGTTCAGTTTTCATAAGAAAGCAGAAGATTTGAGAGCACAAAAATAGTATCTTGAGAAAAAGGTAAAGGAACTTTCTCAGAGATTGACCGAAACAGAGGAAGCAGCAACGCTGTTGGAAAAGGAGTGTGCGGAATTGAAAAGAGGACGGGCGACCAATAGGACCTCACTGAATAGGGAGAGATCAAAATCAGCATCAGCTGGATTTACGCAGACAGTATTGACATTGCCTCCGGAAGTACGTTGGCCGGAATATTTAACACCAGAAGGGATAAGCCGCATGGTGAAGCCAAAATTAGTACTTAATGAAGAAAAGCAAGCGGAATTTTTGTTTGGCGCATCTGAAGTCGGTGTCGAGCCTTTTTCTCCGGGAAGCCCGATAAATAATAAAAATCAGGGATATCCGCCAAAGGAGCCGGAAGCAGTACCCGTGCAGCAAAGTTCCGATACTGTGGGCAGTATTTCGCCTGCACGAACAAACGATCGAAGAAAAATTAGTTTGAATCCGTCACTGACCAATTACCTCTCAGATCTGGGAGAAGAGAATTTGGAAACTACCAAAGAGATTAATAAAGCTAAGGTTTTACCAGCAATTGAGAAAACACAAAGCTATAAAATGGCCATTCTGGAAGTTGCTCATGCGGTGGAGAAGTTGGTGCCCATGTTCTCAGGAGTCGAGTTGTATGACCTGAGAACTGAGATCCGGCGCTTCAAAGAAGGTTGTGAGCTAGCGCAACAGAGTGTTTCGGAAGCGGACGGGGAACACTTAATAAAGTGTATTAGGCAAAGAACCACAGGTGATGCGTTTGATTTACTGGTGCATAGCTCAGTAAGCACCCTGGCAGAATTATATGCACTTTTGGATAGGACGTATTTAAAACAAAAGTCATACGACTGTCTCGTTCGGGAAATTCAGGAATCAACTCAGACACCGGGGGAGCAATTGAGAGCCTGGGGACGAAGGCTCCAGTCTCTGGGGAGCGCTGCTGAGACGGAAGTCAACAGGCAGTTTCCAGCAAATGTTGCAGCATACAAGGCTCAAGTAGAACGGACGATGATTTCCGTGTTCAAGGCAGGCCTAATAAATAGGGATTTAGCTAATTATACTCTTACTCTCACGCCGAGGAGTATGGCAGAGTTAGTGGAGGCGGTCTCTTTAGCTGAAGCAGCAATACAACAGCGAACGACAACAGGTGGAATCTGCTGGACTGATGCTCCTGCAGAGGTAGGAACAGTACAGCAGCAAAACGGATGTGGAGTCGGTAGATTGATAGGCCAATTTCCGCAACAAAGAGACCAAGAATTCTTGGTTGAGAGGTTTAAGCCAAGGAACCCCATTTGCTCATTCTGTGATAATCCAGGGCATACAAGGGATGAATGCGTTACACGGAAAAACACGCCCTATTGTATGGAGTGCCAAACATATGGTCATGAGGCAAGTAGACAGTGCCAAGTAGACACTTAATGGAATCAGAGTAAAAGGCAGCCAGCAACGAGTCGCCCGGTTCCAACCTTGATGGACAGCAGGGGTAACTTCAGTAGTCCCAGAGTTAATTCAACAGAAGGAATTAACCAAGGAAGAAATCCTTTCAAAACTGGGAGTGGTCAGCAGCGACCAAGTTTGGATTCTAGAAGTGAACCAAGGATAGGCAATAACATACAGGGATTGAGATGCTTCTCATGGGGACGAATGGGACATCGGGCAGCGGAATGCAGGGATAGACAATCCCGAAAAAGGAACCAGGGAAACTTCCAGCGGCCCAGTCGAGGCCAATAGACTTGAAAGCCAAAAGAAAGGAAGTAATAATAAGGCCGGAAGTACGTGGGACTAGTAATATAGGAACTACAGTCCAGAAGAAAGAGGAGCAAGAGGCTCTCCAGTATAATGAAGAGTTAGGGAGTGGATACGCGTCCATATTGGGAACAAAACGAGGTTGCTTCGCTATTAGCAGGATAGGTGATGCCTTCATCGAGATACCCAGCGAGGAGGCAGCGAGTGGAAAGCTAGTGCTATTAGTAGATTCAGGAGCGGACACTAGCCTCGTAAAATCTAGTGTTTTACGAAAGGGGCTAGACATTAATCAAATGTACTTAAGAATGCTTAACGGAGCGTTTGGAGGGTGCATTAGGACATTGGGGTCGCTCAGAATAGGGCACAGTGGAGTTAAGGGTATGAGTTTTAGAGTGCACGCAGTGGAAGTGGATAGGAAAGGTATCCCGGCTGATGGGATAATTGGCCGCGATAATCTTTGGGGACGCACCATACTGGATGCGCTCGACAAGCAGTTATCATTCTATGATAACAATAAGCATAGAATCCTTACTTTTCCATTAATGTCATGGCAGGAAGGAACCGTGAGTAAGGTTAAGAATTGTATGGAGGTAGTGAATGCAAGGTCAACCAGAGTAGTTACAATGCATGTAAACACAAAACTTAGGACTCTTGTTTTGCACAAGCAGCAGCTAGTGGAGGGCGTATATATGGGAGAAACCATAACGCACGTTGACAAGGGTAAGGTGTACGCTTGCGTACTCAACGCATCGGAAAAGGACTACCTGATGGAGGAGGATTTTAGGCCCAAATTCATTAGTTATGATAATTTTAAGGAACCGAATTATAGATCGGTGAATCAGATTAAGCAGGTAGATATAAGAAAAAGAATGGAGAGGGTGCTAGAATCCTTGAAGTTGGACCCAAGCGTGAATTCAGAAGAGAAGGCATTAATAGAAGCCATTTGTGCGTCATTCCATGACATATTTTTGCTGGAAGGAGACCAGTTAACATATACACCAGAGGTAGAGCATGAAATACCTACTAGAGTGGATCAAGCACCAATTAACCAGAAACAGTACAGATTGCCGCAAGCTCACTAAAATGAGGTAAATAGGCAAGTGGAGGGAATGTTGAAAGATAACATTATTTTGCCGAGTATCTCGCCTTGGAATTGGGTCAGAAGAAGTGGAGAATGGTCGTTGTTTTAGGAAATTGAACGACGCCACTATCAAGCAGGTGTTCCCAATACCAAGGATAGAAGAGATACTAGATCAATTGGGACACAGTAGATATTTTTCTACACTTGATTTAGCGAGTGGCTACCACCAAGTTCTGGTGGATACCCAAGATAAGCAGAAAACCGTGTTCAGCACCGGTTTAGGCCATTATGAGTTTAATAGAATACCGTTTGGATTAACAGGAGCAACGGCTACCTTTCAACGGCTAATGAACCATGTGCTAACAGGCTTACAAGGGTTAGATTGTTTTGTGTATCTCGATGATATTGTGGTTTAAGGGAAGAACTTGCAGCAGCATTCGCAACGCTTGTGCAAGGTGCTCCAGAAATTACGAGAACACAATTTGAAATTGAACACGGAGAAGTGTCAATTTTTGCGAAGAGAGGTGGTTTATTTAGGCCATCGTTGCTCAGAAGCAGGAGCACTGCCTGACCCGCATAAGGTGGAATGCGTTAAAAATTTAGCGATTCCGAGAAACAGAAAGGAAGTGCAAGCATTCCTAGGACTAGTGAACTATTATAGAAAGTTCGTGGAAGGACTAGCCGGAATTGCGTTGCCAATTAATAAGTTGCTACGTAAAGAAGCAAAGTTCGAATGGACAGAGAGATGTCAGCAAGCATTCGAGAGGCTAAAGGAAGGAAAGAAAGGAAGAATTAGCTCGCCACCAATTTTGGCGTACCCCGACTTTGAGCAAACTTTTTTGTTGACCACTGATGCTAGCAATGAAGCATTAGGGGCAGTATTGTCACAAGGGGAAGTCGGTGATGACCGACCAATAGCATTCGCAAGCAGAGCGCTTAGCGACACGGAGAAGAGATACTCCACAATAGAGAAGGAATTTCTAGCCATAGAGTGGGCTACGAAGAATTTTAGAGCATATCTGCTAGGACGCCCATTTAAGATATATACTGATCACCAGCCGTTGAGAGGCATAGCCAATTTGAAAGACCAAACGTCTAGGCTAGCCAGGTTCAGACACAAATTGTCTGAGTATGATTTTGAAATCATATACAAACCTGGGAAGAAGAATCTGAATGCGGACGCACTCAGCAGAGTACCGCAGGCACAGAAGGTATCAGTAGTGCAAACGAGGTCCAAAGCACGGTCAGATAAGGAGAAGGTCGAGAGAATGCCAGAAGATAAAATTGATGCTACAAGAGATGTTAGCAATGCGGGTTTCGATGCCAATGAGCAAACAGCCAGTAGTGTGGAATGGCTGGAGGATATAAAGGATATCCAGGCTGTGTTAGAGGGTTTCCATGATTCACCCCTAGGTGGCCACCAGAGATTCTGGAAAACCCATGACAGAATTAAGCGAGTATACGGATGGAAAGGTATGCTCCGAGATATTAAAAATATATATAAAGAGTTGTCCGAAATGTCAGGCCAACAAAAGTTCAAGGCTAACAAAGATGCCAATGGTGTTAACTGACACACCAAAACAACCATTTGATAAAGTTCATATGGATATTGTAGGTATTTTACCTGAGACAGTTTCGGGAAATAAATACATTTTGACGTTCCAAGATGATTTCTCAAAGTATATGGCGTGCGTTGCTATACCCGATGCTGAAGCAGGTACGGTGGCCAAGGCTTTCTTTGATGAAATAATAGCACGATACAACATACCTAAGGTTTTGATAACCGACAATGGTTCTAATTTTGTATCGAAACTGTTCTCGGAAACATGTAAAATGCTGGGAATCAAGAAGTTGCACATAACACCATATCATCCACAGGCGAATGGCTCACTGGAACGTAGTCATCGACCTCTGGCCGAGTACTTGCGCAGTTTTGCCAATAAAGACGGCTCGAATTGGGATCAATGGTTAACCACTGCAATGCATGTACACAATAATACGGTACATGTTTCAACGAAGCAAACTCCGTTCAGGACGCTCTACGGGTTTGATTTTAATATGCCAGCAAATCTGAAGCGCAAATGTGCGCCAGTGTACAATGCTGATGACCCGAATAAAGTGCAAAAGTATCAGCTACAGCGAGCGCACGAGTTGGTCAGAGAAAACCAGGATTGCGCTAAACGAGTAGCCAGGGAGGCCTATAACAAGGTACTAAACCCAGTCGTTTTGAACGTGGGTGATCAGGTACTCATGAGGAATCAAGCCAGGAGAAATAAATTCTCACCTGTGTGGATAGGTCCGTATATGGTAGCAGAGATCCGAAGCCCAGTTACAGCAGTCGTAACGATTAAGGGCAAGAATAAAAAGCTACATAATAATGGCCGAACGAAGCACAGTAGGGAAAAATATTTTTAAAATATTAAATGATAAATATTGCACGTATTTAAAAAATAAAATAAAATAGTAAGACAGTCGTGGGTAAGTAATATAAAACTTAACTTCAAATATGTACATACATACATACGGTTAATGAAATGAAAGCAGTAGCGCCGGCACCGTTGGTGAAGTAAATATATATGTATGTAACTGTATAATATACAGAATGAATGTACGAGGGAATATTTAAAGAAGTAAGTATTCTAGTTATAGGAATGGGTATGGCCATATAAGTAAGTATGTAGGGACATATGATTAGGAATTGGGAATTTGCAGATACTGCAGTAGGCTATATGTAGATATACTCGTACTATGTTTTAACTGTTAATTGATTAGGAAATTAGCGTATGGAAATTTGAATAAATGTATATGTTGGGATATAAAAAAAAAAGTATAGGTTGATTGGGAAAATAAGCAATTAATTCTAGGTAATTTAAAGCGCCTTGAATGTATGTATGTATTCATATACGGGCTGATTACAGGATGGAAAATAGAAGCGTTAATGGATATATACATATCAGGCTAGAAGTAAATTTAAATAAAAAGTAATTGTATGCGATGAAAGGTATAGTCATGCAATGGACAAAGTTTTGACACAAACGGGATTATTTTGTATAATCTGGTTTTTGTCGGAGGGCCAATGAATTGGTTCAAAGTTGAAATGAGTGATAACTCACGTGTTGAAAAAGAGCACGAAAAATTAATCTGAGCAAAACTGATGCCCTATATGGCTATGAAAACGCATAGTCCAGTCCTCTTTTCCTCCAGGATACGGTAGCGAATCCGATAATGTGAGGGGAGAAGACGAGTGGATGGCAAATTGAATGATATAGCATTCAATTATAAAAAAGCATGTTGTAGAAATATTGCTTTTTGGAATAGCTTATGTTTAAGAAAAGTTATAAATTAAAAAATTCTAATCTGTGCAAAGTTCACATTAGAATCAAAAGTAGTTTAGAAAATAATTAGAGTTACAAAAATTAATTATTTAAAATATAAATTTGTAATAAAAAAAAAACAAAAATCATACTAAATTGGAAAATTATACCCAAGAGTATATATAGTACATATAGTGTATTTATTGAAATGTTATATAATTTTTAAATTCATTTATTAAGTTGACTTATGAAATGTTCGGCTAAAATTAAACATAGAAAAATATCAAATTAAAATGTTAACTAGAAAATTAAGAAAATTATTATAAGTATTCAGTTTTGATGGTGTGAACCGAAGCAGGCAATTCCAGGAACAGCGCATATCGGAAGACGGTGCAGACTAAGGGACCAACGTATTATTCGGAAAGATGTGTTTTTGAAAATCAGAGATTTCTGGCAGCTATCTAAGGTTTGTGACCCCAAAGATGCCAACATATTAGATTGGGTTTGAATGGCGACGGATGTAATTTTAATTTTGCGAAACGGCATATGGCCGCAGCATTTGAATGCGTTGTGGATAAGTTATTGACAAGCAACGAAAAAAGAACAAGTTTCCTTGCGGAGTCATGTTTTGAATTGGACAATTATAGTACAATGTCCACCGAGTGTATCACAATCTCAACAGAATCGATTTTGGAGAAGTTGAAGATGGGTAAAAGCTTAAGGTGGGTGACTGAAACCACCACCAAATATAATAAGCAGAGGAAATTTGGCTCACGGAAGTTAATTGCTTCATTGAAGTGTATGTCCAATCTAGAGTATGAACATATGGAATATGATTTACATAGGAAATATGATTTAATACAAGAGGACACAGAGACTGGTTACCGATCAGAGTACACAAATTACGTCATTAAATGTGTGTCTCAGAGAAATACCGATTGTCTCCACATCAAAGCCAAACGATGTCAAATACCATTATGAGGAAGCTCAAGAGAAACACTTCCACTATAAAACGCATTGCTGCAAAGGAAGAAGGTGTATTGTAATCTCTCATGTATTCCAAATGTTTTTTTTACAAGTTGAATACTATAAGCAGAGGCAGTACCACTTACAGCCGTGGGGCACACTACATAAATGGATAGAAGAAGGCCACTAAAAGTAAAGTTTTAATGGCAAACCAGATCGCCAACCTATAACATCTTTGTACGTACTGATCCAGAAAGAAGGGAGGGGTATGCAGAGTTCATCGAGGGATTTCACTCCGTCAACGGCAGCCGACAACAGGATCATCAGTTAGCAGAAGTATAATAGAAGATTTAAGTATGAGAATAAAATGTATTGTACGCCAGTGAGAAAAGAGTCGATGAAAGACCAAATATAAAAAGGGGAAAAATATAAAAGAACAAAATAGAACAAAAGAGGAAAAAAAAACTATAAAAAAAGTCATAGCAAAGAAAAAAAGAAAAGATAAAACGAAAAAGAAGAACATGATTCAAAAATAAAAAGAAAAAAAAAATAAACAAAAGAATAAAAAAAAGAAAGGAAATAAAAAGAATCCAAAGTATAAAATAAGGCGGATTGAAAAGAAAAAGAAACATTATACACATGTATTGATTTAAGAAAATGCACTGACTGTTTGAAGTGCAGAAATAAATGTAAACTTTCATTAGAAGTTAGTTGCACTAACTTCTTTTAGAAAGAGGGGAGGGATGTTGTGAGTTAGAACCAAACTACCTACGTGTAGTTTACTCACAGCACCGACTCCTAATAGATGCCACACTATGTTGAATTAGCATGTGCTAAAACGGTGTTATAATAAGGCATACTTCTAGGGTCTAAGTATTTCAAGTTAATGTGATCTGTGCAACATTATTATGTAAGCTTTTAGGGTATTACAGTTCCGCAGTCGAGTCGACGAGGACAGCGTAATGCACCGTCGCCACTTTTGAAGTGGGTCAGTTGGCTTGACCAACTGGCACCAATTAGCAGGTGCAGAACTGGAACACCAGAAAGGTCAGTTCACAGACTGAGATAGATGTTTAAAAAATAGTATATAAGTATTAGGTTTCGTAATAATAAAGCTCGCTTGTGATTTTAAAAACTAAAAGTGTAATGTAGTGATTTTTAAAAAGAGTGATTTAGGCTTTTCAGATACACGCGCGCAGCAGAAGGACGTCCCCGTCAAACAAGGACAATACCCCAACAGACGCCTACAGAGACGCTGACAGAGGCTGCGACGACGACTGCGACGCTGACTGATGCAGATTGGAGTAGATATAGGCATAGAGAAGGCAGCAGACCCCCAATCGACAGCGGCAGCGCCTGAGAGGCCTACAGAATCGCTGACAGAGGCTGCGACACAGAATGAGGCAGATAGAGGTATATATAGGCATACAGAAGGCAGCAGACCCCCCAATCGACAGCGGCAGCGACTGAGGCGCCTACAGAGACGCTGACAGAGGCTGCGACGACGACTGAGACGCCGAGTTAGGTAGATAAGGGTAGATATAGCCACAGAGAAAGCAGAAAACCCCCCAATCGACTGCGGCAGCGACTGAGACGCTTTAGAGACGCTGGCAGAGGCTGCGACGCCGACTGAGGCAGATAGGGTTAGATATTGGCATAGAGAAAGCAGCAGCCCCCCAATAGACAGCGGCAGCGACTGACACACCCACAGATACGCTGACAGAGGATGCGACGCCGACTGAGACGCCGACTGAGGCAGATAGGGGTAGATGTAGGCATAGAGAAGGCAGCAGACCCCCTAATCGAAAGCGGCAGCGACTCAGACGCCTACAGAGTCGCCGACAGAGACGCCGACTGAGGTAGATAGGGGTAGATATAGGTATAGAGAAGGCAGCAGAGCCCCCAATCGACAGCGGTAACGACTAAGACCCCTACAGAGACGCTGACAGAGGCTGCGACACCGACTGAGACGCCGACTGAGGCAGATAGGGGTAGATATAAGCATAGAGAAAGCAGCAGATCCCCCAATCGCCAGCGGCAGAGACTGAGACGCCTACAGAACCGCTGACACAGGCTACGACGACGACTGAGGCTGATTGTTGTAGATATAATCATAGAGAAGGCAGCAGACCCCCAATCGACAGCGGCAACGACTGAGTTGCCTACAGAGACGCTGACAGAGGCTACGACGCCGACTGAGACGCTAACTGAGGCAGATAAGGGTAGATATAGGCATAGAGAAGGCAGCAGACCCCGCTAATCGAAGGCGGCAGCGACTGAGACTCCTACAGAGACGCCGACTGAGTCGCCGACTGAGGTAGATAGGGGTAGATATAGGTTTAGAGAAGGCAGCAGAACCTCCAATCGACAGCGGCAACGACTGAGACTCCTACAGAGTCGCGGACAGAGACGCCGACTGAGGAAGATAGGGGTAGATATTGCCACAGAGAAGCCAGCAAACCCACCAATCGACAGCGGAAATGACTGAGACGCCTACAGAGATACTAACAGAGGCTACGACGCCAACTGAGATGCCGACTGAGGCAGATAGGGGTAGATATAGGCATAGAGAAGGCAGTAGACCCCCCAATCGACAGCGGGAAGGACTGAGACGCCCACAGCGACGCTGACAGAGGCTGCGACGCCGACTGAGACGCCGGCTGTGGCAGATAGGGGTAGATATAGGCATAGAGAAGGCAGCAGACCCCCCAATCGACAGCGCCAGCGACTGAGACGCCTACAGAGACTCTGACAGAGGCTATGACGCCGACTGAGACGCCGATTGAGACAGATAGGGGTAGATATAGGCATAGATAAGGCAGCAGACCCCCCCAATCGACAGCGGCAGCGACTGAGACGCCTACAGAGACGCTGACAGAGGCTGCGACGACGACTGAGACGCCGACTGAGGCAGATTGGGGTAGGTATAGCCACAGAGAAGGCAGAAAACCCCCCAATCGACTGCGGCAGCGACTGAGACGCTTTAGAAACGCTGGCAGAGGCTGCGACGCCGACTGAGGCATATAGGGTTAGATATTGGCATAGAGAAAGCAGCAGCCCCCCAATCGACAGCGGCAGCGACTGACACACCTACAGATACGCTGACAGCGGATGCGACGCCGACTGAGGCAGATAGGGGTAGATATAGGCATAGAGAAGGCAGCAGACCCCCCTAATCGAAAGCGACAGCGACTCAGACGCCTACAGAGACGCCGACTGAGTCGCCGACTGAGGTAGATAGGGGTGGATATAGGTATAGAGAAGGCAGCAGAACCCCCAATCGACAGCGGCAACGACTGAGACTCCTACAGAGTCGCTGACAGAGATGCCGAATGAGGCAGATAGGGGTAGATATAGGCATAGAGAAGGCAGCAGACGCCCCAATCGACAGCGGCAGCGACTGAGACGCCTACAGAGACGCCGACAGAGACGCCGACTGAGGTAGATAGGGGTAGATATAGGTATAGAGAAGGCAGCAGAGCCCCCAATCGACAGCGGTAACGACTAAGACTCCTACAGAGACGCTGACAGAGGCTGCGACGCAGACTGAGGTACATAGCGGTAGATATTGCCATAGAGAAGGCAGCAGACCCCACCAATCGACAGCGGCAGCGACTGAGACACCTACAGATACGCTGACAGAGGTTGCGGGCCGACTGAGACTCCGACAGAGGCAGGTAGGGGTATATATTGGCATAGAGAAGGCAGCAGACCCCCCAATCGACAGCGGCAGCGACTAAGACCCCTACAGAGACGCTGGCAGAGGCTGCGACACCGACTGAGTCGCCGACTGAGTCAGATAGGGGTAGATATAAGCATAGAGAAAGCAGCAGACCCCCCCAATCACCAGCGGCAGCGACTGAGATGCCTACAGAACCGCTGACAGAGGCTACGACGACGACTGAGGCTGATTGTTGTAGATATAATCATAGAGAAGGCAGCAGACCCCCAATCGACAGCGGCAACGACTGAGTTGCCTACAGCGACGCTGACAGAGGCTACGACACCGACTGAGACGCTGACTGATGCAGATTGGAGTAGATATAGGCATAGAGAAGGCAGCAGACCCCCAATCGACAGCGGCTGCGACTGAGACGCGTACAGAGACGCTGACAGAGGCTGCGACGATGACTGAGACTCCGACTGAGGCAGATAGTGGTAGATATAGGCATAGAGAAGGGGCAGGAGACCCCCCAATCGACAGCGGCAATGACTGAGACGCCTACAGAGACTCTGACAGAGGCTACGACGCCGACTGAGACGCCGATTGAGACAAATGGGGGTAGATATAGGCATAGAGAAGGCAGCAGACCCCCAATCGACAGCAGAAGCGACTGAGACGCCTACAGAGACGCTGACAGAGGCTGCGACGACGACTGAGACGCTGACTGATGCAGATTGGAGTAGATATAGGCATAGAGAAGGCAGCAGACCCCCCAATCGACAGCGGCAGCGACTGAGAGGCCTACAGAATCGCTGACAGAGGCTGCGACACAGAATAAGGCAGATAGGGGTAGATTTAGGCATAGAGAAGGCAGCAGACCCCCCAATCGACAGCGGCAACGACTGAGACGCCTACAGAGACGCTGACAGAGGCTGCGACGACGACTGAGACGCCGACTAACGCAGATAGAGGTATATATACGCATAGAGAAGGCAGCAGACCCCCCTAATCGAAAGCGGCAGCGACTCAGACGCCTACAGAGACGCCGACTGAGTCGCCGACTGAGGTAGATAGGGGTAGATATAGGTATAGAGAAGGCAGCAGAACCCCCAATGGACAGCGGCAACGACTGACACTGCTACAGAGACGCTGACAGAGACGCCGAATGAGGCAGATAGGGGTAGATATAGGCATAGAGAAGGCAGCAGACCCCCCTAATCGAAAGCGGCAGCGACTGAGACGCCTACAGAGACGCCGACTGAGTCGTCGACTGAGGTAGATAGGGGTAGATATAGGTTTAGAGAAGGCAGCAGAACCCCCAATCGACAGCGACAACGACTGAGACTCCGACAGAGTCGCTGACAGAGACGCCGAATGAGGCAGATAGGGGTAGATATAGGCATAGAGAAGGCAGCAGACTCCCCAATTGACAGTGCCAGCTACTGAGACGCCTACAGAGACGCCGACTGAGCTAGATAGGGGTAGATATAGGTATAGAGAAGGCAGCAGAACCCCCAATAGACAGCGGCAACGACTGACACTGCTACAGAGACGCTGACAGAGACGCCGAATGAGGCAGATAGGGGTATATATAGGCATAGAGAAGGCAGCAGACCCCCCAATCGACAGCGGCAGCGACTGAGACGCCTACAGAGACGCTGACAGAGGCTGCGACGACGACTGAGACGCCGACTGAGGCAGATAGGGGTAGATATAAGCATAGAGAAAGCAGCAGATCCCCCAATCGCCAGCGGCAGAGACTGAGACGCCTACAGAACCGCTGACACAGGCTACGACGACGACTGAGGCTGATTGTTGTAGATATAATCATAGAGAAGGCAGCAGACCCCCAATCGACAGCGGCAACGACTGAGTTGCCTACAGAGACGCTGACAGAGGCTACGACGCCGACTGAGACGCTAACTGAGGCAGATAAGGGTAGATATAGGCATAGAGAAGGCAGCAGACCCCGCTAATCGAAGGCGGCAGCGACTGAGACTCCTACAGAGACGCCGACTGAGTCGCCGACTGAGGTAGATAGGGGTAGATATAGGTTTAGAGAAGGCAGCAGAACCTCCAATCGACAGCGGCAACGACTGAGACTCCTACAGAGTCGCGGACAGAGACGCCGACTGAGGAAGATAGGGGTAGATATTGCCACAGAGAAGCCAGCAAACCCACCAATCGACAGCGGAAATGACTGAGACGCCTACAGAGATACTAACAGAGGCTACGACGCCAACTGAGATGCCGACTGAGGCAGATAGGGGTAGATATAGGCATAGAGAAGGCAGTAGACCCCCCAATCGACAGCGGGAAGGACTGAGACGCCCACAGCGACGCTGACAGAGGCTGCGACGCCGACTGAGACGCCGGCTGTGGCAGATAGGGGTAGATATAGGCATAGAGAAGGCAGCAGACCCCCCAATCGACAGCGCCAGCGACTGAGACGCCTACAGAGACTCTGACAGAGGCTATGACGCCGACTGAGACGCCGATTGAGACAGATAGGGGTAGATATAGGCATAGATAAGGCAGCAGACCCCCCCAATCGACAGCGGCAGCGACTGAGACGCCTACAGAGACGCTGACAGAGGCTGCGACGACGACTGAGACGCCGACTGAGGCAGATTGGGGTAGGTATAGCCACAGAGAAGGCAGAAAACCCCCCAATCGACTGCGGCAGCGACTGAGACGCTTTAGAAACGCTGGCAGAGGCTGCGACGCCGACTGAGGCATATAGGGTTAGATATTGGCATAGAGAAAGCAGCAGCCCCCCAATCGACAGCGGCAGCGACTGACACACCTACAGATACGCTGACAGCGGATGCGACGCCGACTGAGGCAGATAGGGGTAGATATAGGCATAGAGAAGGCAGCAGACCCCCCTAATCGAAAGCGACAGCGACTCAGACGCCTACAGAGACGCCGACTGAGTCGCCGACTGAGGTAGATAGGGGTGGATATAGGTATAGAGAAGGCAGCAGAACCCCCAATCGACAGCGGCAACGACTGAGACTCCTACAGAGTCGCTGACAGAGATGCCGAATGAGGCAGATAGGGGTAGATATAGGCATAGAGAAGGCAGCAGACGCCCCAATCGACAGCGGCAGCGACTGAGACGCCTACAGAGACGCCGACAGAGACGCCGACTGAGGTAGATAGGGGTAGATATAGGTATAGAGAAGGCAGCAGAGCCCCCAATCGACAGCGGTAACGACTAAGACTCCTACAGAGACGCTGACAGAGGCTGCGACGCAGACTGAGGTACATAGCGGTAGATATTGCCATAGAGAAGGCAGCAGACCCCACCAATCGACAGCGGCAGCGACTGAGACACCTACAGATACGCTGACAGAGGTTGCGGGCCGACTGAGACTCCGACAGAGGCAGGTAGGGGTATATATTGGCATAGAGAAGGCAGCAGACCCCCCAATCGACAGCGGCAGCGACTAAGACCCCTACAGAGACGCTGGCAGAGGCTGCGACACCGACTGAGTCGCCGACTGAGTCAGATAGGGGTAGATATAAGCATAGAGAAAGCAGCAGACCCCCCCAATCACCAGCGGCAGCGACTGAGATGCCTACAGAACCGCTGACAGAGGCTACGACGACGACTGAGGCTGATTGTTGTAGATATAATCATAGAGAAGGCAGCAGACCCCCAATCGACAGCGGCAACGACTGAGTTGCCTACAGCGACGCTGACAGAGGCTACGACACCGACTGAGACGCTGACTGATGCAGATTGGAGTAGATATAGGCATAGAGAAGGCAGCAGACCCCCAATCGACAGCGGCTGCGACTGAGACGCGTACAGAGACGCTGACAGAGGCTGCGACGATGACTGAGACTCCGACTGAGGCAGATAGTGGTAGATATAGGCATAGAGAAGGGGCAGGAGACCCCCCAATCGACAGCGGCAATGACTGAGACGCCTACAGAGACTCTGACAGAGGCTACGACGCCGACTGAGACGCCGATTGAGACAAATGGGGGTAGATATAGGCATAGAGAAGGCAGCAGACCCCCAATCGACAGCAGAAGCGACTGAGACGCCTACAGAGACGCTGACAGAGGCTGCGACGACGACTGAGACGCTGACTGATGCAGATTGGAGTAGATATAGGCATAGAGAAGGCAGCAGACCCCCCAATCGACAGCGGCAGCGACTGAGAGGCCTACAGAATCGCTGACAGAGGCTGCGACACAGAATAAGGCAGATAGGGGTAGATTTAGGCATAGAGAAGGCAGCAGACCCCCCAATCGACAGCGGCAACGACTGAGACGCCTACAGAGACGCTGACAGAGGCTGCGACGACGACTGAGACGCCGACTAACGCAGATAGAGGTATATATACGCATAGAGAAGGCAGCAGACCCCCCTAATCGAAAGCGGCAGCGACTCAGACGCCTACAGAGACGCCGACTGAGTCGCCGACTGAGGTAGATAGGGGTAGATATAGGTATAGAGAAGGCAGCAGAACCCCCAATGGACAGCGGCAACGACTGACACTGCTACAGAGACGCTGACAGAGACGCCGAATGAGGCAGATAGGGGTAGATATAGGCATAGAGAAGGCAGCAGACCCCCCTAATCGAAAGCGGCAGCGACTGAGACGCCTACAGAGACGCCGACTGAGTCGTCGACTGAGGTAGATAGGGGTAGATATAGGTTTAGAGAAGGCAGCAGAACCCCCAATCGACAGCGACAACGACTGAGACTCCGACAGAGTCGCTGACAGAGACGCCGAATGAGGCAGATAGGGGTAGATATAGGCATAGAGAAGGCAGCAGACTCCCCAATTGACAGTGCCAGCTACTGAGACGCCTACAGAGACGCCGACTGAGCTAGATAGGGGTAGATATAGGTATAGAGAAGGCAGCAGAACCCCCAATAGACAGCGGCAACGACTGACACTGCTACAGAGACGCTGACAGAGACGCCGAATGAGGCAGATAGGGGTATATATAGGCATAGAGAAGGCAGCAGACCCCCCAATCGACAGCGGCAGCGACTGAGACGCCTACAGAGACGCTGACAGAGGCTGCGACGACGACTGAGACGCCGACTGAGGCAGATAGGGGTAGATATAGGCATAGAGAAGGCAGCAAACCCCCCAATCGACAGCGGCAGCGACTGAGACGCCTTTAGAGATGCTGACAGAGGCTGCGACACCGACTGAGACGCCGACAGAGGCAGATAGGGGTAGATATAGGCATACAGAAGGCAGTAGACGCCCCAATCGACAGCGGCAGCGATTGAGATATCTACATAGACGCTGACAGAGGCTGCGAGCCGACTGAGGCAGATAGGGTTAGATATTGGCATAGGGAAAGCAGCAGACCCCCAATCGACAGCGGCAGCGACTGACACACCCACAGCTACGCTGACAGAGGATGCGACGCCGACTGAGACGCCGACTGAGGCAGATAGGGGTAGATATAGGCATAGAGAAGGCAGCAGACCCCCCTAATCGAAAGCGGCAGCGACTGAGACGCCGACTGAGTCGCCGACTGAGGTAGATAGGGGTAGATATAGGTATAGAGAAGGCAGCAGAACCCCCAATCGACAGCGGCAACGACTGACACTCCTACAGAGACGCTGACAGAGACGTCGAATGAGGCAGATAGGGGTAGATATAGGCATAGAGAAGGCAGCAGACTCCCCAATCGACAGCGGCAGCGACTGAGACGCCTACAGAGACGTTGACAGAGACTGAGACGCCGACTGAGATGCCGACTGAGGCAGATAGGGGTAGATATAGGTATAGAGAAGGCAGAAGACTCCCCAATCGATAGCGCCAGCGACTGAGACGCCTACAGAGACGCTGACAGAGGCTGCGACGCCGACTGAGGCAGATAGGGGTAGATATAGGCATAGAGAAGGCAGCAGACCCCCCAATCGACAGCGGCAATGACTGAGACGCCGACTTATTTAGATAAGGGTAGATATAGCCACAGAGAAAGCAGAAAACCCCCCAATCGACTGCGGCAGCGACTGAGACGCTTTAGAGACGCTGGCAGAGGCTGCGACGCCGACTGAGGCAGATAGGGTTAGATATTGGCATAGAGAAAGCAGCAGCCCCCCCAATAGACAGCGGCAGCGACTGACACACCCACAGATACGCTGACAGAGGATGCGACGCCGACTGAGACGCCGACTGAGGCAGATAGGGGTAGATGTAGGCATAGAGAAGGCAGCAGACCCCCTAATCGAAAGCGGCAGCGACTCAGACGCCTACAGAGACGCCGACTGAGTCGCCGACTGAGGTAGATAGGGGTAGATATAGGTATAGAGAAGGCAGCAGAACCCCCAATCGACAGCGGCAACGACTGAGACTCCTACAGAGTCGCCGACAGAGACGCCGACTGAGGTAGATAGTGGTAGATATAGGTATAGAGAAGGCAGCAGAGCCCCCAATCGACAGCGGTAACGACTAAGACCCCTACAGAGACGCTGACAGAGGCTGCGACACCGACTGAGACGCCGACTGAGGCAGATAGGGGTAGATATAAGCATAGAGAAAGCAGCAGACCCCCCAATCGCCAGCGGCAGAGACTAAGACGCCTACAGAACCGCTGACAGAGGCTACGACGACGACTGAGGCTGATTGTTGTAGATATAATCATAGAGAAGGCAGCAGACCCCCAATCGACAGCGGCAACGACTGAGACTCCTACAGAGTCGCGGACAGAGACGCCGACTGAGGAAGATAGGGGTAGATATTGCCACAGAGAAGCCAGCAAACCCCCCAATCGACAGCGGAAATGACTGAGACGCCTACAGAGATACTGACAGAGGCTACGACGCCAACTGAGATGCCGACTGAGACAAATGGGGGTAGATATAGGCATAGAGAAGGCAGCAGACCCCCAATCGACAGCAGAAACGACTGAGACGCCTACAGAGACGCTGACAGAGGCTGCGACGACGACTGAGACGCTGACTGATGCAGATTGGAGTAGATATAGGCATAGAGAAGGCAGCAGACCCCCCAATCGACAGCGGCAGCGACTGAGACGCCTACAGAGACGCTGACAGAGGCTGCGACGACGACTGAGACTCCGACTGAGGCAGATAGTGGTAGATATAGGCATAGAGAAGGGGCAGGAGACCCCCCAATCGACAGCGGCAATGACTGAGACGCCTACAGAGACTCTGACAGAGGCTACGACGCCGACTGAGACGCCGATTGAGACAAATGGGGGTAGATATAGGCATAGAGAAGGCAGCAGACCCCCAATCGACAGCAGAAACGACTGAGACGCCTACAGAGACGCTGACAGAGGCTGCGACGACGACTGAGACGCTGACTGATGCAGATTGGAGTAGATATAGGCATAGAGAAGGCAGCAGACCCCCAATCGACAGCGGCAGCGACTGAGACGCCTACAGAGACGCTGACAGAGGCTGCGACGATGACTGAGACGCCGACTAAGGCAGATAGAGGTATATATACGCATAGAGAAGGCAGCAGACCCCCCTAATCGAAAGCGGCAGCGACTCAGACGCCTACAGAGACGCCGACTGAGTCGCCGACTGAGGTAGATAGGGGTAGATATAGGTATAGAGAAGGCAGCAGAACCCCCAATCGACAGCGGTAACGACTAAGACTCCTACAGAGACGCTGACAGAGGATGCGACGCTGACTGAGACGCTGACTGAGGCAGATAGGGGTAGATATAGGCATAGAGAAGGCAGCAGACCCCCCTAATCGAAAGCGGCAGCGACTGAGACGCCTACAGAGACGCCGACTGAGTCGTCGACTGAGGTAGATAGGGGTAGATATAGGTTTAGAGAAGGCAGCAGAACCCCCAATCGACAGCGACAACGACTGAGACTCCGACAGAGTCGCTGACAGAGACG
This sequence comes from Clusia tigrina, assembly GCA_920105625.2. Lineage (NCBI taxonomy): Eukaryota > Metazoa > Arthropoda > Insecta > Diptera > Clusiidae > Clusia > Clusia tigrina. Next base: position 91,692,415 of record OV050031.1, read on the forward strand.
CCGAATGAGGCAGATAGGGGTAGATATAGGCATAGAGAAGGCAGCAGACCCCCCAATCGACAGCAGCAGCGACCGAGACGCCTACAGAGACGTTGACAGAGGCTGCGACGCCGACTGAGAAAGATAGGGGTAGATATTGCCACAGAGAAGCCAGCAAACCCCCCAATCGACAGCGGCAACGACTGAGACGCCTACAGAGACGCTGACAGAGGCTGCTGCGACGACTGAGACGCCGACTGAGGAAGATAGGGGTAGATATAGGCATAGAGAAGGCAGCAAACCCCCCAATCGACAGCGGCAGCGACTAAAACGCCTTCAGAGATGCTGACAGAGTCTGCGACACCGACTGAGACGCCGACAGAGGCAGATAGGGGTAGATATAGGCATACAGAAGGCAGTAGACGCCCCAGTCGACAGCGGCAGCGATTGAGATATCTACATAGACGCTGACAGAGGCTGCGAGCCGACTGAGGCAGATAGGGTTAGATATTGGCATAGGGAAAGCAGCAGACCCCCCAATCGACAGCGGCAGCGACTGACAAACCTACAGATACGCTGACAGAGGATGCGACGCCGACTGAGACGCCGACTGAGGCAGATAGGGTTAGATATAGGCATAGAGAAGGCAGCAGACCCCCCTAATCGAAAGCGGCAGCGACTGAGACGCCGACTGAGTCGCCAACTGAGGTAGATAGGGGTAGATATAGGTATAGAGAAGGCAGCAGAACCCCCAATCGACAGCGGCAACGACTGACACTCCTACAGAGACGCTGACAGAGACGTCGAATGAGGCAGATAGGGGTGGATATAGGCATAGAGAAGGCAGCAGACCCCCCAATCGACAGCGGCAGCGACTGAGACGCCTACAGAGACGTTGACAGAGACTGAGACGCCGACTGAGATGCCGACTGAGGCAGATAGGGGTAGATATAGGTATAGAGAAGGCAGAAGACTCCCCAATCGACAGCGCCAGCGACTGAGACGCCTACAGAGACGCTGACAGAGGCTGCGACGCCGACTGAGGCAGATAGGGGTAGATATAGGGATAGAGAAGGCAGCAGACCCCCCAATCGACAGCGGCAATGACTGAGACGCCTACAGAGATACTGACAGAGGCTACGACGCCGACTGAGGCAGACAGGGGTCGATATAGGCATAGAGAAGGCAGTAGACCCCCCCAATCGACAGCGGCAGCGATTGACATATCTACAGAGACGCTGACAGAAGCTGCGACGCCGACTGAGGCAGATAGGGTTAGATATTGGCATAGGGAAAGCAGCAGACCCCCCAATCGACAGCGGCAACGACTGAGACTCCTACAGAGTCGTTGACAGAGACGCCGAATGAGGCAGATAGGGGTAGATATAGGCATAGAGAAGGCAGCAGACCCCCCAATCGACAGCAGCAGCGACCGAGACGCCTACAGAGACGCTGACAGAGGCTGCGACACCGACTGAGGCAGATAGGGGTAGATATTGCCACAGAGAAGCCAGCAAACCCCCCAATCGACAGCGGCAACGACTGAGACGCCTACAGAGACACAGACAGAGACTGCGACGATGACTGAGACGCCAACTGAGGCAGATAGAGGTAGATATAGGCATAGAGAAGGCAGCAAACCCCCCAATCGACAGCGGCAGCGACTGAGACGCCTTCAGAGATGCTGACAGAGGCTGCGACACCGACGGAGACGCCGACAGAGGCAGATAGGGGTAGATATAGGCATAGAGAAGGCAGTAGACCCCCCAATCGACAGTGGCAGCGATTGAGATATCTACAGAGACGCTGACAGAGGCTGCGACGCCGACTGAGGCAGATAGGGTTAGATATTGGCATAGGGTAAACAGCAGACCCCCCAATTGACAGCGGCAGCGACTGACAAACCTACAGATACGCTGACAGAGGATGCGACGCCGACTGAGACGCCGACTGACGCAGATAGGGGTAGATATAGGCATAGAGAAGGCAGCAGATCCCCCTAATCGAAAGCGGCAGCGACTGAGACGCCGACTGAGTCGCCGACTGAGGTAGATAGGGGCATATAGAGAAGACAGGAGAACCCCCAATCGTTAGCGGCAACGACTGACACTCCTACAGAGACGCTGACAGAGACGCCGAATGAGGTAGATAGGGGTAGATATAGGCATAGAGAAGGCAGCAGACCCCCCAATCGACAGCGGCAGCGACTGAGACGCCTACAGAGACGTTGACAGAGGCTGAGACGCCGACTGAGATGCCGACTGAGGCAGAAAGGGGTAGATATAGGCATAGAGAAGGCAGTAGACCCCCCATCGACAGCGGCAGCGATTGAGATATCTACAGACACGCTGACAGAGGCTGCGACGCCGACTGAGGCAGATAGGGGTAGATATTGCCACAGAGAAGCCAGCAAACCCCCCAATCGACAACGGCAACGACTGAGACGCCTACAGAGACGCTGACAGAGGCTGCGACGACGACTGAGACGCCGACTGAGGCAGATAGGGGTAGATATAGGCATAGAGAAGGCAGCAGACCCCCCTAATCGAAAGCGGCAGCGACTGAGACGCCTACAGAGACGCCGACTGAGTCGCCGACTGAGGTAGATAGGGGTAGATATAGGTTTAGAGAAGGCAGCAGAACACCCAATCGACAGCGGCAACGACTGAGACTCCTACAGAGTCGCTGACAGAGACGCCGAATGAGGCAGATAGGGGTAGATATAGGCATAGAGAAGGCAGTAGACCCCCCAATCGACAGCAGCAGCGACCGAGACGCCTACAGAGACGCTGACAGAGGCTGCGACGCCGACTGAGGCAGATAGGGGTAGATATTGCCACAGAGAAGCCAGCAAACCCCCCAATCGACAGCGGCAACGACTGAGACGCCTACAGAGACACAGACAGAGACTGCGACGATGACTGAGACGCCAACTGAGGCAGATAGAGGTAGATATAGGCATAGAGAAGGCAGCAAACCCCCCAATCGACAGCGGCAGCGACTGAGACGCCTTCAGAGATGCTGACAGAGGCTGCGACACCGACGGAGACGCCGACAGAGGCAGATAGGGGTAGATATAGGCATAGAGAAGGCAGTAGACCCCCCAATCGACAGTGGCAGCGATTGAGATATCTACAGAGACGCTGACAGAGGCTGCGACGCCGACTGAGGCAGATAGGGTTAGATATTGGCATAGGGTAAACAGCAGACCCCCCAATCGACAGCGGCAGCGACTGACAAACCTACAGATACGCTGACAGAGGATGCGACGCCGACTGAGACGCCGACTGAGGCAGATAGGGGTAGATATAGGCATAGAGAAGGCAGCAGACCCCCCTAATCGAAAGCGGCAGCGACTGAGACGCCGACTGAGTCGCCGACTGAGGTAGATAGGGGCATATAGAGAAGACAGGAGAGCCCCCAATCGTTAGCGGCAACGACTGACACTCCTACAGAGACGCTGACAGAGACGCCGAATGAGGCAGATAGGGGTAGATATAGGCATAGAGAAGGCAGTAGACCCCCCAATCGACAGCGGCAGCGACTGAGACGCCTACAGAGACGTTGACAGAGGCTGAGACGCCGACTGAGATGCCGACTGAGGCAGATAGGGGTAGATATAGGCATAGAGAAGGCGGCAGACTCCCCAATCGACAGCGCCAGCGACTGAGACGCCTACAGAGACGCTGACAGAGGCTGCGACGCCGACTGAAGCAGATAGGAGTAGATATAGGCATAGAGAAGGCAGCAGACCCCCCCCCCCCCAATCGCCAGCGGTAGCGACTGAGACGCCTACAGAACCGCTGACAGAGGCTACGACGACGACTGAGGCTGATTGTTGTAGATACGCCCCAATCGACAGCGGTAATGACTGAGCCGCCTACAGAGATACTGACAGAGGCTACGACGCCGACTGAGACGCCGACTGAGGCAGACAGGGGTAGATATAGGCATAGAGAAAGCAGTAGACCCCCCAATCGACAGCGGGAAGGACTGAGACGCTCACAGCGACGCTGACAGGGGCTGCGACGCCGACTGAGACGCCGACTGTGGCAGATAGGGGTAGATATAGGCATAGAGAAGGCAGCAGACCCCCCAATCGACAGCGCCAGCGACTGAGACGCCTACAGAGACGCTGACAGTGGCTGCCACGCCGACTGAGGCAGATAAGTGTAGATATAGGCATAGAGAAGGCAGCAGACCCCCCAATCGACAGCGCCAGCGACTGAGACGCCTACAGAGACGCCGACAAATGGCTGCAACGCCGACTGAGGCAGATAGGGGTAGGTATAGGCATAGAGAAGGAGTAGACCCCCCAATCGACAGCGGGAAGGACTGAGACGCCCACAGCGACGCTGACAGAGGCTGCGACGCCGACTGAGACGCCGACTGTGGCAGATAGGGGTAGATATAGGCATAGAGAAGGCAGCAGACCCCCCAATCGACAGCGGCAGTGACTGAGACGCCTACAGAGACGCCGACAGAGACGCCGACTGAGGTAGATAGGGGTAGATATAGGTATAGATAAGGCAGCAGAACCCCCAATCGACAGCGGTAACGACTAAGACTCCTACAGAGACGCTGACAGAGGATGCGACGCCGACTGAGACGCCGACTGTGGCAGATAGGGGTAGATATAGGCATAGAGAAGGCAGCAGACCCCCCAATCGACAGCGCCAGCGACTGAGACGCCTACAGAGACGCTGACAGTGGCTGCCACGCCGACTGAGGCAGATAGGGGTAGATATAGGCATAGAGAAGGCAGCAGACCCCCCAATCGACAGCGCCAGGGACTGAGACGCCTACAGAAACGCTGACAGAGGCTGCAACGCCGACTGAGGCAGATAGGGGTAGGTATAGGCATAGAGAAGGAGTAGACCCCCCAATCGACAGCGGGAAGGACTGAGACGCCCACAGCGACGCTGACAGAGGCTGCGACGCCGACTGAGACGCCGACTGTGGCAGATAGGGGTAGATATAGGCATAGAGAAGGCAGCAGACCCCCCAATCGACAGCGGCAGCGACTGAGACGCCTACAGAGACGCCGACAGAGACGCCGACTGAGGTAGATAGGGGTAGATATAGGTATAGATAAGGCAGCAGAATCCCCAATCGACAGCGGTAACGACTAAGACTCCTACAGAGACGCTGGCAGAGGATGCGACGCCGACTGAGACGCCGACTGAGGCATATAGGGGTAGATATAGGCATAGAGAAGGGGCAGCAGACCCCCCAATTGACAGCGGCAATGACTGAGACGCCTACAGAACCGCTGACAGAGGCTACGACGACGACTGACGCTGATTGTTGTATATATAATCATAGAGAAGGCAGCAGACCCCCAATCGACAGCGGCAACGACTGCGTTGCCTACAGAGACGCTGACAGAGGCTACGACACCGACTGAGACGCCGATTGAGACAGATAGGGGTAGATATAGGCATAGAGAAGGCAGTAGACCCCCCAATCGACAGCGGCAGCGACTGAGATATCTACACAGACGCTGACAGAGGCTGCGACGCCGACTGAGGCAGATAGGGTCAGATATTGGCATAAAGAAAGCAGCAGACCCCCAATCGACAGCGGCAGCGACTGACACACCTACAGATACGCTGACAGAGGATGCGACGCCGACTGAGATGCCGACTGAGGTAGATAGGGGTAGATATAGGCATAGAGAAGGCAGCAGACTCCTCAATCGACAGCGCCAGCGACTGAGACGCCTACAGAGACGCTGACAGAGGCTGCGACGCCGACTGAGGCAGATAGGGATAGATATAGACATAGAGAAAGCAGCAGACCGCCCAATCGACAGCGGCAATGATTGAGACGCCTACAGAGATACTGACAGAGGCTACGACGCCGACTGAGACGCCGACTGAGACGCCGACTGAGGCAGATAGGGGTAGATATAGGCATAGAGAAGGCAGCAGACCCCCCAATCGACAGCGCCAGCGACTCTGTCAGCCTACAGAGACGACGACTGAGTCGCCGACTGAGGTAGATAGGGGTAGATATAGGTATAGAGAAGGCAGCAGAACCCCCAATCAACAGCGGCAACGACTGAGGCTCCTACAGAGACGCCGAATGAGGCAGATAGGGGTAGATATAGGCATAGAGAAGACAGCAGACCCCCCAGTCGACAGCGGCAGCGACTGAGACGCCTACAGAGACATTGACAGAGGCTGAGACGCCGACTGAGATGCCGACTGAGGTGGATAGGGGTAGATATAGGCATAGAGAAGGCAGCAGACTCCTCAATCGACAGCGCCAGCGACTGAGACGCCTACAGATACGCTGACAGAGGCTACGACGACGACTGAGGCTGATTGTTGTAGATACGCTTCAATCGATAGCGGTAATGACTGAGCCGCCTACAGAGATACTGACAGAGGCTACGACGCCGACTGAGACGCGACTGAGGCAGACAGGGGGTAGATATAGGCATAGAGAAAGCAGTAGACCCCCCAATCGACAGCGGGAAGGACTGAGACGCCCACAGCGACGCTGACAGGGGCTGCGTCGCCGACTGAGTCGCCGACTGTGGCAGATAGGGGTAGATATAGGCATAGAGAAGGCAGCAGACCCCCCAATCGACAGCGCCAGCGACTGAGACGCCTACAGATACGCTGACAGAGGTTGCGAGCCGACTGAGACTCCGACTGAGGCAGATAGTGCTAGATATAGGCATAGAGAAGGGGCAGCAGACCCCCAATCGACAGCGGCAATGACTGAGACGCCTACAGAGACTCTGACAGAGGCTACGACGCCGACTGAGATGCTGATTGAGACAGATAGGGGTAGATATAGGCATAGAGAAGGCAGCAGACCCCCAATCGACAGCGGCAGCGACTGAGACGCCTACAGAGACGCCGACAGAGACGCCGACTGAGGTAGATAGGGGTAGATATAGGTATAGAGAAGGCAGCAGACCCCCCAATCGACAGCAGCAGCGACCGAGACTCCTACAGAGACGCTGACAGAGGCTGCGACAACCGACTGAGATGCCGACATGAGGTAGATAGGGGTAGATATAGGCATAGAGAAGGCAGCAGACTCCTTAATCGACAGCGCCAGCGACTGAGACGCCTACAGAGACGCTGACAGAGGCTGCGACGCCGACTGAGGCAGATAGGGGTAGATATAGACATAGAGAAAGCAGCAGACCGCCCAATCGACAGCGGCAATGATTGAGACGCCTACAGAGATACTGACATCGACAATCGACAGCGCCAGCGACTCTGTCAGCCTACAGAAACGCTGACAGAGGCTGCGACGCCGACTGAGACGCCGACTGAGGTAGATAGGGGTAGATATAGGTATAGAGAAGGCAGCAGAACCCCCAATCGACAGCGGCAACGACTGAGGCTCCTACAGAGACGCCGAATGAGGCAGATAGGGGTAGATATAGGCATAGAGAAGACAGCAGACCCCCAATCGACAGCGGCAGCGACTGAGATGCCTACAGAGACGTTGACAGAGGCTGAGACGCCGACTGAGATGCCGACTGAGGCAGATAAGGGTAGATATAGGCATAGAGAAGGCAGCAGACCCCCCAATCGACAGCGCCAGCGACTGAGACGCCTACAGAGACGCTGACTGTGGCTGCCACGCCGACTGAGGCAGATAGGGGTAGATATAGGCAAAGAGAAGGCAGCAGACCCCCCAATCGACAGCGGCAATGACTGAGATGCCTACAGAGATACTGACAGAGGCTACGACGCCGACTGAGACGCCGACTGAGGCAGATAGGGGTAGATAATAGGCATAGAGAAGGCAGCAGACCCCCCAATCGACAGCGCAGCGACTGAGACGCCTACAGAAACGCTGACAGAGGCTGCGACGCCGACTGAGCAGATAGGGGTAGGTATAGGCATAGAGAAGGCAGTAGACCCCCCAATCGACAGCGGCAATGACTGAGACGCCTACAGAGACTCTGACAGAGGCTACGACGCCGACTGAGACGCTTATTGAGACAGATAGGGGTAGATATAGGCATAGAGAAGGCAGCAGACCCCCCAATCAACAGCGGCAGCGACTGAGACGCCTACAGAACCGCTGACAGAGGCTACGACGACGACTGAGGCTAATTGTTGTAGATACGCCCCAATCGACAGCGGTAATGACTGAGCCGCCTACAGAGATACTGACAGAGGCTACGACGCCGACTGAGACGCCGACTGAGGCAGACAGGGGTAGATATAGGCATAGAGAAAGCAGTAGTCCCCCCAATCGACAGCGGGAAGGACTGAGACGCCCACAGCGACGCTGACAGGGGCTGCGACGCCGACTGAGTCGCCGACTGTGGCAGATAGGGGTAGATATAGGCATAGAGAAGGCAGCAGACCCCCCAATCGACAGCGCCAGCGACTGAGACGCCTACAGATACGCTGACAGAGGTTGCGAGCCGACTGAGACTCCGACTGAGGCAGATAGGGCTAGATATAGGCATAGAGAAGGGGCAGCAGACCCCCCCAATCGACAGCGGCAATGACTGAGACGCCTACAGAGACTCTGACAGAGGCTACGACGCCGACTGAGATGCTGATTGAGACAGATAGGGGTAGATATAGGCATAGAGAAGGCAGCAGACCCCCCAATCGACAGCGGCAGCGACTGAGACGCCTACAGAGACGCCGACAGAGACGCCGACTGAGGTAGATAGGGGTAGATATAGGTATAGAGAAGGCAGCAGACCCCCCAATCGACAGCAGCAGCGACCGAGACTCCTACAGAGACGCTGACAGAGGCTGCGACACCGACTGAGATACCGACTGAGGTAGATAGGGGTAGATATAGGCATAGAGAAGGCAGCAGACTCCTCAATCGACAGCGCCAGCGACTGAGACGCCTACAGAGACGCTGACAGAGGCTGCGACGCCGACTGAGGCAGATAGGGGTAGATATAGACATAGAGAAAGCAGCAGACCGCCCAATCGACAGCGGCAATGATTGAGACGCCTACAGAGATACTGACAGAGGCTACGACGCCGACTGAGACGCCGACTGAGGCAGATAGGGGTAGATATAGGCATAGAGAAGGCAGCAGACCCCCAATCGACAGCGCCAGCGACAGAGACGCCTACAGAAACGCTGACAGAGGCTGCGACGCCGACTGAGGCAGATAGGGGTAGGTATAGGCATAGAGAAGGAGTATACCCCCCAATCGACAGCGGGAAGGACTGAGACGCCCACAGCGACGCTGACAGAGGCTGCGACGCCGACTGAGACGCCGACTGTGGCAGATAGGGGTAGATATAGGCATAGAGAAGGCAGCAGACCCCCCAATCGACAGCGGCAGCGACTGAGACGCCTACAGAGACGCCGACAGAGACACCGACTGAGGTAGATAGGGGTAGATATAGGTAGATATAAGGCAGCAGAACCCCCAATCGACAGCGGTAACGACTAAGACTCCTACACAGACGCTGACAGAGGATGCGACGCCGACTGAGACGCCGACTGAGGCATATAGGGGTAGATATAGGCATAGAGAAGGGGCAGCTGACCTCCCAATTGACAGCGGCAATGACTGAGACGCCTACAGAACCGCTGACAGAGGCTACGACGACGACTGACGCTGATTGTTGTAGATATAATCATAGAGAAGGCAGCAGACCCCCCAATCGACAGCGGCAACGACTGCGTTGCCTACAGAGACGCTGACAGAGGCTACGACACCGACTGAGACGCCGATTGAGACAGATAGGGGTAGATATAGGCATAGAGAAGGCAGTAGACCCCCCAATCGACAGCGGCAGCGACTGAGATATCTACACAGACGCTGACAGAGGCTGCGACGCCGACTGAGGCAGATAGGGTCAGATATTGGCATAGAGAAAGCAGCAGACCCCCAATCGACAGCGGCAGCGACTGACACACCTACAGATACGCTGACAGAGGATGCGACGCCGACTGAGACGCCGACTGAGGCAGATAGGGGTAGATATAGGCATAGAGAAGGCAGCAGACCCCCCTAATCGAAAGCGGCAGCGACTGAGACGCCTACAGAGACGACGACTGAGTCGCCGACTGAGGTAGATAGGGGTAGATATAGGTATAGAGAAAGCAGCAGAACCCCCAATCGACAGCGGCAACGACTGAGGCTCCTACAGAGACGCCGAATGAGGCAGATAGGGGTAGTTATAGGCATAGAGAAGACAGCAGACCCCCCAATCGACAGCGGCAGCGACTGAGATGCCTACAGAGACGTTGACAGAGGCTGAGACGCCGACTGAGATGCCGACTGAGGCAGATAAGGGTAGATATAGGCATAGAGAAGGCAGCAGACCCCCCAATCGACAGCGCCAGCGACTGAGACGCCTACAGAGACGCTGACAGTGGCTGCCACGCCGACTGAGGCAGATAGGGGTAGATATAGGCATAGAGAAGGCAGCAGACCCCCCAATCGACAGCGGCAATGACTGAGATGCCTACAGAGATACTGACAGAGGCTACGACGCCGACTGAGACGCCGACTGAGGCAGATAGGGGTAGATATAGGCATAGAGAAGGCAGCAGACCCCCCAATCGACAGCGGCAGCGACTGAGACGCCTACAGAAACGCTGACAGAGGCTGCGACGCCGACTGAGCAGATAGGGGTAGGTATAGGCATAGAGAAGGCAGTAGACCCCCCAATCGACAGCGGGAAGGACTGAGACGCCCACAGCGACGCTGACAGAGGCTGTGACGCCGACTGAGACGCCGACTGTGGCAGATAGGGGTAGATATAGGCATAGGGAAGGCAGCAGACCCCCCAATCGACAGCGGAAGCGACTGAAACGCCTACAGAGTTGCTGACAGAGGCTGCGACGCCGACTGAGGCAGATAGGGGTAGATATAGGCATAGAGATGGCAGCAGACCCCCCAATCGACAGCGGCAACGACTGAGACGCCTACAGAGACGCCGACTGAGACGCCGAATGAGGCATATAGGGGTAGATATAGGCATAGAGAAAACAGCAGACCCCCCAATCGACAGCGGAAGCGACTGAAACGCCTACAGAGATGCTGACAGAGGCTGCGACGCCGACTGAGGCAGATAGGGGTAGATATAGGCATAGTGAAGGCAGCAGACCCCCCAATCGACAGCGGCACCGACTGATACGGCTACAGAGACGCTGACAGAGGCTGCGACGCCGACTGAGACGCTGACTGAGGCAGATTGGGGTAGATATAGGCATAGAGAAAGCAGCAGACCCCCAATCGAAAGCGGCAGCGACTGAGACGCCTACAGAGATGCTGACAGAGGCTACGACGCCGACTGAGGCAGATAGGGGTAGATATAGGCATAGAGAAGGCAGCAGACCTCACCAATCGACAGCGGCAGCGACTTAGACGCCTACAGAGACGCCGACTGAGACGCCGACTGATGTAGATAGGGGTAGATATAGGTATAGAGAAGGCAGCAGAGCCCCCAATCGACAGCGGCAGCGACTGAGACTCCTACAGAGACGCTGACAGAGGCTGCGACACCGACTGAGACGCCGACTGAGGTAGAGAGGGGTAGATATAGGCATAGAGAAGGCAGCAGACCCCACCAATCGACAGCGGCAGCGACTGAGATGCCTACAGAAACGCTGACAGAGGCTGTGACGTCGAATGAGCCAGATATGGGTAGATATAGGCATAGAGAAGGCAGAAGACCACCCAATCGACAGCGGCAGCGACTGAGATGCCTACAGAAACGCTGACAGAGGCTGCGACGACGACTGAGACGCCGACTGAGGCAGATAGGGGTAGATATAGGCATAGAGAAGGCAGCAAACCCCCCAATCGACAGCGGCAGTGACTGAGACGCCTACAGAGACGTTGAAAGAGGCTGTGACGCCGACTGAGATGTCGACAGAGGCAGATAGGGGTAGATATAGGCATAGAGAAGGCAGTAGACCCCCCAATCGACAGCGGCAGCGATTGAGATATCTACAGACACGCTGACAGAGGCTGCGACGCCGACTGAGGCAGATAGGAGTAGATATTGCCACAGAGAAGCCAGCAAACCCCCCCCAATCGACAGCGGCAACGACTGAGACGCCTACAGAGACGCTGACAGAGGCTGCGACGACGACTGAGACGCCGACTGTGGCAGATAGGGGTAGATATAGGCATAGAGAAGGCAGCAAACCCCCCAATCGACAGCGGCAGCGACTGAGACGCTTCAGAGATGCTGACAGAGGCTGCGACACCGACTGAGACGCCGACAGAGGCAGATAGGGGTAGATATTGGCATAGAGAAGGCAGTAGACCCCCCAATCGACAGCGGCAGCGATTGAGATATCTACATAGACGCTGACAGAGGCTGCGAGCCGACTGAGGCAGATAGGGTTAGATATTGGCATAGGGAAAGCAGCAGACCCCCCAATCGACAGCGGCAGCGACTAACAAACCTACAGATACGCTGACAGAGGATGCGACGCCGACTGAGACGCCGACTGAGGCAGATAGGGTTAGATATAGGCATAGAGAAGGCAGCAGACCCCCTAATCGAAAGCGGCAGCGACTGAGACGCCGACTGAGTCGCCGAATGAGGTAGATAGGGGTAGATATAGGTATAGAGAAGGCAGCAGAACCCCCAATCGACAGCGGCAACGACTGACACTCCTACAGAGACGCTGACAGAGACGTCGAATGAGGCAGATAGGGGTAGATATAGGCATAGAGAAGGCAGCAGACCCCCAATCGACAGCGGCAGCGACTGAGACGCCTACAGAGACGTTGACAGAGACTGAGACGCCGACTGTGATGCCGACTGAGGCAGATAGGGGTAGATATAGGCATAGAGAGGCAGAAGACTCCCCAATCGACAGCGCCAGCGACTGAGACGCCTACAGAGACGCTGACAGAGGCTGCGACGCCGACTGAGGCAGATAGGGGTAGATATAGGCATAGAGAAGGCAGCAGCCCCTCAATCGACAGCGGCAATGACTGAGACGCCTACAGAGATACTGACAGAGGCTACGACGCCGACTGAGGCAGACAGGGGTAGATATAGGCATAGAGAAGGCAGTAGACCCCCCAATCGACAGCGGCAGCGATTGACATATCTACAGAGACGCTGAAAGAGGCTGCGACGCCGACTGAGGCAGATAGGGTTAGATATTGGCATAGGGAAAGCAGCAGACCCCCCAATCGACAGCGGCAGCGACTGACAAACCTACAGATACGCTGACAGAGGTTGCGAGCCGACTGAGACGCCGACTGAGGCAGATAGGGGTAGATATAAGCATAGAGAAAGCAGCAGACCCCCCAATCGCCAGCGGCAGCGAGTGAGACGCCTACAGAACCGCTGACAGAGACGTCGAATGAGGCAGATAGGGGTAGATATAATCATAGAGAAGGCAGCAGAACCCCCAATCGACAGCGGCAACGACTGACACTCCTACAGAGACGCTGACAGAGACGTCGAATGAGGCAGATAGGGGTAGATATAGGCATAGAGAAGGCAGCAGACCCCCCAATCGACAGCGGCAGCGACTGAGACGCCTACAGAGACGCCGACAGAGACGCCGACTGAGGTAGATAGGGGTAGATATAAGCATAGAGAAAGCAGCAGACCCCCCCCAATCGCCAGCGGCAGCGACTGAGACGCCTACAGAACCGCTGACAGAGGCTACGACGACGACTGAGGCTGATTGTTGTAGATATAATCATAGAGAAGGCAGCATACCCACAATCGACAGCGGCAACGACTGAGTTGCCTACAGAGACGCTGACAGAGGCTACGACACCGACTGAGACGCCGATTGAGACAGTTAGGGGTAGATATAGGCATAGAGAAGGCAGCAGACCCCCCAATCGACAGCGGCAGCGATTGTGACGCCTACAGAGACGCCGACAGAGACGCCGACTGAAGTAGATAGGGTAGATATAGGTATAGAGAAGGCAGCAGAACCCCCAATCGACAACGGTAATGACTAAGACTCCTACAGAGACGCTGACAGAGGATGCGACGCCGACTGAGACGACGACTGAGACGCCGACTGAGGCAGATAGGGGTAGATATAGGCATAGAGAAGGCAGCAGACCCCCCTAATCGAAAGCGGCAGCGACTGAGACGCCTACAGAGACGCCGACTGAGGTAGATAGGGGTAGATATAGGTTTAGAGAAGGCAGCAGAACACCCAATCGACAGCGGCAACGACTGAGACTCCTACAGAGTCGCTGACAGAGACGCCGAATGAGGCAGATAGGTGTAGATATAGGCATAGAGAAGGCAGCAGACCCCCCAATCGACAGCAGCAGCGACCGAGACGCCTACAGAGACGCTGACAGAGGCTGCGACGCCAACTGAGGCAGATAGGGGTAGATATTGCCACAGAGAAGCCAGCAAACCCCCCAATCGACAGCGGCAACGACTGAGACGCCTACAGAGACACTGACAGAGACTGCGACGATGACTGAGACTCCAACTGAGGCAGATAGAGGTAGATATAGGCATAGAGAAGGCAGCAAACCCCCCAATCGACAGCGGCAGCGACTGAGACGCCTTCAGAGATGCTGACAGAGGCTGCGACACCGACGGAGACGCCGACAGAGGCGGATAGGGGTAGATATAGGCATAGAGAAGGCAGTATACCCCCCAATCGACAGTGGCAGCGACTGAGACGCCGACTGAGTCGCCGACTGAGGTAGATAGGGGCATATAGAGAAGACAGGAGAACCCCCAATCGACAGCGGCAACGACTGACACTCCTACAGAGACGCTGACAGAGACGCCGAATGAGGCAGATAGGGGTAGATATAGGCATAGAGAAGGCAGCAGACCCCCAATCGACAGCGGCAGCGACTGAGACGCCTACAGAGACGTTGACAGAGGCTGAGACGCCGACTGAGATGCCGACTGAGGCAGATAGGGGTAGATATAGGCATAGAGAAGGCAGCAGACTCCCCAATCGACAGCGCCAGCGACTGAGACGCCTACAGAGACGCTGACAGAGGCTGCGACGCCGACTGAAGCAGATAGGAGTAGATATAGGCATAGAGAAGGCAGCAGACCCCCCCCCCCCCCCAATCGCCAGCGGTAGCGACTGAGACGCCTACAGAACCGCTGACAGAGGCTACGACGACGACTGAGGCTGATTGTTGTAGATACGCCCCAATCGACAGCGGTAATGACTGAGCCGCCTACAGAGATACTGACAGAGGCTACGACGCCGACTGAGACGCCGACTGAGGCAGACAGGGGTAGATATAGGCATAGAGAAGGCAGCAGACTCCCCAATCGACAGCGCCAGCGACTGAGACGCCTACAGAGACGCTGACAGAGGCTGCGACGCCGACTGTGGCAGATAGGGGTAGATATAGGCATAGAGAAGGCAGCAGACCCCCAATCGACAGCGCCAGCGACTGAGACGCCTACAGATACGCTGACAGAGGTTGCGAGCCGACTGAGACGCCGACTGAGGCAGATAGGGCTAGATATAGGCATAGAGAAGGGGCAGCAGACCCCCCAATCGACAGCGGCAGCAACTGAGACGCCTACAGAGACGCCGACAGAGACGCCGACTGTGGTAGATAGGGGTAGATATAGGTATCGCAGCAGAACCCCCAATCGACAGCGGTAACGACTAAGACTCCTACAGAGACGCTGACAGAGGATGCGACGACGACTGAGACGCCGACTGAGGCAGATAGGGGTAGATATAGGCATAGAGAAGGCAGCAAACCCCCCAATCGACAGCGGCAGCGACTGAGACGCCTACAGAGACGTTGAAAGAGGCTGTGACGCCGACTGAGATGTCGACAGAGGCAGATAGGGGTAGATATAGGCATAGAGAAGGCAGTAGACCCCCCAATCGACAGCGGCAGCGATTGAGATATCTACAGACACGCTGACAGAGGCTGCGACGCCGACTGAGGCAGATAGGGGTAGATATTGCCACAGAGAAGCCAGCAAACCCCCCAATCGACAGCGGCAACGACTGAGACGCCTACAGAGACGCTGACAGAGGCTGCGACGACGACTGAGACGCCGACTGTGGCAGATAGGGGTAGATATAGGCATAGAGAAGGCAGCAAACCCCCCAATCGACAGCGGCAGCGACTGAGACGCCTTCAGAGATGCTGACAGAGGCTGCGACACCGACTGAGACGCCGACAGAGGCAGATAGGGGTAGATATTGGCATAGAGAAGGCAGTAGACCCCCCAATCGACAGCGGCAGCGATTGAGATATCTACATAGACACTGACAGAGGCTGCGAGCCGACTAAGGCAGATAGGGTTAGATATTGGCATAGGGAAAGCAGCAGACCCCCCAATCGACAGCGGCAGCGACTAACAAACCTACAGATACGCTGACAGAGGATGCGACGCCGACTGAGACGCCGACTGAGGTAGATAGGGTTAGATATAGGCATAGATAAGGCAGCAGACCCCCTAATCGAAAGCGGCAGCGACTGAGACGCCGACTGAGTCGCCGAATGAGGTAGATAGGGGTAGATATAGGTATAGAGAAGGCAGCAGAACCCCCAATCGACAGCGGCAACGACTGACACTCCTACAGAGACGCTGACAGAGACGTCGAATGAGGCAGATAGGGGTAGATATAGGCATAGAGAAGGCAGCAGACCCCCCAATCGACAGCGGCAGCGACTGAGACGCCTACAGAGACGTTGACAGAGACTGAGACGCCGACTGAGATGCCGACTGAGGCAGATAGGGGTAGATATAGGCATAGAGAAGGCAGAAGACTCCCCAATCGACAGCGCCAGCGACTGAGACGCCTACAGAGACGCTGACAGAGGCTGCGACGCCGACTGAGGCAGATAGGGGTAGATATAGGCATAGAGAAGGCAGCAGACCCCTCAATCGACAGCGGCAATGACTGAGACGCCTACAGAGATACTGACAGAGGCTACGACGCCGACTGAGGCAGACAGGGGTAGATATAGGCATAGAGAAGGCAGTAGACCCCCCAATCGACAGCGGCAGCGATTGACATATCTACAGAGCCGCTGAAAGAGGCTGCGACGCCGACTGAGGCAGATAGGGTTAGATATTGGCATAGGGAAAGCAGCAGACCCCCCAATCGACAGCGGCAGCGACTGACAAACCTACAGATACGCTGACAGAGGTTGCGAGCCGACTGAGACGCCGACTGAGGCAGATAGGGGTAGATATAGGCATAGAGAAGGGGCAGCAGACCCCCCAAATCGACAGCGGCAATGACTGAGACGCCTACAGAGACTCTGACAGAGGCTACGACACCGACTGAGACGCCGATTGAGACAGATAGGGGTAGATATAGGCATAGAGAAGGCAGCAGACCCCCCAATCGACAGCGGCAGCGACTGAGACGCCTACAGAGACGCCGACAGAGACGCCGACTGAGGTAGATAGGGGTAGATATAGGTATAGAGAAAGCAGCAGAACCCCAATCGACAGCGGCAATGACTGAGAAGCCTACAGAGACTCTGACAGAGGATACGACGCCGACTGAGACGCCGACTGAGGCAGGTAGGGGTAGATATAAGCATAGAGAAAGCAGCAGACCCCCCAATCGCCAGCGGCAGCGACTGAGACGCCTACAGAACCGCTGACAGAGGCTACGACGACGACTGAGGCTGATTGTTGTAGATATAATCACAGAGAAGGCAGCAGGCCACCCAATCGACAGCGGCAACGACTGAGTTGCCTACAGAGACGCTGACAGAGGCTACGACACCGACTGAGACGCCGATTGAGACAGATAGGGGTAGATATAGGCATAGAGAAGGCAGGAGACCCCCCTAATCGAAAGCGGCAGCGACTCAGACGCCTACAGAGACGCCGACTGAGTCGCCGACTGAGGTAGATAGGGGTAGATATAGGTACAGAGAAGGCAGCAGAACCCCCAATCGACAGCGGCAACGACTGAGACTCCTACAGAGTCGCTGACAGAGACGCCGAATGAGGCAGATAGGGGTAGATATAGGCATAGAGAAGGCAGCAGACGCCCCAATCGACAGCGGCAGCGACTGAGACGCCTACAGAGACGCCGACAGAGACGCCGACTGAGGTAGATAGGGGTAGATATGGGTATAGAGAAGGCAGCAGAGCCCCCAATCGACAGCGGTAACGACTAAGACTCCTACAGAGACGCTGACAGAGGCTGCGACACCGACTGAGACGCCGACTGAGGCAGATAGGGGTACATATAAGGATAGAGAAAGCAGCAGACCCCCCCCCAATCGCCAGCGGCAGCGACTGAGACGCCTACAGAACCGCTGACAGAGGCTACGACGACGACTGAGGCTGATTGTTGTAGATATAATCATAGAGAAGGCAGCATACCCACAATCGACAGCGGCAACGACTGAGTTGCCTACAGAGACGCTGACAGAGGCTACGACACCGACTGAGGCAGATAGGGGTAGATATTGCCACAGAGAAGCCAGCAAACCCCCCAATCGACAGCGGCAACGACTGAGACGCCTACAGAGACACTGACAGAGACTGCGACGATGACTGAGACGCCAACTGAGGCAGATAGAGGTAGATATAGGCATAGAGAAGGCAGCAAACCCCCAATCGACAGCGGCAGCGACTGAGACGCCTTCAGAGATGCTGACAGAGGCTGCGACACCGACGGAGACGCCGACAGAGGCGGATAGGGGTAGATATAGGCATAGAGAAGGCAGTAGACCCCCCAATCGACAGCGGCAGCGATTGTGACGCCTACAGAGACGCCGACAGAGACGCCGACTGAAGTAGATAGGGTAGATATAGGTATAGAGAAGGCAGCAGAACCCCCAATCGACAACGGTAATGACTGAGACTCCTACAGAGACGCTGACAGAGGATGCGACGCCGACTGAGACGCCGACTGAGACGCCGACTGAGGCAGATAGGGGTAGATATAGGCATAGAGAAGGCAGCAGACCCCCCTAATCGACAGCGGCAGCGACTGAGACGCCTACAGAGACGCCGACTGAGGTAGATAGGGGTAGATATAGGTTTAGAGAAGGCAGCAGAACACCCAATCGACAGCGGCAACGACTGAGACTCCTACAGAGTCGCTGACAGAGACGCCGAATGAGGCAGATAGGGGTAGATATAGGCATAGAGAAGGCAGCAGACCCCCCAATTGACAGCAGCAGCGACCGAGACGCCTACAGAGACGCTGACAGAGACGCCGACTGAGGTAGATAGGGGTAGATATGGGTATAGAGAAGGCAGCAGAGCCCCCAATCGACAGCGGTAACGACTAAGACTCCTACAGAGACGCTGACAGAGGCTGCGACACCGACTGAGACGCCGACTGAGGCAGATAGGGGTACATATAAGGATAGAGAAAGCAGCAGACCCCCCCCCAATCGCCAGCGGCAGCGACTGAGACGCCTACAGAACCGCTGACAGAGGCTACGACGACGACTGAGGCTGATTGTTGTAGATATAATCATAGAGAAGGCAGCATACCCACAATCGACAGCGGCAACGACTGAGTTGCCTACAGAGACGCTGACAGAGGCTACGACACCGACTGAGGCAGATAGGGGTAGATATTGCCACAGAGAAGCCAGCAAACCCCCCAATCGACAGCGGCAACGACTGAGACGCCTACAGAGACACTGACAGAGACTGCGACGATGACTGAGACGCCAACTGAGGCAGATAGAGGTAGATATAGGCATAGAGAAGGCAGCAAACCCCCAATCGACAGCGGCAGCGACTGAGACGCCTTCAGAGATGCTGACAGAGGCTGCGACACCGACGGAGACGCCGACAGAGGCGGATAGGGGTAGATATAGGCATAGAGAAGGCAGTAGACCCCCCAATCGACAGCGGCAGCGATTGTGACGCCTACAGAGACGCCGACAGAGACGCCGACTGAAGTAGATAGGGTAGATATAGGTATAGAGAAGGCAGCAGAACCCCCAATCGACAACGGTAATGACTAAGACTCCTACAGAGACGCTGACAGAGGATGCGACGCCGACTGAGACGCCGACTGAGACGCCGACTGAGGCAGATAGGGGTAGATATAGGCATAGAGAAGGCAGCAGACCCCCCTAATCGAAAGCGGCAGCGACTGAGACGCCTACAGAGACGCCGACTGAGGTAGATAGGGGTAGATATAGGTTTAGAGAAGGCAGCAGAACACCCAATCGACAGCGGCAACGACTGAGACTCCTACAGAGTCGCTGACAGAGACGCCGAATGAGGCAGATAGGGGTAGATATAGGCATAGAGAAGGCAGCAGACCCCCTAATCGAAAGCGGCAGCGACTGAGACGCCGACTGAGTCGCCGACTGAGGTAGATAGGGGCATATAGAGAAGACAGGAGAACCCCCAATCGACAGCGGCAACGACTGACACTCCTACAGAGACGCTAACAGAGACGCCGAATGAGGCAGATAGGGGTAGATATAGGCATAGAGAAGGCAGCAGACCCCCCAATCGACAGCGGCAGCGACTGAGACGCCTACAGAGACGTTGACAGAGGCTGAGACGCCGACTGAGATGCCGACTGAGGCAGATAGGGGTAGATATAGGCATAGAGAAGGCAGCAGACTCCCCAATCGACAGCGCCAGCGACTGAGACGCCTACAGAGACGCTGACAGAGGCTGCGACGCCGACTGAAGCAGATAGGAGTAGATATAGGCATAGAGAAGGCAGCAGACCCCCCCCCCCCCCGCAATCGCCAGCGGTAGCGACTGAGACGCCTACAGAACCGCTGACAGAGGCTACGAAGACGACTGAGGCTGATTGTTGTAGATACGCCCCAATCGACAGCGGTAATGACTGAGCCGCCTACAGAGATACTGACAGAGGCTACGACGCCGACTGAGACGCCGACTGAGGCAGACAGGGGTAGATATAGGCATAGAGAAAGCAGTAGACCCCCCAATCGACAGCGGGAAGGACTGAGACGCCCATAGCGACGCTGACAGGGGCAGCGGCGCCGACTGAGACGCCGACTGTGGCAGATAGGGGTAGATATAGGCATAGAGAAGGCAGCAGACCCCCCAATCGACAGCGCCAGCGACTGAGACGCCTACAGATACGCCGACAGAGACGCCGACTGAGGGAGATAGGGGTAGATATAGGTATAGAGAAGGCAGCAGAACACCCAATCGACAGCGCCAGCGACTGAGACGCCTACAGAGTCGCTGACAGAGGCTGCGACGCCGACTGAGGCAGATAGGGGTAGATATAGGAATAGAGAAGGCAGCAGACCCCCCAATCGACAGCGCCAGCGACTGAGACGCCTACAGAAACGCTGACAGAGGCTGCGACGCCGACTGAGCCAGATAGGGGTAGGTATAGGCATAGAGAAGGAGTAGACCCCCCAATCGACAGCGGGAAGGACTGAGACGCCCACAGCGACGCTGACAGAGGCTGCGACGCCGACTGAGACGCCGACTGTGGCAGATAGGGGTAGATATAGGCATAGAGAAGGCTGCAAACCCCCCAATCGACAGCGGCAGCGACTGAGACGCCTACAGAGACGCCGACAGAGACGCCGACTGTGGTAGATAGGGGTAGATATAGGTATCGCAGCAGAACCCCCAATCGACAGCGGTAACGACTAAGACTCCTACAGAGACGCTGACAGAGGATGCGACGCCGACTGACGCTGATTGTTGTAGATATAATCATAGAGAAGGCAGCAGACCCCCCAATCGACAGCGGCAACGACTGCGTTGCCTACAGAGACGCTTTCAGAGGCTACGACACCGACTGAGACGCCGATTGAGACATATAGGGGTAGATATAGGCATAGAGAAGGCAGTAGACCCCCCAATCGACAGCGGCAGCGACTGAGATATCTACACAGACGCTGACAGAGGCTGCGACGCCGACTGAGGCAGATAGGGTCAGATATTGGCATAGAGAAAGCAGCAGACCCCCAATCGACAGCGGCAGCGACTGACACACCTACAGATACGCTGACAGAGGATGCGACGCCGACAGAGACGCCGACTGAGGCAGATAGGGGTAGATATAGGCATAGAGAAGGCAGCAGACCCCCCTAATCGAAAGCGGCAGCGACTGAGACGCCTACAGAGACGACGACTGAGTCGCCGACTGAGGTAGATAGGGGTAGATATAGGTATAGAGAAGGCAGCAGAACCCCCAATCGACAGCGGCAACGACTGAGGCTCCTACAGAGACGCCGAATCAGCCAGATAGGGGTAGATATAGGCATAGAGAAGACAGCAGACCCCCCAATCGACAGCGGCAGCGACTGAGACGCCTACAGAGACGTTGACAGAGGCTGAGACGCCGCCTGAGATGCCGACTGAGGCAGATAGGGGTAGATATAGGCATAGAGAAGGCAGCAGACCTCCCAATCAACAGCGCCAGCGACTGAGACGCCTACAGAGACGCTGACAGTGGCTGCCACGCCGACTGAGGCAGATAGGGGTAGATATAGGCATAGAGAAGGCAGCAGACCCCCCAATCGACAGCGGCAATGACTGAGATGCCTACAGAGATACTGACAGAGGCTACGACGCCGACTGAGACGCCGACTGAGGCAGATAGGGGTAGATATAGGCATAGAGAAGGCAGCAGACCTCCCAATCAACAGCGGCAGCGACTGAGACGCCTACAGAAACGCTGACAGAGGCTGCGACGCCGACTGAGCAGATAGGGGTAGGTATAGGCATAGAGAAGGCAGTAGACCCCCCAATCGACAGCGGGAAAGACTGAGACGCCCACAGCGACGCTGACAGAGGCTGCGACGCCGACTGAGACGCCGACTGTGGCAGCTAGGGGTAGATATAGGCATAGGGAAGGCAGCAGACCCCCCAATCGACAGCGGAAGCGACTGAAACGCCTACAGAGATGTTGACAGAGGCTGCGACGCCGACTGAGGCAGATAGGGGTAGATATAGGCATAGAGAAGGCAGCAGACCCCCCAATCGACAGCGGAAGCGACTGAAACGCCTACAGAGATGCTGACAGAGGCTGCGACGCCGACTGAGGCAGATAGGGGTAGATATAGGCATAGAGAAGGCAGCAGACCCCACCAATCGACAGCGGCAGCGACTGAGATGCCTACAGAAACGCTGACAGAGGCTGTGACGTCGAATGAGCTAGATAGGGGTAGATATAGGCATAGAGAAGGCAGAAGACCACCCAATCGACAGCGGCAGCGACTGAGATGCCTACAGAGAAGCTGACAGAGGCTGCGACGACGACTGAGACGCCGACTGAGGCAGATATGGGTAGATATAGGCATAGAGAAGGCAGCAAACCCCCAATCGACAGCGGCAGCGACTGAGACACTTACAATATCGCTGACGGAGGCTGCGACGCCGAATGAGACAGATAGGGGTAGGTATAGGCTTAGAGAAGGCAGCAGACCCCCCAATCGACAGCGGCAACGACTGAGACGACTACAGAGACGCCGACTGAGACGCCGAATGAGGCAGATAGGGGTAGATATAGGCATAGAGAAAACAGCAGACCCCCCAATCGACAGCGGAAGCGACTGAAACGCCTACAGAGATGTTGACAGAGGCTGCGACGCCGACTGAGGCAGATAGGGGTAGATATAGGCATAGAGAAGGCAGCAGACCCCCCCAATCGACAGCGGAAGCGACTGAAACGCCTACAGAGATGCTGACAGAGGCTGCGACGCCGACTGAGGCAGATAGGGGTAGATATAGGCATAGAGAAGGCAGCAGACCCCACCAATCGACAGCGGCAGCGACTGAGATGCCTACAGAAACGCTGACAGAGGCTGTGACGTCGAATGAGCTAGATAGGGGTAGATATAGGCATAGAGAAGGCAGAAGACCACCCAATCGACAGCGGCAGCGACTGAGATGCCTACAGAGAAGCTGACAGAGGCTGCGACGACGACTGAGACGCCGACTGAGGCAGATATGGGTAGATATAGGCATAGAGAAGGCAGCAAACCCCCAATCGACAGCGGCAGCGACTGAGACACTTACAATATCGCTGACGGAGGCTGCGACGCCGAATGAGACAGATAGGGGTAGGTATAGGCTTAGAGAAGGCAGCAGACCCCCCAATCGACAGCGGCAACGACTGAGACGCCTACAGAGACGCTGACAGAGGCTGTGATGACGACTGAGACGCCGACTGAGGCAGATAGGGGTAGATATAGGCATAGAGAAGGCAGCAAACCCCCCCAATCGACAGCGGCAGCGACTGAGACGCCTTCAGAGACGCTGACAGAGGCTGCGACGCCGACTGAGACGCCGACTGAGGCAGATAGGGGTAAATATAGGCAGAGAGAAAACAGCAGACCCCCCAATCGACAGCGGCAGCGACTGAGACGCCTATTGAAATGCTGACAGAGGCTGCGACGCCGACTGAGGCAGATAGGGGTAGATATAGGTATAGAGAAGGCAGCAGAACCCCCAATCAACAGCGGTAACGACTGAGACGCCTACAGAAATGCTGGCAGAGGCTGCGACGACGACTGAGACGCTGACTGATGCAGATAGGGATATATATAGGCATAGAGAAGGCAGCAGACCCCCCAATCGAAAGCGGCAGCGACTGAGATGCCTACAGAAATGCTTACAGAGGCTGCGACGACGACTGAGACGCTGACTGATATAGATAGGGGTATATATAGACATAGAGAAAGCAGCAAACCCCCCAATCGACAGCGGCAGCGACTGAGACGCCTACTGAAATGCTGACAGAGGCTGCGACGCCGACTGAGGCAGATAGGGGTAGATATAGGTATAGAGAAGGCAGCAGAACCCCCAATCAACAGCGGTAACGACTGAGACGCCTACAGAGACGCTTACAGAAGCTGCGACACCGACTGAGACGCTGACTGCTGCAGATAGGGGTAGATATAGGCATAGAGAAGGCAGCAGACCCCCCAATCGACAGCGGCAGCGACTGAGAGGCCTACAGAAACGCTGACAGAGGCTGCGATGCCGACTGAGGCAGATAGGGGTAGATATAGGCATAGAGAAAACAGCAGACCCCCCAATCGACAGCGGAAGCGACTGAAACGCCTACAGAGATGCTGACAGAGGCTGCGACGCCGACTGAGGCAGATAGGGGTAGATATAGGTATAGAGAAGGCAGCAGAACCCCCAATCGACAGCGGCAGCGACTGAGACTCCTACAGAGACGCTGACAGAGGCTGCGACACCGACTGAGACGCCGACTGAGGTAGAGAGGGGTAGATATAGGCATAGAGAAGGCAGCAGACCCCACCAATCGACAGCGGCAGCGACTGAGATGCCTACAGAAACGCTGACAGAGGCTGTGACGACGAATGAGCCAGATAGGGGTAGATATAGGCATAGAGAAGGCAGCAGACCACCCAATCGACAGCGGCAGCGACTGAGATGCCTACAGAGACGCTGACAGAGGCTGCGACGACGACTGAGACGCCGACTGAGGCAGATAGGGGTAGATATAGGCATAGACAAGGCTGCAAACCCCCCAAATCGACAGCGGCAGCGACAGAGACGCTTACAATATCGCTGACAGAGGCTGCGACGCCGAATGAGACAGATAGGGGTAGGTATAGGCATAGAGAAGGCAGCAGACCCCCCAATCGACAGCGGCAACGACTGAGACGCGTACAGAGACGCTGACAGAGGCTGTGACGACGACTGAGACGCCAACTGAGGCAGATAGGGGTAGATATAGGCATAGAGAAGGCAGCAAACCCCCCCAATCGACAGCGGCAGCGACTGAGACGCCTTCAGAGACGCTGACAGAGGCTGCGACGCGGACTGAGACGCCGACTGAGGCAGATAGGGTAGATTTAGGCATAGAGAAAGTAGCAGACCCCCAAATCGCCAGCGGCAGCGACTGAGACGCCTACTGAAATGCTGACAGAGGCTGCGACGCCGACTGAGGCAGATAGGGGGAGATATAGGTATAGAGAAGGCAGCAGAACCCCCAATCAACAGCGGTAACGACGGAGACGCCTACAGAAATGCTGACAGAGGCTGCGACGACGACTGAGACGCTGACTGATGCAGATAGGGATAGATATAGGCATAGAGAAGGCAGCAGACCCCACAATCGAAAGCAGCAGCGACTGAGATGCCTACAGAAATGCTTACAGAGGCTGCGACGACGACTGAGATGCTGACTGATGCAGATAGGGGTATATATAGGCATAGAGAAAGCAGCAGACCCCCCAATCGACAGCGGCAGCGACTGAGACGCCTACTGAAATGCTGACAGCGGCTGCGACGCCGACTGAGGCAGATAGGGGCAGATATAGGTATAGAGAAGGCAGCAGAACTCCCAATCAATAGCGGTAACGACTGAGACGCCTACAGAGACGCTTACAGAAGCTGCGACACCGACTGAGACGCTGACTGATGCAGATAGAGGTAGATATAGCCATAGAGAAGGCAGCAGACCCCCAAATCGACAGCGGCAGCGACTGAGAGGCCTACAGAAATGCTGACAGAGGCTGCGACACCGAATGAGGCAGATAGGGGTAGATATAGGTATAGAGAAGACAGCAGAACCCCCAATCGACAGCGGCAGCGACTGAGACTCCTACAGAGACGCTGACAGAGACGCCGAATGAGGCAGATTGGGGTAGATATAGGCATAGAGAAGGCAGCAGACCCCCGCAATCGACAGCGGCAGCGACTGGGACACCTATAGAGATGCTGACAGAGGCTGCGACGCCGATTGAGGCAGATAGGGGCAGATATAGGCATAGACAAGGCCGCAGACCCTCCAATCGACAGCGGCAGCGACTCAGACGCCTACAGAGACGTTGACAGAGGCTGCGACGCCGACTGAGACGCCGACTGAGGCAGATAGTGGTAGATATAGCCATAGAGAAGGCAGCAGACCCCCAAATCGACAGCGGCAGCGACTGAGAGGCCTACAGAAATGCTGACAGAGGCTGCGACACCGAATGAGGCAGATAGGGGTAGATATAGGTATAGAGAAGACAGCAGAACCCCCAATCGACAGCGGCAGCGACTGAGACTCCTACAGAGACGCTGACAGAGACGCCGAATGAGGCAGATAGGGGTAGATATAGGCATAGAGAAGGCAGCAGACCTCCCAATCAACAGCGGCAGCGACTGAGACGCCTACAGAACCGCTGACAGAGGCTACGACGACGACTGACGCTGATTGTTGTAGATATAATCATAGAGAAGGCAGCAGACCCCCCAATCGACAGCGGCAACGACTGCGTTGCCTACAGAGACGCTTTCAGAGGCTACGACACCGACTGAGACGCCGATTGAGACATATAGGGGTAGATATAGGCATAGAGAAGGCAGTAGACCCCCCAATCGACAGCGGCAGCGACTGAGATATCTACACAGACGCTGACAGAGGCTGCGACGCCGACTGAGGCAGATAGGGTCAGATATTGGCATAGAGAAAGCAGCAGACCCCCAATCGACAGCGGCAGCGACTGACACACCTACAGATACGCTGACAGAGGATGCGACGCCGACAGAGACGCCGACTGAGGCAGATAGGGGTAGATATAGGCATAGAGAAGGCAGCAGACCCCCCCAATCGAAAGCGGCAGCGACTGAGACGCCTACAGAGACGACGACTGAGTCGCCGACTGAGGTAGATAGGGGTAGATATAGGTATAGAGAAGGCAGCAGAACCCCCTAATCGAAAGCGGCAGCGACTGAGATATCTACACAGACGCTGACAGAGGCTGCGACGCCGACTGAGGCAGATAGGGGTAGATATAGGCATAGAGAAGGCAGCAGACC
The DNA here is from genome assembly GCA_920105625.2 of Clusia tigrina. Lineage (NCBI taxonomy): Eukaryota > Metazoa > Arthropoda > Insecta > Diptera > Clusiidae > Clusia > Clusia tigrina. The sequence goes on from OV050031.1 coordinate 91,720,044, forward strand.
CCCCAATCGACAGCGGAAGCGACTGAAACGCCTACAGAGATGCTGACAGTGGCTGCGACGCCGACTGAGGCAGATAGGGGTAGATATAGGCATAGAGAAGGCAGCAGACCCCACCAATCGACAGCGGCAGCGACTGAGATGCCTACAGAAACGCTGACAGAGGCTGTGACGTCGAATGAGCTAGATAGGGGTAGATATAGGCATAGAGAAGGCAGAAGACCACCCAATCGACAGCGGCAGCGACTGAGATGCCTACAGAGAAGCTGACAGAGGCTGCGACGACGACTGAGACGCCGACTGAGGCAGATATGGGTAGATATAGGCATAGAGAAGGCAGCAAACCCCCAATCGACAGCGGCAGCGACTGAGACACTTACAATATCGCTGACGGAGGCTGCGACGCCGAATGAGACAGATAGGGGTAGGTATAGGCTTAGAGAAGGCAGCAGACCCCCCAATCGACAGCGGCAACGACTGAGACGCCTACAGAGACGCTGACAGAGGCTGTGATGACGACTGAGACGCCGACTGAGGCAGATAGGGGTAGATATAGGTATAGAGAAGGCAGCAAACCCCCCCAATCGACAGCGGCAGCGACTGAGACGCCTTCAGAGACGCTGACAGAGGCTGCGACGCCGACTGAGACGCCGACTGAGGCAGATAGGGGTAAATATAGGCAGAGAGAAAACAGCAGACCCCCCAATCGACAGCGGCAGCGACTGAGACGCCTACTGAAATGCTGACAGAGGCTGCGACGCCGACTGAGGCAGATAGGGGTAGATATAGGTATAGAGAAGGCAGCAGAACCCCCAATCAACAGCGGTAACGACTGAGACGCCTACAGAAATGCTGGCAGAGGCTGCGACGACGACTGAGACGCTGACTGATGCAGATAGGGATAGATATAGGCATAGAGAAGGCAGCAGACCCCCCAATCGAAAGCGGCAGCGACTGAGATGCCTACAGAAATGCTTACAGAGGCTGCGACGACGACTGAGACGCTGACTGATATAGATAGGGGTATATATAGGCATAGAGAAAGCAGCACACCCCCCAATCGACAGCGGCAGCGACTGAGACGCCTACTGAAATGCTGACAGAGGCTGCGACGCCGACTGAGGCAGATAGGGGTAGATATAGGTATAGAGAAGGCAGCAGAACCCCCAATCAACAGCGGTAACGACTGAGACGCCTACAGAGACGCTTACAGAAGCTGCGACACCGACTGAGACGCTGACTGCTGCAGATAGGGGTAGATATAGGCATAGAGAAGGCAGCAGACCCCCCAATCGACAGCGGCAGCGACTGAGAGGCCTACAGAAACGCTGACAGAGGCTGCGATGCCGACTGAGGCAGATAGGGGTAGATATAGGCATAGAGAAAGCAGCAGACCCCCCAATCGACAGCGGAAGCGACTGAAACGCCTACAGAGATGCTGACAGAGGCTGCGACGCCGACTGAGGCAGATAGGGGTAGATATAGGTATAGAGAAGGCAGCAGAACCCCCAATCGACAGCGGCAGCGACTGAGACTCCTACAGAGACGCTGACAGAGGCTGCGACACCGACTGAGACGCCGACTGAGGTAGAGAGGGGTAGATATAGGCATAGAGAAGGCAGCAGACCCCACCAATCGACAGCGGCAGCGACTGAGATGCCTACAGAAACGCTGACAGAGGCTGTGACGTCGAATGAGCCAGATAGGGGTAGATATAGGCATAGAGAAGGCAGAAGACCACCCAATCGACAGCGGCAGCGACTGAGATGCCTACAGAGACGCTGACAGAGGCTGCGACGACGACTGAGACGCCGACTGAGGCAGATAGGGGTAGATATAGGCATAGACAAGGCAGCAAACCCCCCAAATCGACAGCGGCAGCGACAGAGACGCTTACAATATCGCTGACAGAGGCTGCGACGCCGAATGAGACAGATAGGGGTAGGTATAGGCATAGAGAAGGCAGCAGACCCCCCAATCGACAGCGGCAACGACTGAGACGCGTACAGAGACGCTGACAGAGGCTGTGACGACGACTGAGACGCCAACTGAGGCAGATAGGGGTAGATATAGGCATAGAGAAGGCAGCAAACCCCCCAATCGACAGCGGCAGCGACTGAGACGCCTTCAGAGACGCTGACAGAGGCTGCGACGCGGACTGAGACGCCGACTGAGGCAGATAGGGGTAGATTTAGGCATAGAGAAAGTAGCAGACCCCCAAATCGCCAGCGGCAGCGACTGAGACGCCTACTGAAATGCTGACAGAGGCTGCGACGCCGACTGAGGCAGATAGGGGGAGATATAGGTATAGAGAAGGCAGCAGAACCCCCAATCAACAGCGGTAACGACGGAGACGCCTACAGAAATGCTGACAGAGGCTGCGACGACGACTGAGACGCTAACTGATGCAGATAGGGATAGATATAGGCATAGAGAAGGCAGCAGACCCCCCAATCGAAAGCAGCAGCGACTGAGATGCCTACAGAAATGCTTACAGAGGCTGCGACGACGACTGAGATGCTGACTGATGCAGATAGGGGTATATATAGGCATAGAGAAAGCAGCAGACCCCCCAATCGACAGCGGCAGCGACTGAGACGCCTACTGAAATGCTGACAGCGGCTGCGACGCCGACTGAGGCAGATAGGGGCAGATATAGGTATAGAGAAGGCAGCAGAACCCCCAATCAATAGCGGTAACGACTGAGACGCCTACAGAGACGCTTACAGAAGCTGCGACACCGACTGAGACGCTGACTGATGCAGATAGAGGTAGATATAGCCATAGAGAAGGCAGCAGACCCCCAAATCGACAGCGGCAGCGACTGAGAGGCCTACAGAAATGCTGACAGAGGCTGCGACACCGAATGAGGCAGATAGGGGTAGATATAGGTATAGAGAAGACAGCAGAACCCCCAATCGACAGCGGCAGCGACTGAGACTCCTACAGAGACGCTGACAGAGACGCCGAATGAGGCAGATTGGGGTAGATATAGGCATAGAGAAGGCAGCAGACACCCGCAATCGACAGCGGCAGCGACTGGGACACCTATAGAGATGCTGACAGAGGCTGCGACGCCGATTGAGGCAGATAGGGGCAGATATAGGCATAGACAAGGCCGCAGACCCTCCAATCGACAGCGGCAGCGACTCAGACGCCTACAGAGACGTTGACAGAGGCTGCGACGCCGACTGAGACGCCGACTGAGGCAGATAGTGGTAGATATAGGCATAGAGAAGGCAGCAGACCCTCCCCCACAGAGACGTTGACAGAGGCTGCGACGCCGACTGAGAAGCCGACTGAGGCAGATAGGGGTAGATATAGGCATAGAGAAGGCAGCAGACCCACCAGTCGACAGCGGCAGTGACTGAGACGCCTAAATAAACGCTGACAGAGGCTGCGACGCCGACTGAGGCAGATAGGGGAAGGTATAGGCATAGAGAAGGCAGCAGACCCCCCAATCGACAGCGGGAAGGACTGAGACGCCCACAGCGACACTGACAGAGGCTGCGACGCCGACTGAGACGCCGACTGAGGCAGATAGTGGTAGATATAGGCATAGAGAAGGCAGCAGACCCCCCCCCCACAGAGACGTTGACAGAGGCTGCGACGCCGACTGAGACGCCGACTGAGGCAGATAGGAGTAGATTTAGGCATAGAGAAGGCAGCAGACCTCCCCAATCGACAGCGGAAGCGACTGAGACACCTACAGAGATGCCGACAGAGACACCGACTGAGGTAGATAGGGGTGATATAGGTATAGGGAAGGCAGCAGCACCCCCAATCGACAGCGGCAACGACTGAGGCTCCTACAGAGATGCTGACAAAGGCTGCGACACCGACTGAGACGCCGACTGAGACAGGTAGGGGTAGATATAGGCATAAAAAAAGCAGCAGACCCCCAATCGACAGCGGCAGCGACAGAGACGCCTACAGAGACGCTGACAGAGCCTGCGACGCCGACTGAGGCAGATAGGGGTAGATATAATCATAGAGAATGCAGCAGACCCCCCAATCGACAGCGGCAACGACTGACGTGCCCACAGCGACGCTGACAGAGGCTGCGACGCCGACTGAGACGCCGACTGAGGCAGATAGGGGTAGATATAGGCATAGAGAAGGCAGCAGACCCCCCAATCGACAGCGGCAGCGACTGAGACGCCTACAGTGATGCTGACAGAGGCTGCGACGCCGACTGAGACGCCGACTGAGCCAGATAGGGGTAGATATAGGAATAGAGAAGGCAGCAGACCCCCCAATCGACAGCGGCAGCGACTGAGACGCCCACAGCGACTCTGACAGAGGCTGCGACGCCGACTGAGACGCCGACTGAAGCAGATAGGGGTAGATATAGGCATAGAAAAGGCAGCAGACCCCCCAATCGAAAGTGGCAGCGACTGAGACGCCTACAGATATGCTGACAGAGGCTGCGACGCCGACTGAGGCAGATATGGGTACATATAGGTATAGAGAAGGCAGCAGACCCCCCAATCGACAGCGGCAGCGACTGAGACGCCCACAGCGACTCTGACAGAGGCTGCGATGCCGACTTTGACGCCGACTGAGGCAGATAGGGGTAGATATAGGCATAGAGAAGGTAGCAGACCCCCCAATCGACAGCGGCAGCGACTGAGACGCCTACAGAGATGCTGACAGAGGCTGCGACGCCGAATGAGCTAGATAGGGGTAGATATAGGCATAGAGAAAGCAGCAGACCCCCCAATCGACAGCGGCAGCGACTGAGATTCCTACAGAGACGCTGAAAGAGGCTTCGAAGACGACAGAGTCTGCGACGCCGACTGAGACGCCGACTGAGGCAGATAGGGGTATATATAGGCATAGAGAAGGCAGCAGACCCCCCCTCCCAATCGACAGCGGCAGCGACTGAGACGCCTACTGAGACGCAAAAAGAGACTACGAAGACGACAGAGGCTGCGACGTCGACTTAGGCAGATAGGGGTAGATATAGGCATAGAGAAGGCAGCAGACCCCCCAATCGACAGCGGCAGCGACTGAGACGCCTACAGAGATGCTGACAGAGGCTGCGACGCCGACTGAGACGCCGCCTGAAGCAGATAGGGGTAGATATAGGCATAGAGAAGGCAGCAGACCCCCCAATCGACAGCCGCAGCGACTGAGACGCCTACAGAGATGCTGACAGAGGCTGCGACGCCGACTGAGGCAGATATGGGTACATATAGGTATAGAGAAGGCAGCAGGCCCCCCCAATCGTCAGCGGCGGCGACTGAGCTGCTTACAGAAACGCTGACAGAGACTGCGACGCCGAATGAGCTAGATAGGGGTAGATATAGGCATAGAGAAGGCAGCAGACCCCCCAATCGACAGCGGTAGCGAGTGAGATGCCTACATAGACGCTGAAAGAGGCTTCGAAGACGACAGAGGCTGCGCCGCCGACTGAGAAGCCGACTGGGGCAGATAGGGGTAGATATAGGAATAGAGAAGGCAGCAGACCCCCCAAATCGACAGCAGTAGCGACTGAGACGCCTACAGAGATGCTGACAGAGGCTGTGATGCCGAATGAGCTAGATAGGGGTAAATATAGGCATAGAGAAGGCAGCAGACCCCCCAATCGACAGCGGCAGCGACTGAGATGACTACAGAGACGCTGAAAGAGGCTTCGAAGACGACAGAGGCTGCGACGTCGACTGAGGCAGATAGGGGTAGATATAGGCATAGAGAAGGCAGCAGGCCCCCCAATCGACAGCGGCAGCGACTGAGACGCCTACAGAGATGCTGACAGAGGCTGCGACGCCGACTGAGACGCCGACTGAGGCAGATAGGGGTAGATATAGGCATAGAGAAGGCAGCAGACCCCCAATCGATAGCGGCAGCGACTGAGACGCCTACTGAGACGCAGAAAGAGACTACGAAGACGACAGAGGCTGCGACGTCGACTTAGGCAGATAGGGGTAGATATAGGCATAGATAAGGCAGCAGACCCCCCAATCGACAGCGGCAGCGACTGAGAGGCCTACAGAAATGCTGACAGAAGCTGCGACGACGACTGAGACGCTGACTGATGCAGATAGGGGTAGATATAGGCATAGAGAAGGCAGCAGACACCCCAATCGACAGCGGCAACGGCTGAGACGCCTACAGAGAAGCTGATAGAGGCTGCGACGACGACTGAGACGCCGACTGAGGCAGATAGAGGTAGATATAGGCATAGAAAAGGCAGCAGACCCCCACCCCAATCGACAGCGGCAGCGACTGACGCCTACAGAAATGCTGACAGAGGCTGCGACGCCGACTGAGGCATATAGGGGTAGATATAGGCATAGAAAAGGCAGCAGTCATCCCAACCGACAGCGGCATCGACTGAGACACCTACAGATACGCTGACAGAGGATGCGATGCCGACTGAGACGCCGACTGAGGCAGATAGGGGTAGATATAGGCATAGAGAAGGCAGCAGACCTCCCCAATCGACAGCGGCAGCGACTGAGACGCCTACAGAGACGTCGACTGAGACGCCTACAGAGACGTCGACTGAGACGCCTATAGAGACGTCGACTGAGACGCCTACAGAGACGTCGACTGAGACGCCGACTGAGGTAGATAGGTGTAGATATAGGTATAGAGAATTCAGCAGAACCCCCAATCGACAGCGGCAGCGACTGAGACTCCTACAGAGTCGCTGACAGAGACGCCGAATGAGGCAGATAGGGGTAGATATAGGCATAGAGAAGGCAGCAGACCCCCGCAATCGATAGCGGCAGCGACTGAGACGCCTACAGAGATGCTGACAGAGGCTGCGCCGCCGACTGGGGCAGATAGGGGTATATATAAGCATAGAGAAGGCAGCAGACCTCCCCAATCGACAGCGGCAGCGACTGACACGCCTAGAGAAATTCTTACAGAGGCTGCGACGCCGACTGAGGCAGATAGGGGTAGATATAGGCATAGAGAAGGCAGCAGACATCCCAATCGACAGCGGCAGCGACTAAGACACCTACAGATATGCTGACAGAGGATGCGACGCCGACTGAGGCAGATAGGGGTAGATATAGGCATAGAGAAGGTAGCAGACCCCCCTAATTGAAAGCGGCAGCAACTGAGACGCTTTCAGAAACCCTGACAGAGGCTGCAACGCCAACTCAGACGCCGACTGAGACGCCAACTGAGGCAGATATGGGAATATATAGGCATAGAGAAGGCAGCAGATCCCCCAATCGACAGCGACAGCGACTGAGATGCCTACAGAAACACTGACAGAGGCTGCGACGCCGACTAAGGCAGATAGGGGTGGAGATAGGCACAGAGAAGGCAGCAGACCCCTCAATCGACAGCGGCAGCGACTGACGTGCCTACAGAGACGCTGACAGAGGCTGCGACGCCGACTGAGGCAGATAGGTGTAGATATAGGTATAGAGAAGGCAGCAGATCCCCCAATCGACAGCGGGAAGGACTGAGACGCCCACAGCGACTCTGACAGAGGCTGCGACGCCGGCTGAGACGCCGACTGAGGCAGATAGGGGTAGATATAGGCATAGAGAAGGCAGCAGACCCCCCAATCGACAGCGGCAGCGACTGAGACGCCTACAGAGATGCTGACAGAGGCTGCGACGCCGACTGAGACGCCGACTGAGGCAGATAGGGGTAGATATAGGCATAGAGAAGGCAGCAGACCCCCCAATCGACAGCGGCAGCGACTGAGATGCCCGCAGCGACTCTGACAGAGGCTGCGACGCCGACTGAGACGCCGACTGAGGCAGATAGGGTAGATATAGGCATAGAGAAGGCAGCAGACACCCTAATCGACAGCGGCAGCGACTGAGACGCCTACAGAGATGCTGACAGTGGCTGCGACGCCGACTGAGGCAGATATGGGTACATATAGGTATAGAGAAGGCAGCAGACCCCCCAATCGACAGCGGCAGCGACTGAGACGCCCACAGCGACTCTGACAGAGGCTGCGATGCCGACTGAGACGCCGACTGAGGCAGATAGGGGTAGATATAGGCATAGAGAAATCAGCAGACCCCCCAATCGACAGCGGCAGCGACTGAGACGCCTACAGAAATTCTGACAGAGGCTGCGACGCCGAATGAGCTAGATAGGGGTAGATATAGGCATAGAGAAGGCAGCAGACCCCCCAATCGACAGCGGCAGCGACTGAGATGCCTACAGAGACGCTGAAAGAGGCTTCGAAGACGACAGAGGCTGCGACGCCGACTGAGACGCCGACTGAGGCAGATAGGGGTAGATATAGGCATAGAGAAGGCAGCAGACCCCCCAATCGACAGCGGCAGCGACTGAGATGCCTACAGAGACGCTGAAAGAGGCTTCGAAGACGACAGAGGCTGCGACGTCGACTTAGGCAGATAGGGGTAGATATAGGCATAGAGAAGGCAGCAGACCCCCCAATCGACAGCGGCAGCGACTGAGACGCCTACAGAGATGCTGACAGAGGCTGCGACGTCGACTGAGACGCCGACTGAGGCAGATAGTGGTAGATATAGGCATAGAGAAGGCAGCAGACCCCCCAATCGACAGCGGCAGCGACTGAGACGCCTACTGAGACGCAGAAAGAGACTACGAAGACGACAGAGGCTGCGACGTCGACTTAGGCAGATAGGGGTAGATATAGGCATAGAGAAGGCAGCAGACCCCCAATCGACAGCGGCAGCGACTGAGAGGCCTACAGAAATGCTGACAGAAGCTGCGACGACGACTGAGACGCTGACTGATGCAGATAGGGGTAGATATAGGCATAGAGAAGGCAGCAGACCCCCCAATCGACAGCGGCAGCGACTGAGACGCCTACAGAGAAGCTGACAGAGGCTGCGACGACGACTGAGACGCCGACTGAGGCAGATAGAGGTAGATATAGGCATAGAAAAGGCAGCAGACCCCCACCCCAATCGACAGCGGCAGCGACTGACGCCTACAGAAATGCTGACAGAGGCTGCGACGCCGACTGAGGCATATAGGGGTAGATATAGGCATAGAGAAGGCAGCAGACATCCCAACCGACAGCGGCATTGACTGAGACACCTACAGATACGCTGACAGAGGATGCGACGCCGACTGAGACGCCGACTGAGGCAGATAGGGGTAGATATAGGCATAGAGAAGGCAGCAGACCCCCCAATCGACAGCGGCAGCGACTGAGATGCCTACAGAGACGCTGAAAGAGGCTTCGAAGACGACAGAGGCTGCGACGTCGACTTAGGCAGATAGGGGTAGATATAGGCATAGAGAAGGCAGCAGACCCCCCAATCGACAGCGGCAGCGACTGAGACGCCTACAGAGATGCTGACAGAGGCTGCGACGTCGACTGAGACGCCGACTGAGGCAGATAGTGGTAGATATAGGCATAGAGAAGGCAGCAGACCCCCCAATCGACAGCGGCAGCGACTGAGACGCCTACTGAGACGCAGAAAGAGACTACGAAGACGACAGAGGCTGCGACGTCGACTTAGGCAGATAGGGGTAGATATAGGCATAGAGAAGGCAGCAGACCCCCCAATCGACAGCGGCAGCGACTGAGAGGCCTACAGAAATGCTGACAGAAGCTGCGACGACGACTGAGACGCTGACTGATGCAGATAGGGGTAGATATAGGCATAGAAAAGGCAGCAGACCCCCCAATCGACAGCGGCAGCGACTGAGACGCCTACAGAGAAGCTGACAGAGGCTGCGACGACGACTGAGACGCCGACTGAGGCAGATAGAGGTAGATATAGGCATAGAAAAGGCAGCAGACCCCCACCCCAATCGACAGCGGCAGCGACTGACGCCTACAGAAATGCTGACAGAGGCTGCGACGCCGACTGAGGCATATAGGGGTAGATATAGGCATAGAGAAGGCAGCAGACATCCCAACCGACAGCGGCATTGACTGAGACACCTACAGATACGCTGACAGAGGATGCGATGCCGACTGAGACGCCGACTGAGGCAGATAGGGGTAGATATAGGCATAGAGAAGGCAGCAGACCTCCCCAATCGACAGCGGCAGCGACTGAGACGCCTACAGAGACGTCGACTGAGACGCCTACAGAGACGTCGACTGAGACGCCTACAGAGACGTCGACTGAGACGCCGACTGAGGTAGATAGGGGTAGATATAGGTATAGAGAATTCAGCAGAACCCCCAATCGACAGCGGCAGCGACTGAGACTCCTACAGAGTCGCTGACAGAGACGCCGAATGAGGCAGATAGGGGTAGATATAGGCATAGAGAAGGCAGCAGACCCCCGCAATCGATAGCGGCAGCGACTGAGACGCCTACAGAGATGCTGACAGAGGCTGCGCCGCCGACTGGGGCAGATAGGGGTATATATAAGCATAGAGAAGGCAGCAGACCTCCCCAATCGACAGCGGCAGCGACTGACACGCCTAGAGAAATTCTTACAGAGGCTGCGACGCCGACTCAGGCAGATAGGGGTAGATATAGGCATAGAGAAGGCAGCAGACATCCCAATCGACAGCGGCAGCGACTAAGACACCTACAGATATGCTGACAGAGGATGCGACGCCGACTGAGGCAGATAGGGGTAGATATAGGCATAGAGAAGGTAGCAGACCCCCCAATCGACAGCGGCAGCGACTGAGACGCCTACTGAGACGCAGAAAGAGACTACGAAGACGACAGAGGCTGCGACGTCGACTTAGGCAGATATGGGAATATATAGGCATAGAGAAGGCAGCAGACCCCCCAATCGACAGCGACAGCGACTGAGACGCCTACAGAAACACTGAAAGAGGCTGCGACGCCGACTAAGGCAGATAGGGGTGGACATAGGCACAGAGAAGGCAGCAGACCCCTCAATCGACAGCGGCAGCGACTGACGTGCCTACAGAGACGCTGACAGAGGCTGCGACGCCGACTGAGGCAGATAGGGGTAGATATAGGTATAGAGAAGGCAGCAGACCCCCCAATCGACAGCGGGAAGGACTGAGACGCCCACAGCGACTCTGAAAGAGGCTGCGACGCCGGCTGAGACGCCGACTGAGGCAGATAGGGGTAGATATAGGCATAGAGAAGGCAGCAGACACCCTAATCGACAGCGGCAGCGACTGAGACGCCTACAGAGATGCTGACAGTGGCTGCGACGCCGACTGAGGCAGATATGGGTACATATAGGTATAGAGAAGGCAGCAGACCCCCCAATCGACAGCGGCAGCGACTGAGACGCCCACAGCGACTCTGACAGAGGCTGCGATGCCGACTGAGACGCCGACTGCGGCAGATAGGGGTAGATATAGGCATAGAGAAATCAGCAGACCCCCCAATCGACAGCGGCAGCGACTGAGACGCCTACAGAGATTCTGACAGAGGCTGCGACGCCGAATGAGCTAGATAGGGGTAGATATAGGCATAGAGAAGGCAGCAGACCCCCCAATCGACAGCGGCAGCGACTGAGATGCCTACAGAGACGCTGAAAGAGGCTTCTAAGACGACAGAGGCTGCGACGCCGACTGAGACGCCGACTGAGGCAGATAGGGGTAGATATAGGCATATAGAAGGCAGCAGACCCCCCAATCGACAGCGGCAGCGACTGAGATGCCTACAGAGACGCTGAAAGAGGCTTCGAAGACGACAGAGGCTGCGACGCCGACTCAGGCAGATAGGGGTAGATATAGGCATAGAGAAGGCAGCAGGCCCCCCAATCGACAGCGGCAGCGACTGAGACGCCTACAGAGATGCTGACAGAGGCTGCGACGTCGACTGAGACGCCGACTGAGGCAGATAGTGGTAGATATAGGCATAGAGAAGTCAGCAGACCCCCCAATCGACAGCGGCAGCGACTGAGACGCCTACTGAGACGCAGAAAGAGACTACGAAGACGACAGAGGCTGCGACGTCGACTTAGGCAGATAGGGGTAGATATAGGCATAGAGAAGGCAGCAGACCCCCCAATCGACAGCGGCAGCGACTGAGAGGCCTACAGAAATGCTGACAGAAGCTGCGACGACGACTGAGACGCTGACTGATGCAGATAGGGGTAGATATAGGCATAGAGAAGGCAGCAGACCCCCCAATCGACAGCGGCAACGGCTGAGACGCCTACAGAGAAGCTGACAGAGGCTGCGAGGACGACTGAGACGCCGACTGAGACAGATAGAGGTAGATATAGGCATAGAAAAGGCAGCAGACCCCCACCCCAATCGACAGCGGCAGCGACTGACGCCTACAGAAATGCTGACAGAGGCTGCGGCGCCGACTGAGGCATATAGGGGTAGATATAGGCATAGAGAAGGCAGCAGACATCCCAACCGACAGCGGCATCGACTGAGACACCTACAGATACGCTGACAGAGGATGTGATGCCGACTGAGACGCCGACTGAGGCAGATAGGGGTAGATATAGGCATAGAGAAGGCAGCAGACCTCCCCAATCGACAGCGGCAGCGACTGAGACGCCTATAGAGACGTCGACTGAGACGCCTACAGAGACGTCGACTGAGACGCCGACTGAGGTAGATAGGGGTAGATATAGGTATAGAGAAGTCAGCAGAACCCCCAATCGACAGCGGCAGCGACTGAGACTCCTACAGAGTCGCTGACAGAGACGCCGAATGAGGCAGATAGGGGTAGATATAGGCATAGAGAAGGCAGCAGACCCCCGCAATCGACAGCGGCAGCGACTGAGACGCCTACAGAGATGCTGACAGAGGCTGCGCCGCCGACTGGGGCAGATAGGGGTATATATAGGCATAGAGAAGGCAGCAGACCTCCCCAATCGACAGCGGCAGCGACTGACACGCCTACAGAAATGCTTACAGAGGCTGCGACGCCGACTGAGGCAGATAGGGGTAGATATAGGCATAGAGAAGGCAGCAGACATCCCAATCGACAGCGGCAGCGACTAAGACACCTACAGATATGCTGACAGAGGATGCGACGCCGACTGAGACGCCGACTGAGGCAGATAGGGGTAGATATAGGCATAGAGAAGGTAGCAGACCCCCCTAATCGAAAGCGGCAGCAACTGAGACGCTTTCAGAAACCCTGACAGAGGCTGCAACGCCAACTCAGACGCCGACTGAGACGCCAACTGAGGCAGATATGGGTAGATATAGGCATAGAGAAGGCAGCAGACCCCCCAATCGACAGCGACAGCGACTGAGACGCCTACAGAAACACTGACAGAGGCTGCGACGCCGACTAAGGCAGATAGGGGTAGACATAGGCACAGAGAAGGCAGCAGACCCCTCAATCGACAGCGGCAGCGACTGACGCGCCTACAGAGACGCTGACAGAGGCTGCGACGCCGACTGAGGCAGATAGGTGTAGATATAGGTATAGAGAAGGCAGCAGACCCCCCAATCGACAGCGGGAAGGACTGAGACGCCCACAGCGACGCTGACAGAGGCTGCGACGCCGGCTGAGACGCCGACTGAGGCAGATAGGGGTAGATATAGGCATAGAGAAGGCAGCAGACCCCCCAATCGACAGCGGCAGTGACTGAGACGCCTACAGAGATGCTGACAGAGGCTGCGACGCCGACTGAGACGCCGATTGAGGCATATAGGGGTAGATATATGCATAGAGAAGGCAGCAGACCCCCCAATCGACAGCGGCAGCGACTGAGACGCCCACAGCGACGCTGACAGAGGCTGCGACGCCGGCTGAGACGCCGACTGAGGCAGATAGGTGTAGATATAGGTATAGAGAAGGCAGCAGACCCCCCAATCGACAGCGGGAAGGACTGAGACGCCCACAGCGACGCTGACAGAGGCTGCGACGCCGGCTGAGACGAAGACTGAGGCAGATAGGGGTAGATATAGGCATAGAGAAGGCAGCAGACCCCCCAATCGACAGCGGCAGTGACTGAGACGCCCACAGCGACGCTGACAGAGGCTGCGACGCCGACTGAGACGCCGACTGAGGCAGATAGGGGTAGATATAGGCATAGAGAAGGCAGCAGACCCCCCAATCGACAGCGGCAGCGACTGAGACGCCTACAGAGATGCTGACAGTGGCTGCGACGCCGACTGAGGCAGATATGGGTACATATAGGTATAGAGAAGGCAGCAGACCCCCCAATCGACAGCGGCAGCGACTGAGACGCCCACAGCGACTCTGACAGAGGCTGCGATGCCGACTGAGACGCCGACTGAGGCAGATAGGGGTAGATATAGGCATAGAGAAAGCAGCAGACCCCCCAATCGACAGCGGCAGCGACTGAGACGCCTACAGAGATGCTGACAGAGGCTGCGACGCCGAATGAGCTAGATAGGGGTAGATATAGGCATAGAGAAGGCAGCAGACCCCCCAATCGACAGCGGCAGCGACTGAGATGCCTACAGAGACGCTGAAAGAGGCTTCGAAGACGACAGAGGCTGCGACGCCGACTGAGACGCCCACTGAGGCAGATAGGGGTAGATATAGGCATAGAGAAGGCAGCAGATCCCCCCTCCCAATCGACAGTGGCAGCGACTGAGACGCCTACTGAGACGCAGAAAGAGACTACCAAGACGACAGAGGCTGCGACGTCGACTTAGGCAGATAGGGGTATATATAGGCATAGAGAAGGCAGCAGACCCCCCAATCGACAGCGGCAGCGACTGAGACGCCTACAGAGATGCTGACAGAGGCTGCGACGCCGACTGAGACGCGACCCCCCAATCGACAGCGGCAGCGACTGAGACGCCCACAGTGACTCTGACAGAGGCTCCGACGCCGACTGAGACGCCGACTGAGGCAGATAGGGGTAGATATAGGCATAGAGAAGGCAGCAGACCCCCCAATCGACAGCGGCAGCGACTGAGACGCCTACAGAGATGCTGACAGAGGCTGCGACGCCGACTGAGGCAGATATGGGTACATATAGGTATAGAGAAGGCAGCAGGCCCCCCCAATCGACAGCGGCGGCGACTGAGCTGCCTACAGAAACTCTGACAGAGACTGCGACGCCGAATGAGCTAGATAGGGGTAGATATAGGCATAGTGAAGGCAGCGGACCCCCTAATCGATAGCGGTAGCGACTGAGATGCCTACATAGACGCTGAAAGAGGCTTCGAAGACGACAGAGGCTGCGCCGCCGACTGAGAAGCCGACTGGGGCATATAGGGGTAGATATAGGAATAGAGAAGGCAGCAAACCCCCCAAATCGACAGCGGTAGCGACTGAGACGCCCACAGCGACTCTGATAGAGGCTGCGACGCCGACTGAGATGCCGACAGAGGCAGATAGGGGTAGATATAGGCATAGAGAAGGCAGCAGACCCCCTAATCGACAGCGGCAGCGACTGAGACGCCTACAGAGATGCTGACAGTGGCTGCGACGCCGACTGAGGCAGATATGGGTACATATAGGTATAGAGAAGGCAGCAGACCCCCCAATCGACAGCGGCAGCGACTGAGACGCCCACAGCGACTCTGACAGAGGCTGCGATGCCGACTGAGACGCCGACTGAGGCAGATAGGGGTAGATATAGGCATAGAGAAATCAGCAGACCCCCCAATCGACAGCGGCAGCGACTGAGACGCCTACAGAGATTCTGACAGAGGCTGCGACGCCGAATGAGCAAGATAGGGGTAGATATAGGCATAGAGAAGGCAGCAGACCCCCCAATCGACAGCGGCAGCGACTGAGATGCCTACAGAGACGCTGAAAGAGGCTTCGAAGACGACAGAGGCTGCGACGCCGACTGAGACGCCGACTGAGGCAGATAGGGGTAGATATAGGCATAGATAAGGCAGCAGACCCCCCAATCGACAGCGGCAGCGACTGAGATGCCTACAGAGACGCTGAAAGAGGCTTCGAAGACGACAGAGGCTGCGACGCCGACTGAGGCAGATAGGGGTAGATATAGGCATAGAGAAGGCAGCAGGCCCCCCAATCGACAGCGGCAGCGACTGAGACGCCTACAGAGATGCTGACAGGGGCTGCGACGCCGACTGAGGCAGATAGTGGTAGATATAGGCATAGAGAAGGCAGCAGACCCCCCCAATCGACAGCGGCAGCGACTGAGACGCCTACTGAGACGCAGAAAGAGACTACGAAGACGACAGAGGCTGCGACGCCGACTGAGGCAGATAGGGGTAGATATAGGCATAGAGAAGGCAGCAGGCCCCCCAATCGACAGCGGCAGCGACTGAGACGCCTACAGAGATGCTGACAGAGGCTGCGACGCCGACTTAGGCAGATAGGGGTAGATATAGGCATAGAGAAGGCAGCAGACCCCCCCAATCGACAGCGGCAGCGACTGAGAGGCCTACAGAAATGCTGACAGAAGCTGCGACGACGACTGAGACGCTGACTGATGCAGATAGGGGTAGATATAGGCATAGAGAAGGCAGCAGACCCCCCAATCGACAGCGGCAACGGCTGAGACGCCTACAGAGAAGCTGACAGAGGCTGCGACGACGACTGAGACGCCGACTGAGGCAGATAGAGATAGATATAGGCATAGAAAAGGCAGCAGACCCCCACCCCAATCGACAGCGGCAGCGACTGACGCCTACAGAAATGCTGACAGAGGCTGCGACGCCAACTGAGGCATATAGGGGTAGATATAGGCATAGAGAAGGCAGCAGACATCCCAACCGACAGCGGCATCGACTGAGACACCTACAGATACGCTGACAGAGGATGCGATGCCGACTGAGACGCCGACTGAGGCAGATAGAGGTAGATATAGGCATAGAGAAGGCAGCAGACCTCCCCAAAAGACAGCGGCAGCGACTGAGACGCCTACAGAGACGTCGACTGAGACGCCTACAGAGACGTCGACTGAGACGCCGACTGAGGTAGATAGGGGTAGATATAGGTATAGAGAAGTCAGCAGAACCCCCAATCGACAGCGGCAGCGACTGAGACTCCTACAGAGTCGCTGACAGAGACGCCGAATGAGGCAGATAGGGGTAGATATAGGCATAGAGAAGGCAGCAGACCCCCGCAATCGACAGCGGCAGCGACTGAGACGCCTACAGAGATGCTGACAGAGGCTGCGCCGCCGACTGGGGCAGATAGGGGTATATATAGGCATAGAGAAGGCAGCAGACCTCCCCAATCGACAGCGGCAGCGACTGACACGCCTACAGAAATGCTTACAGAGGCTGCGACGCCGACTGAGGCAGATAGGGGTAGATATAGGCATAGAGAAGGCAGCAGACATCCCAATCGACAGCGGCAGCGACTAAGACACCTACAGATATGCTGACAGAGGATGCGACGCCGACTGAGACGCCGACTGAGGCAGATAGGGGTAGATATAGGCATAGAGAAGGCAGCAGACCCCCCAATCGACAGCGGCAGCGACTGAGACGCTTACAGAGATGCTGACAGAGGCTGCGACGCCGACTGAGGCAGATATGGGTACATATAGGTATAGACAAGGCAGCAGGCCCCCCCAATCGACAGCGGCGGCGACTGAGCTGCCTACAGAAACTCTGACAGAGACTGCGACGCCGAATGAGCTAGATAGGGGTAGATATAGGCATAGTGAAGGCAGCAGACCCCCTAATCGATAGCGGTAGCGACTGAGATGCCTACATAGACGCTGAAAGAGAATTCGAAGACGACAGAGGCTGCGCCGCCGACTGAGAAGCCGACTGGGGCATATAGGGGTAGATATAGGAATAGAGAAGGCAGCAAACCCCCCAAATCGACAGCGGTAGCGACTGAGACGCCCACAGCGACTCTGATAGAGGGTGCGACGCCGACTGAGATGCCGACTGAGGCAGATAGGGGTAGATATAGGCATAGAGAAGGCAGCAGACCCCCTAATCGACAGCGGCAGCGACTGAGACGCCTACAGAGATGCTGACAGTGGCTGCGACGCCGACTGAGGCAGATATGGGTACATATAGGTATAGAGAAGGCAGCAGACCCCCCAATCGACAGCGGCAGCGACTGAGACGCCCACAGCGACTCTGACAGAGGCTGCGATGCCGACTGAGACGCCGACTGAGGCAGATAGGGGTAGATATAGGCATAGAGAAATCAGCAGACCCCCCAATCGACAGCGGCAGCGACTGAGACGCCTACAGAGATTCTGACAGAGGCTGCGACGCCGAATGAGCTAGATAGGGGTAGATATAGGCATAGAGAAGGCAGCAGACCCCCCAATCGACAGCGGCAGCGACTGAGATGCCTACAGAGACGCTGAAAGAGGCTTCGAAGACGACAGAGGCTGCGACGCCGACTGAGGCAGATAGGGGTAGATATAGGCATAGATAAGGCAGCAGACCCCCCAATCGACAGCGGCAGCGACTGAGATGCCTACAGAGACGCTGAAAGAGGCTTCGAAGACGACAGAGGCTGCGACGCCGACTGAGGCAGATAGGGGTAGATATAGGCATAGAGAAGGCAGCAGGCCCCCCAATCGACAGCGGCAGCGACTGAGACGCCTACAGAGATGCTGACAGAGGCTGCGACGCCGACTGAGACGCTGACTGATGCAGATAGGGGTAGATATAGGCATAGAGAAGGCAGCAGACCCCCCAATCGACAGCGGCAACGGCTGAGACGCCTACAGAGAAGCTGACAGAGGCTGCGACGACGACTGAGACGCCGACTGAGGCAGATAGAGATAGATATAGGCATAGAAAAGGCAGCAGACCCCCACCCCAATCGACAGCGGCAGCGACTGACGCGTACAGAAATGCTGACAGAGGCTGCGACGCCAACTGAGGCATATAGGGGTAGATATAGGCATAGAGAAGGCAGCAGACATCCCAACCGACAGCGGCATCGACTGAGACACCTACAGATACGCTGACAGAGGATGCGATGCCGACTTAGACGCCGACTGAGGCAGATAGAGGTAGATATAGGCATAGAGAAGGCAGCAGACCTCCCCAATCGACAGCGGCAGCGACTGAGACGCCTACAGAGACGTCGACTGAGACGCCTACAGAGACGTCGACTGAGACGCCGACTGAGGTAGATAGGGGTAGATATAGGTATAGAGAAGTCAGCAGAACCCCCAATCGACAGCGGCAGCGACTGAGACTCCTACAGAGTCGCTGACAGAGACGCCGAATGAGGCAGATAGGGGTAGATATAGGCATAGAGAAGGCAGCAGACCCCCGCAATCGACAGCGGCAGCGACTGAGACGCCTACAGAGATGCTGACAGAGGCTGCGCCGCCGACTGGGGCAGATAGGGGTATATATAGGCATAGAGAAGGCAGCAGACCTCCCCAATCGACAGCGGCAGCGACTGACACGCCTACAGAAATGCTTACAGAGGCTGCGACGCCGACTGAGGCAGATAGGGGTAGATATAGGCATAGAGAAGGCAGCAGACATCCCAATCGACAGCGGCAGCGACTAAGACACCTACAGATATGCTGACAGAGGATGCGACGCCGACTGAGACGCCGACTGAGGCAGATAGGGGTAGATATAGGCATAGAGAAGGTAGCATTCCCCCCTAATCGAAAGCGGCAGCAACTGAGACGCTTTCAGAAACCCTGACAGAGGCTGCAACGCCGACTCAGACGCCGACTGAGACGCCAACTGAGGCAGATATGGGTAGATATAGGCATAGAGAAGGCAGCAGACCCCCCAATCGACAGCGACAGCGACTGAGACGCCTACAGAAACACTGACAGAGGCTACGACGCCGACTAAGGCAGATAGGGGTAGACATAGGCACAGAGAAGGCAGCAGACCCCTCAATCGACAGCGGCAGCGACTGACGCGCCGACAGAGACGCTGACAGAGGCTGCGACGCCGACTGAGGCAGATAGGTGTAGATATAGGTATAGAGAAGGCAGCAGACCCCCCAATCGACAGCGGGAAGGACTGAGACGCCCACAGCGACGCTGACAGAGGCTGCAACGTGGGCTGAGACGCCGACTGAGGTAGATAGGGGTAGATATAGGCATAGAGAAGGCAGCAGACCCCCCAATCGACAGCGGCAGCGACTGAGACGCCTACAGAGATGCTGACAGAGGCTGCGACGCCGACTGAGACGCCGACTGAGGCAGATAGGGGTAGATATAGGCATAGAGAAGGCAGCAGACCCCCCAATCGACAGCGGCAGCGACTGAGACGCCCGCAGCGACTCTGACAGAGGCTGCGACGCCGACTGAGACGCCGACTGAGGCAGATAGGGGTAGATATAGGCATAGAGAAGGCAGCAGACCCCCCAATCGACAGCGGCAGCGACTGAGACGCCCACAGCGACTCTGACAGAGGCTGCGATGCCGACTGAGACGCCGACTGAGGCAGATAGGGGTAGATATAGGCATAGAGAAAGCAGCTGACCCCCCAATCGACAGCGGCAGCGACTGAGACGCCTACAGAGATGCTGACAGAGGCTGCGACGCCGAATGAGCTAGATAGGGGTAGATATAGGCATAGAGAAGGCAGCAGACACCCCAATCGACAGCGGCAGCGACTGAGATGCCTACAGAGACGCTGAAAGAGGCTTTGAAGACGACAGAGGCTGCGACGCCGACTGAGACGCCCACTGAGGCAGATAGGGGTAGATATAGGCATAGAGAAGGCAGCAGATCCCCCCTCCCAATCGACAGCGGCAGCGACTGAGACGCCTACTGAGACGCAGAAAGAGACTACGAAGACGACAGAGGCTGCGACGTCGACTTAGGCAGATAGGGGTAGATATAGGCATAGAGAAGGCAGCAGACCCCCCAATCGACAGCGGCAGCGACTGAGACGCCTACAGAGATGCTGACAGAGGCTGCGACGCCGACTGAGACGCCGACTGAGGCAGATAGGGGTAGATATAGGTGTAGAGAAGGCAGCAGACCCCCCAATCGACAGCGGCAGCGACTGAGACGCCCACAGTGACTCTGACAGAGGCTCCGACGCCGACTGGGACGCCGACTGAGGCAGATAGGGGTAGATATAGGCATAGAGAAGGCAGCAGACCCCCCAATCGACAGCGGCAGCGACTGAGACGCCTACAGAGATGCTGACAGAGGCTGCGACGCCGACTGAGGCAGATATGGGTACATATAGGTATAGAGAAGGCAGCAGGCCCCCCCAATCGACAGCGGCGGCGACTGAGCTGCCTACAGAAACTCTGACAGAGACTGCGACGCCGAATGAGCTAGATAGGGGTAGATATAGGCATAGAGAAGGCAGCAGACCCCCAATCGACAGCGGTAGCGACTGAGATGCCTACATAGACGCTGAAAGAGGCTTCGAAGACGACAGAGGCTGCGCCGCCGACTGAGAAGCCGACTGGGGCAGATAGGGGTAGATATAGGAATAGAGAAGGCAGCAGACCCCACAATCGACAGCGGCAGCGACTGAGACACCTACAGAGACGTCGACTGAGACGCCTACAGAGACGTCGACTGAGACGCCGACTGAGGTAGATAGGGGTAGATATAGGTATAGAGAAGTCAGCAGAACCCCCAATCGACAGCGGCAGCGACTGAGACTCCTACAGAGTCGCTGACAGAGACGCCGAATGAGACAGATAGCGGTAGATATAGGCATAGAGAAGGCAGCAGACATCCCAACCGACAGCGGCATCGACTGAGACACCTACAGATACGCTGACAGAGGATGCGATGCCGACTGAGACGCCGACTGAGGCAGATAGGGGTAGATATAGGCATAGAGAAGGCAGCAGACCCCCCAATCGACAGCGGCAGCGACTGAGACGCCTACAGAGACGTCGACTGAGACGCCTACAGAGACGTCGACTGAGACGCCTACAGAGACGTCGACTGAGACGCCGACTGAGGTAGATAGGGGTAGATATAGGTATAGAGAAGTCAGCAGAACCCTCAATCGACAGCGGCAGCGACTGAGACTCCTACAGAGTCGCTGACAGAGACGCCGAATGAGGCAGATAGGGGTAGATATAGGCATAGAGAAGGCAGCAGACCCCCGCAATCGACAGCGGCAGCGACTGAGACGCCTACAGAGATGCTGACAGAGGCTGCGCCGCCGACTGGGGCAGATAGGGGTATATATAGGTATAGAGACGGCAGCAGACCTCCCCAATCGACAGCGGCAGCGACTGACACGCCTACAGAAATTCTTACAGAGGCTGCGACGCCGACTGAGGCAGATAGGGGTAGATATAGGCATAGAGAAGGCAGCAGACATCCCAATCGACAGCGGCAGCGACTGAGACGCCCGCAGCGACTCTGACAGAGGCTGCGACGCCGACTGAGACGCCGACTGAGGCAGATAGGGGTAGATATAGGCATAGAGAAGGCAGCAGACCCCCCAATCGACAGCGGCAGCGACTGAGACGCCCACAGCGACTCTGACAGAGGCTGCGATGCCGACTGAGACGCCGACTGAGGCAGATAGGGGTAGATATAGGCATAGAGAAAGCAGCTGACCCCCCAATCGACAGCGGCAGCGACTGAGACGCCTACAGAGATGCTGACAGAGGCTGCGACGCCGAATGAGCTAGATAGGGGTAGATATAGGCATAGAGAAGGCAGCAGACACCCCAATCGACAGCGGCAGCGACTGAGATGCCTACAGAGACGCTGAAAGAGGCTTTGAAGACGACAGAGGCTGCGACGCCGACTGAGACGCCCACTGAGGCAGATAGGGGTAGATATAGGCATAGAGAAGGCAGCAGATCCCCCCCCAATCGACAGCGGCAGCGACTGAGACGCCTACTGAGACGCAGAAAGAGACTACGAAGACGACAGAGGCTGCGACGTCGACTTAGGCAGATAGGGGTAGATATAGGCATAGAGAAGGCAGCAGACCCCCCAATCGACAGCGGCAGCGACTGAGACGCCTACAGAGTTGCTGACAGAGGCTGCGACGCCGACTGAGGCAGATATGGGTACATATAGGTATAGAGAAGGCAGCAGGCCCCCCAATCGACAGCGGCGGCGACTGAGCTGCCTACAGAAACTCTGACAGAGACTGCGACGCCGAATGAGCTAGATAGGGGTAGATATAGGCATAGAGAAGGCAGCAGACCCCCAATCGACAGCGGTAGCGACTGAGATGCCTACATAGACGCTGAAAGAGGCTTCGAAGACGACAGAGGCTGCGCCGCCGACTGAGAAGCCGACTGGGGCAGATAGGGGTAGATATAGGAATAGAGAAGGCAGCAGACCCCACAATCGACAGCGGCAGCGACTGAGACGCCTACAGAGACGTCGACTGAGACGCCTACAGAGACGTCGACTGAGATGCCGACTGAGGTAGATAGGGGTAGATATAGGTATAGAGAAGTCAGCAGAACCCCCAATCGACAGCGGCAGCGACTGAGACTCCTACAGAGTCGCTGACAGAGACGCCGAATGAGACAGATAGCGGTAGATTTAGGCATAGAGAAGGCAGCAGACATCCCAACCGACAGCGGCATCGACTGAGACACCTACAGATACGCTGACAGAGGATGCGATGCCGACTGAGACGCCGACTGAGGCAGATAGGGGTAGATATAGGCATAGAGAAGGCAGCAGACCCCCCAATCGACAGCGGCAGCGACTGAGACGCCTACAGAGTCGCTGACAGAGACGCCGAATGAGGCAGATAGGGGTAGATATAGGCATAGAGAAGGCAGCAGACCCCCGCAATCGACAGCGGCAGCGACTGAGACGCCTACAGAGATGCTGACAGAGGCTGCGCCGCCGACTGGGGCAGATAGGGGTATATATAGGCATAGAGAAGGCAGCAGACCTCCCCAATCGACAGCGGCAGCGACTGACACGCCTACAGAAATTCTTACAGAGGCTGCGACGCCGACTGAGGCAGATAGGGGTAGATATAGGCATAGAGAAGGCAGCAGACATCCCAATCGACAGCGGCAGCGACTAAGACACCTACAGATATGCTGACAGAGGATGCGACGCCGACTGAGACGCCGACTGAGGCAGATAGGGGTAGATATAGGCATAGAGAAGGTAGCAGACCTCCCCAATCGACAGCGGCAGCGACTGACACGCCTACAGAAATTCTTACAGAGGCTGCGACGCCGACTAAGGCAGATAGGGGTAGACATAGGCACAGAGAAGGCAGCAGACCCCTCAATCGACAGCGGCAGCGACTGACGTGCCTACAGAGACGCTGACAGAGGCTGCGACGCCGACTGAGGCAGATAGGTGTAGATATAGGTATAGAGAAGGCAGCAGACCCCCCAATCGACAGCGGGAAGGACTGAGACGCCCACAGCGACGCTGACAGAGGCTGCGACGCCGGCTGAGACGCCGACTGAGGCAGATAGGGGTAGATATAGGCATAGAGAAGGCAGCAGACCCCCCAATCGACAGCGGCAGCGACTGAGACGCCTACAGAGATGCTGACAGAGGCTGCGACGCCGACTGAGACGCCGACTGAGGCAGATAGGGGTAGATATAGGCATAGAGAAGGCAGCAGACCCCCCAATCGACAGCGGCAGCGACTGAGACGCCCGCAGCGACTCTGACAGAGGCTGCGACGCCGACTGAGGCAGATAGGGGTAGATATATACATAGAGAAGGCAGCAGATACCCCAATCGACAGCGGCAGCGACTGAGACGCCTACAGAGATGCTGACAGTGGCTGCGACGCCGACTGAGGCAGATATTGGTACATATAGGTATAGAGAAGGCAGCAGACCCCCCAATCGACAGCGGCAGCGACTGAGACGCCCACAGCGACTCTGACAGAGGCTGCGATGCCGACTGAGACGCCGACTGAGGCAGATAGGGGTAGATATAGGCATAGAGAAATCAGCAGACCCCCCAATCGACAGCGGCAGCGACTGAGACGCCTACAGAGATGCTGACAGAGGCTGCGCCGCCGACTGGGGCAGATAGGGGTATATATAGGCATAGAGAAGGCAGCAGACCTCCCCAATCGACAGCGGCAGCGACTGACACGCCTACAGAAATGCTTACAGAGGCTGCGACGCCGACTGAGGCAGATAGGGGTAGATATAGACATAGAGAAGGCAGCAGACATCCCAATCGACAGGGGCAGCGACTAAGACACCTACAGATATGCTGACAGAGGATGCGACGCCGACTGAGACGCCGACTAAGGCAGATAGGGGTAGATATAGGCATAGAGAAGGTAGCAGACCCCCCTAATCGAAAGCGGCAGCAACTGATACGCTTTCAGAAACCCTGACAGAGGCTGCAACGCCGACTCAGACGCCGACTGAGACGCCAACTGAGGCAGATATGGGTAGATATAGGCATAGAGAAGGCAGAAGACCCCCCAATCGACAGCGACAGCGACTGAGATGCCTACAGAAACACTGACAGAGGCTGCGACGCCGACTAAGGCAGATAGGTGTAGACATAGGCACAGAGAAGGCAGCAGACCCCTCAATCGAAAGCTGCAGCGACTGACGCGCCTACAGAGACGCTGACAGAGGCTGCGACGCCTACTGAGGCAGATAGGTGTAGATATAGGTATAGAGAAGGCAGCAGACCCCCCAATCGACAGCGGGAAGGACTGAGACGCCCACAGCGACGCTGACAGAGGCTGCGAGGCCGGCTGAGACGCCGACTGAGGCAGATAGGGGTAGATATAGGCATAGAGAAGGCAGCAGACCCCCCAATCGACAGCGGGAACGACTGAGACGCCTACAGAGATGCTGACAGTGGCTGCGACGCCGACTGAGGCAGATATGGGTACATATAGGTATAGAGAAGGCAGCAGACCCCCCAATCGACAGCGGCAGCGACTGAGACGCCCACAGCGACTCTGACAGAGGCTGCGATGCCGACTGAGACGCCGACTGAGGCAGATAGGGGTAGATATAGGCATAGAGAAAGCAGCAGACCCCCCAATCGACAGCGGCAGCGACTGAGACGCCTACAGAGATGCTGACAGAGGCTGCGACGCCGAATGAGCTAGATAGGGGTAGATATAGGCATAGAGAAGGCAGCAGACCCCCCAATCGACAGCGGCAGCGACTGAGATGCCTACCAAGACGCTGAAAGAGGCTTCGAAGACGACAGAGGCTGCGACGCCGACTGAGACGCCCACTGATGCAGATAGGGATAGATATAGGCATAGAGAAGGCAGCAGATCCCCCCTCCCAATCGACAGCGGCAGCGACTGAGACGCCTACTGAGACGCAGAAAGAGACTACGAAGACGACAGAGGCTGCGACGTCGACTTAGGCAGATAGGGGTAGATATAGGCATAGAGAAGGCAGCAGACCCCCCAATCGACAGCGGCAGCGACTGAGACGCCCGCAGCGACTCTGACAGAGGCTGCGACGCCGACTGAGACGCCGACTGAGGCAGATAGGGGTAGATCTATATCTACCTATGCATAGAGAAGGCAGCAGACCCCCCAATCGACAGCGGCAGCGACTGAGACGCCTACAGAGATGCTGACAGTGGCTGCGACGCCGACTGAGGCAGATATGGGTACATATAGGTATAGAGAAGCCAGCAGACCCCCCAATCGACAGCGGCAGCGACTGAGACGCCCACAGCGACTCTGACAGAGGCTGCGATGCCGACTGAGACGCCGACTGAGGCAGATAGGGGTAGATATAGGCATAGAGAAAGCAGCAGACCCCCCAATCGACAGCGGCAGCGACTGAGACGCCTACAGAGATGCTGACAGAGGCTGCGACGCCGAATGAGCTAGATAGGGGTAGATATAGGCATAGAGAAGGCAGCAGACCCCCCAATCGACAGCGGCAGCGACTGAGATGCCTACAGAGACGCTGAAAGAGGCTTCGAAGACGACAGAGGCTGCGACGCCGACTGAGACGCCCACTGATGCAGAAAGGGATAGATATAGGCATAGAGAAGGCAGCAGATCCCCCCTCCCAATCGACAGCGGCAGCGACTGAGACGCCTACTGAGACGCAGAAAGAGACTACGAAGACGACAGAGGCTGCGACGTCGACTTAGGCAGATTGGGGTAGATATAGGCATAGAGAAGGCAGCAGACCCCCCAATCGACAGCGGCAGCGACTGAGACGCCTACAGAGATGCTGACAGAGGCTGCGACGCCGACTGAGGCAGATATGGGTACATATAGGTATAGAGAAGGCAGCAGGCCCCCCCAATCGAGAGCGGCGGCGACTGAGCTGCCTACAGAAACTCTGACAGAGACTGCGACGCCGAATGAGCTAGATAGGGGTAGATATAGGCATAGTGAAGGCAGCAGACCCCCTAATCGATAGCGGTAGCGACTGAGATGCCTACATAGACGCTGAAAGAGGCTTCGAAGACGACAGAGGCTGCGCCGCCGACTGAGAAGCCGACTGGGGCATATATTGGTAGACATAGGAATAGAGAAGGCAGCAAACCCCCCAAATCGACAGCGGTAGCGACTGAGACGCCCACAGCGACTCTGACAGAGGCTGCGACGCCGACTGAGACGCCGACTGAGGCAGATAGGGGTAGATATAGGCATAGAGGAGGCAGCAGACCCCCCAATCGACAGCGGCAGCGACTGAGACGCCTACAGAGATGCTGACAGAGGCTGCGACGCCGACTGAGACGCCGACTGAGGCAGATAGGGGTAGATATAGGTATAGAGAAGGCAGCAGACCCCCCAATCGACAGCGGCAGCGACTGAGACGCCCACAGTGACTCTGACAGAGGCTCCGACGCCGACTGAGACGCCGACTGAGGCAGATAGGGGTAGACATAGGCATAGAGAAGGCAGCAGACCCCCCAATCGACAGCGGCAGCGACTGAGACGCCTACAGAGATGCTGACAGAGGCTGCGACGCCGACTGAGGCAGATATGGGTACATATAGGTATAGAGAAGGCAGCAGGCCCCCCCAATCGACAGCGGCGGCGACTGAGCTGCCTACAGAAACTCTGACAGAGACTGCGACGCCGAATGAGCTAGATAGGGGTAGATATAGGCATAGTGAAGGCAGCAGACCCCCTAATCGATAGCGGTAGCGACTGAGATGCCTACATAGACGCTGAAAGAGGCTTCGAAGACGACAGAGGCTGCGCCGCCGACTGAGAAGCCGACTGGGGCATATAGGGGTAGATATAGGAATAGAGAAGGCAGCAAACCCCCCAAATCGACAGCGGTAGCGACTGAGACGCCCACAGCGACTCTGACAGAGGCTGCGACGCCGACTGAGACGCCAACTAAGGCAGATAGGGGTAGATATAGGCATAGAGAAGGCAGCAGACCCCCCAATCGACAGTGGCAGCGACTGAGACGCCTACAGAGATGCTGACAGAGGCTGCGACGCCGACTGAGGCAGATATGGGTACATATAGGTATAAAGAAGGCAGCAGGCCCCCCAATCGTCAGCGGCGGCGACTGAGCTGCCTACAGAAACGCTGACAGAGACTGCGACGCCGAATGAGCTAGATAGGGGTAGATATAGGCATAGAGAAGGCAGCAGACCCCCAATCGACAGCGGTAGCGACTGAGATGCCTACATAGACGCTGAAAGAGGCTTCGAAGACGACAGATGCTGCGCCGCCGACTGAGAAGCCGACTGGGACAGATAGGGGTAGATATAGGAATAGAGAAGGCAGCAGACCCCACAATCGACAGCGGCAGCGACTGAGACGCCTACAGAGACGTCGACTGAGACGCCTACAGAGACGTCGACTGAGACGCCGACTGAGGTAGATAGGGGTAGATATAGGTATAGAGAAGTCAGCAGAACCCCCAATCGACAGAGGCAGCGACTAAGACACCTACAGATATGCTGACAGAGGATGCGACGCCGACTGAGACGCCGACTGAGGCAGATAGGGGTAGATATAGGCATAGAGAAGGTAGCAGACCCCCCTAATTGAAAGCGGCAGCAACTGAGACGCTTTCAGAAACCCTGACAGAGGCGGCAACGCCGACTTAGACGCCGACTGAGACGCCAACTGAGGCAGATATGGGAATATATAGGCATAGAGAAGGCAGCAGACCCCCCAATCGACAGCGACAGCGACTGAGACGCCTACAGAAACACTGACAGAGGCTGCGACGCCGACTAAGGCAGATAGGGGTAGACATAGGCACAGAGAAGGCAGCAGACCCCTCAATCGACAGCGGCAGCGACTAACGTGCCTACAGAGACGCTGATAGAGGCTGCGACGCCGACTGAGGCAGATAGGCGTAGATATAGGTATAGAGAAGGCAGCAGACCCCCCAATCGACAGCGGGAAGGACTGAGACGCCCACAGCGACGCTGACAGAGGCTGCGACGCCGGCTGAGACGCCGACTGAGGCAGATAGGGGTAGATATAGGCATAGAGAAGGCAGCAGACCCCCCAATCGACAGCGGCAGCGACTGAGACGCCTACAGAGCTGCTGACAGAGGCTGCGACGCCGACTGAGACGCCGACTGAGGCAGATAGGGGTAGATATAGGCATAGAGAAGGCAGCAGACCCCCCAATCGACAGCGGCAGCGACTGAGACACCTACAGACACGCTGACAGAGGATGCGATGCCGACTGAGACGCCGACTGAGGCAGATAGGGGTAGATATAGGCATAGAGAAGGCAGCAGACCCCCCAATCGACAGCGGCAGCGACTGAGATGCCTACAGAGACGTCGACTGAGACGCCTACAGAGACGTCGACTGAGACGCCTACAGAGACGTCGACTGAGACGCCGAC
Source organism: Clusia tigrina (assembly GCA_920105625.2). Classification (NCBI taxonomy): domain Eukaryota; kingdom Metazoa; phylum Arthropoda; class Insecta; order Diptera; family Clusiidae; genus Clusia; species Clusia tigrina. The sequence goes on from OV050031.1 coordinate 91,749,481, forward strand.
TGAGGTAGATAGGGGTAGATATAGGTATAGAGAAGTCAGCAGAACCCCCAATCGACAGCGGCAGCGACTGAGACTCCTACAGAGTCGCTGACAGAGACGCCGAATGAGGCAGATAGGGGTAGATATAGGCATAGAGAAGGCAGCAGACCCCCGCAATCGACAGCGGCAGCGACTGAGACGCCTACAGAGATGCTGACAGAGGCTGCGCCGCCGACTGGGGCAGATAGGGGTATATATAGGCATAGAGAAGGCAGCAGACCTCCCCAATCGACAGCGGCAGCGACTGACACGCCTACAGAAATTCTTACAGAGGCTGCGACGCCGACTGAGGCAGATAGGGGTAGATATAGGCATAGAGAAGGCAGCAGACATCCCAATCGACAGCGGCAGCGACTAAGACACCTACAGATATGCTGACAGAGGATGCGACGCCGACTGAGACGCCGACTGAGGCAGATAGGGGTAGATATAGGCATAGAGAAGGTAGCAGACCCCCCTAATTGAAAGCGGCAGCAACGGAGACGCTTTCAGAAACCCTGACAGAGGCGGCAACGCCGACTCAGACGCCGACTGAGACGCCAACTGAGGCAGATATGGGAATATATAGGCATAGAGAAGGCAGCAGACCCCCCAATCGACAGCGACTGAGACGCCTACAGAAACACTGACAGAAGCTGCGACGCCGACTAAGGCAGATAGGGGTAGACATAGGCACAGAGAAGGCAGCAGACCCCTCAATCGACAGCGGCAGTGACTGACGTGCCTACAGAGACGCTGACAGAGGCTGCGACGCCGACTGAGGCAGATAGGTGTAGATATAGGTATAGAGAAGGCAGCAGACCCCCCAATCGACAGCGGGAAGGACTGAGACGCCCACAGCGACGCTGACAGAGGCTGCGACGCCGGCTGAGACGCCGACTGAGGCAGATAGGGGTAGATATAGGCATAGAGAAGGCAGCAGACCCCCCAATCGACAGCGGCAGCGACTGAGACGCCCGCAGCGACTCTGACAGAGGCTGCGACTCCGACTGAGGCAGATAGGGGTAGATATATACATAGAGAAGACAGCAGATACCCCAATCGACAGCGGCAGCGACTGAGACGCCTACAGAGATGCTGACAGTGGCTGCGACGCCGACTGAGGCAGATATTGGTACATATAGGTATAGAGAAGGCAGCAGACCCCCCAATCGACAGCGGCAGCGACTAAGACACCTACAGATATGCTGACAGAGGATCCGACGCCGACTGAGACGCCGACTGAGGCAGATAGGGGTAGATATAGACATAGAGAAGGCAGCAGACATCCCAATCGACAGCGGCAGCGACTAAGACACCTACAGATATGCTGACAGAGGATGCGACGCCGACTGAGACGCCGACTGAGGCAGATAGGGGTAGATATAGGCATAGAGAAGGCAGCAGACCCCCCAATCGACAGCGACTGCGACTGAGACGCCTACAGAAACACTGACAGAGGCTGCGACGCCGACTAAGGCAGATAGGTGTAGACATAGGCACAGAGAAGGCAGCAGACCCCTCAATCGAAAGCTGCAGCGACTGACGCGCCTACAGAGACGCTGACAGAGGCTGCGACGCCTACTGAGGCAGATAGGTGTAGATATAGGTATAGAGAAGGCAGCAGACCCCCCAATCGACAGCGGGAAGGACTGAGACGCCCACAGCGACGCTGACAGAGGCTGCGACGCCGGCTGAGACGCCGACTGAGGCAGATAGGGGTAGATATAGGCATAGAGAAGGCAGCAGACCCCCCAATCGACAGCGGCAGCGACTGAGACGCCTACAGAGATGCTGACAGAGGCTGGGACGCCGACTGAGACGCCGACTGAGGCAGATAGGGGTAGATATAGGCATAGAGAAGGCAGCAGACCCCCCAATCGACAGCGGCAGCGACTGAGACGCCCGCAGCGACTCTGACAGAGGCTGCGACGCCGACTGAGACGCCGACTGAGGCAGATAGGGGTAGATATAGGCATAGAGAAGGCAGCAGACCCCCCCAATCGACAGCGGCAGCGACTGAGACGCCTACAGAGATGCTGACAGTGGCTGCGACGCCGACTAAGGCAGATAAGGGTAGACATAGGCACAGAGAAGGCAGCAGACCCCTCAATCGACAGCGGCAGCGACTAACGTGCCTACAGAGACGCTGACAGAGGCTGCGACGCCGACTGAGGCAGATAGGTGTAGATATAGGTATAGAGAAGGCAGCAGACCCCCCAATCGACAGCGGGAAGGACTGAGACGCCCACAGCGACGCTGACAGAGGCTGCGACGCCGGCTGAGACGCCGACTGAGGCAGATAGGGGTAGATATAGGCATAGAGAAGGCAGCAGACCCCCCAATCGACAGCGGCAGCGACTGAGACGCCTACAGATATGCTGACAGAGGCTGCGACGCCGACTGAGACGCCGACTGAGGCAGATAGGGGTAGATATAGGCATAGAGAAGGCAGCAGACCCCCCAATCGACAGCGGCAGCGACTGAGACACCTACAGACACGCTGACAGAGGATGCGATGCCGACTGAGACGCCGACTGAGGCAGATAGGGGTAGATATAGGCATAGAGAAGGCAGCAGACCCCCCAATCGACAGCGGCAGCGACTGAGACTCCTACAGAGTCGCTGACAGAGACGCCGAATGAGGCAGATAGGGGTAGATATAGGCATAGAGAAGGCAGCAGACCCCCGCAATCGACAGCGGCAGCGACTGACACGCCTACAGAAATTCTTACAGAGGCTGCGACGCCGACTGAGGCAGATAGGGGTAGATATAGGCATAGAGAAGGCAGCAGACATCCCAATCGACAGCGGCAGCGACTAAGACACCTACAGATATGCTGACAGAGGATGCGACGCCGACTGAGACGCCGACTGAGGCAGATAGGGGTAGATATAGGCATAGTGAAGGTAGCAGACCCCCCTAATTGAAAGCGGCAGCAACTGAGACGCTTTCAGAAACCCTGACAGAGGCGGCAACGCCGACTCAGACGCCGACTGAGACGCCAACTGAGGCAGATATGGGAATATATAGGCATAGAGAAGGCAGCAGACCCCCGCAATCGACAGCGGCAGCGACTGAGACGCCTACAGAGATGCTGACAGAGGCTGCGCCGCCGACTGGGGCAGATAGGGGTATATATAGGCATAGAGAAGGCAGCAGACCTCCCCAATCGACAGCGGCAGCGACTGACACGCCTACAGAAATTCTTACAGAGGCTGCGACGCCGACTGAGGCAGATAGGGGTAGATATAGGCATAGAGAAGGCAGCAGACATCCCAATCGACAGCGGCAGCGACTAAGACACCTACAGATATGCTGACAGAGGATGCGACGCCGACTGAGACGCCGACTGAGGCAGATAGGGGTAGATATAGGCATAGAGAAGGTAGCAGACCCCCCTAATTGAAAGCGGCAGCAACTGAGACGCTTTCAGAAACCCTGACAGAGGCGGCAACGCCGACTCAGACGCCGACTGAGACGCCAACTGAGGCAGATATGGGAATATATAGGCATAGAGAAGGCAGCAGACCCCCCAATCGACAGCGACAGCGACTGAGACGCCTACAGAAACACTGACAGAGGCTGCGACGCCGACTAAGGCAGATAGGGGTAGACATAGGCACAGAGAAGGCAGCAGACCCCTCAATCGACAGCGGCAGTGACTGACGTGCCTACAGAGACGCTGACAGAGGCTGCGACGCCGACTGAGGCAGATAGGTGTATATATAGGTATAGAGAAGGCAGCAGACCCCCCAATCGACAGCGGGAAGGACTGAGACGCCCACAGCGACGCTGACAGAGGCTGCGACGCCGGCTGAGACGCCGACTGAGGCAGATAGGGGTAGATATAGGCATAGAGAAGGCAGCAGACCCCCCAATCGACAGCGGCAGCGACTGAGACGCCCGCAGCGACTCTGACAGAGGCTGCGACTCCGACTGAGGCAGATAGGGGTAGATATATATATAGAGAAGGCAGCAGATACCCCAATCGACAGCGGCAGCGACTGAGACGCCTACAGAGATGCTGACAGTGGCTGCGACGCCGACTGAGGCAGATATTGGTACATATAGGTATAGAGAAGGCAGCAGACCCCCCAATCGACAGCGGCAGCGACTAAGACACCTACAGATATGCTGACAGAGGATCCGACGCCGACTGAGACGCCGACTGAGGCAGATAGGGGTAGATATAGACATAGAGAAGGCAGCAGCCATCCCAATCGACAGCGGCAGCGACTAAGACACCTACAGATATGCTGACAGAGGATGCGACGCCGACTGAGACGCCGACTGAGGCAGATAGGGGTAGATATAGGCATAGAGAAGGCAGCAGACCCCCCAATCGACAGCGACAGCGACTGAGACGCCTACAGAAACACTGACAGAGGCTGCGACGCCGACTAAGGCAGATAGGTGTAGACATAGGCACAGAGAAGGCAGCAGACCCCTCAATCGAAAGCTGCAGCGACTGACGCGCCTACAGAGACGCTGACAGAGGCTGCGACGCCTACTGAGGCAGATAGGTGTAGATATAGGTATAGAGAAGGCAGCAGACCCCCCAATCGACAGCGGGAAGGACTGAGACGCCCACAGCGACGCTGACAGAGGCTGCGACGCCGGCTGAGACGCCGACTGAGGCAGATAGGGGTAGATATAGGCATAGAGAAGGCAGCAGACCCCCCAATCGACAGCGGCAGCGACTGAGACGCCTACAGAGATGCTGACAGAGGCTGCGACGCCGACTGAGACGCCGACTGAGGCAGATAGGGGTAGATATAGGCATAGAGAAGGCAGCAGACCCCCCAATCGACAGCGGCAGCGACTGAGACGCCCGCAGCGACTCTGACAGAGGCTGCGACGCCGACTGAGATGCCGACTGAGGCAGATAGGGGTAGATATAGGCATAGAGAAGGCAGCAGACCCCCCCAATCGACAGCGGCAGCGACTGAGACGCCTACAGAGATGCTGACAGTGGCTGCGACGCCGACTGAGGCAGATATGGGTACATATAGGTATAGAGAAGGCAGCAGACCCCCCAATCGACAGCGGCAGCGACTGAGACGCCCACAGCGACTCTGACAGAGGCTGCGATGCCGACTGAGACGCCGACTGAGGCAGATAGGGGTAGATATAGGCATAGAGAAAGCAGCAGACCCCCCAATCGACAGCGGCAGCGACTGAGACGCCCGCAGCGACTCTGACAGAGGCTGCGACGCCGACTGAGACGCCGACTGAGGCAGATAGGGGTAGATATAGGCATAGAGAAGGCAGCAGACCCCCCCAATCGACAGCGGCAGCGACTGAGACGCCTACAGAGATGCTGACAGTGGCTGCGACGCCGACTGTGGCAGATATGGGTACATATAGGTATAGAGAAGGCAGCAGACCCCCCAATCGACAGCGGCAGTGACTGAGACGCCCACAGCGACTCTGACAGAGGCTGCGATGCCGACTGAGACGCCGACTGAGGCAGATAGGGGTAGATATAGGCATAGAGAAAGCAGCAGACCCCCCAATCGACAGCGGCAGCGACTGAGACGCCTACAGAGATGCTGACAGAGGCTGCGACGCCGAATGAGCTAGATAGGGGTAGATATAGGCATAGAGAAGGCAGCAGACCCCCCAATCGACAGCGGCAGCGACTGAGATGCCTACAGAGACGCTGAAAGAGGCTTCGAAGACGACAGAGGCTGCGACGCCGACTGAGACGCCCACTGAGGCAGATAGGGGTAGATATAGGCATAGAGAAGGCAGCAGATCCCCCCTCCCAATCGACAGCGGCAGCGACTGAGACGCCTACTGAGACGCAGAAAGAGACTACGAAGACGACAGAGGCTGCGACGTCGACTTAGGCAGATAGGGGTAGATCTAGGCATAGAGAAGGCAGCAGACCCCCCAATCGACAGCGGCAGCGACTGAGACGCCTACAGAGATGCTGACAGAGGCTGCGACGCCGACTGAGACGCCGACTGAGGCAGATAGGGGTAGATATAGGTATAGAGAAGGCAGCAGACCCCCCAATCGACAGCGGCAGCGACTGAGACGCCCACAGCGACTCTGACAGAGGCTCCGACGCCGACTGAGACGCCGACTGAGGCAGATAGGGGTAGATATAGGCATAGAGAAGGCAGCAGACCCCCCAATCGACAGCGGCAGCGACTGAGACACCTACAGCGACTCTGACAGAGGCTGTGACGCCGACTGAGACGCCGACTGAGGCAGATAGGGGTAGATATAGGCATAGAGAAGGCAGCAGACCCCCCAATCGACAGCGGCGGCGACTGAGCTGCCTACGCTGACAGAGACTGCGACGCCGAATGAGCTAGATAGGGGTAGATATAGGCATAGAGAAGGCAGCAGACCCCCCAATCGACAGCGGCAGCGACTGAGACGTCTACAGAGATGCTGACAGAGGCTGCGACGCCGACTGAGGCAGATATGGGTACATATAGGTATAGAGAAGGCAGCAGGCCCCTCAATCGTCAGCGGCGGCGATTGAGCTGCCTACAGAAACGCTGACAGAGACTGCGACGCCGAATGAGCTAGATAGGGGTAGATATAGGCATAGAGAAGGCAGCAGGCCCCTCAATCGTCAGCGGCGGCGACTGAGCTACCTACAGAAAGGCTGACAGAGACTGCGACGCCGAATGAGCTAGATAGGGGTAGATATAGGCATAGAGAAGGCAGCAGACCCCCAATCGACAGCGGTAGCGACTGAGATGCCTACATAGACGCTGAAAGAGGCTTCGAAGACGACAGAGGCTGCGCCGCCGACTGAGAAGCCGACTGGGGCAGATAGGGGTAGATATAGGAATAGAGAAGGCAGCAGACCCCACAATCGACAGCGGCAGCGACTGAGACGCCTACAGAGACGTCGACTGAGACGCCTACAGAGACGTCGACTGAGACGCCGACTGAGGTAGATAGGGGTAGATATAGGTATAGAGAAGTCAGCAGAACCCCCAATCGACAGCGGCAGCGACTGAGACTCCTACAGAGTCGCTGACAGAGACGCCGAATGAGGCAGATAGGGGTAGATATAGGCATAGAGAAGGCAGCAGACCCCCGCAATCGACAGCGGCAGCGACTGAGACGCCTACAGAGATGCTGACAGAGGCTGCGACGCCGACTGGGGCAGATAGGGGTATATATAGGCAGAGAGAAAGCAGCAGACATCCCAATCGACAGCGGAAGCGACTAAGACACCTTCAGATATGCTGACAGAGGATGCGACGCCGACTGAGACGCCGACTGAGGCAGATAGGGGTAGCTATAGGCCTAGAGAAGGTAGCAGACCCCCCTAATCGAAAGCGGCAACAACTGAGACGCTTTCAGAAACCCTGACAGAGGCTGCAACGCCGACTCAGACGCCGACTGAGACGCCAACTGAGGCAGATATGGGTAGATATAGGCATAGAGAAGGCAGCAGACATCCCAATCGACAGCGGCAACGACTAAGACACCTACAGATATGCTGACAGAGGCTGCGACGCCGACTGAGGCAGATAGGTGTAGATATAGGTATAGAGAAGGCAGCAGACCCCCAATCGACAGCGGGAAGGACTGAGACGCCCACAGCGACGCTGACAGAGGCTGCGACGCCGGCTGAGACGCCGACTGAGGCAGATAGGGGTAGATATGGGCATAGAGAAGGCAGCAGACCCCCCAATCGACAGCGGCAGCGACTGAGACGCCTACAGAGATGCTGACAGAGGCTGCGACGCCGACTGAGACGCCGACTGAGGCAGATAGGGGTAGATATAGGCATAGAGAAGGCAGCAGACCCCCCAATCGACAGCGGCAGCGACTGAGATGCCTACAGAGACGCTGAAAGAGGCTTCGAAGACGACAGAGGCTGCGACGCCGACTGAGGCTGATAGGGGTAGATATAGGAATAGAGAAGGCAGCAGATCCCCCCTCCCAATCGACAGCGGCAGCGACTGAGACGCCTACTGAGACGCAGAAAGAGACTACGAAGACGACAGAGGCTGCGACGTCGACTTAGGCAGATAGGGGTAGATATAGGCATAGAGAAGGCAGCAGACCCCCCAATCGACAGCGGGAGCGACTGAGACGCGTACAGAGATGCTGACAGAGGCTGCAACGCCGACTGAGACGCCGACTGAGGCAGATAGGGGTAGATATAGGTATAGAGAAGGCAGCAGACCCCCCAATCGACAGCGGCAGCGACTGAGACGCCCACAGCGACTCTGACAGAGGCTCCGACGCCGACTGAGACGCCGACTGAGGCAGATAGGGGTAGATATAGGCATAGAGAAAGCAGCAGACCCCCCCAATCGACAGCGGCAGCGACTGAGACGCCTACAGAGATGCTGACAGAGGCTGCGAAGCCGACTGAGGCAGATATGGGTACATTTAGGTATTGAGAAGGCAGCAGGCCCCCCCAATCGACAGCGGCGGCGACTGAGCTGCCTACAGAAACTCTGACAGAGACTGCGACGCCGAATGAGCTAGATAGGGGTAGATATAGGCATAGTGAAGGCAGCAGACCCCCCAATCGATAGCGGTAGCGACTGAGATGCCTACATAGACGCTGAAAGAAGCTTCGAAGACGACAGAGGCTGCGCCGCCGACTGAGAAGCCGACTGGGGCATATAGGGGTAGATATAGGAATAGAGAAGGCAGCAGACCCCCCAAATCGACAGCGGTAGCGACTGAGACGCCTTCAGAGACGCTGACAGAGGCTGCGATGCCGACTGAGACGCCGACTGAGGCATATAGGGGTAGATATAGGCATAGAGAAGGCAGCAGACCCCCCAATCGACAGCGGCAGCGACTGAGACGCCTACAGAGATGCTGACAGAGGCTGCGACGCCGACTGAGGCAGATATGGGTACATATAGGTATAGAGAAGGCAGCAGGCCCCCCAATCGTCAGCGGCGGCGACTGAGCTGCCTACAGAAACGCTGACAGAGACTGCGACGCCGAATGAGCTAGATAGGGGTAGATATAGGCATAGAGAAGGCAGCAGACCCCCAATCGAAAGCGGTAGCGACTGAGATGCCTACATAAACGCTGAAAGAGGCTTCGAAGACAACAGAGGCTGCACCGCCGACTGAGAAGCCTACTGGGGCAGATAGTGGTAGATATAGGAATAGAGAAGGCAGCAGACCCCCCAAATCGACAGCGGTAGCGACTGAGACGCCTACAGAGATGCTGACAGAGGCTGCGACGCCGAATGGGCTAGATAGGGGTAGATATAGGCATAGAGAAGGCAGCAGACCCCCAATCGACAGCGGTAGCGACTGAGATGCCTACATAGACGCTGAAAGAGGCTTCGAAGACGACAGAGGCTGCACCGCCGACTGAGAAGCCTACTGGGGCAGATAGGGGTAGATATAGGCATAGAGAAGGCAGCAGACCCCCCTCCCAATCGACAGCGGCAGCGACTGAGACGCCTACTGAGACGCAGAAAGAGACTACGAAGACGACAGAGGCTGCGACGCCGACTGAGGCAGATAGGGGTAGATATAGGCATAGAGAAGGCAGCAGACCCCCCAATCGACAGCGGCAGCGACTAAGACGCCTACAGAGATGCTGACAGAGGCTGCGACGCCGACTGAGACGCCGACTGAGGCAGATAGGGGTAGATATAGGCATAGAGAAGGCAGCAGACCCCCCAATCGACAGCGGCAGCGACTGAGACGCCTACTTAGACGCAGAAAGAGACTACGAAGACGACAGAGGCTGCGACGTCGACATAGGCAGATATAGGTAGATATAGGCATAGAGAAGGCAGCAGACCCCCCAATCGACAGCGGCAGCGACTGAGACGCCTACTGAGACGCAGAAAGAGACTACGAAGACGACAGAGGCTGCGACGCCGACTGAGGCAGATAGGGGTAGATATAGGCATAGAGAAGGCAGCAGACCCCCCAATCGACAGCGGCAGCGACTGAGACGCCTACAGAGATGCTGACAGAGGCTGCGACGACGACTGAGACGCTGACTGATGCAGATAGGGGTAGATATAGGCATAGAGAAGGCAGCAGACCCCCCAATCGACAGCGGCAACGACTGAGACGCCTACAGAGAAGCTGACAGAGGCTGCGACGACGACTGAGACGCCGACTGAGGCAGATAAAGGTAGATATAGGCATAGAAAAGGCAGCAGACCCCCACCCCAATCGACAGCGGCAGCGACTGACGCCTACAGAAATGCTGACAGAGGCTGCGACGCCGACTGAGGCAGATAGGGGTAGATATAGGCATAGAGAAGGCAGCAGACATCCCAACCGACAGCGGCATCGACTGAGACACCTACAGATACGCTGACAGAGGATGCGATGCCGACTGAAACGCCGACTGAGACAGATAGGGGTAGATATAGGCATAGAGAAGGCAGCAGACCTCCCCAATCGACAGCGGCAGCGACTGAGACGCCTACAGAGACGTCGACTGAGACGCCTACAGAGACGTCGACTGAGACGCCGACTGAGGTAGATAGGGGTAGATATAGGTATAGAGAAGTCAGCAGAACCCCCAATCGACAGCGGCAGCGACTGAGACTCCTACAGAGTCGCTGACAGAGACGCCGAATGAGGCAGATAGCGGTAGATATAGGCACAGAGAAGGCAGCAGACCCCCGCAATCGACAGCGGCAGCGACTGAGACGCCTACAGAGATGCTCACAGAGGCTGCGACGCTGACTGGGGCAGATAGGGGTATATATAGGCATAGAGAAGGCAGCAGAGCTCCCCCATCGACAGCGGCAGCGACTGAGACGCTTACAGAGACGCTGACAGAGGCTGCGACGCCGACTGAGACGCCGACTGAGGCAGATAGGGGTAGATATAGGCATAGAGAAGGTAGCAGACCCCCTTAATCGAAAGCGGCAGCAACTGAGACGCTTTCAGAAACCCTGACAGAGGCTGCGACGCCGACTAAGGCAGATAGGGGTAGACATAGGCACAGAGAAGGCAGCAGACCCCTCAATCGACAGCGGCAGCGACTGACGCGCCTACAGAGACGCTGACAGAGGCTGCGACGCTGACTGAGACGCCGACTGAGGCAGATAGGGGTAGATATAGGCATAGAGAAGGCAGCAGACCTTCCCAATCGACAGCGGCAGCGACTGAGACGCTTACAGAGACGCTGACAGAGGCTGCGACGCCGACTGAGACGCCGACTGAGGCAGATAGGGGTAGATATAGGCATAGAGAAGGTAGCAGACTCCCCAATCGATAGCGCCAGCGACTGAGACGCCGACAGAGACGCTGACAGAGGCTGCGACTGACGTAGATAGGGGTAGATATAGGTATAGAGAAGGCAGCAGAACCCCCAATCGACAGCGGCAGCGACTGAGACTCCTACAGAGACGCTGACAGAGACGCCGAATGAGGCAGATAGGGGTAGATATAGGCATAGAGAAGGCAGCAGACCCCCGCAATCGACGGCGGCAGCGACTGAGACGCTTACAGAGACGCTGACAGAGGCTGCGACGCCGACTGAGACGCCGACTGAGGCAGATGGGGGTAGATATAGGCATAGAGAAGGTAGCAGACTCCCCAATCGATAGCGCCAGCGACTGAGACGCCTACAGAGACGCTGACAGAGGCTGCGACTGACGTAGATAGGGGTAGATATAGGTATAGAGAAGGCAGCAGAACCCCCAATCGACAGCGGCAGCGACTGAGACTCCTACAGAGACGCTGACAGAGACGCCGAATGAGGCAGATAGGGGTAGATATAGGCATAGAGAAGGCAGCAGACCCCCGCAATCGACGGCGGCAGCGACTGAGACGCCTACAGAGATGCTGACAGACGCTGCGACGCCGACTGAGGCAGGTAGGGGTAGATATAGGCATAGAGAAGGCAGCAGACCCCCCAATCGACAGCGGCATTGACTGAGACGCCTACAGAGACGCTGACAGAGGCTGCAACGCCGACTGACACGCCGACTGAGGCAGATAGGGGTAGATATAGGCATAGAGAAGGCAGCAGACTCCCCAATCGATAGCGAAAGCGGCTGAGACGCCTACAGAGACGCTGACAGAGGCTGCGACTCCGACTGATTCAGATAGGGGTAGATATAGGCATAGAGAAAGCAGCAGATATCCCAATCGACAGCGGCAATGACTGAGACGCCTACAGAGATACTGACAGAGGCTACGAAGCCGACTGAGGCAGATAGGGGTAGGTATAGGCATAGAGAAGGCAGCAGACCCCCCAATCAACAGCGGCAGCGACTGAGACGCCTACAGAGATGCTGAAAGAAGTTGCAACACCGACTGAGGCAGATAGGGGTAGATATAGGTATAGAGAAGGCAGCAGACCCCCCAATCGACAGCGGCGGCGACTCAGCTGCCTACAGACACGCTGACAGAGGCTGCGACGCCGAATGAGCTAAATAGGGTTAGATAAAGGCAGCAGACCTTCCCAATCTACAGCGGCAGCGACTGAGACGCTTACAGAGACGCTGACAGAGGCTGCGACGCCGACTGAGACGCCGACTGAGGCTGCGACTGAGGTAGATAGGGGTAGATATAGGTATAGAGAAGGCAGCAGAACCCCCAATCGACAGCGGCAGTGACTGAGACTCCTACAGAGACGCCGACTGAGACGCCGACTGAGGCATATAGGGGTAGATATAGGCATAGAGAAGGCAGCAGACTCCCCAATCGATAGCGCCAGCGACTGAGACACCTAGACTAGATAGGGGTAGATATAGGTATAGAGAAGGCAGCAGAACCACCAATCGACAGCGGCAGCGACTGAGACTCCTACAGAGACGCCGACAGAGACGCCGAATGAGGCAGATAGGGGTAGATATAGGCATAGAGAAGGCAGCAGACCCCCGCAATCGACGGCGGCAGCGACTGAGACGCTTACAGAGACGCTGACAGAGGCTGCGACGCCGACTGAGACGCCGACTGAGGCAGATGGGGGTAGATATAGGCATAGAGAAGGTAGCAGACTCCCCAATCGATAGCGCCAGCGACTGAGACGCCTACAGAGACGCTGACAGAGGCTGCGACGCTGACTGAGACGCCGACTGAGGCAGATAGGGGTAGATATAGGCATAGAGAAGGCAGCAGACCTTCCCAATCGACAGCGGCAGCGACTGAGACGCTTACAGAGACGCTGACAGAGGCTGCGACGCCGACTGAGACGCCGACTGAGGCAGATAGGGGTAGATATAGGCATAGAGAAGGTAGCAGACTCCCCAATCGATAGCGCCAGCGACTGAGACGCCGACAGAGACGCTGACAGAGGCTGCGACTGACGTAGATAGGGGTAGATATAGGTATAGAGAAGGCAGCAGAACCCCCAATCGACAGCGGCAGCGACTGAGACTCCTACAGAGACGCTGACAGAGACGCCGAATGAGGCAGATAGGGGTAGATATAGGCATAGAGAAGGCAGCAGACCCCCGCAATCGACGGCGGCAGCGACTGAGACGCTTACAGAGACGCTGACAGAGGCTGCGACGCCGACTGAGACGCCGACTGAGGCAGATGGGGGTAGATATAGGCATAGAGAAGGTAGCAGACTCCCCAATCGATAGCGCCAGCGACTGAGACGCCTACAGAGACGCTGACAGAGGCTGCGACTGACGTAGATAGGGGTAGATATAGGTATAGAGAAGGCAGCAGAACCCCCAATCGACAGCGGCAGCGACTGAGACTCCTACAGAGACGCTGACAGAGACGCCGAATGAGGCAGATAGGGGTAGATATAGGCATAGAGAAGGCAGCAGACCCCCGCAATCGACGGCGGCAGCGACTGAGACGCCTACAGAGATGCTGACAGACGCTGCGACGCCGACTGAGGCAGGTAGGGGTAGATATAGGCATAGAGAAGGCAGCAGACCCCCCAATCGACAGCGGCATTGACTGAGACGCCTACAGAGACGCTGACAGAGGCTGCAACGCCGACTGACACGCCGACTGAGGCAGATAGGGGTAGATATAGGCATAGAGAAGGCAGCAGACTCCCCAATCGATAGCGAAAGCGGCTGAGACGCCTACAGAGACGCTGACAGAGGCTGCGACTGACGTAGATAGGGGTAGATATAGGTATAGAGAAGGCAGCAGAACCCCCAATCGACGGCGGCAATGACTGAGACGCCTACAGAGATACTGACAGAGGCTACGACGCCGACTGAGGCAGATAGGGGTAGGTATAGGCATAGAGAAGGCAGCCGACCCCCCAATCGACAGCTGGAAGGACTGAGACGCCCACAGCGACGCTGACAGAGGCTGCGACGCCGACTGAGGCAGATAGGGGTAGATATAGGCATAGAGAAGGCAGCAGACCCCCCAATCGACAGCGACAGCGACTGAGACGCCTACAGAGATGCTGAAAGAGGCTGCGACGCCGACTGAGGCAGATAGGGGTAGATATAGGTATAGAGAAGGCAGCAGACCCCCCAATCGACAGCGGCGGCGACTGAGCTGCCTACAGACAGGCTGACAGAGGCTGCGACGCCGAATGAGCTAGAAAGGGTTAGATATAGGCATAGAGAAGGCAGCAGACCCCCCAATCGACAGAGGCAGCGACTGAGATGCCTACATAGACGCTGAAAGAGGCTTCGAAGACGACAGAGGCTGCGACGCCGACTGAGACGCCGACTGAGGCAGATAGGGGTAGATATAGGCATAGATAAGGCAGCACACCCCGCCAAATCGACAGCGGTAGCGACTGAGACGCCTTCAGAGACGCTTACAGAGGCTGCGATGCCGACTGAGACGCCGACTAAGGCAGATAGGGGTAGATATAGGCACACAGAAGGCAGCAGACCCCCCAATCGACAGCGGCAGCGACTGAGACGCCTACAGAGATGCTGACAGAGGCTGCGATGCCGAATGAGCTAGATGGGGGTAGATATAGGCATAGAGAAGGCAGCAGACCCCCCAATCGACAGCGGCAGCGACTGAGATGCCTACAGAGACGCTGAAAGAGGCTTCGAAGACGACAGAGGCTTCGACGCCGACTGATACGCTGACTGAGGCAGATAGGGGTAGATATAGGCATAGAGAAGGCAGCAGACCCCCCAATCGACAGCGGCAGCGACTAAAACGCCTACAGAGATGCTGACAGAGGCTGCGATGCCGACTGAGACGCCGACTGAGGCAGATAGGGGTAGATATAGGCACAGAGAAGGCAGCAGACCCCCCCCAATCGACAGCGGCAGCGACTGAGACGCCTACAGAGATACTGAAAGAGGCTGCAACGCCGAATGAGCTAGATAGGGTTAGATATAGGCATAGAGAAGGCTGCAGACCCCCCAATCGACAGCGGCAGCGACTGAGATGCCTACATAGACGCTGAAAGAGGCTTCGAAGACGACAGAGGCTGCCACGCCGACTGGGGCAGATAGGGGTATATATAGGCATAGAGAAGGCAGAAGACCTCCCAAATCGACAGCGGCAGCGCCTGACACGCCTACAGAAATGCTGACAGAGGCTGCGACGCCGACTGAGGCTGATAGGGGTAGATATAGGCATAGAGAAGGCAGCGACATCCCAATCGACAGCCGCAGCGACTAAGACACCTATAGATACGCTGACAGAGGATGCAACGCCGACTCAGACGCCGACTGAGACGCCAACTGAGGCAGATATGGGTAGATATAGGCATAGAGAAGGCAGCAGACCCCCCAATCTACAGCGACAGCGACTGAGACGCCTACAGAAACACTGACAGAGGCTGCGACGCCGACTAAGGCAGATAGGGGTAGACAGAGGCACAGAGAAGGCAGCAGACCGCTCAATCGACAGCGGCAGCGACTGACGCGCCTACAGAGACGCTGACAGAGGCTGCGGCGCTGACTGAGACGCCGACTGAGGCAGATAGGGGTAGATATAGGCATAGAGAAGGCAGCAGACCTTCCCAATCGACAGCGGCAGCGACTGAGACGCTTACATTGACGCTGACAGAGCCTGCGACGCCGACTGAGACGCCGACTGAGGCAGATAGGGGTAGATATAGGCATAGAGAAGGCAGCAGACTCCCCAATCGATAGCGCCAGCGACTGAGACTCTTACAGAGACGCTGACAGAGACGCCGAATGAGGCAGATAGGGGTAGATATAGGCATAGAAAAGGCAGCAGACCCCCGCAATCGACGGTGGCAGCGACTGAGACGCCTACAGAGATGGTGACAGACGCTGCGACGCCGACTGAAGCAGGTAGGGGTAGATATAGGCATAGAGAAGGCAGCAGGCCCCCCAATCGACAGCGGCAATGACTGAGACGCCTACAGAGACGCTGACAGAGGCTGCGACGCCGACTGAGACGCCGACTGAGGCAGATAGGGGTAGATATATTCATAGAGAAGGTAGCAGACTCCCCAATCGATAGCGCCAGCGACTGAGACGCCTACAGAGACGCTAACAGAGGCTGCGACTCCGACTGATTCAGATAGGGGTAGGTATAGGCAAAGAGAAGGCAGCCGACCCCCCAATCGACAGCGGGAAGGACTGAGACGCCCACAGCGACGCCCACAGCGACGCTGACAGAGGCTGCGACGCCGACGGAGATGCCGACTGAGGCAGATAGGGGTAGATATAGGCATAGAGAAGGCAGCAGACCCCCAAATCGACAGCGGCAGCGACTGAGACGTCTACAGAGATGCTGACAGAGGCTGCGACGCCGACTGAGGCAGACAGGGGTAGATATAAGCATAGAGAAGGCAGCAGACCCCCCAATCGACAGCGGGAAGGACTGAGACGCCCACAGCGACGCTGACAGAGGCTGCGACGCCGACGGAGATGCCGACTGAGGCAGATAGGGGTAGATATAGGCATAGAGAAGGCAGCAGACCCCCAATCGACAGCGGCAGCGACTAAGACACCTACAGATACGCTGACAGAGGATGCAACGCCGACTCAGACGCCGACTGAGACGCCAACTGAGGCAGATATGGGTAGATATAGGCATAGAGAAGGCAGCAGACCCCCCAATCGACAGCGACACCGACTGAGACTCCTACAGAAACACTGACAGAGGCTGCGACGCCGACTGAGGCAGATAGGGGTAGGTATAGGCATAGAGAAGGCAGCCGACCCCCCAATCGACAGCGGGAAGGACTGAGACGCCCACAGCGACGCCCACAGCGACGCCTACAGCGACGCTGACAGAGGCTGCGACGCCGACTGAGACGCCGACTGAGGCAGATAGGGGTAGATATAGGCATAGAGAAGGCAGCAGACCCCCCAATCGACAGCGGCAGCGACTGAGACGCCTACAGAGATGCTGAAAGAGGCTGCAACGCCGACTGAGGCAGATAGGGGTAGATATAGGTATAGAGACTGAAGCAGACCCCCCAATCGACAGCGGCGGCGACTGAGCTGCCTACAGACACGCTGACAGAGGCTGCGACGCCGAATGAGCTAGATGGGGTTAGATATAGGCATAGAGAAGGCAGCAGACCCCCCAATCGACAGCGGCAGCGACTGAGATGCCTACATAGACGCTGAAAGAGGCTTCGAAGACGACAGAGGCTGCGACGCCGACTGGGGCAGATAGGGGTATATATAGGCATAGAGAAGGCAGCAGACCTCCCCAATCGACAGCGGCAGCGACTGACACGCCTACAGAAATGCTGACAGAGGCTGCGACGCCGACTGAGGCAGATAGGGGTAGATATAGGCATAGAGAAGGCAGCAGACATCCCAATCGACAGCGGCAGTGGCTAAGACACCTACAGATACGCTGACAGAGGATGCGACGCCGACTGAGACGCCGACTGAGGCAGATAGGGGTAGATATAGGCATAGAGAAGGTAGCAGACCCCCCTAATCGAAAGCGGCAGCAACTGAGACGCTTTCAGAAACCCTGACAGAGGCTGCAACGCCGACTCAGACGCCGACTGAGACGCCAACTGAGGCAGATATGGGTAGATATAGGCATAGAGAAGGCAGCAGACCCCCCAATCGACAGCGACAGCGACTGAGACGCCTACAGAAACACTGACAGAGGCTGCGACGCCAACTGAGGCAGATATGGGTAGATATAGGCATAGAGAAGGCAGCAGACCCCCCAATCGACAGCGGCAGCGACTGACGCGCCTACAGAGACACTGACAGAGGCTGCGACGCTGACTGAGACGCCGACTGAGGCAGATAGGGGTAGATATAGGCATAGAGAAGGCAGCAGACCTTCCCAATCGACAGCGGCAGCGACTGAGACGCTTACAGAGACGCTGACAGAGGCTGCGACGCCGACTGAGACGCCGACTGAGGCAGATAGGGGTAGATATAGGCATAGAGACGGCAGCAGACTCCCCAATCGATAGCGCCAGCGACTGAGACGCCGACAGAGACACTGACAGAGGCTGCGACTGAGGTAGATAGGGGTAGATATAGTTATAGAAAAGGCAGCAGAACCCCCAATCGACAGCGGCAGCGACTGAGACTCCTACAGAGACGCTGGCAGAGACGCCGAATGAGGCAGATAGGGGTAGATATAGGCATAGAGAAGGCAGCAAACCCCCGCAATCGACGGCGGCAGCGACTGAGACGCCTACAGAGATGTTGACAGACGCTGCGACGCCGACTGAGGCAGGTAGGGGTAGATATAGGCATAGAGAAGGCAGCAGACCCCCCAATCGACAGCCGCAGCGACTAGGACACCTACAGATACGCTGACAGAGGATGCAACGCCGACTCAGACGCCGACTGAGACGCCAACTGAGGCAGATATGGGTAGATATAGGCATAGAGAAGGCAGCAGACCCCCCAATCGACAGCGACAGCGGCTGAGACGCCTACAGAAACACTGACAGAGGCTGCGACGCCAACTAAGGCAGATGGGGGTAGACATAGGCACAGAGAAGGCAGCAGACCCTTCAATTGACAGCGGCAGCGACTGACGCGCCTACAGAGACGCTGACAGAGGCTGCGACGCTGACTGAGACGCCGACTGAGGCAGATAGGTGTAGATATAGGCATAGAGAAGGCAGCAGACCTTCCCAATCGACAGCGGCAGCGACTGAGACGCTTACAGAGACGCTGACTGATTCTGCGACGCCGACTGAGACGCCGACTGAGGCAGATAGGTTTAGATATAGGCATAGAGAAGGCAGCAGACTCCCCAATCGATAGCGCCAGCGACTGAGACGCCTACAGAGACGCTGACAGAGGCTGCGACTGAGGTAGATAGGGGTAGATATAGGTATAGAGAAGGCAGCAGAACCCCCAATCGACAGCGGCAGCGACTGAGACTCCTACAGAGACGCTGACAGAGACGCCGAATGAGGCAGATAGGGGTAGATATAGGCAGTGAGAAGGCAGCAGACCCCCGCAATCGACGGCGGCAGCGACTGAGACGCCTACAGAGATGCTGAAAGACGCTGCGACGCCGACTGAGGCAGGTAGGGGTAGATATAGGCATATAGAAAGCAGCAGACCCCCCAATCGACAGCGGCAATGACTGAGACGTCTACAGAGATACTGACAGAGGCTACGATGCCGACTGAGGCAGATAGGGGTAGGTATAGGCATAGAGAAGGCTGCCGGCCCCCCAATCGACAGCGGGAAGGACTGAGACGCCCACAGAGATGCTGAAAGAGGCTGCAACGCCGACTGAGGCAGATAGGGGTAGGTATAGGCATATAGAAAGCAGCAGACCCCCCAATCGACAGCGGCAATGACTGAGACACCTACAGAGATACTGACAGAGGCTACGACGCCGACTGAGGCAGATAGGGGTAGGTATAGGCATAGAGAAGGCAGCCGACCCCCCAATCGACAGCGGGAAGGACTGAGACGCCCACAGCGACGCTGACAGAGGCTGCGACGCCGACTGAGACGCCGACTGAGGCAGATAGGGGTAGATATAGGCATAGAGAAGGCAGCAGACCCCCCAATCGACAGCGGCAGCTACTGAGACGCCTACAGAGATGCTGAAAGAGGCTGCAACGCCGACTGAGGCAGATAGGGGTAGGTATAGGCATAGAGAAGGCAGCAGACCTCCCCAATCGACAGCGGCAGCGACTGACACGCCTACAGCAATGCTGACAGAGACGCCGAATGAGGCAGATAGGGGTAGATATAGGCATAGAGAAGGCAGCAGACATCCCAATCGACAGCGGCAGCGACTAAGACACCTACAGATACGCTGACAGAGGATGCGACGCCGACTGAGACGCCGACTGAGGCAGATAGGGGTAGATATAGGCATAGAGAATGTAGCAGACCCCCCTAATCGAAAGCGGAAGGAACTGAGACGCTTTCAGAAACCCTGACAGAGGCTGCAACGCCGACTCAGACGCCGACTGAGACGCCAACTGAGGCAGATATGGGTAGATATAGGCATAGAGAAGGCAGCAGACCCCCCAATCGACAGCGACAGCGACTGAGACGCCTACAGAAACACTGACAGAGGCTGCGACGCCAACTAAGGCAGATGGGGGTAGAAATAGGCACAGAGAAGGCAGCAGACCCTTCAATTGACAGCGGCAGCGACTGACGCGCCTACAGAGACGCTGACAGAGGCTGCGACGCTGACTGAGACGCCGACTGAGGCAGATAGGTGTAGACATAGGCATAGAGAAGGCAGCAGACCTTCCCAATCGACAGCGGCAGCGACTGAGACGCTTACAGAGACGCTGACTGAGGCTGCGACGCCGACTGAGGCAGATAGGGGTAGATATAGGCTTAGAGAAGGCAGCAGACCCCCGCAATCGACGGCGGCAGCGACTGAGACGCCTACAGAGATGCTGACAGACGCTGCGACGCCGACTGAGGCAGGTAGGGGTAGATATAGGCATATAGAAAGCAGCAGACCCCCCAATCGACAGCGGCAATGACTGAGACGCCTACAGAGATACTGACAGAGGCTACGACGCCGACTGAGGCAGATAGGGGTAGGTATAGGCATAGAGAAGGCAGCAGACCTCCCCAATCGACAGCGGCAGCGACTGACACGCCTACAGCAATGCTGACAGAGACGCCGAATGAGGCAGATAGGGGTGGATATAGGCATAGAGAAGGCAGCAGACTCCCCAATCGACGGCGGCAGCGACTGAGACGCCTACAGAGATGCTGACAGACGCTGCGACGCCGACTGAGGCAGGTAGGGGTAGATATAGGCATATAGAAAGCAGCAGACCCCCCAATCGACAGCGGCAATGACTGAGACGCCTACAGAGATACTGACAGAGGCTGCAACGCCGACTGAGGCAGATAGGGGTAGGTATAGGCATAGAGAAGGCAGCAGACCTCCCCAATCGACAGCGGCAGCGACTGACACGCCTACAGCAATGCTGACAGAGACGCCGAATGAGGCAGATAGGGGTGGATATAGGCATAGAGAAGGCAGCAGACTCCCCAATCGATAGCGCCAGCGACTGAGACGCCTACAGAGACGCTGACAGAGGCTGCGACTCCGACTAATTCAGATAGGGGTAGATATAGGCATAGAGAAAGCAGCAGACCCCCCCATTCGACAGCGGCAATGACTGAGACGCCTACAGAGATACTGATAGAGGCTACGACGCCGACTGAGGCAGATAGGGGTAGGTATAGGCATAGAGAAGGCAGCCGACCCCCCAATCGACAGCGGGAAGGACTGAGACGCCCACAGCGACGCTGACAGAGGCTGCAACGCCGACTGAGGCAGATAGGGGTAGATATAGGTATAGAGAAGGAAGCAGACCCCCAATCGACAGCGGCGGCGACTGAGCTGCCTACAGACACGCTGACAGAGGCTGCGACGCCGAATGAGCTAGATAGGGTTAGATATAGGCATAGAGAAGGCAGCAGACCCCCCAATCGACAGCGGCAGCGACTGAGATGCCTACATAGACGCTGAAAGAGGCTTCGAAGACGACAGAGGCTGCGACGCCGACTGGGGCAGATAGGGGTATATATAGGCATAGAGAAGGCAGTAGACCTCCCCAATCGACAGCGGCAGCGACTGACACGCCTACAGAAATGCTGACAAAGGCTGCGACGCCGACTGAGGCAGATAGGGGTAGATGTAGGCATAGAGAAGGCAGCAGACATCCCAATCGACAGCGGCAGCGACTAAGACACCTACAGATACGCTGACAGAGGATGCGACGCCGACTGAGACGCCGACTGAGGCAGATAGGGGTAGATATAGGCATAGAGAAGGTAGCAGACCCCCCTAATCGAAAGCGGCAGCAACTGAGACGCTTTCAGAAACCCTGACAGAGGCTGCAACGCCGACTCAGACGCCGACTGAGACGCCAACTGAGGCAGATATGGGTAGATATAGGCATAGAGAAGGCAGCAGACCCCCCAATCGACGGCGACAGCGACTGAGACGCCTACAGAAACACTGACAGAGGCTGCGACGCCGACTAAGTCAGATAGGGGTAGACATAGGCACAGAGAAGGCAGCAGACCCCTCAATCGACAGCGGCAGCGACTGACGCGCCTACAGAGACACTGACTGAGACGCCGACTGAGGCATATAGGGGTAGATATAGGCATAGAGAAGGCAGCAGACCTTCCCAATCGACAGCGGCAGCGACTGAGACGCTTACAGAGACGCTGACAGAGGCTGCGACGCCGACTGAGACGCCGACTGAGGCAGATAGGGGTAGATATAGGCATAGAGACGGCAGCAGACTCCCCAATCGATAGCGCCAGCGACTGAGACGCCTACAGAGACGCTGACAGAGGCTGCGACTGAGGCAGATAGGGGTAGATATAGGCATAGAGAAGGCAGCAAACCCCCGCAATCGACGGCGGCAGCGACTGAGACAACTACAGAGATGCTGACAGACGCTGCGACGCCGACTGAAGCAGGTAGGGGTAGATATAGGCATAGAGAAAGCAGCAGACCCCCCAATCGACAGCCGCAGCGACTAGGACACCTACAGATACGCTGACAGAGGATGCAACGCCGACTCAGACGCCGACTGAGACGCCAACTGAGGCAGATATGGGTAGATATAGGCATAGAGAAGGCAGCAGACCCCCCAATCGACAGCGACAGCGACTGAGACGCCTACAGAAACACTGACAGAGGCTGCGACGCCAACTAAGGCAGATGGGGGTAGACATAGGCACAGAGAAGGCAGCAGACCCTTCAATTGACAGCGGCAGCGACTGACGCGCCTACAGAGACGCTGACAGAGGCTGCGACGCTGACTGAGACGCCGACTGAGGCAGATAGGTGTAGATATAGGCATAGAGAAGGCAGCAGACCTTCCCAATCGACAGCGGCAGCGACTGAGACGCTTACAGAGACGCTGACTGAGGCTGCGACGCCGACTGAGACGCCGACTGAGGCAGATAGGTTTAGATATAGGCATAGAGAAGGCAGCAGACTCCCCAATCGATAGCGCCAGCGACTGAGACGCGGACAGAGACGCTGACAGAGGCTGCGACTGAGGTAGATAGGGGTAGATATAGGTATAGAGAAGGCAGCAGAACCCCAATCGACAGCGGCAGCGACTGAGACTCCTACAGAGACGCTGACAGAGACGCCGAATGAGGCAGATAGGAGTAGATATAGGCATAGAGAAGGCAGCAGACCCCCGCAATCGACGGCGGCAGCGACTGAGACGCCTACAGAGATGCTCACAGACGCTGCGACGCCGACTGAGGCAGGTAGGGGTAGATATAGGCATATAGAAAGCAGCAGACCCCCCAATCGACAGCGGCAATGACTGAGACGCCTACAGAGATACTGACAGAGGCTACGACGCCGACTGAGGCAGATAGGGGTAGGTATAGGCATAGAGAAGGCAGCCGACCCCCCAATCGACAGCGGGAAGGACTGAGACGCCCACAGCGACGCTGACAGAGGCTGCGACACCGACTGAGACGCCGACTGAGGCAGATAGGGGTAGATATAGGCATAGAGAAGGCAGCAGACCCCCCAATCGACAGCGGCAGCGACTGAGACGCCTACAGCGATGCTGAAAGAGGCTGCAACGCCGACTGAGGCAGATAGGGGTAAGTATAGGCATAGAGAAGGCAGCAGACCTCCCCAATCGACAGCGGCAGCGACTGACACGCCTACAGCAATGCTGACAGAGACGCTGAATGAGGCAGATAGGGGTAGATATAGGCATAGAGAAGGCAGCAGACATCCCAATCGACAGCGGCAGCGACTAAGACACCTACAGATACGCTGACAGAGGATGCGACGCCGACTGAGACGCCGACTGAGGCAGATAGGGGTAGATATAGGCATAGAGAAGGTAGCAGACCCCCCTAATCGAAAGCGGAAGGAACTGAGACGCTTTCAGAAACCCTGACAGCGGCTGCAACGCCGACTCAGACGCCGACTGAGACGCCAACTGAGGTAGATATGGGTAGATATAGGCATAGAGAAGGCAGCAGACCCCCCAATCGACAGCGACAGCGACTGAGACGCCTACAGAAACACTGACAGAGGCTGCGACGCCAACTAAGGCAGATGGGGGTAGACATAGGCACAGAGAAGGCAACAGACCCTTCAATTGACAGCGGCAGCGACTGACGCGCCTACAGAGACGCTGACAGAGGCTGCGACGCTGACTGAGACGCCGACTGAGGCAGATAGGTGTAGATATAGGCGTAGAGAAGGCAGCAGACCTTCCCAATCGACAGCGGCAGCGACTGAGACGCTTACAGAGACGCTGACTGAGGCTGCGACGCCGACTGAGGCAGATAGGGGTAGATATAGGTATAGAGAAGGCAGCAGACCCCCGCAATCGACGGCGGCAGCGACTGAGACGCCTACAGAGATGCTGACAGACGCTGCGACGCCGACTGAGGCAGGTAGGGGTAGATATAGGCATATAGAAAGCAGCAGACCCCAAAATCGACAGCGGCAATGACTGAGACGCCTACAGAGATACTGACAGAGGCTACGACGCCGACTGAGGCAGATAGGGGTAGGTATAGGCATAGAGAAGGCAGCCGACCCCCCAATCGACAGCGGGAAGGACTGAGACGCCCACAGCGACGCTGACAGAGGCTGCGACGCCGACTGAGACGCCGACTGAGGCAGATAGGGGTATATATAGGCATAGAGAAGGCAGCAGACCCCCAATCGACAGCGGCAGCGACTGAGACGCCTACAGAGATGCTGAAAGAGGCTGCAACGCCGACTGAGGCAGATAGGGGTAGGTATAGGCATAGAGAAGGCAGCAGACCTCCCCAATCGACAGCGGCAGCGACTGACACGCCTACAGCAATGCTGACAGAGACGCCGAATGAGGCAGATAGGGGTAGATATAGGCATAGAGAAGGCAGCAGACCCCCCAATCGACAGCGGCAGCGACTAAGACACCTACAGATACGCTGACAGAGGATGCGACGCCGACTGAGACGCCGACTGAGGCAGATAGGGGTAGATATAGGCATAGAGAAGGTAGCAGACCCCCCTAATCGAAAGCGGAAGGAACTGAGACGCTTTCAGAAACCCTGACAGAGGCTGCAACGCCGACTCAGACGCCGACTGAGACGCCAACTGAGGCAGATATGGGTAGATATAGGCATAGAGAAGGCAGCAGACCCCCCAATCGACAGCGACAGCGACTGAGACGCCTACAGAAACACTGACAGAGGCTGCGACGCCAACGAAGGGAGATAGGGGTAGACATAGGCACAGAGAAGGCAGCAGACCCCTCAATCGACAGCGGCAGCGACTAACGCGCCTACAGAGACGCTGACAGAGGCAGCGACGCTGACTGAGACGCCGACTGAGGCAGATAGGGGTAGATATAGGCATAGAGAAGGAAGCAGACCTTCCCAATCGACAGCGGCAGCGACTGAGACGCTTACAGAGACACTGACAGAGGCTGCGACGCCGACTGAGACGCCGACTGAGGCAGATAGGGGTAGATATAGGCATAGAGAAGGCAGCAGAACCCCCAATCGACAGCGGCAGCGACTGAGACGCCTACAGAGATGCTGAAAGAGGCTGCAACGCCGACTGAGGCAGATAGGGGTAGGTATAGGCATAGAGAAGGCAGCTGACCTCCCCAATCGACAGCGGCAGCGACTGACACGCCTACAGCAATGCTGACAGAGACGCCGAATGAGGCAGATAGGGGTAGATATAGGCATAGAGAAGGCAGCAGACTCCCCAATCGATAGCGCCAGCGACTGAGACGCCTACAGAGACGCTGACAGAGGCTGCGACTCCGACTGATTCAGATAGGGGTAGATATAGGCATAGAGAAAGCAGCAGACCCCCCCATTCGACAGCGCCAGCGACTGAGACGCCTACAGAGACGCTGACAGAGGCTGCGACTCCGACTGATTCAGATAGGGGTAGGTATAGGCATAGAGAAGGCAGCCGACCCCCCAATCGACAGCGGGAAGGACTGAGACGCCCACAGCGATGCCCACAGCGACGCCCACAGCGACGCCCACAGCGACGCCCACAGCGACGCTGACAGAGGCTGCGACGCCGACTGAGACGCCGACTGAGGCAGATAGGGGTAGATATAGGCATAGAGAAGGTAGCAGACCCCCCAATCGACAGCGGCAGCGACTGAGACGCCTACAGAGATGCTGAAAGAGGCTGCAACGCCGACTGAGGCAGATAGGGGTAGATATAGGTATAGAGAAGGAAGCAGACCCCCCAATCGACAGCGGCGGCGACTGAGCTGCCTACAGAAACGCTGACAGAGGCTGCGACGCCGAATGAGTTAGATAGGGTTAGATATAGGCATAGAGAAGGCAGCAGACCCCCCAATCGACAGCGGCAGCGACTAACGCGCCTACAGAGACGCTGACAGAGGCAGCGACGCTGACTGAGACGCCGACTGAGGCAGATAGGGGTAGATATAGGCATAGAGAAGGAAGCAGACCTTCCCAATCGACAGCGGCAGCGACTGAGACGCCTACAGAGATGCTGACAGACGCTGCGACGCCGACTGAGGCAGGTAGGGGTAGATATAGGCATATAGAAAGCAGCAGACCCCCCAATCGACAGCGGCAATGACTGAGACGCCTACAGAGATACTGACAGAGGCTACGACGCCGACTGAGGCAGATAGGGGTAGGTATAGGCATAGAGAAGGCAGCCGACCCCCCAATCGACAGCGGGAAGGACTGAGACGGCCACAGCGACGCTGACAGAGGCTGCGACGCCGACTGAGACGCCGACTGAGGCAGATAGGGGTAGATATAGGCATAGAGAAGGCAGCAGACCCCCCAATCGACAGCGGCAGCGACTGAGACGCCTACAGAAACACTGACAGAGGCTGCGACACCGACTAAGGCAGATAGGGGTAGACATAGGCACAGAGAAGGCAGCAGACCCCTCAATCGACAGCGGCAGCGACTGACGCGCCTACAGAGACACTGACAGAGGCTGCGACGCTGACTGAGACGCCGACTGAGGCATATAGGGGTAGATATAGACATAGAGAAGGCAGCAGACCGTCCCAATCGACAGCGGCAGCGACTGAGACGCTTACAGAGACGCTGACAGAGGCTGCGACGCCGACTGAGACGCCGACTGAGGCAGATAGGGGTAGATATAGGCATAGAGACGGCAGCAGACTCCCCAATCGATAGCGCCAGCGACTGAGACGCCTACAGAGACGCTGACAGAGGCTGCGACTGAGGTAGATAGGGGTAGATATAGGTATAGAGAAGGCAGCAGAACCCCCAATCGACAGCGGCAGCGACTGAGGCTCCTACAGAGACGCTGGCAGAGACGCCGAATGAGGCAGATAGGGGTAGATATAGGCATAGAGAAGGCAGCAAACCCCCGCAATCGACGGCGGCAGCGACTGAGACGCCTACAGAGATGCTGACAGACGCTGCGACGCCGACTGAGGCAGGTTGGGGTAGATATAGGCATAGAGAAGGCAGCAGACCCCCCAATCGACAGCCGCAGAGACTAGGACACCTACAGATACGCTGACAGAGGATGCAACGCCGACTCAGACGCCGACTGAGACGCCAACTGAGGCAGATATGGGTAGATATAGGCATAGAGAAGGCAGCAGACCCCCCAATCGACAGCGACAGCGACTGAGACGCCTACAGAAACACTGACAGAGGCTGCGACGCCAACTAAGGCAGATGGGGGTAGACATAGGCACAGAGAAGGCAGCAGACCCTTCAATTGACAGCGGCAGCGACTGACGCGCCTACAGAGACGCTGACAGAGGCTGCGACGCTGACGGAGACGCCGACTGAGGCAGATAGGTGTAGATATAGGCATAGAGAAGGCAGCAGACCTTCCCAATCGACAGCGGCAGCGACTGAGACGCTTACAGAGACGCTGACTGAGGCTGCGACGCCGACTGAGGCAGGTAGGGGTAGATATAGGCATATAGAAAGCAGCAGACCCCCCAATCGACAGCGGCAATGACTGAGACGCCTACAGAGATACTGACAGAGGCTACGACGCCACTGAGGCAGATAGGGGTAGGTATAGGCATAGAGAAGGCAGCCGACCCCCCAATCGACAGCGGGAAGGACTGAGACGCCCACAGCGACGCTGACAGAGGCTGCGACACCGACTGAGACGCCGACTGAGGCAGATAGGGGTAGATATAGGCATAGAGAAGGCAGCAGACCCCCCAATCGACAGCGGCAGCGACTGAGACGCCTACAGAGATGCTGAAAGAGGCTGCAACGCCGACTGAGGCAGATAGGGGTAGGTATAGGCATAGAGAAGGCAGCAGACCTCCCCAATCGACAGCGGCAGCGACTGACACGCCTACAGCAATGCTGACAGAGACGGCGAATGAGGCAGATAGGGGTAGATATAGGCATAGAGAAGGCAGCAGACATCCCAATCGACAGCGGCAGCGACTAAGACACCTACAGATACGCTGACAGAGGATGCGACGCCGACTGAGACGCCGACTGAGGCAGATAGGGGTAGATATAGGCATAGAGAAGGTAGCAGACCCCCCTAATCGAAAGCGGAAGGAACTGAGACGCTTTCAGAAACCCTGACAGAGGCTGCAACGCCGACTCAGACGCCGACTGAGACGCCAACTGAGGTAGATATGGGTAGATATAGGCATAGAGAAGGCAGCAGACCCCCCAATCGACAGCGACAGCGACTGAGACGCCTACAGAAACACTGACAGAGGCTGCGACGCCAACTAAGGCAGATGGGGGTAGACATAGGCACAGAGAAGGCAACAGACCCTTCAATTGACAGCGGCAGCGACTGACGCGCCTACAGAGACGCTGACAGAGGCTGCGACGCTGACTGAGACGCCGACTGAGGCAGATAGGTGTAGATATAGGCGTAGAGAAGGCAGCAGACCTTCCCAATCGACAGCGGCAGCGACTGAGACGCTTACAGAGACGCTGACTGAGGCTGCGACGCCGACTGAGGCAGATAGGGGTAGATATAGGCATAGAGAAGGCAGCAGACCCCCGCAATCGACGGCGGCAGCGACTGAGACGCCTACAGAGATGCTGACAGGCGCTGCGACGCCGACTGAGGCAGGTAGGGGTAGATATAGGCATATAGAAAGCAGCAGACCCCCCAATCGACAGCGGCAATGACTGAGACGCCTACAGAGATACTGACAGAGGCTACGACGCCGACTGAGGCAGATAGGGGTAGGTATAGGCATAGAGAAGGCAGCCGACCCCCCAATCGACAGCGGGAAGGACTGAGACACCCACAGCGACGCTGACAGAGGCTGCGACGCCGACTGAGACGCCGACTGAGGCAGATAGGGGTAGATATAGGCATAGAGAAGGCAGCAGACCCCCAATCGACAGCGGCAGCGACTGAGACGCCTACAGAGATGCTGAAAGAGGCTGCAACGCCGACTGAGGCAGATAGGGGTAGGTATAGGCATAGAGAAGGCAGCAGACCTCCCCAATCGACAGCGGCAGCGACTGACACGCCTACAGCAATGCTGACAGAGACGCCGAATGAGGCAGATAGGGGTAGATATAGGCATAGAGAAGGCAGCAGACCCCCCAATCGACAGCCGCAGAGACTAGGACACCTACAGATACGCTGACAGAGGATGCAACGCCGACTCAGACGCCGACTGAGACGCCAACTGAGGCAGATATGGGTAGATATAGGCATAGAGAAGGCAGCAGACCCCCCAATCGACAGCGACAGCGACTGAGACGCCTACAGAAACACTGACAGAGGCTGCGACGCCAACTAAGGCAGATGGGGGTAGACATAGGCACAGAGAAGGCAGCAGACCCTTCAATTGACAGCGGCAGCGACTGACGCGCCTACAGAGACGCTGACAGAGGCTGCGACGCTGACTGAGACGCCGACTGAGGCAGATAGGTGTAGATATAGGCATAGAGAAGGCAGCAGACCTTCCCAATCGACAGCGGCAGCGACTGAGACGCTTACAGAGACGCTGACTGAGGCTGCGACGCCGACTGAGGCAGGTAGGGGTAGATATAGGCATATAGAAAGCAGCAGACCCCCCAATCGACAGCGGCAATGACTGAGACGCCTACAGAGATACTGACAGAGGCTACGACGCCACTGAGGCAGATAGGGGTAGGTATAGGCATAGAGAAGGCAGCCGACCCCCCAATCGACAGCGGGAAGGACTGAGACGCCCACAGCGACGCTGACAGAGGCTGCGACACCGACTGAGACGCCGACTGAGGCAGATAGGGGTAGATATAGGCATAGAGAAGGCAGCAGACCCCCCAATCGACAGCGGCAGCGACTGAGACGCCTACAGAGATGCTGAAAGAGGCTGCAACGCCGACTGAGGCAGATAGGGGTAGGTATAGGCATAGAGAAGGCAGCAGACCTCCCCAATCGACAGCGGCAGCGACTGACACGCCTACAGCAATGCTGACAGAGACGCCGAATGAGGCAGATAGGGGTAGATATAGGCATAGAGAAGGCAGCAGACATCCCAATCGACAGCGGCAGCGACTAAGACACCTACAGATACGCTGACAGAGGATGCGACGACGACTGAGACGCCGACTGAGGCAGATAGGGGTAGATATAGGCATAGAGAAGGTAGCAGACCCCCCTAATCGAAAGCGGAAGGAACTGAGACGCTTTCAGAAACCCTGACAGAGGCTGCAACGCCGACTCAGACGCCGACTGAGACGCCAACTGAGGTAGATATGGGTAGATATAGGCATAGAGAAGGCAGCAGACCCCCCAATCGACAGCGACAGCGACTGAGACGCCTACAGAAACACTGACAGAGGCTGCGACGCCAACTAAGGCAGATGGGGGTAGACATAGGCACAGAGAAGGCAACAGACCCTTCAATTGACAGCGGCAGCGACTGACGCGCCTACAGAGACGCTGACAGAGGCTGCGACGCTGACTGAGACGCCGACTGAGGCAGATAGGTGTAGATATAGGCGTAGAGAAGGCAGCAGACCTTCCCAATCGACAGCGGCAGCCACTGAGACGCTTACAGAGACGCTGACTGAGGCTGCGACGCCGACTGAGGCAGATAGGGGTAGATATAGGCATAGAGAAGGCAGCAGACCCCCGCAATCGACGGCGGCAGCGACTGAGACGCCTACAGAGATGCTGACAGACGCTGCGACGCCGACTGAGGCAGGTAGGGGTAGATATAGGCATATAGAAAGCAGCAGACCCCCCAATCGACAGCGGCAATGACTGAGACGCCTACAGAGATACTGACAGAGGCTACGACGCCGACTGAGGCAGATAGGGGTAGGTATAGGCATAGAGAAGGCAGCCGACCCCCCAATCGACAGCGGGAAGGACTGAGACGCCCACAGCGACGCTGACAGAGGCTGCGACGCCGACTGAGACGCCGACTGAGGCAGATAGGGGTAGATATAGGCATAGAGAAGGCAGCAGACCCCCAATCGACAGCGGCAGCGACTGAGACGCCTACAGAGATGCTGAAAGAGGCTGCAACGCCGACTGAGGCAGATAGGGGTAGGTATAGGCATAGAGAAGGCAGCAGACCTCCCCAATCGACAGCGGCAGCGACTGACACGCCTACAGCAATGCTGACAGAGACGCCGAATGAGGCAGATAGGGGTAGATATAGGCATAGAGAAGGCAGCAGACATCCCAATCGACAGCGGCAGTGACTAAGACACCTACAGATACGCTTACAGAGGATGCGACGCCGACTGAGACGCCGACTGAGGCAGATAGGGGTAGATATAGGCATAGAGAAGGTAGCAGACCCCCCTAATCGAAAGCGGAAGGAACTGAGACGCTTTCAGAAACCCTGACAGAGGCTGCAACGCCGACTCAGACGCCGACTGAGACGCCAACTGAGGCAGATATGGGTAGATATAGGCATAGAGAAGGCAGCAGACCCCCCAATCGACAGCGACAGCGACTGAGACGCCTACAGAAACACTGACAGAGGCTGCGACGCCAACTAAGGGAGATAGGGGTAGACATAGGCACAGAGAAGGCAGCAGACCCCTCAATCGACAGCGGCAGCGACTAACGCGCCTACAGAGACGCTGACAGAGGCAGCGACGCTGACTGAGACGCCGACTGAGGCAGATAGGGGTAGATATAGGCATAGAGAAGGAAGCAGACCTTCCCAATCGACAGCGGCAGCGACTGAGACGCTTACAGAGACACTGACAGAGGCTGCGACGCCGACTGAGACGCCGACTGAGGCAGATAGGGGTAGATATAGGCATAGAGAAGGCAGCAGAACCCCCAATCGACAGCGGCAGCGACTGAGACGCCTACAGAGATGCTGACAGGGGCTGCAACGCCGACTGAGGCAGATAGGGGTAGGTATAGGCATAGAGAAGGCAGCTGACCTCCCCAATCGACAGCGGCAGCGACTGACACGCCTACAGCAATGCTGACAGAGACGCCGAATGAGGCAGATAGGGGTAGATATAGGCATAGAGAAGGCAGCAGACTCCCCAATCGATAGCGCCAGCGACTGAGACTCCTACAGAGACGCTGACAGAGGCTGCGACTCCGACTGATTCAGATAGGGGTAGATATAGGCATAGAGAAAGCAGCAGACCCCCCCATTCGACAGCGGCAATGACTGAGACGCCTACAGAGATACTGATAGAGGCTACGACGCCGACTGAGGCAGATAGGGGTAGGTATAGGCATAGAGAAGGCAGCCGACCCCCCAATCGACAGCGGGAAGGACTGAGACGCCCACAGCGACGCCCACAGCGACGCCCACAGCGACGCTGACAGAGGCTGCGACGCCGACTGAGACGCCGACTGAGGCAGATAGGGGTAGATATAGGCATAGAGAAGGTAGCAGACCCCCCCATTCGACAGCGGCAATGACTGAGACGCCTACAGAGATACTGACAGAGGCTGCGACTCCGACTGATTCAGATAGGGGTAGATATAGGCATAGAGAAAGCAGCAGACCCCCCCAATCGACAGCGGCAGCGACTGAGACGCCTACAGAGATGCTGAAAGAGGCTGCAACGCCGACTGAGGCAGATAGGGGTAGATATAGGTATAGAGAAGGAAGCAGACCCCCCCAATCGACAGCGGCGGCGACTGAGCTGCCTACAGACACGCTGACAGAGGCTGCGACGCCGAATGAGTTAGATAGGGTTAGATATAGGCATAGAGAAGGCAGCAGACCCCCCAATCGACAGCGGCAGCGACTAACGCGCCTACAGAGACGCTGACAGAGGCAGCGACGCTGACTGAGACGCCGACTGAGGCAGATAGGGGTAGATATAGGCATAGAGAAGGAAGCAGACCTTCCCAATCGACAGCGGCAGCGACTGAGACGCTTACAGAGACACTGACAGAGGCTGCGACGCCGACTGAGACGCCGACTGAGGCAGATAGGGGTAGATATAGGCATAGAGAAGGCAGCAGAACCCCCAATCGACAGCGGCAGCGACTGAGACTCCTACAGAGAGGCTGACAGAGACGCCGAATGAGGCTGACAGAGACGCCGAATGAGGCAGACAGGGGTAGATATAGGCATAGAGAAGGCAGCAGACCCCCGCAATCGACGGCGGCAGCGACTGAGACGCCTACAGAGATGCTAACAGACGCTGCGACGCCGACTGAGGCAGGTAGGGGTAGATATAGGCATATAGAAAGCAGCAGACCCCCCAATCGACAGCGGCAATGACTGAGACGCCTACAGAGATACTGACAGAGGCTACGACGCCGACTGAGGCAGATAGGGGTAGGTATAGGCATAGAGAAGGCAGCCGACCCCCCAATCGACAGCGGGAAGGCCTGAGACGGCCACAGCGACGCTGACAGAGGCTGCGACGCCGACTGAGACGCCGACTGAGGCAGATAGGGGTAGATATAGGCATAGAGAAGGCAGCAGACCCCCCAATCGACAGCGGCAGCGACTGAGACGCCTACAGAAACACTGACAGAGGCTGCGACGCCGACTAAGGCAGATAGGGGTAGACATAGGCACAGAGAAGGCAGCAGACCCCTCAATCGACAGCGGCAGCGACTGACGCGCCTACAGAGACACTGACAGAGGCTGCGACGCTGACTGAGACGCCGACTGAGGCATATAGGGGTAGATATAGACATAGAGAAGGCAGCAGACCGTACCAATCGACAGCGGCAGCGACTGAGACGCTTACAGAGACGCTGACAGAGGCTGCGACGCCGACTGAGACGCCGACTGAGGCAGATAGGGGTAGATATAGGCATAGAGACGGCAGCAGACTCCCCAATCGATAGCGCCAGCGACTGAGACGCCTACAGAGGCGCTGACAGAGGCTGCGACTGAGGTAGATAGGGGTAGATATAGGTATAGAGAAGGCAGCAGAACCCCCAATCGACAGCGGCAGCGACTGAGACTCCTACAGAGACGCTGGCAGAGACGCCGAATGAGGCAGATAGGGGTAGATATAGGCATAGAGAAGGCAGCAAACCCCCGCAATCGACGGCGGCAGCGACTGAGACGCCTACAGAGATGCTGACAGACGCTGCGACGCCGACTGAGGCAGGTTGGGGTAGATATAGGCATAGAGAAGGCAGCAGACCCCCCAATCGACAGCCGCAGAGACTAGGACACCTACAGATACGCTGACAGAGGATGCAACGCCGACTCAGACGCCGACTGAGACGCCAACTGAGGCAGATATTTGTAGATATAGGCATAGAGAAGGCAGCAGACCCCCCAATCGACAGCGACAGCGACTGAGACGCCTACAGAAACACTGACAGAGGCTGCGACGCCGACTGAGGCAGATAGGGGTAGATATAGGCATAGAGAAGGCAGCAGACTCCCCAATCGATAGCGCCAGCGACTGAGACGCCTACAGAGACGCTGACAGAGGCTGCGACTGAGGTAGATAGGGGTAGATATAGGTATAGAGAAGGCAGCAGAACCCCCAATCGACAGCGGCAGCGGCTGAGACTCCTACAGAGACGCTGACAGAGACGCCGAATGAGGCAGGTAGGGGTAGATATAGGCATAGAGAAGGCAGCAGACCCCCGCAATCGACGGCGGCAGCGACTGTGACGCCTACAGAGATGCTGACAGACGCTGCGACGCCGACTGAGGCAGGTAGGGGTAGATATAGGCATATAGAAAGCAGCAGACCCCCCAATCGACAGCGGCAATGACTGAGACGCCTACAGAGATACTGACAGAGGCTACGACGCCGACTGAGGCAGATAGGGGTAGGTATAGGCATAGAGAAGGCAGCCGACCCCCCAATCGACAGCGGGAAGGACTGAGACGCCCACAGCGACGCTGACAGAGGCTGCGACGCCGACTGAGACGCCGACTGAGGCAGATAGGGGTAGATATAGGCATAGAGAAGGCAGCAGACCCCCAATCGACAGCGGCAGCGACTGAGACGCCTACAGAGATGCTGAAAGAGGCTGCAACGCCGACTGAGGCAGATAGGGGTAGGTATAGGCATAGAGAAGGCAGCAGACCTCCCCAATCGACAGCGGCAGCGACTGACACGCCTACAGCAATGCTGACAGAGACGCCGAATGAGGCAGATAGGGGTAGATATAGGCATAGAGAAGGCAGCAGACATCCCAATCGACAGCGGCAGCGACTAAGACACCTACAGATACGCTGACAGAGGATGCGACGCCGACTGAGACGCCGACTGAGGCAGATAGGGGTAGATATAGGCATAGAGAAGGTAGCAGACCCCCCTAATCGAAAGCGGAAGGAACTGAGACGCTTTCAGAAACCCTGACAGAGGCTGCAACGCCGACTCAGACGCCGACTGAGACGCCAACTGAGGCAGATATGGGTAGATATAGGCATAGAGAAGGCAGCAGACCCCCCAATCGACAGCGACAGCGACTGAGACGCCTACAGAAACACTGACAGAGGCTGCGACGCCAACTAAGGGAGATAGGGGTAGACATAGGCACAGAGAAGGCAGCAGACCCCTCAATCGACAGCGGCAGCGACTAACGCGCCTACAGAGACGCTGACAGAGGCAGCGACGCTGACTGAGACGCCGACTGAGGCAGATAGGGGTAGATATAGGCATAGAGAAGGAAGCAGACCTTCCCAATCGACAGCGGCAGCGACTGAGACGCCTACAGAGACACTGACAGAGGCTGCGACGCCGACTGAGACGCCGACTGAGGCAGATAGGGGTAGATATAGGCATAGAGAAGGCAGCAGAACCCCCAATCGACAGCGGCAGCGACTGAGACGCCTACAGAGATGCTGAAAGAGGCTGCAACGCCGACTGAGGCAGATAGGGGTAGGTATAGGCATAGAGAAGGCAGCTGACCTCCCCAATCGACAGCGGCAGCGACTGACACGCCTACAGCAATGCTGACAGAGACGCCGAATGAGGCAGATAGGGGTAGATATAGGCATAGAGAAGGCAGCAGACTCCCCAATCGATAGCGCCAGCGACTGAGACTCCTACAGAGACGCTGACAGAGGCTGCGACTCCGACTGATTCAGATAGGGGTAGATATAGGCATAGAGAAAGCAGCAGACCCCCCCATTCGACAGCGGCAATGACTGAGACGCCTACAGAGATACTGATAGAGGCTACGACGCCGACTGAGGCAGATAGGGGTAGGTATAGGCATAGAGAAGGCAGCCGACCCCCCAATCGACAGCGGGAAGGACTTAGACGCCCACAGCGACGCCCACAGCGACGCCCACAGCGACGCTGACAGAGGCTGCGACGCCGACTGAGACGCCGACTGAGGCAGATAGGGGTAGATATAGGCATAGAGAAGGTAGCAGACCCCCCCATTCGACAGCGGCAATGACTGAGACGCCTACAGAGATACTGACAGAGGCTGCGACTCCGACTGATTCAGATAGGGGTAGATATAGGCATAGAGAAAGCAGCAGACCCCCCCAATCGACAGCGGCAGCGACTGAGACGCCTACAGAGACGCTGAAAGAGGCTGCGACGCCGACTGAGGCAGATAGGGGTAGATATAGGTATAGAGAAGGAAGCAGACCCCCCCAATCGACAGCGGCGGCGACTGAGCTGCCTACAGACACGCTGACAGAGGCTGCGACGCCGAATGAGTTAGATAGGGTTAGATATAGGCATAGAGAAGGCAGCAGACCCCCCAATCGACAGCGGCAGCGACTAACGCGCCTACAGAGACGCTGACAGAGGCAGCGACGCTGACTGAGACGCCGACTGAGGCAGATAGGGGTAGATATAGGCATAGAGAAGGAAGCAGACCTTCCCAATCGACAGCGGCAGCGACTGAGACGCTTACAGAGACACTGACAGAGGCTGCGACGCCGACTGAGACGCCGACTGAGGCAGATAGGGGTAGATATAGGCATAGAGAAGGCAGCAGAACCCCCAATCGACAGCGGCAGCGACTGAGACTCCTACAGAGAGGCTGACAGAGACGCCGAATGAGGCTGACAGAGACGCCGAATGAGGCAGACAGGGGTAGATATAGGCATAGAGAAGGCAGCAGACCCCCGCAATCGACGGCGGCAGCGACTGAGACGCCTACAGAGATGCTAACAGACGCTGCGACGCCGACTGAGGCAGGTAGGGGTAGATATAGGCATATAGAAAGCAGCAGACCCCCCAATCGACAGCGGCAATGACTGAGACGCCTACAGAGATACTGACAGAGGCTACGACGCCGACTGAGGCAGATAGGGGTAGGTATAGGCATAGAGAAGGCAGCCGACCCCCCAATCGACAGCGGGAAGGCCTGAGACGGCCACAGCGACGCTGACAGAGGCTGCGACGCCGACTGAGACGCCAACTGAGGCAGATAGGGGTAGATATAGGCATAGAGAAGGCAGCAGACCCCCCAATCGACAGCGGCAGCGACTGAGACGCCTACAGAAACACTGACAGAGGCTGCGACGCCGACTAAGGCAGATAGGGGTAGACATAGGCATAGAGAAGGCAGCAGACCCCCGCAATCGACGGCGGCAGCGACTGAGACGCCTACAGAGATGCTAACAGACGCTGCGACGCCGACTGAGGCAGGTAGGGGTAGATATAGGCATATAGAAAGCAGCAGACCCCTCAATCGACAGCGGCAGCGACTGACGCGCCTACAGAGACACTGACAGAGGCTGCGACGCTGACTGAGACGCCGACTGAGGCATATAGGGGTAGATATAGACATAGAGAAGGCAGCAGACCGTACCAATCGACAGCGGCAGCGACTGAGACGCTTACAGAGACGCTGACAGAGGCTGCGACGCCGACTGAGACGCCGACTGAGGCAGATAGGGGTAGATATAGGCATAGAGACGGCAGCAGACTCCCCAATCGATAGCGCCAGCGACTGAGACGCCTACAGAGGCGCTGACAGAGGCTGCGACTGAGGTAGATAGGGGTAGATATAGGTATAGAGAAGGCAGCAGAACCCCCAATCGACAGCGGCAGCGACTGAGACTCCTACAGAGACGCTGGCAGAGACGCCGAATGAGGCAGATAGGGGTAGATATAGGCATAGAGAAGGCAGCAGACCCCCCAATCGACAGCCGCAGAGACTAGGACACCTACAGATACGCTGACAGAGGATGCAACGCCGACTCAGACGCCGACTGAGACGCCAACTGAGGCAGATATTTGTAGATATAGGCATAGAGAAGGCAGCAGACCCCCCAATCGACAGCGACAGCGACTGAGACGCCTACAGAAACACTGACAGAGGCTGCGACGCCGACTGAGGCAGATAGGGGTAGATATAGGCATAGAGAAGGCAGCAGACTCCCCAATCGATAGCGCCAGCGACTGAGACGCCTACAGAGACGCTGACAGAGGCTGCGACTGAGGTAGATAGGGGTAGATATAGGTATAGAGAAGGCAGCACAACCCCCAATCGACAGCGGCAGCGGCTGAGACTCCTACAGAGACGCTGACAGAGACGCCGAATGAGGCAGATAGGGGTAGATATAGGCATAGAGAAGGCAGCAGACCCCCGCAATCGACGGCGGCAGCGACTGTGACGCCTACAGAGATGCTGACAGACGCTGCGACGCCGACTGAGGCAGGTAGGGGTAGATATAGGCATATAGAAAGCAGCAGACCCCCCAATCGACAGCGGCAATGACTGAGACGCCTACAGAGATACTGACAGAGGCTACGACGCCGACTGAGGCAGATAGGGGTAGGTATAGGCATAGAGAAGGCAGCCGACCCCCCAATCGACAGCGGGAAGGACTGAGACGCCCACAGAGATGCTGAAAGAGGCTGCAACACCGACTGAGGCAGATAGGGGTAGGTATAGGCATATAGAAAGCAGCAGACCCCCCAATCGACAGCGGCAATGACTGAGACGCATACAGAGATACTGACAGAGGCTACGACGCCGACTGAGGCAGATAGGGGTAGGTATAGGCATAGAGAAGGCAGCCGACCCCCCAATCGACAGCGGGAAGGACTGAGACGCCCACAGCGACGCTGACAGAGGCATCGACGCCGACTGAGACGCCGACTGAGGCAGATAGGGGTAGATATAGGCATAGAGAAGGCAGCAGACCCCCCCAATCGACAGCGGCAATGACTGAGACGCCTACAGAGATACTGACAGAGGCTACGACGCCAACTGAGGCAGATAGGGGTAGGTATAGGCATAGAGAAGGCAGCCGACCCCCCAATCGACAGCGGGAAGGACTGAGACGCCCACAGCGACGCCCACAGCGACGCTGACAGAGGCTGCGACGCCGACTGAGGCAGATAGGGGTAGATATAGGCATAGAGAAGGCAGCAGACCCCCCAATCGACAGCGGCAGCGACTGAGACGCCTACAGAGATGCTGAAAGAGGCTGCAACGCCGACTGAGGCAGATAGGGGTACATATAGGTATAGAGAAGGAAGCAGACCCCCCAATCGACAGCGGCGGCGACTGAGCTGCTTACAGACACGCTGACAGAGGCTGCGACGCCGAATGAGCTAGATAGGGTTAGATATATTCATAGAGAGGGCAGCAGACCCCCCAATCGACAGCGGCAGCGACTGAGATGCCTACATAGACGCTGAAAGAGGCTTCGAAGACGACAGAGGCTGCGACGCCGACTGGGGCAGATAGGGGTATATATAGGCATAGAGAAGGCAGCAGACCTCCCCAATCGACAGCGGCAGCGACTGACACGCCTACAGAAATGCTGACAGAGGCTGCGACGCCGACTGAGGCAGATAGGGGTAGGTATAGGCATATAGAAGGCAGCAGACCTCCCCAATCGACAGCGGCAGCGACTGACACGCCTACAGCAATGCTGACAGAGACGCCGAATGAGGCAGATAGGGGTAGATATAGGCATAGAGAAGGCAGCAGACATCCCAATCGACAGCGGCAGCGACTAAGACACCTACAGATACGCTGACAGAGGATGCGACGCCGACTGAGACGCCGACTGAGGCAGATAGGGGTAGATATAGGCATAGAGAAGGTAGCAGACCCCCCTAATCGAAAGCGGAAGGAACTGAGACGCTTTCAGAAACCCTGACAGAGGCTGCAACGCCGACTCAGACGCCGACTGAGACGCCAACTGAGGCAGATATGGGTAGATATAGGCATAGAGAAGGCAGCAGACCCCCCAATCGACAGCGACAGCGCCTGAGACGCCTACAGAAACACTGACAGAGGCTGCGACGCCAACTAAGGCAGATAGGGGTAGACAGAGGCACAGAGAAGGCAGCAGACCCTTCAATTGACAGCGGCAGCGACTGACGCGCCTACAGAGACGCTGACAGAGGCTGCGACGCTGACTGAGACGCCGACTGAGGCAGATAGGTATAGATATAGGCATAGAGAAGGCAGCAGACCTTCCCAATCGACAGCGGCAGCGACTGAGATGCTTACAGAGACGCTGACTGAGGCTGCGACGCCGACTGAGGCAGATAGGGGTAGATATAGGCATAGAGACGGCAGCAGACCCCCGCAATCGACGGCGGTAGCGACTGAGACGCCTACAGAGATGCTGACAGACGCTGCGACGCCGACTGAGGCAGGTAGGGGTAGATATAGGCATAGAGAAGGAAGCAGACCTTCCCAATCGACAGCGGCAGCGACTGAGACGCTTACAGAGACTCTGATAGAGGCTGCGACGCCGACTGAGACGCCGACTGAGGCAGATAGGGGTAGATATAGGCATAGAGAAGGCAGCAGAACCCCCAATCGACAGCGGCAGCGACTGAGACTCCTACAGAGACGCTGAAAGAGACGCCGAATGAGGCAGATAGGGGTAGATATAGGCATAGAGAAGGCAGCAGACCCCCGCAATCGACGGCGGCAGCGACTGAGACGCCTACAGAGATGCTGACAGACGCTGCGACGCCGACTGAGGCAGGTAGGGGTAGATATATTCATATAGAAAGCAGCAGACCCCCCAATCGACAGCGGCAATGACTGAGACGCCTACAGAGATACTGACAGAGGCTACGACGCCGACTGAGGCAGATAGGGGTAGGTATAGGCAGAGAGAAGGCAGCCGACCCCCCAATCGACAGCGGGAAGGACTGAGACGCCCACAGCGACGCTGACAGAGGCTGCGACGCCGACTGAGACGCCGACTGAGGCAGATAGGGGTAGATATAGGCATAGAGAAGGCAGCAGACCCCCCAATCGACAGCGGCAGCGACTGAGACGCCTACAGAGATGCTGAAAGAGGCTGCAACGCCGACTGAGGCAGATAGGGGTAGGTATAGGCATAGAGAAGGCAGCAGACCTCCCCAATCGACAGCGGCAGCGACTGAGACGCTTACAGAGACACTGACAGAGGCTGCGACGCCGACTGAGACGCCGACTGAGGCAGATAGGGGTAGATATAGGCATAGAGAAGGCAGCAGAACCCCCAATCGACAGCGACAGCGACTGAGACGCCTACAGAAACACTGACAGAGGCTGCGACGCCAACTAAGGCAGATAGGGGTAGACATAGGCACAGAGAAGGCAGCAGACCCCTCAATCGACAGCGGCAGCGACTAACGCGCCTACAGAGACGCTATCAGAGGCAGCGACGCTGACTGGGACGCCGACTGAGGCAGATAGGGGTAGGTATAGGCATAGAGAAGGAAGCAGACCTTCCCAATCGACAGCGGCAGCGACTGAGACGCTTACAGAGACACTGACAGAGGTTGCGACGCCGACTGAGACGCCGACTGAGGCAGATAGGGGTAGATATAGGCATAGAGAAGGCAGCAGACCCCCCAATCGACAGCGGCAGCGACTGAGACTCCTACAGAGACGCTGACAGAGACGCCGAATGAGGCAGATAGGGGTAGATATAGGCATAGAGAAGGCAGCAGACCCCCGCAATCGACGGCGGGAAGGACTGAGACGCCCACAGCGACGCTGACAGAGGCTGCGACGCCGACTGAGACGCCGACTGAGGCAGATAGGGGTAGATATAGGCATAGAGAAGGCAGCAGACCCCCCAATCGACAGCGGCAATGACTGAGACGCCTACAGAAACACTGACAGAGGCTGCGACGCCATTTAAGGCAGATAGGGGTAGATATAGGCATAGAGAAGGCAGCAGACCCCCGCAATCGACGGCGGCAGCGACTGAGACGCCTACAGAGATGCTGACAGACGCTGCGACGCCCACTGAGGCAGGTAGGGGTAGATATAGGCATAGAGAAGGCAGCAGACCCCCCAATCGACAGCGGCAGAGGCTGAGACGCCTACAGAGACGCTGACAGAGGCTGCGACGCCGACTGAGACGCCGACTGAGGCAGATAGGGGTAGATATAGGCATAGAGAAGGCAGCAGACCCCTCAATCGATAGCGGCAGCGAATGAGACGCCTACAGAGACGCTGACAGAGACTGCGACTCCGACTGATTCACATAGTAAATATAGCCATAGAGAAGGCAGTAGACCCACCAATCGACAGAGGCAATGACTGAGGCGCCTACAGAGATACTGACAGAGGCTACGACGCCGACTGAGGCAGATAGAGGTAGGTATAGGCATAGAGAAGGCTGCCGACCCCCCAATCGACAGCGGGAAGGACTGAGATGCCCACAGCGACGCCCACAGCGTCGCCCACAGCGACGCTGACAGAGGCTGCGACGCCGACTGAGGCAGATAGGGGTAGATATAGGCATAGAGAAGGCAGCAGACCCCCAATCGACAGCGGCAGCGACTGAGACGCCTACAGAGATGCTGAAAGAGGCTGCGACGCCGACTGAGGCAGATAGGGGTAGATATAGGTATAGAGAAGGCAGCAGACCCCCCAATCGACAGCGGCGGCGACTGAGCTGCCTACAGACAGGCTGACAGAGGCTGCGACGCCGAATGAGCTAGAAAGGGTTAGATATAGGCATAGAGAAGGCAGCAGACACCCCAATCGACAGAGGCAGCGACTGAGATGCCTACATAGACGCTGAAAGAGGCTTCGAAGACGACAGAGGCTGCGACGCCGACTGAGACGCCGACTGAGGCAGATAGGGGTAGATATAGGCATAGATAAGGCAGCAGACCCCCCAAATCGACAGCGGTACCGACTGAGACGCCTTCAGAGACGCTTACAGAGGCTGCGATGCCGACTGAGACGCCGACTAAGGCAGATAGGGGTAGATATAGGCACAGAGAAGGCAGCAGACCCCCCCAATCGACAGCGGCAGCGACTGAGACGCCTACATAGATGCTGACAGAGGCTGCGACGCCGAATGAGCTAGATGGGGGTAGATATAGGCATAGAGAAGGCAGCAGACGCTGAAAGAGGCTTCGAAGACGACAGAGGCTACGACGCCGACTGATACGCTGACTGAGGCAGATAGGGGTAGATATAGGCATAGAGAAGGGAGCAGACCCCCCAATCGACAGCGGCAGCGACTAAAGCGCCTACAGAGATGCTGACAGAGGCTGCGATGCCGACTGAGACGCCGACTGAGGCAGATAGGGGTAGATATAGGCACAGAGAAGGCAGCAGACCCCCCAATCGACAGCGGCAGCGACTGAGACGCCTACAGAGATGCTGAAAGAGGCTGCAACGCCGACTGAGGCAGATAGGGGTAGATATACGTATAGAGAAGGCAGCAAACCCCCCCAATCGACAGCGGCGGCGACTGAGCTGCCTACAGACACGCTGACAGAGGCTGCGACGCCGAATGAGCTAGATAGGGTTAGATATAGGCATAGAGAAGGCAGCAGACCCCCCAATCGACAGCGGCAGCGACTGAGATGCCTACATAGACGCTGAAAGAGGCTTCGAAGACGATAGAGGCTGCGACGCCGACTGGGGCAGATAGGGGTAGATATAGGCATAGAGAACGCAGCAGACATCCCAATCGACAGCCGCAGCGACTAAGACACCTACATATACGCTGACAGAGGATGCAATGCCGACTCAGACGCCGACTGAGACGCCAACTGAGGCAGATATGGGTAGATATAGGCATAGAGAAGGCAGCAGACCCCCCAATCGACAGCGGGAAGGACTGAGACGCCCACAGCGGCGCCCACAGCGACGCCCACAGCGACGCTGACAGAGGCTGCGACGCCGACTGAGACGCCGACTGAGGCAGATAGGGGTAGATATAGGCATAGAGAAGGCAGCAGACCTCCCCAATCGACAGCGGCAGCGACTGAGACGCTTACAGAGACACTGACAGAGGCTGCGACGCCGACTGAGACGCCGACTGAGGCA
The DNA here is from genome assembly GCA_920105625.2 of Clusia tigrina. Classification (NCBI taxonomy): domain Eukaryota; kingdom Metazoa; phylum Arthropoda; class Insecta; order Diptera; family Clusiidae; genus Clusia; species Clusia tigrina. The sequence continues at coordinate 91,794,400 of OV050031.1, forward strand.
GATAGGGGTAGATATAGGCATAGAGAAGGCAGCAGAACCCCCAATCGACAGCGACAGCGACTGAGACGCCTACAGAAACACTGACAGAGGCTGCGACGCCAACTAAGGCAGATAGGGGTAGACATAGGCACAGAGAAGGCAGCAGACCCCTCAATCGACAGCGGCAGCGACTAACGCGCCTACAGAGACGCTGACAGAGGCAGCGACGCTGACTGGGACGCCGACTGAGGCAGATAGGGGTAGGTATAGGCATAGAGAAGGAAGCAGACCTTCCCAATCGACAGCGGCAGCGACTGAGACGCTTACAGAGACACTGACAGAGGTTGCGACGCCGACTGAGACGCCGACTGAGGCAGATAGGGGTAGATATAGGCATAGAGAAGGCAGCAGAACCCCCAATCGACAGCGGCAGCGACTGAGACTCCTACAGAGACGCTGACAGAGACGCCGAATGAGGCAGATAGGGGTAGATATAGGCATAGAGAAGGCAGCAGACCCCCGCAATCGACGGCGGGAAGGACTGAGACGCCCACAGCGACGCTGACAGAGGCTGCGACGCCGACTGAGACGCCGACTGAGGCAGATAGGGGTAGATATAGGCATAGAGAAGGCAGCAGACCCCCCAATCGACAGCGGCAATGACTGAGACGCCTACAGAAACACTGACAGAGGCTGCGACGCCATTTAAGGCAGATAGGGGTAGATATAGGCATAGAGAAGGCAGCAGACCCCCGCAATCGACGGCGGCAGCGACTGAGACGCCTACAGAGATGCTGACAGACGCTGCGACGCCGACTGAGGCAGGTAGGGGTAGATATAGGCATAGAGAAGGCAGCAGACCCCCAATCGACAGCGGCAGAGGCTGAGACGCCTACAGAGACGCTGACAGAGGCTGTGACGCCGACTGAGACGCCGACTGAGGCAGATAGGGGTAGATATAGGCATAGAGAAGGCAGCAGACTCCCCAATCGATAGCGCCAGCGACTGAGACGCCTACAGAGACGCTGACAGAGGCTGCGACTCCGACTGATTCAGATAGGGGTAGATATAGGCATAGAGAAAGCAGCAGACCCCCCAATCGACAGCGGCAATGACTCAGGCGCCCACAGCGACGCTGACAGAGGCTGCGACGCCGACTGAGACGCCGACTGAGGCAGATAGGGGTAGATATAGGCATAGAGAAGGCAGCAGACCCCCCAATCGACAGCGGCAGCGACTGAGACGCCTACAGAGATGCTGAAAGAGGCTGCAACGCCGACTGAGGCAGATAGGGGTAGGTATAGGCATAGAGAAGGCAGCAGACCTCCCCAATCGACAGCGGCAGCGACTGAGACGCTTACAGAGACACTGACAGAGGCTGCGACGCCGACTGAGACGTAGACTGAGGCAGATAGGGGTAGATATAGGCATAGAGAAGGCAGCAGAACCCCCAATCGACAGCGACAGCGACTGAGACGCCTACAGAAACACTGACAGAGGCTGCGACGCCAACTAAGGCAGATAGGGGTAGACATAGGCACAGAGAAGGCAGCAGACCCCTCAATCGACAGCGGCAGCGACTAACGCGCCTACAGAGACGCTATCAGAGGCAGCGACGCTGACTGGGACGCCGACTGAGGCAGATAGGGGTAGGTATAGGCATAGAGAAGGCAGCAGACCTTCCCAATCGACAGCGGCAGCGACTGAGACGCCTACAGAGACACTGACAGAGGTTGCGACGCCGACTGAGACGCCGACTGAGGCAGATAGGGGTAGATATAGGCATAGAGAAGGCAGCAGAACCCCCAATCGACAGCGGCAGCGACTGAGACTCCTACAGAGACGCTGACAGAGACGCCGAATGAGGCAGATAGGGGTAGATATAGGCATAGAGAAGGCAGCAGACCCCCGCAATCGACGGCGGGAAGGACTGAGACGCCCACAGCGACGCTGACAGAGGCTGCGACGCCGACTGAGACGCCGACTGAGGCAGATAGGGGTAGATATAGGCATAGAGAAGGCAGCAGACCCCCCAATCGACAGCGGCAATGACTGAGACGCCTACAGAAACACTGACAGAGGCTGCGACGCCATTTAAGGCAGATAGGGGTAGATATAGGCATAGAGAAGGCAGCAGACCCCCGCAATCGACGGCGGCAGCGACTGAGACGCCTACAGAGATGCTGACAGACGCTGCGACGCCGACTGAGGCAGATAGGGGTAGATATAGGCATAGAGAAGGCAGCAGACCCCCCAATCGACAGCGGCAGAGGCTGAGACGCCTACAGAGACGCTGACAGAGGCTGCGACGCCGACTGAGACGCCGACTGAGGCAGATAGGGGTAGATATAGGCATAGAGAAGGCAGCAGACCCCCCAATCGACAGCGGCAGCGACTGAGACGCCTACAGAGACGCTGACAGAGACTGCGACTCCGACTGATTCACATAGGGGTAAATATAGCCATAGAGAAGGCAGTAGACCCCCCAATCGACAGCGGCAATGACTGAGGCGCCTACAGAGATACTGACAGAGGCTACGACGCCGACTGAGGCAGATAGAGGTAGGTATAGGCATAGAGAAGGCTGCCGACCCCCCAATCGACAGCGGGAAGGACTGAGATGCCCACAGCGACGCCCACAGCGTCGCCCACAGCGACGCTGACAGAGGCTGCGACGCCGACTGAGGCAGATAGGGGTAGATATAGGCATAGAGAAGGCAGCAGACCCCCAATCGACAGCGGCAGCGACTGAGACGCCTACAGAGATGCTGAAAGAGGCTGCGACGCCGACTGAGGCAGATAGGGGTAGATATAGGTATAGAGAAGGCAGCAGACCCCCCAATCGACAGCGGCGGCGACTGAGCTGCCTACAGACAGGCTGACAGAGGCTGCGACGCCGAATGAGCTAGAAAGGGTTAGATATAGGCATAGAGAAGGCAGCAGACACCCCAATCGACAGAGGCAGCGACTGAGATGCCTACATAGACGCTGAAAGAGGCTTCGAAGACGACAGAGGCTGCGACGCCGACTGAGACGCCGACTGAGGCAGATAGGGGTAGATATAGGCACAGAGAAGGCAGCAGACCCCCCCAATCGACAGCGGCAGCGACTGAGACGCCTACATAGATGCTGACAGAGGCTGCGACGCCGAATGAGCTAGATGGGGGTAGATATAGGCATAGAGAAGGCAGCAGACGCTGAAAGAGGCTTCGAAGACGACAGAGGCTACGACGCCGACTGATACGCTGACTGAGGCAGATAGGGGTAGATATAGGCATAGAGAAGGGAGCAGACCCCCCAATCGACAGCGGCAGCGACTAAAGCGCCTACAGAGATGCTGACAGAGGCTGCGATGCCGACTGAGACGCCGACTGAGGCAGATAGGGGTAGATATAGGCACAGAGAAGGCAGCAGACCCCCCAATCGACAGCGGCAGCGACTGAGACGCCTACAGAGATGCTGACAGAGGCTGCAACGCCGACTGAGGCAGATAGGGGTAGATATACGTATAGAGAAGGCAGCAAACCCCCCCAATCGACAGCGGCGGCGACTGAGCTGCCTACAGACACGCTGACAGAGGCTGCGACGCCGAATGAGCTAGATAGGGTTAGATATAGGCATAGAGAAGGCAGCAGACCCCCCAATCGACAGCGGCAGCGACTGAGATGCCTACATAGACGCTGAAAGAGGCTTCGAAGACGATAGAGGCTGCGACGCCGACTGGGGCAGATAGGGGTAGATATAGGCATAGAGAACGCAGCAGACATCCCAATCGACAGCCGCAGCGACTAAGACACCTACATATACGCTGACAGAGGATGCAATGCCGACTCAGACGCCGACTGAGACGCCAACTGAGGCAGATATGGGTAGATATAGGCATAGAGAAGGCAGCAGACCCCCCAATCGACAGCGGGAAGGACTGAGACGCCCACAGCGGCGCCCACAGCGACGCCCACAGCGACGCTGACAGAGGCTGCGACGCCGACTGAGACGCCGACTGAGGCAGATAGGGGTAGATATAGGCATAGAGAAGGCAGCAGACCTCCCCAATCGACAGCGGCAGCGACTGAGACGCTTACAGAGACACTGACAGAGGCTGCGACGCCGACTGAGACGCCGACTGAGGCAGATAGGGGTAGATATAGGCATAGAGAAGGCAGCAGAACCCCCAATCGACAGCGACAGCGACTGAGACGCCTACAGAAACACTGACAGAGGCTGCGACGCCAACTAAGGCAGATAGGGGTAGACATAGGCACAGAGAAGGCAGCAGACCCCTCAATCGACAGCGGCAGCGACTAACGCGCCTACAGAGACGCTGACAGAGGCAGCGACGCTGACTGGGACGCCGACTGAGGCAGATAGGGGTAGGTATAGGCATAGAGAAGGAAGCAGACCTTCCCAATCGACAGCGGCAGCGACTGAGACGCTTACAGAGACACTGACAGAGGTTGCGACGCCGACTGAGACGCCGACTGAGGCAGATAGGGGTAGATATAGGCATAGAGAAGGCAGCAGACCCCCCAATCGACAGCGGCAGCGACTGAGACTCCTACAGAGACGCTGACAGAGACGCCGACTGAGGCAGATAGGGGTAGATATAGGCATAGAGAAGGCAGCAGACCCCCGCAATCGACGGCGGGAAGGACTGAGACGCCCACAGCGACGCTGACAGAGGCTGCGACGCCGACTGAGACGCCGACTGAGGCAGATAGGGGTAGATATAGGCATAGAGAAGGCAGCAGACCCCCCAATCGACAGCGGCAATGACTGAGACGCCTACAGAAACACTGACAGAGGCTGCGACGCCATTTAAGGCAGATAGGGGTAGATATAGGCATAGAGAAGGCAGCAGACCCCCGCAATCGACGGCGGCAGCGACTGAGACGCCTACAGAGATGCTGACAGACGCTGCGACGCCGACTGAGGCAGGTAGGGGTAGATATAGGCATAGAGAAGGCAGCAGACCCCCCAATCGACAGCGGCAGAGGCTGAGACGCCTACAGAGACGCTGACAGAGGCTGTGACGCCGACTGAGACGCCGACTGAGGCAGATAGGGGTAGATATAGGCATAGAGAAGGCAGCAGACTCCCCAATCGATAGCGCCAGCGACTGAGACGCCTACAGAGACGCTGACAGAGGCTGCGACTCCGACTGATTCAGATAGGGGTAGATATAGGCATAGAGAAAGCAGCAGACCCCCCAATCGACAGCGGCAATGACTCAGGCGCCTACAGAGATACTGACAGAGGCTACGACGCCGACTGAGGCAGATAGAGGTAGGTATAGGCATAGAGAAGGCTGCCGACCCCCCAATCGACAGCGGGAAGGACTGAGATGCCCACAGCGACGCCCACAGCGTCGCCCACAGCGACGCTGACAGAGGCTGCGACGCCGACTGAGGCAGATAGGGGTAGATATAGGCATAGAGAAGGCAGCAGACCCCCAATCGACAGCGGCAGCGACTGAGACGCCTACAGAGATGTTGAAAGAGGCTGCGACGCCGACTGAGGCAGATAGGGGTAGATATAGGTATAGAGAAGGCAGCAGACTCCCCAATCGACAGCGGCGGCGACTGAGCTGCCTACAGACAGGCTGACAGAGGCTGCGACGCCGAATGAGCTAGAAAGGGTTAGATATAGGCATAGAGAAGGCAGCAGACACCCCAATCGACAGAGGCAGCGACTGAGATGCCTACATAGACGCTGAAAGAGGCTTCGAAGACGACAGAGGCTGCGACGCCGACTGAGGCAGATAGGGGTAGATATAGGCATAGATAAGGCAGCAGACCCCCCAAATCGACAGCGGTACCGACTGAGACGCCTTCAGAGACGCTTACAGAGGCTGCGATGCCGACTGAGACGCCGACTAAGGCAGATAGGGGTAGATATAGGCACAGAGAAGGCAGCAGACCCCCCCAATCGACAGCGGCAGCGACTGAGACGCCTACATAGATGCTGACAGAGGCTGCGACGCCGAATGAGCTAGATGGGGGTAGATATAGGCATAGAGAAGGCAGCAGACGCTGAAAGAGGCTTCGAAGACGACAGAGGCTACGACGCCGACTGATACGCTGACTGAGGCAGATAGGGGTAGATATAGGCATAGAGAAGGGAGCAGACCCCCCAATCGACAGCGGCAGCGACTAAAGCGCCTACAGAGATGCTGACAGAGGCTGCGATGCCGACTGAGACGCCGACTGAGGCAGATAGGGGTAGATATAGGCACAGAGAAGGCAGCAGACCCCCCAATCGACAGCGGCAGCGACTGAGACGCCTACAGAGATGCTGAAAGAGGCTGCAACGCCGACTGAGGCAGATAGGGGTAGATATACGTATAGAGAAGGCAGCAAACCCCCCAATCGACAGCGGCGGCGACTGAGCTGCCTACAGACACGCTGACAGAGGCTGCGACGCCGAATGAGCTAGATAGGGTTAGATATAGGCATAGAGAAGGCAGCAGACCCCCCAATCGACAGCGGCAGCGACTGAGATGCCTACATAGACGCTGAAAGAGGCTTCGAAGACGATAGAGGCTGCGACGCCGACTGGGGCAGATAGGGGTAGATATAGGCATAGAGAACGCAGCAGACATCCCAATCGACAGCCGCAGCGACTAAGACACCTACATATACGCTGACAGAGGATGCAATGCCGACTCAGACGCCGACTGAGACGCCAACTGAGGCAGATATGGGTAGATATAGGCATAGAGAAGGCAGCAGACCCCCCAATCGACAGCGGGAAGGACTGAGACGCCCACAGCGGCGCCCACAGCGACGCCCACAGCGACGCTGACAGAGGCTGCGACGCCGACTGAGACGCCGACTGAGGCAGATAGGGGTAGATATAGGCATAGAGAAGGCAGCAGACCCCCCAATCGACAGCGGCAGCGACTGAGACGCCTACAGAGATGCTGAAAGAGGCTGCAACGCCGACTGAGGCAGATAGGGGTAGGTATAGGCATAGAGAAGGCAGCAGACCTCCCCAATCGACAGCGGCAGCGACTGACACGCCTACAGAAATGTTGACAGAGACGCCGAATGAGGCAGATAGGGGTAGATATAGGCATAGAGAAGGCAGCAGACATCCCAATCGACAGCGGCAGCGACTAAGACACCTACAGATACGCTGACAGAGGATGCGACGCCGACTGAGACGCCGACTGAGGCAGATAGGGGTAGATATAGGCATAGAGAAGGTAGCAGACCCCCCTAATCGAAAGCGGAAGGAACTGAGACGCTTTCAGAAACCCTGACAGAGGCTGCAACGCCGACTCAGACGCCGACTGAGACGTCAACTGAGTCAGATATGGGTAGATATAGGCATAGAGAAGGCAGCAGACCCCCCAATCGACAGCGACAGCGACTGAGACGCCTACAGAAACACTGACAGAAGCTGCGACGCCAACTAAGGCAGATAGGGGTAGACATAGGCACAGAGAAGGCAGCAGACCCCTCAATCGACAGCGGCAGCGACTAACGCGCCTACAGAGACTCTGACAGAGGCTGCGACGCTGACTGAGACGCCGACTGAGGCAGATAGGGGTAGATATAGGCATAGAGAAGAAAGCAGACCTTCCCAATCGACAGCGGCAGCGACTGAGACGCTTACAGAGACACTGACAGAGGCTGCGACGCCGACTGAGACGCCGACTGAGGCAGATAGTGGTAGATATAGGCGTAGAGAAGGCAGCAGACCTCCCCAATCGACAGCGGCAGCGACTGAGACGCCTACAGAGCCGCCGACTGAGACCACGACTGAGGTAGATAGATGTAGATATAGGTATAGAGAATGCAGCAGAACCCCTAATCGACAGTGGCAGCGATTGAGACTCCTACAGAGGCGCTGACAGAGACGCCGAATGAGGCAGGTAGGGGTAGATATAGGCATAGAGAAGGCATCAGACCCCCCAATCGACAGCGGCAGAGGCTGAGACGCCTACAGAGACGCTGACAGAGGCTGCGACGCCGACTGAGACGCCGACTGAGGCAGATAGGGGTAGATATAGGCATAGAGAAGGCAGCAGACTCCCCAATCGATAGCGCCAGCGACTGAGACGCCTACAGAGACGCTGACAGAGGCTGCGACGCCGACTGAGACGCCGACTGAGGCAGATAGGGGTAGATATAGGCATAGAGAAGGCAGCAGACTCCCCAATCGATAGCGCCAGCGACTGAGACACCTACAGAGACGCTGACAGAGGCTGCGACTCAGATAGATAGGGGTAGATATAGGTATAGAGAAGGCAGCAGAACCCCCAATCGACAGCGGCAGCGACTGAGACTCCTACAGAGACGCTGACAGAGACGCCGAATGAGGCAGATAGGGGTAGATATAGGCATAGAGAAGGCAGCAGACCACCGCAATCGACGGCGGCAGCGACTGAGACGCCTACAGAGATGCTGACAGACGCTGCGACGCCGACTGAGGCAGGTAGGGGTAGATATAGGCATAGAGAAGGCAGCAGACCCCCCAATCGACAGCGGCAATGACTGAGACGCCTACAGAGACGCTGACAGAGGCTGCAACGCCGAATGAGGCAGATAAGGGTAGGTGTAGGCATACAGAAAGCAGCAGACCCCCCAATCGACAGCGGCAATGACTGAGACGCCTACAGAGATACTGACAGGGGCTACGACGCCGACTGAGGCAGATAGGGGTAGGTATAGGCATAGAGAAGGCAGCAGACCCCCCAATCGACAGCGGGAAGGACTGAGACGCCCACAGCGACGCCCACAGCGACGCTGACAGAGGCTGCGACGCCGACTGAGACGCCGACTGAGGCAGATAGGGGTAGATATAGGCATAGAGAAGGCAGCAGACCCCCCAATCGACAGCGGCAGCGACTGAGACGCCTACAGAGATGCTGAAAGAGGCTGCAACGCCGACTGAGGCAGATAAGGGTAGGTATAGGCATAGAGAAACCAGCAGACCTCCCCAATCGACAGCGGCAGCGACTGACACGCCTACAGAAATGCTGACAGAGTCGCCGAATGAGGCAGATAGGGGTAGATATAGGCATAGAGAAGGCAGCAGACATCCCAATCGACAGCGGCAGCGACTAAGACACCTACAGATACGCTGACAGAGGCTGCGACGCCGACTGAGACGCCGACTGAGGCAGATAGGGGTAGATATAGGCATAGAGAAGGCAGCAGACCCCCAATCGACAGCGGCAGCGACTGAGACGCCTACAGAGATGCTGAAAGAGGCTGCGACGCCGACTGAGGCAGATAGGGGTAGATAGAGGTATAGAGAAGGCAGCAGACCCCCGAATCGACAGCGGCGGCGGCGACTGAGCTGCCTACAGACAAGCTGACAGAGGCTGCGACGCCGAATGAGCTAGAAAGGGTTAGATATAGGCATAGAGAAGGCAGCAGACCCCCCAATCGACAGAGGCAGCGACTGAGATGCCTACATAGACGCTGAAAGAGGCTTCGAAGACGACAGAGGCTGCGACGCCGACTGAGACGCCGACTGAGGCAGATAGGGGTAGATATAGGCATAGATAAGGCAGCAGACCCCCCAAATCGACAGCGGTACCGACTGAGACGCCTTAAGAGACGCATACAGAGGCTGCGATGCCGACTGAGACGCCGACTAAGGCAGATAGGGGTAGATATAGGCACAGAGAAGGCAGCAGACCCCCCCAATCGACAGCGGCAGCGACTGAGACGCCTACATAGATGCTGACAGAGGCTGCGACGCCGAATGAGCTAGATGGGGGTAGATATAGGCATAGAGAAGGCAGCAGACCCCCCAATCGACAGCGGCAGCGACTGAGATGCCTACAGAGACGCTGAAAGAGGCTTCGAAGACGACAGAGGCTACAACGCCGACTAAGACGCTGACTGAGGCAGATAGGGGTAGATATAGGCATAGAGAAGGCAGCAGACCCCCCAATCGACAGCGGCAGCGACTAAAACGCCTACAGAGATGCTGACAGAGGCTGCGATGCCGACTGAGACGCCGACTGAGGCAGATAGGGGTAGATATAGGCACAGAGAAGGCAGCAGACCCCCCAATCGACAGCGGCAGCGACTGAGACGCCTACAGAGATGCTGAAAGAGGCTGCAACGCCGACTGAGGCAGATAGGGGTAGATATACGTATAGAGAAGGCAGCAAACCCCCCCAATCGACAGCGGCGGCGACTGAGCTGCCTACAGACACGCTGACAGAGGCTGCGACGCCGAATGAGCTAGATAGGGTTAGATATAGGCATAGAGAAGGCAGCAGACCCCCCAATCGACAGCGGCAGCCACTGAGATGCCTACATAGACGCTGAAAGAGGCTTCGAAGACGATAGAGGCTGCGACGCCGACTGGGGCAGATAGGGGTAGATATAGGCATAGAGAAGGCAGCAGACATCCCAATCGACAGCCGCAGCGACTAAGACACCTACATATACGATGACAGAGGATGCAATGCCGACTCAGACGCCGACTGAGACGCCAACTGAGGCAGATATGGGTAGATATAGGCATAGAGAAGGCAGCAGACCCCCCAATCGACAGCGGGAAGGACTGAGACGCCCACAGCAACGCCCACAGCGACGCCCACAGCGACGCTGACAGAGGCTGCGACGCCGACTGAGACGCCGACTGAGGCAGATAGGGGTAGATATAGGCATAGAGAAGGCAGCAGACCCCCCAATCGACAGCGGCAGCGACTGAGACGCCTACAGAGATGCTGAAAGAGGCTGCAACGCCGACTGAGGCAGATAGGGGTAGGTATAGGCATAGAGAAGGCAGCAGACCTCCCCAATCGACAGCGGCAGCGACTGACACGCCTACAGAAATGTTGACAGAGACGCCGAATGAGGCAGATAGGGGTAGATATAGGCATAGAGAAGGCAGCAGACATCCCAATCGACAGCGGCAGCGACTAAGACACCTACAGATACGCTGACAGAGGATGCGACGCCGACTGAGACGCCGACTGATTCAGATAGGGGCAGATATAGGCATAGAGAAGGTAGCAGACCCCCCTAATCGAAAGCGGAACGAACTGAGACGCTTTCAGAAACCCTGACAGAGGCTGCAACGCCGACTCAGACGCCGACTGAGACGCCAACTGAGGCAGATATGGGTAGATATAGGCATAGAGAAGGCAGCAGACCCCCCAATCAACAGCGGCAGCGACTGAGACGCCTACAGAAACACTGACAGAGGCTGCGACGCCAACTAAGGCAGATAGGGGTAGACATAGGCACAGAGAAGGCAGCAGACCCCTCAATCGACAGCGGCAGCGACTAACGCGCCTACAGAGACGCTGACAGAGGCAGCGACGCTGACCGAGACGCCGACTGAGGCAGATAGAGGTAGATATAGGCATAGAGAAGGCAGCAGACCTCCCCAATCGACAGCGGCAGCGACTGAGACGCCTACAGAGCCGCCGACTGAGACCACGACTGAGGTAGATAGGGGTAGATATAGGTATAGAGAATGCAGCAGAACCCCTAATCGACAGTGGCAGCGATTGAGACTCCTACAGAGGCGTTGACAGAGACGCCGAATGAGGCAGATAGGGGTAGATATAGGCATAGAGAAGGCAGCAGACCCCCGCAATCGACGGCGGCAGCGACTGAGACGCCTACAGAGATGCTGACAGACGCTGCGACGCCGACTGAGGCAGGTAGGGGTAGATATAGGCATAGAGAAGGCAGCAGACCCCCCAATCGACAGCGGCAGAGGCTGAGACGCCTACAGAGACGCTGACAGAGGCTGCGACGCCGACTGAGACGCCGACTGAGGCAGATAGGGGTAGATATAGGCATAGAGAAGGCAGCAGACTCCCCAATCGATAGCGCCAGCGACTGAGACGCCTACAGAGACGCTGACAGAGGCTGCGACTCCGACTGATTCAGATAGGGGTAGATATAGGCATAGAGAAAGCAGCAGACCCCCCAATCGACAGCGGCAATGACTGAGACGCCTACAGAGATACTGACAGAGGCTACGACGCCGACTGAGGCAGATAGAGGTAGGTATAGGCATAGAGAAGGCTGCCGACCCCCCAATCGACAGCGGGAAGGACTGAGACGCCCACAGTGACGCCCACAGCGACGCTGACAGAGGCTGCGACGCCGACTGAGGCAGATAGGGGTAGATATAGGCATAGAGAAGGCAGCAGACCCCCAATCGACAGCGGCAGCGACTGAGACGCCTACAGAGATGCTGAAAGAGGCTGCGACGCCGACTGAGGCAGATAGGGGTAGATATAGGTATAGAGAAGGCAGCAGACCCCCCAATCGACAGCGGCGGCGACTGAGCTGCCTACAGACAGGCTGACAGAGGCTGCGACGCCGAATGAGCTAGAAAGGGTTAGATATAGGCATAGAGAAGGCAGCAGACCCCCCAATCGACAGAGGCAGCGACTGAGATGCCTACATAGACGCTGAAAGAGGCTTCCAAGACGACAGAGGCTGCGACGCCGACTGAGACGCCGACTGAGGCAGATAGGGGTAGATATAGGCATAGATAAGGCAGCAGACCCCCCAAATCGACAGCGGTACCGACTGAGACGCCTTCAGAGACGCTTACAGAGGCTGCAATGCCGACTGAGACGCCGACTAAGGCAGATAGGGGTAGATATAGGCACAGAGAAGGCAGCAGACCCCCCCAATCGACAGCGGCAGCGACTGAGACGCCTACATAGATGCTGACAGAGGCTGCGACGCCGAATGAGCTAGATGGGGGTAGATATAGGCATAGAGAAGGCAGCAGACCCCCCAATCGACAGCGGCAGCGACTGAGATGCCTACAGAGACGCTGAAAGAGGCTTCGAAGACGACAGAGGCTACGACGCCGACTGAGACGCTGACTGAGGCAGATAGGGGTAGATATAGGCATAGAGAAGGCAGCAGACCCCCCAATCGACAGCGGCAGCGACTAAAACGCCTACAGAGATGCTGACAGAGGCTGCGATGCCGACTGAGACGCCGACTGAGGCAGATAGGGGTAGATATAGGCACAGAGAAGGCAGCAGACCCCCCAATCGACAGCGGCAGCGACTGAGACGCCTACAGAGATGCTGAAAGAGGCTGCAACGCCGACTGAGGCAGATAGGGGTAGATATACGTATAGAGAAGGCAGCAAACCCCCCCAATCGACAGCGGCGGCGACTGAGCTGCCTACAGACACGCTGACAGAGGCTGCGACGCCGAATGAGCTAGATAGGGTTAGATATAGGCATAGAGAAGGCAGCAGACCCCCCAATCGACAGCGGCAGCGACTGAGATGCCTACATAGACGCTGAAAGAGGCTTCGAAGACGATAGAGGCTGCGACGCCGACTGGGGCAGATAGGGGTAGATATAGGCATAGAGAAGGCAGCAGACATCCCAATCGACAGCCGCAGCGACTAAGACACCTACATATACGCTGACAGAGGATGCAATGCCGACTCAGACGCCGACTGAGACGCCAACTGAGGCAGATATGGGTAGATATAGGCATAGAGAAGGCAGCAGACCCCCCAATCGACAGCGGGAAGGACTGAGACGCCCACAGCGACGCCCACAGCGACGCCCACAGCGACGCTGACAGAGGCTGCGACGCCGACTGAGACGCCGACTGAGGCAGATAGGGGTAGATATAGGCATAGATAAGTCAGCAGACCCCCCAAATCGACAGCGGTAACGACTGAGACGCCTTCAGAGACGCTTACAGAGGCTGCGATGCCGACTGAGACGCCGACTAAGGCAGATAGGGGTAGATATAGGCACAGAGAAGGCAGCAGACCCCCCAATCGACAGCGGCAGCGACTGAGACGCCTACATAGATGCTGACAGAGGCTGCGACGCCGAATGAGCTAGATGGGGGTAGATATAGGCATAGAGAAGGCAGCAGACCCCCCAATCGACAGCGGCAGCGACTAAAACGCCTACAGAGATGCTGACAGAGGCTGCGATGCCGACTGAGACGCCGACTGAGGCAGATAGGGGTAGATATAGGCATAGAGAAGGCAGCAGACCCCCCAATCTACAGCGGGAAGGACTGAGACGCCCACAGCGACGCCCACAGCGACGCCCACAGCGACGCTGACAGAGGCTGCGACGCCGACTGAGACGCCGACTGAGGCACATAGGGGTCGATATACGCATAGAGAAGGCAGCAGACCCCCCAATCGACAGCGGCAGCGACTGAGACGCCTACAGAGATGCTGAAAGAGGCTGCAACGCCGACTGAGGCAGATAGGGGTAGGTATAGGCATAGAGAAGGCAGCAGACCTCCCCAATCGACAGCGGCAGCGACTGACACGCCTACAGAAATGTTGACAGAGACGCCGAATGAGGCAGATAGGGGTAGATATAGGCATAGAGAAGGCAGCAGACATCCCAATCGACAGCGGCAGCGACTAAGACACCAACAGATACGCTGACAGAGGATGCGACGCCGACTGAGACGCCGACTGAGGCAGATAGGGGTAGATATAGGCACAGAGAAGGCAGCAGACCCCTCAATCGACAGCGGCAGCGACTAACGCGCCTACAGAGACGCTGACAGAGGCTGCGACGCCGACTGAGACGCCGACTGAGGCAGATAGGGGTAGATATAGGCATAGAGAAGAAAGCAGACCTTCCCAATCGACAGCGGCAGCGACTGAGACGCTTACAGAGACACTGACAGAGGCTGCGACGCCGACTGAGACGCCGACTGAGGCAGATAGGGGTAGATATAGGCATAGAGAAGGCAGCAGACTCCCCAATCGATAGCGGCAGCGACTGAGACGCCTACAGAGATGCTGAAAGAGGCTGCAACGCCGACTGAGGCAGATATGGGTAGATATAGGCATAGAGAAGGCAGCAGACCCCCCAATCTACAGCGACAGCGACTGAGACGCCTACAGAAACACTGACAGAGGCTGCGACGCCGACTAAGGCAGATAGGGGTAGACATAGGCACAGAGAAGGCAGCAGACCGCTCAATCGACAGCGGCAGCGACTGACGCGCCTACAGAGACGCTAACAGAGGCTGCGACGCTGACTGAGACGCCGACTGAGGCAGATAGGGGTAGATATAGGCATAGAGAAGGCAGCAGACCTTCCCAATCGACAGCGGCAGCAACTGAGACGCCTACAGAGATGCTGACAGACGCTGCGACGCCGACTGAGGCAGGTAGGGGTAGATATACGCATAGAGAGGGCAGCAGACCCCCCAATCGACAGCGGCAATGACTGAGACGCCTACAGAGACGCTGACAGAGGCTGCAACGCCGACTGAGGCAGATAGGGGTAGGTGTAGGCATACAGAAAGCAGCAGACCCCCCAATCGACAGCGGCAATGACTGAGACGCCTACAGAGATACTGACAGGGGCTACGACGCCGACTGAGGCAGATAGGGGTAGGTATAGGCATAGAGAAGGCAGCAGACCCCCCAATCGACAGCGGGAAGGACTGAGACGCCCACAGCGACGCCCACAGCGACGCTGACAGAGGCTGCGACGCCGACTGAGACGCCGACTGAGGCAGATAGGGGTAGATATAGGCATAGAGAAGGCAGCAGGCCCCCCAATCGACAGCGGCAGCGACTGAGACGCCTACAGAGATGCTGAAAGAGGCTGCAACGCCGACTGAGGCAGATAAGGGTAGGTATAGGCATAGAGAAAGCAGCAGACCTCCCCAATCGACAGCGGCAGCGACTGACACGCCTACAGAAATGCTGACAGAGACGCCGAATGAGGCAGATAGGGGTAGATATAGGCATAGAGAAGGCAGCAGACATCCCAATCGACAGCGGCAGCGACTAAGACACCTACAGATACGCTGACAGAGGATGCGACGCCGACTGAGACGCCGACTGAGGCAGATAGGGGTAGATATAGGCATAGAGAAGGTAGCAGACCCCCCTAATCGAAAGCGGAAGCAACTGAGACGCTTTCAGAAACCCTGACAGAAGCTGCAACGCCGACTCAGACGCCGACTGAGACGCCAACTGCGGCAGATATGGGTAGATATAGGCATAGAGAAGGCAGCAGACCCCCCAATCGACAGCGACAGCGACTGAGACGCCTACAGAAACACTGACAGAGGCTGCGACGCCAACTAAGGCAGATAGGGGTAGACATAGGCACAGAGAAGGCAGCAGACCCCTCAATCGACAGCGGCAGCGACTGATGCGCCTACAGAGACGTTGACAGAGGCTGCGACGCTGACAGAGACGCCGACTGAGGCAGATAGGGGTAGATATAGGCATAGAGAAGGCAGCAGACCTCCCCAATCGACAGCGGCAGCGACTGAGACGCCTACAGAGCCGCCGACTGAGACCCCGACTGAGGTAGATAGGGGTAGATATAGGTATAGAGAAGGCAGCAGAACCCCCAATCGACAGCGGCAGCGACTGAGACTCCTACAAAGATGCTGACAGACGCTGCGACGCCGACTGAGGCAGGTAGGGGTAGATATAGGCATAGAGAAAGCAGCAGACCCCCCAATCGACAGCGGCAATGACTGAGACGCCTACAGAGATACTGACAGAGGCTACGACGCCGACTGAGGCAGATAGGGGTAGGTATAGGCATAGAGAAGGCAGCCGACCCCCCAATCGACAGCGGGAAGGACTGAGACGCCCACAGCGACGCCCACAGCGACGCTGACAGAGGCTGCGATGCCGACTGAGGCGCCGACTGAGGCAGATAGGGGTAGATATAGGCATAGAGAAGGTAGCAGACCCCCCTAATCGAAAGCGGAAGCAACTGAGACGCTTTCAGAAACCCTGACTGAGGCTGCAACGCCGACTCAGACGCCGTCTGAGGCGCCAACTGAGGCAGATATGGGTAGATATAGGCTTAGAGAAGGCAGCAGACCCCCCAATCGACAGCGACAGCGACTGAGACGCCTACAGAAACACTGACAGAGGCTGCGACGCCAACTAAGGCAGATGGGGGTAGACATAGGCACAGAGAAGGCAGCAGACCTTTCAATTGACAGCGGCAGCGACTGACGCGCCTACAGAGACGCTGACAGAGGCTGCGACGCTGACTGAGACGCGGACTGAGGCAGATAGGTGTAGATATAGGCTTAGAGAAGGCAGCAGACCTTCCCAATCGGCAGCGGCAGCGACTGAGACGCTTACAGAGACGCTGACTGAGGCTGCGACGCCGACTGAGACGCCGACTGAGGCAGATAGGGGTAGATATAGGCATAGAGAAGGCAGCAGACTCCCCAATCGATAGCGCCAGCGACTGAGACGCCTACAGATACGCTGACAGAGGCTGCGACTGAGGTAGATAGGGGTAGATATAGGTATAGAGAAGGCAGCAGAACCCCCAATCGACAGCGGCAGCGACTGAGACTCCTACAGAGACGCTGATAGAGACGCCGAATGAGGCAGATAGGGGTAGATATAGGCATAGAGAAGGCAGCAGACCCCCGCAATCGACGGCGGCAGCGACTGAGACGCCTACAGAGATGCTGACAGACGCTGCGACGCCGACTGAGGCAGGTAGGGGTAGATATAGGCATAGAGAAAGCAGAAGACCCCCCAATCGACAGCGGCAATGACTGAGACGCCTACAGAGATACTGCCAGAGGCTACGACGCCGACTGACGCAGATAGGGGTAGGTATATTCATAGAGAAGGCAGCCGACCCCCCAATCGACAGCGGGAAGGACTGAGACGCCCACAGCGACGCTGACAGAGGCTGCGACGCCGACTGAGACGCCGACTGCGGCAGATAGGGGTAGATATAGGCATAGAGAAGGCAGCAGACCCCCCAATCGACAGCGGCAGCGACTGAGACGCCTACAGAGATGCTGAAAGAGGCAGCAACGCCGACTGAGGCAGATAGTTGTAGGTATAGGCATAGAGAAGGCAGCAGACCTCCCCAATCGACAGCGGCAGCGACTGACACGCCTACAGAAATGCTGACAGAGACGCCGAATGAGGCAGATAGGGCTAGATATAGGCATAGAGAAGGCAGCAGACATCCCAATCGACAGCCGCAGCGACTAAGACACCTACAGATACGCTGTCAGAGGATGCGACGCCAACTGAGACGCCGACTGAGGCAGATAGGGGTAGATATAGGCATAGAGAAGGTAGCAGACCCCCCTAATCGAAAGCGGAAGGAACTGAGACGCTTTCAGAAACCCTGACAGAGGCTGTAACGCCGACTCAGACGCCGACTTTGACGCCAACTGAGGCAGATAGGGGTAGACATAGGCACAGAGAAGGCAGCAGACCCCTCAATCGACAGCGGCAGCGACTAACGCGCCTACAGAGACGCTGACAGAGGCTGCGACGCTGACTGAGACGCCGACTGAGGCAGATAGGGGTAGATATAGGCATAGAGAAGGAAGCAGACCTTCCCAATCGACAGCGGCAGCGACTGAGACGCTTACAGAGACACTGACAGAGGCTGCGACGCCGACTGAGACGCCGACTGAGGCAGATAGGGGTAGATATAGGCATAGAGAAGGCAGCAGACCTCCCCAATCGACAGCGGCAGCGACTGAGACGCCTACAGAGCCGCCGACTGAGACCCCGACTGAGGTAGATAGGGGTAGATATAGGTATAGAGAATGCAGCAGAAGCCCCAATCGACAGCGGCAGCGACTGAGACTCCTCCAGAGGCGCTGACAGAGACGCCGAATGAGGCAGATAGGGGTAGATATAGGCATAGAGAAGGCAGCAGACCCCCGCAATCGACGGCGGCAGCGACAGAGACGCCTACAGAGATGCTGACAGACGCTGCGACGCCGACTGAGGCAGGTAGGGGTAGATATAGGCATAGAGAAGGCAGCATACCCCCCAATCGACAGCGGCAGAGGTTGAGACGCCTACAGAGACGCTGACAGAGGCTGCGACGCCGACTGAGCCGCCGACTGAGGCAGATAGGGGTAGATATAGGCATAGAGAAGGCAGCAGACTCCCCAATCGATAGCGCCAGCGACTGAGACGCCTACAGAGACGCTGACAGAGGCTGCGACTCCGACTGATTCAGATAGGGGTAGATATAGGCATAGAGAAAGCAGCAGACCCCCCAATCGACAGCGGCAATGACTGAGACGCCTACAGAGATACTGACAGAGGCTACGATGCCGACTGAGGCAGATAGGGGTAGGTATAGGCATAGAGAAGGCTGCCGACCCCCCAATCGACAGCGGGAAGGACTGAGACGCCCACAGCGCCGCTGACAGAGGCTGCGACGCCGACTGAGGCAGATAGGGGTAGATATAGGCATAGAGAAGGCAGCAGACCCCCCAATCGACAGCGGCAGCGACTGAGACGCCTACAGAGATGCTGAAAGAGGCTGCGACGCCGACTGAGGCAGATAGGGGTAGATATAGGTATAGAGAAGGCAGCAGACCCCCCAATCGACAGCGGCGGCGACTGAGCTGCCTACAGACAGGCTGACAGAGGCTGCGACGCCGAATGAGCTAGAAAGGGTTAGATATAGGCATAGAGAAGGCAGCAGACCCCCCAATCGACAGAGGCAGCGACTGAGCTGCCTACATAGACGCTGAAAGAGGCTTCGAAGACGACAGAGGCTGCGACGCCGACTGAGACGCCGACTGAGGCAGATAGGGGTAGATATAGGCATAGATAAGGCAGCAGACCCCCCAAATCGACAGCGGTACCGACTGAGACGCCTTCAGAGACGCTTACAGAGGCTGCGATGCCGACTGAGACGCCGACTAAGGCCGATAGGGGTAGATATAGGCACAGAGAAGGCAGGAGACCCCCCAATCGACAGCGGCAGCGACTGAGACGCCTACATAGATGCTGACAGAGGCTGCGACGCCGAATGAGCTAGATGGGGGGTAGATATAGGCATAGAGAAGGCAGCAGACCCCCCAATCGACAGCGGCAGCGACTGAGATGCCTACAGAGACGCTGAAAGAGGCTTCGAAGACGACAGAGGCTACGACGTCGACTGAGACGCTGACTGAGGCAGATAGGGGTAGATATAGGCATAGAGAAGGCAGCAGACCCCCAATCGACAGCGGCAGCGACTAAAACGCCTACAGAGATGCTGACAGAGGCTGCGATGCCGACTGAGACGCCGACTGAGGCAGATAGGGGTAGATATAGGCACAGAGAAGGTAGCAGACCCCCCAATCGACAGCGGCAGCGACTGAGAAGCCTACAGAGACGCTGAAAGAGGCTGCAACGCGGACTGAGGCAGATAGGGGTAGATATACGTATAGAGAAGGCAGCAGACCCCCCAATCGACAGCGGCGGCGACTGAGCTGCCTACAGACACGCTGACAGAGACTGCGACGCCGAATAAGCTAGATAGGGTTAGATATAGGCATAGAGAAGGCAGCAGACCCCCCAATCGACATCGGCAGCGACTGAGATGCCTACATAGACGCTGAAAGAGGCTGCGAAGACGACAGAGGCTGCGACGCCGACTGGGGCAGATAGGGGTAGATATAGGCATAGAGAAGGCAGCAGACATCCCAATCGACAGCCGCAGCGACTAAGACACCTACAGATACGCTGACAGAGGATGCAACGCCGACTCAGACGCCGACTGAGACGCCAACTGAGGCAGATATGGGTAGATATAGGCATAGAGAAGGCAGCAGACCCCCCAATCTACAGCGACAGCGACTGAGACGCCTACAGAAACACTGACAGAGGCTGCGACGCCGACTAAGGCAGATAGGGGTAGACATAGGCACAGAGAAGGCAGCAGACCTTCCCAATCGACAGCGGCAGCGACTGCCGCGCCTACAGAGACGCTAACAGAGGCTGCGACGCTGACAGAGACGCCGACTGAGGCAGATAGGGGTAGATATAGGCATAGAGAAGGCAGCAGACCTTCCCAATGGACAGCGGCAGCGACTGAGACGCTTACAGAGACGCTGACAGAGGCTGCGATGCCGACTGAGACGCCGACTGAGGCAGATAGGGGTAGATATAGGCATAGAGAAGGCAGCAGACTCCCCAATCGATAGCGCCAGCGACTGAGACGCCTACAGAGACGCTGAAAGAGGCTGCAACGCCGACTGAGGCAGATAGGGGTAGGTATAGGCATACAGAAAGCAGCAGACCCCCCAATCGACAGCGGCAATGACTGAGACGCCTACAGAGATACTGACAGGGGCTACGACGCCGACTGAGGCAGATAGGGGTAGATATAGGCATAGAGAAGGCAGCGGACATCCCAATCGACAGCGGCAGCGACTAAGACACCTACAGATACGCTGACAGAGGATGCAACGCCGACTCAGACGCCGACTGAGACGCCGACTGAGGCAGATAGGGGTAGATATAGGCATAGAGAAGGCAGCAGACCTTCCCAATGGACAGCGGCAGCGACTAAGACACCTACAGAGACGCTGACAGAGGCTGCGACGCCGACTGAGACGCCGACTGAGGCAGATAGGGGTAGATATAGGCATAGAGACGGCAGCAGACTCCCCAATCGATAGCGCCAGCGACTGAGACGCCTACAGAGACGCTGACAGAGGCTACGACTCCGACTGATTCAGATAGGGGTAGATATAGGCATAGAGAAAGCAGCAGACCCCCCAATCGATAGCGGCAATGACTGAGACGCCTACAGAGATACTGACAGAGGCTACGATGCCGACTGAGGCAGATAGGGGTAGGTATAGGCATAGAGAAGGCTGCCGACCCCCCAATCGACAGCGGGAAGGACTGAGACGCCCACAGCGCCGCTGACAGAGGCTGCGACGCCGACTGAGGCAGATAGGGGTAGATATAGGCATAGAGAAGGCAACAGACCCCCCAATCGACAGCGGCAGCGACTGAGAAGCCTACAGAGATGCTGAAAGAGGCTGCAACGCCGACTGAGGCAGATAGGGGTAGATATACGTAAAGAGAAGGCAGCAGACCCCCCAATCGACAGCGGCAGCGACTGAGACGCCTACATAGGTGCTGACAGAGGCTGCGACGCCGAATGAGCTAGATGGGGGTAGATATAGGCATAGAGAAGGCAGCAGACCCCCCAATCGACAGCGGCAGCGACTGAGATGCCTACAGAGACGCTGAAAGAGGCTTCGAAGACGACAGAGGCTACGACGCCGACTGAGACGCTGACTGAGGCAGATAGGGGTAGATATAGGCATAGAGAAGGCAGCAGACCCCCAATCGACAGCGGCAGCGACTAAAACGCCTACAGAGATGCTGACAGAGGCTGCGATGCCGACTGAGACGCCGACTGAGGCAGATAGGGGTAGATATAGGCACAGAGAAGGTAGCAGACCCCCCAATCGACAGCGGCAGCGACTGAGAAGCCTACAGAGATGCTGAAAGAGGCTGCAACGCCGACTGAGGCAGATAGGGGTAGATATACGTAAAGAGAAGGCAGCAGACCCCCCAATCGACAGCGGCGGCGACTGAGCTGCCTATAGACACGCTGACAGAGACTGCGACGCCGAATGAGCTAGATAGGGTTAGATATAGGCATAGAGAAGGCAGCAGACCCCCCCAATCGACAGCGGCAGCGACTGAGACGCCTACAGAAACACTGACAGAGGCTGCGACGCCGACTAAGGCAGATAGGGGTAGACATAGGCACAGAGAAGGCAGCAGACCTTCCCAATCGACAGCGGCAGCGACTGACGCGCCTACAGAGACGCTAACAGAGGCTGCGACGCTGACTGAGACGCCGACTGAGGCAGATAGGGGTAGATATAGGCATAGTGAAGGCAGCAGACTCCCCAATCGATAGCGCCAGCGACTAAGACGCCTACAGAGACGCTGAAAGAGGCTGCAACGCCGACTGAGGCAGATAGGGGTAGGTATAGGCATACAGAAAGCAGCAGACCCCCCAATCGACAGCGGCAATGACTGAGACGCCTACAGAGATACTGACAGGGGCTACGACGCCGACTGAGGCAGATAGGGGTAGATATAGGCATAGAGAAGGCAGCGGACATCCCAATCGACAGCGGCAGCGACTAAGACACCTACAGATACGCTGACAGAGGATGCGACGCTGACTGAGATGCCGACTGAGGCAGATAGGGGTAGATATAGGCATAGAGAAGGTAGCAGACCCCCCTAATCGAAAGCGGAAGCAACTGAGACGCTTTCAGAAACCCTGACAGAGGCTGCAACGCCGACTCAGACGCCAACTGAGACGCCAACTGAGGCAGATATGGGTAGATATAGGCATAGAGAAGGCAGCAGACCCCCCAATCGACAGCGACAGCGATTGAGACGCCTACAGAAACACTGACAGAGGCTGCGACGCCAACTAAGGCAGATAGGGGTAGACATAGGCACAGAGAAGGCAGTAAACCCCTCAATCGACAGCGGCAGCGACTGACGCGCCTACAGAGACGCTGACAGAGGCTGCGACGCTGACAGAGACACCGACTGAGGCAGATAGGGGTAGATATAGGCATAGAGAAGGAAGCAGACCTTCCCAATCGACAGCGGCAGCGACTGAGACGCTTACAGAGAAACTGACAGAGGCTGCGACGCCGACTGAGACGCCGACTGATGCAGATAAGGGTAGATATAGGCATAGAGAAGGCAGCAGACCTCCCCAATCGACAGCGGCAGCGACTGAGACTCCTACAGAGATGCTGAAAGACGCTGCGACGCCGACTGAGGCAGGTAGGGGTAGATATAGGCATAGAGAAAGCAGCAGACCCCCCAATCGACAGCGGCAATGACTGAGACGCCTACAGAGATACTGACAGAGGGTACGACGCCGACTGAGGCAGATAGGGGTAGGTATAGGCACAGAGAAGGCAGTAAACCCCTCAATCGACAGCGGCAGCGACTGAGACGCCCACAGCGACGCTGACAGAGGCTGCCATGCCGACTGAGGCGCCGACTGAGGCAGATAGAGGTAGATATACGCATAGAGAAGGCAGCAGACCCCCCAATCGACAGCGGCAGCGACTGAGACGCCTACAGAGATGCTGAAAGAGGCTGCGACGCCGACTGAGGCAGATAGGGGTAGATATAGGTATAGAGAAGGCAGCAGACCCCCCAATCGACAGCGGCGGCGACTGAGCTGCCTACAGAGAGGCTGACAGAGAAGCCGAATGAGGCAGATAATGGTAGATATAGGCATAGAGAAGGCAGCACACATCCCAATCGACAGCGGCAGCGACTAAGACACCTACAGATACGCTGACAGAGGATGCGACGCCGACTGAGACGCCGACTGAGGCAGATAGGGGTAGATATAGGCATAGAGAAGGTAGCAGACCCCCTAATCGAAAGCGGAAGCAACTGAGACGCTTTCAGAAACCCTGACAGAGGCTGCAACGCCGACTCAGACGCCGACTGAGACGCCAACTGAGGCAGATATGGGTAGATATAGGCATAGAGAAGGCAGCAGACCCCCCAATCGACAGCGACAGCGACTGAGACGCCTACAGAAACACTGACAGAGGCTGCGACGCAAACTGAGACGCCGACTGAGGCAGATAGGGGAAGATATAGGCATAGAGAAGGCAGCAGACTCCCCAATCGATAGCGCCAGCGACTGAGACGCCTACAGAGACGCTGACAGAGGCTGCGATGCCGACTGAGACGCCGACTGAGGCAGATAGGGGTAGATATAGGCACAGAGAAGGCAGCAGACCCCCCAATCGACAGCGGGAAGGACTGAAACGCCCACAGCGACGCCCACAGCGACGCTGACAGAGGCTGCGACGCCGACTGAGGCAGATAGGGGTAGATATAGGCATAGAGAAGGCAGCAGACCCCCCAATCGACAGCGGCAGCGACTGAGACGCCTACAGAGATGCTGAAAGAGGCTGCGACGCCGACTGAGACGCCGACTGAGGCAGATAGGGGAAGATATAGGCATAGAGAAGGCAGCAGACTCCCCAATCGATAGCGCCAGCGACTGAGACGCCTACAGAGACGCTGACAGACGCTGCGATGCCGACTGAGACGCCGACTGAGGCAGATAGGGGTAGATATAGGCATAGAGAAGGTAGCAGACCCCCTAATCGAAAGCGGAAGCAACTGAGACGCTTTCAGAAACCCTGACAGAGGCTGCAACGCCGACTCAGACGCCGACTGAGACGCCAACTGAGGCAGATATGGGTAGATATAGGCATAGAGAAGGCAGCAGACCCCCCAATCGACAGCGACAGCGACTGAGACGCCTACAGAAACCCTGACAGAGGCTGCAACGCCGACTCAGACGCCGACTGAGACGCCAACTGAGGTAGATAGGGGTAGATATAGGTAAAGAGAATGCAGCAGACCCCCGCAATCGACGGCGGCAGCGACTGAGACGCCTACAGAGGCGCTGACAGAGACGCCGAACGAGGCAGATAGGGGTAGATATAGGCATAGAGAAGGCAGCAGACCCCCGCAATCGACGGCGGCAGCGACTGAGACGCCTACAGAGATGCTGACAGACGCTGCGACGCCGACTGAGGCAGGTAGGGGTAGATATAGGCATAGAGAAGGCAGCAGACCCCCCAATCGACAGCGGCAGAGACTGAGACGCCTACAGAGACGCTGACAGAGGCTGCGACGCCGACTGAGACGCCGACTGAGGCAGATAGGGGAAGATATAGGCATAGAGAAGGCAGCAGACTCCCCAATCGATAGCGCCAGCGACTGAGACGCCTACAGAGACGCTGACAGAGGCTGCGATGCCGACTGAGACGCCGACTGAGGCAGATAGGGGTAGATATAGGCACAGAGAAGGCAGCAGACCCCCCAATCGACAGCGGGAAGGACTGAAACGCCCACAGCGACGCCCACAGCGACGCTGACAGAGGCTGCGACGCCGACTGAGGCAGATAGGGGTAGATATAGGCATAGAGAAGGCAGCAGACCCCCCAATCGACAGCGGCAGCGACTGAGACGCCTACAGAGATGCTGAAAGAGGCTGCGACGCCGACTGAGGCAGACAGGGGCAGATATAGGTATAGAGAAGGCAGCAGACCCCCCAATCGACAGAGGCAGCGACTGAGATGCCTACATAGACGCTGAAAGAGGCTTCGAAGACGACAGAGGCTGCGACGCCGACTGAGACGCCGACTGAGGCAGATAGGGGTAGATATAGGCATAGATAAGGCAGCAGACCCCCCAATCGACAGCGGCAGCGACTAAAACGCTTACAGAGATGCTGACAGGGGCTGCGATGCCGACTGAGACGCCGACTGAGGCAGATAGGGGTAGATATAGGCACAGAGAAGGCAGCAGACCCCCCAATCGACAGCGGCAGCGACTGAGACGCCTACAGAGATGCTGAAAGAGGCTGCAACGCCGACTGAGGCAGATAGGGGTAGATATAGGTATAGAGAAGGCAGCAGACCCCCCCAATCGACAGCGGCGGCGACTGAGCTGCCTACAGACACGCTGACAGAGGCTGCGACGCCGAATGAGCTAGATAGGGTTAGATATAGGCATAGAGAAGGCAGCAGACCCCCCAATCGACAGCGGCAATGACTGAGACGCCTACAGAGATACTGACAGAGGCTACGACGCCGACTGAGGCAGATAGGGGTAGGTATAGGCATAGAGAAGGCAGCCGACCCCCCAATCGACAGCGGGAAGGACTGAGACGCCCACAGCGACGCCCACAGCGACGCTGACAGAGGCTGCGACGCCGACTGAGACGCCGACTGAGGCAGATAGGGGTCGATATAGGCATAGAGAAGGCAGCAGACCCCCCAATCGACAGCGGCAGCGACTGAGACGCCTACAGAGATGCTGAAAGAGGCTGCAACGCCGACTGAGGCAGATAGGGGTAGATATAGGCATAGAGAAGGCAGCAGACCCCCCAATCGACAGCGACAATGACTGAGACGCCTACAGAGACGCTGACAGAGGCTGCGACGCCGACTGAGACGCCAACTAAGGCAGATAGGGGTAGACATAGGCACAGAGAAGGCAGCAGACCCCTCAATCGACAGCGGCAGCGACTGACGCGCCTACAGAGACGCTGACAGAGGCTGCGACGCTGACTGAGACGCCGACTGAGGCAGATAGGGGTAGATATAGGAATAGAGAAGGAAGCAGACCTTCCCAAATCGACAGCGGTAGCGACTGAGACGCCTTCAGAGACGCTTACAGAGGCTGCGATGCCGACTGAGACGCCAACTGAGGCAGATATGGGTAGATATAGGCATAGAGAAGGCAGCAGACCCCCCAATCGACAGCGGCAATGACTGAGACGCCTACAGAGATACTGACAGAGGCTACGACGCCGACTGAGGCAGATAGGGGTAGGTATAGGCATAGAGAAGACTGCCGACCCCCCGATCGACAGCGGGAAGGACTGAGACGCCCACAGCGACGCCCACAGCGACGCTGACAGAGGCTGCGACACCGACTGAGGCAGATAGGGGTAGATATAGGCATAGAGAAGGCAGCAGACCCCCCAATCGACAGCGGCAATGACTGAGACGCCTACAGAGATACTGACAGAGGCTACGACGCCGACTGAGGCAGATAGGGGTAGGTATAGGCATAGAGAAGGCAGCCGACCCCCCAATCGACAGCGGGAAGGACTGAGACGCCCACAGCGACGCCCACAGCGACGCTGACAGAGGCTGCGACGCCGACTGAGACGCCGACTGAGGCAGATAGGGGTCGATATAGGCATAGAGAAGGCAGCAGACCCCCCAATCGACAGCGGCAGCGACTGAGACGCCTACAGAGATGCTGAAAGAGGCTGCAACGCCGACTGAGGCAGATAGGGGTAGATATAGGCATAGAGAAGGCAGCAGACCCCCCAATCGACAGCGACAGCGACTGAGACGCCTACAGAAATACTGACAGAGACGCCGAATGAGGCAGATAGGGGTAGATATAGGCATAGAGAAGGCAGCAGACCCCCGCAATCGACGGCGGCAGCGACTGAGACGCCTACAGAGATGCTGAAAGACGCTGCGACGCCGACTGAGGCAGGTAGGGGTAGATATAGGCATAGAGAAGGCAGCAGACCCCCCAATCGACAGCGGCAATGACTGAGACGCCTACAGAGACGCTGACAGAGGCTGCGACGCCGACTGAGACGCCAACTAAGGCAGATAGGGGTAGACATAGGCACAGAGAAGGCAGCAGACCCCTCAATCGACAGCGGCAGCGACTGACGCGCCTACAGAGACGCTGACAGAGGCTGCGACGCTGACTGAGACGCCGACTGAGGCAGATAGGGGTAGATATAGGAATAGAGAAGGAAGCAGACCTTCCCAATCGACAGCGGCAGCGACTGAGACGCTTACAGAGACACTGACAGAGGCTGCGACGCCGACTGAGACGCCGACTGAGGCAGATAGGGGTAGATATAGGCATAGAGAAGGCAGCAGACCTCCCCAATCGACAGCGGCAGCGACTGAGACGCCTACAGAGCCGCCGACTGAGACCCCGACTGAGGTAGATAGGGGTAGATATAGGTATAGAGAAGGCAGCAGAAGCCCCAATCGACAGCTGCAGCGACTGAGACTCCTACAGAGGCGCTGACAGAGACGCCGAATGAGGCAGATAGGGGTAGATATAGGCATAGAGAAGGCAGCAGATTCCCGCAATCGACTTCGGCAGCGACTGAGACGAATACAGAGATGCTGACAGACGCTGCGACGCCGACTGAGGCAGGTAGGGGTAGATATAGGCATAGAGAAGGCAGCAGACCCCCCAATCGACAGCGGCAGAGACTGAGACGCCTACAGAGACGCTGACAGAGGCTGCGACGCCGACTGAGACGCCGACTGAGGCAGATAGGGGTAGATATAGGCATAGAGAAGGCAGCAGACTCCCCAATCGATAGCACCAGCGACTGAGACGCCTACAGAGACGCTGACAGAGGCTGCGACTCCGATTGATTCAGATAGGGGTAGATATAGGCATAGAGAAAGCAGCAGACCCCCCAATCGACAGCGGCAATGACTGAGACGCTTACAGAGATACTGACAGAGGCTACGACGCCGACTGAGGCAGATAGGGGTAGGTATAGGCATAGAGAAGGCAGCCGACCCCCCAATCGACAGCGGGAAGGACTGAGACGCCCACAGCGACGCCCACAGCGACGCTGACAGAGGCTGCGATGCCGACTGAGGCGCCGACTGAGGCAGATAGGGGTAGATATAGGCATAGAGAAGGCAGCAGACCCCCCAATCGACAGCGGCAGCGACTGAGACGCCTACAGAGATGCTGAAAGAGGCTGCGACGCCGACTGAGGCAGATAGGGGTAGATATAGGTATATAGAAGGCAGCAGACCCGCCCAATCGACAGCGGCGGCGACTGAGCTGCCTACAGACAGGCTGACAGAGGCTGCGACGCCGAATGAGCTAGAAAGGGTTAGATATAGGCATAGAGAAGGCAGCAGACCCCCCAATCGACAGAGGCAGCGACTGAGATGCCTACATAGACGCTGAAAGAGGCTTCGAAGACGACAAAGGCTGCGACGCCGACTGAGACGCCGACTGAGGCAGATAGGGGTAGATATAGGCATAGATAAGGCAGCAGACCCCCCCAAATCGACAGCGGTAGCGACTGAGACGCCTTCAGAGACGCTTACAGAGGCTGCGATGCCGACTGAGACGCCAACTGAGGCAGATATGGGTAGATATAGGCATAGAGAAGGCAGCAGACCCCCCAATCGACAGCGGCAATGACTGAGACGCCTACAGAGATACTGACAGAGGCTACGACGCCGACTGAGGCAGATAGGGGTAGGTATAGGCATAGAGAAGACTGCCGACCCCCCGATCGACAGCGGGAAGGACTGAGACGCCCACAGCGACGCCCACAGCGACGCTGACAGAGGCTGCGACGCCGACTGAGGCAGATAGGGGTAGATATAGGCATAGAGAAGGCAGCAGACCCCCCAATCGACAGCGGCAGCGACTGAGACGCCTACAGAGATGCTGAAAGAGGCTGCGACGCCGACTTAGGCAGATAGGGGTAGATATAGGTATAGAGAAGGCAGCAGACCCCCCCAATCGACAGCGGCGGCGACTGAGCTGCCTACAGACACGCTGACAGATGCTGCGACGCCGAATGCGCTAGAAAGGGTTAGATATAGGCACAGAGAAGGCAGCAGACCCCCCCAATCGACAGCGGCAGCGACTGAGACGCCTACAGAGATGCTGAAAGAGGCCGCAACGCCGACTGAGGCAGATAGGGGTAGATATACGTATAGAGAAGGCAGCAGACCCCCCCCAATCGACAGCGGCGGCGACTGAACTGCCTACAGACACGCTGACAGAGGCTGCGACGCCGACTGAGCTAGATAGGGTTAGATATAGGCATAGAGAAGGCAGCAGACCCCCCAATCGACAGCGGCAGCGACTGAGATGCCTACATAGACGCTGAAAGAGGCTTCGAAGACGACAGAGGCTGCGACGCCGACTGGGGCAGATAGGGGTAGATATAGGCATAGAGAAGGCAGCAGACATCCCAATCGACAGCCGCAGCGACTAAGACACCTACAGATACGCTGACAGAGGATGCAACGCCGACTCAGACGCCGACTGAGACGCCAACTGAGGCAGATATGGGTAGATATAGGCATAGAGAAGGCAGCAGACCCCCCAATCTACAGCGACAGCGACTGAGACGCCTACAGAAACACTCACAGAGGCTGCGACGCCGACTAAGGCAGATAGGGGTAGACATAGGCACAGAGAAGGCAGCAGACCGCTCAATCGACAGCGGCAGCGACTGACGCGCCTACAGAGACGCTAACAGAGGCTGCGACGCTGACTGAGACGCCGACTGAGGCAGATAGGGGTAGATATAGGCATAGGGAAGGCAGCAGACCTTCCCAATCGACAGCGGCAGCAACTGAGACGCTTACAGAGACGCTGACAGAGGCTGCGACGCCGACTGAGACGCCGACTGAGGCAGATAGGGGTAGATATAGGCATAGAGAAGGCAGCAGACTCCCCAATCGATAGCGCCAGCGACTGAGACGCCTACAGAGACGCTGACAGAGGCTGCGACTGAGGTAGATAGGGGTAGATATAGGTATAGAGAAGGCAGCAGAACCCCCAATCGACAGCGGCAGCGACTGAGACTCCTACAGAGACGCTGACAGAGACGCCGAATGAGGCAGATAGGGGTAGATATAGGCATAGAGAAGGCAGCAGACCACCGCAATCGACGGCGGCAGCGACTGAGACGCCTACAGAGATGCTGACAGACGCTGCGACGCCGACTGAGGCAGGTAGGGGTAGATATAGGCATAGAGAAGGCAGCAGACCCCCCAATCGACAGCGGCAATGACTGAGACGCCTACAGAGACGCTGACAGAGGCTGCAACGCCGACTGAGGCAGATAGGGGTAGGTGTAGGCATACAGAAAGCAGCAGACCCCCCAATCGACAGCGGGAAGGACTGAGACGCCCACAGCGACGCCCACAGCGACGCTGACAGAGGCTGCGATGCCGACTGAGGCGCCGACTGAGGCAGATAGGGGTAGATATACGCATAGAGAAGGCAGCAGACCCCCCAATCGACAGCGGGAAGGACTGAGACGCCCACAGCGACGCCCACAGCGACGCTGACAGAGGCTGCGACGCCGACTGAGACGCCGACTGAGGCAGATAGGGGTAGATATAGGCATAGAGAAGGCAGCAGACCCCCCAATCGACAGCGGCAGCGACTGAGACGCCTACAGAGATGCTGAAAGAGGCTGCAACGCCGACTGAGGCAGATAAGGGTAGGTATAGGCATAGAGAAAGCAGCAGACCTCCCCAATCGACAGCGGCAGCGACTGACACGCCTACAGAAATGCTGACAGAGACGCCGAATGAGGCAGATAGGGGTAGATATAGGCATAGAGAAGGCAGCAGACATCCCAATCGACAGCGGCAGCGACTAAGACACCTACAGATACGCTGACAGAGGCTGCGACGCCGACTGAGGCAGATAGGGGTATATATAATCATAGAGAAGGTAGCAGACCCCCCTAATCGAAAGCGGAAGCAACTGAGACGCTTTCAGAAACCCTGACAGAGGCTGCAACGCCGACTCAGACGCCGACTGAGACGCCAACTGAAGCAGATATGGGTAGATATAGGCCTAGAGAAGGCAGCAGACCCCCCAATCGACAGCGACAGCGACTGAGACGCCTACAGAAACACTGACAGAGGCTGCGACGCCAACTAAGGCAGATAGGGGTAGACATAGGCACAGAGAAGGCAGCAGACCCCTCAATCGACAGCGGCAGCGACTGATGCGCCTACAGAGACGCTGACACAGGCTGCGACGCTGACAGAGACGCCGACTGAGGCAGCTAGGGGTAGATATAGGCATAGAGAAGGCAGCAGACCTCCCCAATCGACAGCGGTAGCGACTGAGACGCCTACAGAGCCGCCGACTGAGACCCCGACTGAGGTAGATAGGGGTAGATATAGGTATAGAGAAGGCAGCAGAACCCCCAATCGACAGCGGCAGCGACTGAGACTCCTACAAAGATGCTGACAGACGCTGCGACGCCGACTGAGGCAGGTAGGGGTAGATATAGGCATAGAGAAAGCAGCAGACCCCCCAATCGACAGCGGCAATGACTGAGACGCCTACAGAGATACTGACAGAGGCTACGACGCCGACTGAGGCAGATAGGTATAGGTATAGGCATAGAGAAGGCAGCCGACCCCCCAATCGACAGCGGGAAGGACTGAGACGCCCACAGCGACGCTGACAGAGGCTGCGATGCCGACTGAGGCGCCGACTGAGGCAGATAGGGGTAGATATACGCATAGAGAAGGCAGCAGACCCCCCAATCGACAGTGGCAGCGACTGAGACGCCTACAGAGATGCTGAAAGAGGCTGCGACGCCGACTGAGGCAGATAGGGGTAGATATAGGGATAGAGAAGGCAGCAGACCCCCCCAATCGACAGCGGCGGCGACTGAGCTGCCTACAGACAGGCTGACAGAGACGCAGAATGAGGCAGATAGGGGTAGATATAGACATAGAGAAGGCAGCACACATCCCAATCGACAGCGGCAGCGACTAAGACACCTACAGATACGCTGACAGAGGATGCGACGCCGACTGAGACGCCGACTGAAGCAGATAGGGGTAGATATAGGCATAGAGAAGGTAGCAGACCCCCCTAATCGAAAGCAGAAGCAACTGAGACGCTTTCAGAAACCCTGACTGAGGCTGCAACGCCGACTCAGACGCCGACTGAGACGCCAACTGAGGCAGATATGGGTAGATATAGGCATAGAGAAGGCAGCAGACCCCCCAACCGACAGCGACAGCGACTGAGACGCCTACAGAAACACTGACAGAAGCTGCGACGCCAACTAAGGCAGATGGGGGTAGACATAGGCACAGAGAAGGCAGCAGACCCTTCAATTGACAGCGGCAGCGACTGACGCGCCTACAGAGACGCTGACAGAGGCTGCGACGCTGACTGAGACGCGGACTGAGGCAGATAGGTGTAGATATAGGCTTAGAGAAGGCAGCAGACCTTCCCAATCGGCAGCGGCAGCGACTGAGACGCTTACAGAGACGCTGACTGAGGCTGCGACGCCGACTGAGACGCCGACTGAGGCAGATAGGGGTAGATATAGGCATAGAGAAGGCAGCAGACTCCCCAATCGATAGCGCCAGCGACTGAGACGCCTACAGAGACGCTGACAGAGGCTGCGACTGAGGTAGATAGGGGTAGATATAGGTATAGAGAAGGCAGCAGAACCCCCAATCGACACCGGCAGCGACTGAGACTCCTACAGAGACGCTGATAGAGACGCCGAATGAGGCAGATAGGGGTAGATATAGGCATAGAGAAGGCAGCAGACCCCCGCAATCGACGGCGGCAGCGACTGAGACGCCTAGAGAGATGCTGACAGACGCTGCGACGCCGACTGAGGCAGGTAGGGGTAGATATAGGCATAGAGAAAGCAGCAGACCCCCCAATCGACAGCGGCAATGACTGAGACGCCTACAGAGATACTGCCAGAGGCTACGACGCCGACTGACGCAGATAGGGGTAGGTATATTCATAGAGAAGGCAGCCGACCCCCCAATCGACAGCGGGAAGGACTGAGACGCCCACAGCGACGCTGACAGAGGCTGCGACGCCGACTGAGACGCCGACTGCGGCAGATAGGGGTAGATATAGGCATAGAGAAGGCAGCAGACCCCCCAATCGACAGCGGCAGCGACTGAGACGCCTACAGAGATGCTGAAAGAGGCTGCAACGCCGACTGAGGCAGATAGTTGTAGGTATAGGCATAGAGAAGGCAGCAGACCTCCCCAATCGACAGCGGCAGCGACTGACACGCCTACAGAAATGCTGACAGAGACGCCGAATGAGGCAGATAGGGCTAGATATAGGCATAGAGAAGGCAGCAGACATCCCAATCGACAGCCGCAGCGACTAAGACACCTACAGATACGCTGACAGAGGATGCGACGCCAACTGAGACGCCGACTGAGGCAGATAGGGGTAGATATAGGCATAGAGAAGGTAGCAGACCCCCCTAATCGAAAGCGGAAGGAACTGAGACGCTTTCAGAAACCCTGACAGAGGCTGTAACGCCGACTCAGACGCCGACTTTGACGCCAACTGAGGCAGATACGGGTAGACATAGGCACAGAGATGGCAGCAGACCCCTCAATCGACAGCGGCAGCGACTAACGCGCCTACAGAGACGCTGACAGAGGCTGCGACGCTGACTGAGACGCCGACTGAGGCAGATAGGGGTAGATATAGGCATAGAGAAGGAAGCAGACCTTCCCAATCGACAGCGGCAGCGACTGAGACGCTTACAGAGACACTGACAGAGGCTGCGACGCCGACTGAGACGCCGACTGAGGCAGATAGGGGTAGAAATAGGCATAGAGAAGGCAGCAGACCTCCCCAATCGACAGCGGCAGCGACTGAGATGCCTACAGAGACGCTGAAAGAGGCTTCGAAGACGACAGAGGCTACGACGCCGACTGAGACGCTGACTGATGCAGATAGGGGTAGATATAGGCATAGAGAAGGCAGCAGACCCCCAATCGACAGCGGCAGCGACTAAAACGCCTACAGAGATGCTGACAGAGGCTGCGATGCCGACTGAGACGCCGACTGAGGCAGATAGGGGTAGCTATAGGCACAGAGAAGGTAGCAGACCCCCCAATCGACAGCGGCAGCGACTGAGAAGCCTACAGAGACGCTGAAAGAGGCTGCAACGCCGACTGAGGCAGATAGGGGTAGATATACGTATAGAGAAGGCAGCAGACCCCCCAATCGACAGTGGCGGCGACTGAGCTGCCTACAGACACGCTGACAGAGACTGAGACGCTTTCAGAAACCCTGACAGAGGCTGTAACGCCGACTCAGACGCCGACTTTGACGCCAACTGAGGCAGATAGGGGTAGACATAGGCACAGAGAAGGCAGCAGACCCCTCAATCGACAGCGGCAGCGACTAACGCGCCTACAGAGACGCTGACAGAGGCTGCGACGCTGACTGAGACGCCGACTGAGGCAGATAGGGGTAGATATAGGCATAGAGAAGGAAGCAGACCTTCCCAATCGACAGCGGCAGCGACTGAGACGCTTACAGAGACACTGACAGAGGCTGCGACGCCGACTGAGACGCCGACTGAGGCAGATAGGGGTAGAAATAGGCATAGAGAAGGCAGCAGACCTCCCCAATCGACAGCGGCAGCGACTGAGACGCCTACAGAGCCGCCGACTGAGACCCCGACTGAGGTAGATAGGGGTAGATATAGGTATAGAGAATGCAGCAGAACCCCCAATCGACAGCGGCAGCGACTGAGACTCCTACAGAGGCGCTGACAGAGACGCCGAATGAGGCAGATAGGGGTAGATATAGGCATAGAGAAGGCAGCAGACCCCCGCAATCGACGGCGGCAGCGACTGAGACGCCTACAGAGATGCTGACAGACGCTGCGACGCCGACTGAGGCAGGTAGGTTTAGATATAGGCATAGAGAAGGCAGCATACCCCCCAATCGACAGCGGCAGAGGCTGAGACGCCTACAGAGACGCTGACAGAGGCTGCGACGCCGACTGAGCCGCCGACTGAGGCAGATAGGGGTAGATATAGGCATAGAGAAGGCAGCAGACTCCCCAATCGATAGCGCCAGCGACTGAGACGCCTACAGAGACGCTGACAGAGGCTGCGACTCCGACTGATTCAGATAGGGGTAGATATAGGCATAGAGAAAGCAGCAGACCCCCCAATCGACAGCGGCAATGACTGAGACGCCTACAGAAATACTGACAGAGGCTACGATGCCGACTGAGGCAGATAGGGGTAGGTATAGGCATAGAGAAGGCTGCCGACCCCCCAATCGACAGCGGGAAGGACTGAGACGCCCACAGCGCCGCTGACAGAGGCTGCGACGCCGACTGAGGCAGATAGGGGTAGATATAGGCATAGAGAAGGCAGCAGACCCCCCAATCGACAGCGGCAGCGACTGAGACGCCTACAGAGATGCTGAAAGAGGCTGCGACGCCGACTGAGGCAGATAGGGGTAGATATAGGTATAGAGAAGGCAGCAGACCCCCCAATCGACAGCGGCGGCGACTGAGCTGCCTACAGACAGGCTGACAGAGGCTGCGACGCCGAATGAGCTAGAAAGGGTTAGATATAGGCATAGAGAAGGCAACAGACCCCCCCAATCGACAGAGGCAGCGACTGAGATGCCTACATAGACGCTGAAAGAGGCTTCGAAGACGACAGAGGCTGCGACGCCGACTGAGACGCCGACTGAGGCAGATAGGGGTAGATATAGGCATAGATAAGGCAGCAGACCCCCCAAATCGACAGCGGTACCGACTGAGACGCCTTCAGAGACGCTTACAGAGGCTGCGATGCCGACTGAGACGCCGACTAAGGCCGATAGGGGTAGATATAGGCACAGAGAAGGCAGCAGACCCCCCAATCGACAGCGGCAGCGACTGAGACGCCTACATAGATGCTGACAGAGGCTGCGACGCCGAATGAGCTAGATGGGGGTAGATATAGGCATAGAGAAGGCAGCAGACCCCCCAATCGACAGCGGCAGCGACTGAGATGCCTACAGAGACGCTGAAAGAGGCTTCGAAGACGACAGAGGCTACGACGCTGACTGAGACGCTGACTGAGGCAGATAGGGGTAGATATAGGCATAGAGAAGGCAGCAGACCCCCAATCGACAGCGGCAGCGACTAAAACGCCTACAGAGATGCTGACAGAGGCTGCGATGCCGACTGAGACGCCGACTGAGGCAGATAGGGGTAGATATAGGCACAGAGAAGGTAGCAGACCCCCCAATCGACAGCGGCAGCGACTGAGAAGCCTACAGAGACGCTGAAAGAGGCTGCAACGCCGACTGAGGCAGATAGGGGTAGATATACGTAAAGAGAAGGCAGCAGACCCCCCAATCGACAGCGGCGGCGACTGAGCTGCATACAGACACGCTGACAGAGACTGCGACGCCGAATAAGCTAGATAGGGTTAGATATAGGCATAGAGAAGGCAGCAGACCCCCCAATCGACAGCGGCAGCGACTGAGATGCCTACATAGACGCTGAAAGAGGCTGCGAAGACGACAGAGGCTGCGACGCCGACTGGGGCAGATAGGGGTAGATATAGGCATAGAGAAGGCAGCAGACATCCCAATCGACAGCCGCAGCGACTAAGACACCTACAGATACGCTGACAGAGGATGCAACGCCGACTCAGACGCCGACTGAGACGCCAACTGAGGCAGATATGGGTAGATATAGGCATAGAGAAGGCAGCAGACCCCCCAATCTACAGCAACAGCGACTGAGACGCCTACAGAAACACTGACAGAGGCTGCGACGCCGACTAAGGCAGATAGGGGTAGACATAGGCACAGAGAAGGCAGCAGACCTTCCTAATCGACAGCGGCAGCGACTGCCGCGCCTACAGAGACGCTAACAGAGGCTGCGACGCTGACAGAGACGCCGACTGAGGCAGATAGGGGTAGATATAGGCATAGAGAAGGCAGCAGACCTTCCCAATGGACAGCGGCAGCGACTGAGACGCTTACAGAGACGCTGACAGAGGCTGCGATGCCGACTGAGACGCCGACTGAGGCAGATATGGGTAGATATAGGCATAGAGAAGGCAGCAGACTCCCCAATCGATAGCGCCAGCGACTGAGACGCCTACAGAGACGCTGAAAGAGGCTGCAACGCCGACTGAGGCAGATAGGGGTAGGTATAGGCATACAGAAAGCAGCAGACCCCCCAATCGACAGCGGCAATGACTGAGACGCCTACAGAGATACTGACAGGGGCTACGACGCCGACTGAGGCAGATAGGGGTAGATATAGGCATAGAGAAGGCAGCGGACATCCCAATCGACAGCGGCAGCGACTAAGACACCTACAGATACGCTGACAGAGGATGCGACGCCGACTGAGACGCCGACTGAGGCAGATAGGGGTAGATATAGGAATAGAGAACTCAGCGGACCCCCCAATCGACAGCGGCAGCGACTGAGACACCTACAGAGACGCTGACAGAGGCTGCGACGCCGACTGAGACGCCGACTGAGGCAGATAGGGGTAGATATAGGCATAGAGACGGCAGCAGACTCCCCAATCGATAGCGGCAGCGACTGAGACGCCTACAGAGATGCTGAAAGAGGCTACGACGCCGACTGAGGCAGATAGGGGTAGGTATAGGCATAGAGAAGGCTGCCGACCCCCCAATCGACATCGGGAAGGACTGAGACGCCCACAGCGCCGCTGACAGAGGCTGCGACGCCGACTGAGGCAGATAGGGGTAGATATAGGCATAGAGAAGGCAACAGACCCCCCAATCGACAGCGGCAGCGACTGAGACGCCTACAGAGATGCTGACAGAGGCTGCGACGCCGACTGAGGCAGATAGGGGTAGATATAGGTATAGAGAAGGCAGCAGACCCCCCAATCGACAGCGGCGGCGACTGAGCTGCCTACAGACAGGCTGACAGAGGCTGCGACGCCGAATGAGCTAGAAAGGGTTAGATATAGGCATAGAGAAGGCAGCAGACCCCCCCCCCAATCGACAGAGGCAGCGACTGAGATGCCTACATAGACGCTGAAAGAGGCTTCGAAGACGAGAGAGGCTGCGACGCCGACTGAGACGCCGACTGAATCAGATAGGGGTAGATATAAGCATAGATAAGGCAGCAGACCCCTTAAATCGACAGCGGTACCGACTGAGACGCCTTCAGAGACGCTTACAGAGGCTGCGATGCCGACTGAGACGCCGACTAAGGCCGATAGGGGTAGATATAGGCACAGAGAAGGCAGCAGACCCCCCAATCGACAGCGGCAGCGACTGAGACGCCTACATAGATGCTGACAGAGGCTGCGACGCCGAATGAGCTAGATGGAGGTAGATATAGGCATAGAGAAGGCAGCAGACCCCCCAATCGACAGCGGCAGCGACTGAGATGCCTACAGAGAGGCTGAAAGAGGCTTCGAAGACGACAGAGGCTACGACGCCGACTGAGACGCTGACTGAGGCAGATAGGGGTAGATATAGGCATAGAGAAGGCAGCAGACCCCCAATCGACAGCGGCAGCGACTAAAACGCCTACAGAGATGCTGACAGAGGCTGCGATGCCGACTGAGACGCCGACTGAGGCAGATAGGGGTAGATATAGGCACAGAGAAGGTTACAGACCCCCCAATCGACAGCGGCAGCGACTGAGAAGCCTACAGAGATGCTGAAAGAGGCTGCAACGCCGACTGAGGCAGATAGGGGTAGATATACGTATAGAGAAGGCAGCAGACCCCCCAATCGACAGCGGCGGCGACTGAGCTGCCTACAGACACGCTGACAGAGACTGCGACGCCGACTGAGCTAGATAGGGTTAGATATAGGCATAGAGAAGGCTGTAGACCCCCCAATCGACAGCGGCAGCGACTGAGATTCCTACATAGACGCTGAAAGAGGCTGCGAAGACGACAGAGGCTGCGACGCCGACTGGGGCAGATAGGGGTAGATATAGGCATAGAGAAGGCAGCAGACATCCCAATCGACAGCCGCAGCGACTAAGACACCTACAGATACGCTGACAGAGGATGCAACGCCGACTCAGACGCCGACTGAGACGCCAACTGAGGCAGATATGGGTAGATATAGGCATAGAGAAGGCAGCAGACCCCCCAATCTACAGCGACAGCGACTGAGACGCCTACAGAAACACTGACAGAGGCTGCGACGCCGACTAAGGCAGATAGGGGTAGACATAGGCACAGAGAAGGCAGCAGACCTTCCCAATCGACAGCGGCAGCGACTGCCGCGCCTACAGAGACGCTAACAGAGGCTGCGACGCTGACAGAGACGCCGACTGAGGCAGATAGGGGTAGATATAGGCATAGAGAAGGCAGTAGACCTTCCCAATGGACAGCGGCAGCGACTGAGACGCTTACAGAGACGCTGACAGAGGCTGCGATGCCGACTGAGACGCCGACTGAGGCAGATAGGGGTAGATATAGGCATAGAGAAGGCAGCAGACTCCCCAATCGATAGCGCCAGCGACTGAGACGCCTACAGAGACGCTGAAAGAGGCTGCAACGCCGACTGAGGCAGATAGGGGTAGGTATAGGCATAGAGAAGGCAGCAGACCTCCCCAATCGACAGCGGCAGCGACTGAGATGCCTACAGAGACGCTGAAAGAGGCTTCGAAGACGACAGAGGCTACGACGCCGACTGAGACGCTGACTGATGCAGATAGGGGTAGATATAGGCATAGAGAAGGCAGCAGACCCCCAATCGACAGCGGCAGCGACTAAAACGCCTACAGAGATGCTGACAGAGGCTGCGATGCCGACTGAGACGCCGACTGAGGCAGATAGGGGTAGCTATAGGCACAGAGAAGGTAGCAGACCCCCCAATCGACAGCGGCAGCGACTGAGAAGCCTACAGAGACGCTGAAAGAGGCTGCAACGCCGACTGAGGCAGATAGGGGTAGATATACGTATAGAGAAGGCAGCAGACCCCCCAATCGACAGCGGCGGCGACTGAGCTGCCTACAGACACGCTGACAGAGACTGAGACGCTTTCAGAAACCCTGACAGAGGCTGTAACGCCGACTCAGACGCCGACTTTGACGCCAACTGAGGCAGATAGGGGTAGACATAGGCACAGAGAAGGCAGCAGACCCCTCAATCGACAGCGGCAGCGACTAACGCGCCTACAGAGACGCTGACAGAGGCTGCGACGCTGACTGAGACGCCGACTGAGGCAGATAGGGGTAGATATAGGCATAGAGAAGGAAGCAGACCTTCCCAATCGACAGCGGCAGCGGACAGAGACGCTTACAGAGATACTGACAGAGGCTTGGACGCCGACTGAGACGCCGACTGCGAAGTCGACTGAGGCAGATAGGGGTAGAAATAGGCATAGAGAAGGCAGCAGACCTCCCAATCGACAGCGGCAGCGACTGAGACGCCTACAGAGCCGCCGACTGAGACCCCGACTGAGGTAGATAGGGGTAGATATAGGTATAGAGAATGAAGCAGAACCCCCAATCGACAGCGGCAGCGACTGAGACTCCTACAGAGGCGCTGACAGAGACGCCGAATGAGGCAGATAGGGGTAGATATAGGCATAGAGAAGGCAGCAGACCCCCCAATCGACGGCGGCAGCGACTGAGACGCCTACAGAGATGCTGACAGACGCTGCGACGCCGACTGAGGCAGGTAGGTTTAGATATAGGCATAGAGAAGGCAGCATACCCCCCAATCGACAGCGGCAGAGGCTGAGACGCCTACAGAGACGCTGACAGAGGCTGCGACGCCGACTGAGCCGCCGACTGAGGCAGATAGGGGTAGATATAGGCATAGAGAAGGCAGCAGACTCCCCAATCGATAGCGGCAGCGACTGAGACGCCTACAGAGACGCTGACAGAGGCTGCGACTCCGACTGATTCAGATAGGGGTAGATATAGGCATAGAGAAGGCAGCAGACCCCCAATCGACAGCGGCAATGACTGAGACGCCTACAGAAATACTGACAGAGGCTACGATGCCGACTGAGGCAGATAGGGGTAGGTATAGGCATAGAGAAGGCTGCCGACCCCCCAATCGACAGCGGGAAGGACTGAGACGCCCACAGCGCCGCTTGACAGAGGCTGCGACGCCGACTGAGGCAGATAGGGGTAGATATAGGCATAGAGAAGGCAGCAGACCCCCAATCGACAGCGGCAGCGACAGAGACGCCTACAGAGATGCTGAAAGAGGCTGCGACGCCGACTGAGGCAGATAGGGGTAGATATAAGGTATAGAGAAGGCAGCAGACCCCCCAATCGACAGCGGCGGCGACTGAGCTGCCTACAGACAGGCTGACAGAGGCTGCGACGCCGAATGAGCTAGAAAGGGTTAGATATAGGCATAGAGAAGGCAACAGACCCCCCCAATCGACAGAGGCAGCGACTGAGATGCCTACATAGACGCTGAAAGAGGCTTCGAAGACGACAGAGGCTGCGACGCCGACTGAGACGCCGACTGAGGCAGATAGGGGTAGATATAGGCATAGATAAGGCAGCAGACCCCCCAAATCGACAGCGGTACCGACTGAGACGCCTTCAGAGACGCTTACAGAGGCTGCGATGCCGACTGAGACGCCGACTAAGGCCGATAGGGGTAGATATAGGCACAGAGAAGGCAGCAGACCCCCCAATCGACAGCGGCAGCGACTGAGACGCCTACATAGATGCTGACAGAGGCTGCGACGCCGAATGAGCTAGATGGGGGTAGATATAGGCATAGAGAAGGCAGCAGACCCCCCAATCGACAGCGGCAGCGACTGAGATGCCTACAGAGACGCTGAAAGAGGCTTCGAAGACGACAGAGGCTACGACGCCGACTGAGACGCTGACTGAGGCAGATAGGGGTAGATATAGGCATAGAGAAGGCAGCAGACCCCAATCGACAGCGGCAGCGACTAAAACGCCTACAGAGATGCTGACAGAGGCTGCGATGCCGACTGAGACGCCGA
The DNA here is from genome assembly GCA_920105625.2 of Clusia tigrina. Taxonomy (NCBI): domain Eukaryota; kingdom Metazoa; phylum Arthropoda; class Insecta; order Diptera; family Clusiidae; genus Clusia; species Clusia tigrina. The sequence continues at coordinate 91,837,224 of OV050031.1, forward strand.
CTGAGGCAGATAGGGGTAGATATAGGCACAGAGAAGGTAGCAGACCCCCCAATCGACAGCGGCAGCGACTGAGAAGCCTACAGAGACGCTGAAAGAGGCTGCAACGCCGACTGAGGCAGATAGGGGTAGATATACGTAAAGAGAAGGCAGCAGACCCCCCAATCGACAGCGGCGGCGACTGAGCTGCCTACAGACACGCTGACAGAGACTGCGACGCCGAATAAGCTAGATAGGGTTAGATATAGGCATAGAGAAGGCAGCAGACCCCCCAATCGACAGCGGCAGCGACTGAGATGCCTACATAGACGCTGAAAGAGGCTGCGAAGACGACAGAGGCTGCGACGCCGACTGGGGCAGATAGGGTAGATATAGGCATAGAGAAGGCAGCAGACAATCCCAATCGACAGCCGCAGCGACTAAGACACCTACAGATACGCTGACAGAGGATGCAAGGCCGACTCAGACGCCGACTGAGACGCCAACTGAGGCAGATATGGGTAGATATAGGCATAGAGAAGGCAGCAGACCCCCCAATCTACAGCAACAGCGACTGAGACGCCTACAGAAACACTGACAGAGGCTGCGACGCCGACTAAGGCAGATAGGGGTAGACATAGGCACAGAGAAGGCAGCAGACCTTCCTAATCGACAGCGGCAGCGACTGCCGCGCCTACAGAGACGCTAACAGAGGCTGCGACGCTGACAGAGACGCCGACTGAGGCAGATAGGGGTAGATATAGGCATAGAGAAGGCAGCAGACCTTCCCAATGGACAGCGGCAGCGACTGAGACGCTTACAGAGACGCTGACAGAGGCTGCGATGCCGACTGAGACGCCGACTGAGGCAGATAGGGGTAGATATAGGCATAGAGAAGGCAGCAGACTCCCCAATCGATAGCGCCAGCGACTGAGACGCCTACAGAGACGCTGAAAGAGGCTGCAACGCCGACTGAGGCAGATAGGGGTAGGTATAGGCATACAGAAAGCAGCAGACCCCCCAATCGACAGCGGCAATGACTGAGACGCCTACAGAGATACTGACAGGGGCTACGACGCCGACTGAGGCAGATAGGGGTAGATATAGGCATAGAGAAGGCAGCGGACATCCCAATCGACAGCGGCAGCGACTAAGACACCTACAGATACGCTGACAGAGGATGCGACGCCGACTGAGACGCCGACTGAGGCAGATAGGGGTAGATATAGGCATAGAGAAGGCAGCGGACATCCCAATCGACAGCGGCAGCGACTAAGACACCTACAGAGACGCTGACAGAGGCTGCGACGCCGACTGAGACGCCGACTGAGGCAGATAGGGGTAGATATAGGCATAGAGACGGCAGCAGACTCCCCAATCGATAGCGCCAGCGACTGAGACGCCTACAGAGATGCTGAAAGAGGCTACGACGCCGACTGAGGCAGATAGGGGTAGGTATAGGCATAGAGAAGGCTGCCGACCCCCCAATCGACATCGGGAAGGACTGAGACGCCCACAGCGCCGCTGACAGAGGCTGCGACGCCGACTGAGGCAGATAGGGGTAGATATAGGCATAGAGAAGGCAACAGACCCCCCAATCGACAGCGGCAGCGACTGAGACGCCTACAGAGATGCTGAAAGAGGCTGCGACGCCGACTGAGGCAGATAGGGGTAGATATAGGCATAGAGAAGGCAGCAGACCCCCCAATCGACAGCGGCGGCGACTGAGCTGCCTACAGACAGGCTGACAGAGGCTGCGACGCCGAATGAGCTAGAAAGGGTTAGATATAGGCATAGAGAAGGCAGCAGACCCCCCCCCCAATCGACAGAGGCAGCGACTGAGATGCCTACATAGACGCTGAAAGAGGCTTCGAAGACGAGAGAGGCTGCGACGCCGACTGAGACGCCGACTGAATCAGATAGGGGTAGATATAAGCATAGATAAGGCAGCAGACCCCTTAAATCGACAGCGGTACCGACTGAGACGCCTTCAGAGACGCTTACAGAGGCTGCGATGCCGACTGAGACGCCGACTAAGGCCGATAGGGGTAGATATAGGCACAGAGAAGGCAGCAGACCCCCCAATCGACAGCGGCAGCGACTGAGACGCCTACATAGATGCTGACAGAGGCTGCGACGCCGAATGAGCTAGATGGAGGTAGATATAGGCATAGAGAAGGCAGCAGACCCCCCAATCGACAGCGGCAGCGACTGAGATGCCTACAGAGAGGCTGAAAGAGGCTTCGAAGACGACAGAGGCTACGACGCCGACTGAGACGCTGACTGAGGCAGATAGGGGTAGATATAGGCATAGAGAAGGCAGCAGACCCCCAATCGACAGCGGCAGCGACTAAAACGCCTACAGAGATGCTGACAGAGGCTGCGATGCCGACTGAGACGCCGACTGAGGCAGATAGGGGTAGATATAGGCACAGAGAAGGTAGCAGACCCCCCAATCGACAGCGGCAGCGACTGAGAAGCCTACAGAGATGCTGAAAGAGGCTGCAACGCCGACTGAGGCAGATAGGGGTAGATATACGTATAGAGAAGGCAGCAGACCCCCCAATCGACAGCGGCGGCGACTGAGCTGCCTACAGACACGCTGACAGAGACTGCGACGCCGACTGAGCTAGATAGGGTTAGATATAGGCATAGAGAAGGCAGTAGACCCCCCAATCGACAGCGGCAGCGACTGAGATTCCTACATAGACGCTGAAAGAGGCTGCGAAGACGACAGAGGCTGCGACGCCGACTGGGGCAGATAGGGGTAGATATAGGCATAGAGAAGGCAGCAGACATCCCAATCGACAGCCGCAGCGACTAAGACACCTACAGATACGCTGACAGAGGATGCAACGCCGACTCAGACGCCGACTGAGACGCCAACTGAGGCAGATATGGGTAGATATAGGCATAGAGAAGGCAGCAGACCCCCCAATCTACAGCGACAGCGACTGAGACGCCTACAGAAACACTGACAGAGGCTGCGACGCCGACTAAGGCAGATAGGGGTAGACATAGGCACAGAGAAGGCAGCAGACCTTCCCAATCGACAGCGGCAGCGACTGCCGCGCCTACAGAGACGCTAACAGAGGCTGCGACGCTGACAGAGACGCCGACTGAGGCAGATAGGGGTAGATATAGGCATAGAGAAGGCAGCAGACCTTCCCAATGGACAGCGGCAGCGACTGAGACGCTTACAGAGACGCTGACAGAGGCTGCGATGCCGACTGAGACGCCGACTGAGGCAGATAGGGGTAGATATAGGCATAGAGAAGGCAGCAGACTCCCCAATCGATAGCGCCAGCGACTGAGACGCCTACAGAGACGCTGAAAGAGGCTGCAACGCCGACTGAGGCAGATAGGGGTAGGTATAGGCATACAGAAAGCAGCAGACCCCCCAATCGACAGCGGCAATGACTGAGACGCCTACAGAGATACTGACAGGGGCTACGACGCCGACTGAGGCAGATAGGGGTAGATATAGGCATAGAGAAGGCAGCGGACATCCCAATCGACAGCGGCAGCGACTAAGACACCTACAGATACGCTGACAGAGGATGCGACGCCGACTGAGACGCCGACTGAGGCAGATAGGGGTAGATATAGGCATAGAGAAGGCAGCGGACATCCCAATCGACAGCGGCAGCGACTGAGACGCCTACAGAGACGCTGACAGAGGCTGCGACGCCGACTGAGACGCCGACTGAGGCAGATAGGGGTAGATATAGGCATAGAGACGGCAGCAGACTCCCCAATCGACAGCGGCAGCGACTGAGACACCTACAGACACGTTGAAAGAGGCTACGACGCCGACTGAGGCAGATAGGGGTAGGTATAGGCATAGAGAAGGCTGCCGACCCCCCAATCGACATCGGGAAGGACTGAGACGCCCACAGCGCCGCTGACAGAGGCTGCGACGCCGACTGAGGCAGATAGGGGTAGATATAGGCATAGAGAAGGCAACAGACCCCCCAATCGACAGCGGCAGCGACTGAGACGCCTACAGAGACGCTGACAGAGGCTGCGACGCCGACTGAGGCAGATAGGGGTAGATATAGGTATAGAGAAGGCAGCAGACCCCCCAATCGACAGCGGCGGCGACTGAGCTGCCTACAGACAGGCTGACAGAGGCTGCGACGCCGAATGAGCTAGAAAGGGTTAGATATAGGCATAGAGAAGGCAGCAGACCCCCCCCAATCGACAGAGGCAGCGACTGAGATGCCTACATAGACGCTGAAAGAGGCTTCGAAGACGACAGAGGCTGCGACGCCGACTGAGACGCCGACTGAATCAGATAGGGGTAGATATAAGCATAGATAAGGCAGCAGACCCCTTAAATCGACAGCGGTACCGACTGAGACGCCTTCAGAGACGCTTACAGAGGCTGCGATGCCGACTGAGACGCCGACTAAGGCCGATAGGGGTAGATATAGGCACAGAGAAGGCAGCAGACCCCCCAATCGACAGCGGCAGCGACTGAGACGCCTACATAGATGCTGACAGAGGCTGCGACGCCGAATGAGCTAGATGGGGGTAGATATAGGCATAGAGAAGGCAGCAGACCCCCCAATCGACAGCGGCAGCGACTGAGATGCCTACAGAGAGGCTGAAAGAGGCTTCGAAGACGACAGAGGCTACGACGCCGACTGAGACGCTGACTGAGGCAGATAGGGGTAGATATAGGCATAGAGAAGGCAGCAGACCCCCAATCGACAGCGGCAGCGACTAAAACGCCTACAGAGATGCTGACAGAGGCTGCGATGCCGACTGAGACGCCGACTGAGGCAGATAGGGGTAGATATAGGCACAGAGAAGGTAGCAGACCCCCCAATCGACAGCGGCAGCGACTGAGAAGCCTACAGAGATGCTGAATGAGGCTGCAACTCCGACTGAGGCAGATAGGGGTAGATATACGTATAGAGAAGGCAGCAGACCCCCCAATCGACAGCGGCGGCGACTGAGCTGCCTACAGACACGCTGACAGAGACTGCGACGCCGACTGAGCTAGATAGGGTTAGATATAGGCATAGAGAAGGCAGTAGACCCCCCCAATCGACAGCGGCAGCGACTGAGATGCCTACATAGACGCTGAAAGAGGCTGCGAAGACGACAGAGGCTGCGACGCCGACTGGGGCAGATAGGGGTAGATATAGGCATAGAGAAGGCAGCAGACATCCCAATCGACAGCCGCAGCGACTAAGACACCTACAGATACGCTGACAGAGGATGCAACGCCGACTCAGACGCCGACTGAGACGCCAACTGAGGCAGATATGGGTAGATATAGGCATAGAGAAGGCAGCAGACCCCCCAATCTACAGCGACAGCGACTGAGACGCCTACAGAAACACTGACAGAGGCTGCGACGCCGACTAAGGCAGATAGGGGTAGACATAGGCACAGAGAAGGCAGCAGACCTTCCCAATCGACAGCGGCAGCGACTGACGCGCCTACAGAGACGCTAACAGAGGCTGCGACGCTGACTGAGACGCCGACTGAGGCAGATAGGGGTAGATATAGGCATAGAGAAGGCAGCAGACTCCCCAATCGATAGCGCCAGCGACTGAGACGCCTACAGAGACGCTGAAAGAGGCTGCAACGCCGACTGAGGCAGATAGGGGTAGGTATAGGCATACAGAAAGCAGCAGACCCCCCAATCGACAGCGGCAATGACTGAGACGCCTACAGAGATACTGACAGGGGCTACGACGCCGACTGAGGCAGATAGGGGTAGATATAGGCATAGAGAAGGCAGCGGACATCCCAATCGACAGCGGCAGCGACTAAGACACCTACAGATACGCTGACAGAGGATGCGACGCCGACTGAGACGCCGACTGAGGCAGATAGGGGTAGAGATAGGCATAGAGAAGGTAGCAGACCCCCCTAATCGAAAGCGGAAGCAACTGAGACGCTTTCAGAAACCCTGACAGAGGCTGCAACGCCGACTCAGACGCCGACTGAGACGCCAACTGAGGCAGATATGGGTAGATATAGGCATAGAGAAGGCAGCAGACCCCCCAATCGACAGCGACAGCGAATGAGACGCCTACAGAAACACTGACAGAGGCTGCGACGCCAACTAAGGCAGATAGGGGTAGACATAGGCACAGAGAAGGCAGTAAACCCCTCAATCGACAGCGGCAGCGACTGACGCGCCTACAGAGACGCTGACAGAGGCTGCGACGCTGACAGAGACGCCGACTGAGGCAGATAGGGGTAGATATAGGCATAGAGAAGGAAGCAGACATCCCAATCGACAGCCGCAGCGACTAAGACACCTACAGATACGCTGACAGAGGATGCAACGCCGACTCAGACGCCGACTGAGACGCCAACTGAGGCAGATATGGGTAGATATAGGCATAGAGAAGGCAGCAGACCCCCCAATCTACAGCGACAGCGACTGAGACGCCTACAGAAACACTGACAGAGGCTGCGACGCCGACTAAGGCAGATAGGGGTAGACATAGGCACAGAGAAGGCAGCAGACCTTCCCAATCGACAGCGGCAGCGACTGACGCGCCTACAGAGACGCTAACAGAGGCTGCGACGCTGACTGAGACGCCGACTGAGGCAGATAGGGGTAGATATAGGCATAGAGAAGGCAGCAGACTCCCCAATCGATAGCGCCAGCGACTGAGACGCCTACAGAGACGCTGAAAGAGGCTGCAACGCCGACTGAGGCAGATAGGGGTAGGTATAGGCATACAGAAAGCAGCAGACCCCCCAATCGACAGCGGCAATGACTGAGACGCCTACAGAGATACTGACAGGGGCTACGACGCCGACTGAGGCAGATAGGGGTAGATATAGGCATAGAGAAGGCAGCGGACATCCCAATCGACAGCGGCAGCGACTAAGACACCTACAGATACGCTGACAGAGGATGCGACGCCGACTGAGACGCCGACTGAGGCAGATAGGGGTAGATATAGGCATAGAGAAGGTAGCAGACCCCCCTAATCGAAAGCGGAAGCAACTGAGACGCTTTCAGAAACCCTGACAGAGGCTGCAACGCCGACTCAGACGCCGACTGAGACGCCAACTGAGGCAGATATGGGTAGATATAGGCATAGAGAAGGCAGCAGACCCCCCAATCGACAGCGACAGCGAATGAGACGCCTACAGAAACACTGACAGAGGCTGCGACGCCAACTAAGGCAGATAGGGGTAGACATAGGCACAGAGAAGGCAGTAAACCCCTCAATCGACAGCGGCAGCGACTGACGCGCCTACAGAGACGCTGACAGAGGCTGCGACGCTGACAGAGACGCCGACTGAGGCAGATAGGGGTAGATATAGGCATAGAGAAGGAAGCAGACCTTCCCAATCGACAGCGGCAGCGACTGAGACGCTTACAGAGACACTGACAGAGGCTGCGACGCCGACTGAGACGCCGACTGAGGCAGATAAGGGTAGATATAGGCATAGAGAAGGCAGCAGACCTCCCCAATCGACAGCGGCAGCGACTGAGACTCCTACAGAGATGCTGAAAGACGCTGCGACGCCGACTGAGGCAGGTAGGGGTAGATATAGGCATAGAGAAAGCAGCAGACCCCCCAATCGACAGCGGCAATGACTGAGACGCCTACAGAGTTACTGACAGAGGCTACGACGCCGACTGAGGCAGATAGGGGTAGGTATAGGCATAGAGAAGGCAGCCGACCCACCAATCGACAGCGGGAAGGACTGAGACGCCCACAGCGACGCTGACAGAGGCTGCGATGCCCACTGAGGCGCCGACTGAGGCAGATAGAGGTAGATATACGCATAGAGAAGGCAGCAGACCCCCCAATCGACAGTGGCAGCGACTGAGACGCCTACAGAGATGCTGAAAGAGGCTGTGACGCCGACTGAGGCAGATAGGGGTAGATATAGGTATAGAGAAGGCAGCAGACCCCCCAATCGACAGCGGCGGCGACTGAGCTGCCTACAGAGAGGCTGACAGAGACGCCGAATGAGGCAGATAATGGTAGATATAGGCATAGAGAAGGCAGCACACATCCCAATCGACAGCGGCAGCGACTAAGACACCTACAGATACGCTGACAGAGGATGCGACGCCGACTCAGACGCCGACTGAGACGCCAACTGAGGCAGATATGGGTAGATATAGGCATAGAGAAGGCAGCAGACCCCCCAATCGACAGCGACAGCGACTGAGACGCCTACAGAAACACTGACAGAGGCTGCGACGCCAACTAAGGCAGATAGGGGTAGACATAGGTACAGAGAAGGCAGTAAACCCCTCAATCGACAGCGGCAGCGACTGACGCGCCTACAGAGATGCTGACAGAGGCTGCGACGCTGACTGAGACGCCGACTGAGGCAGATAGGGGTAGATATATGCATAGAGAAGGAAGCAGACCTTCCCAATCGACAGCGGCGAGCGACTGAGACGCTTACAGAGACGCTGACAGAGGCTGCGACGCCTACACAGCCGCCGACTGAGACCCCGACTGAGGTAGATAGGGGTAGATATAGGTATAGAGAATGCAGCAGAACCCCCAATCGACAGCGGCAGCGACTGAGACTCCTACAGAGGCGCTGACAGAGACGCCGACTGAGGCAGATAGGGGTAGATATAGGCACAGAGAAGGCAGCAGACCCCCCAATCGACAGCGGCAATGACTGAGACGCCTACAGAGATACTGACAGAGGCTACGACGCCGACTGAGGCAGATAGGGGTAGGTATAGGCATAGAGAAGGCTGCCGACCACCCAATCGACAGCGGGAAGGACTGAGACGCCCACAGCGACGCCCACAGCGACGCTGACAGAGGCTGCGACGCCGACTGAGGCAGATAGGGGTAGATATAGGCATAGAGAAGGCAGCAGACCCCCCAATCGACAGCGGCAGCGACTGAGACGCCTACAGAGATGCTGAAAGAGGCTGCGACGCCGACTGAGGCAGATAGGGGTAGATATAGGTATAGAGAAGGCAGCAGACCCCCCCAATCGACAGCGGCGGTGACTGAGCTGCCTACAGACAGGCTGACAGAGGCTGCGACGCCGAATGAGCTAGAAAGGGTTAGATATAGGCATAGAGAAGGCAGCAGACCCCCCAATCGACAGAGGCAGCGACTGAGATGCCTACATAGACGCTGAAAGAGGCTTCGAAGACGACAGAGGCTGCGACGCCGACTGAGACGCCGACTGAGGCAGATAGGGGTAGATATAGGCATAGATAAGGCAGCAGACCCCCCAATCGACAGCGGCAGCGACTAAAACGCTTACAGAGATGCTGACAGGGGCTGCGATGCCGACTGAGACGCCGACTGAGGCAGATAGGGGTAGATATAGGCACAGAGAAGGCAGCAGACCCCCCAATCGACAGCGGCAGCGACTGAGACGCCTACAGAGATGCTGAAAGAGGCTGCAACGCCGACTGAGGCAGATAGGGGTAGATATAGGTATAGAGAAGGCAGCAGACCCCCCCAATCGACAGCGGCGGCGACTGAGCTGCCTACAGACACGCTGACAGAGGCTGCGACGCCGAATGAGCTAGATAGGGTTAGATATAGGCATAGAGAAGGCAGCAGACCCCCCAATCGACAGCGGCAATGACTGAGACGCCTACAGAGATACTGACAGAGGCTACGACGCCGACTGAGGCAGATAGGGGTAGGTATAGGCATAGAGAAGGCAGCCGACCCCCCAATCGACAGCGGGAAGGACTGAGACGCCCACAGCGACGCCCACAGCGACGCTGACAGAGTGTGCGACGCCGACTGAGACGCCGACTGAGGCAGATAGGGGTAGATATAGGCATAGAGAAGGCAGCAGACCCCCCAATCGACAGCTGCAGCGACTGAGATGCCTACAGAGATGCTGAAAGAGGCTGCAACGCCGACTGAGGCAGATAGGGGTAGGTATAGGCATAGAGAAGGCAGCAGACCTCCCCAATCGACAGCGGCAGCGACTGACACGCCTACAGAAATGCTGACAGAGACGCCGAATGAGGCAGATAGGGGTAGATATAGGCATAGAGAAGGCAGCAGACATCCCAATCGACAGCGGCAGCGACTAAGACACCTACAGATACGCTGACAGAGGATGCGACGCCGACTGAGACGCCGACTGAGGCAGATAGGGGTAGATATAGGCATAGAGAAGGTAGCAGACCCCCCTAATCGAAAGTGGAAGCAACTGAGACGCTTTCAGAAACCCTGACAGAGGCTGCAACGCCGACTCAGATGCCGACTGAGACGCCAACTGAGGCAGATATGGGTAGATATAGGCATAGAGAAGGCAGCAGACCCCCCAATCGACAGCGACAGCGACTGAGACGCCTACAGAAATACTGACAGAGACGCCGAATGAGGCAGATAGGGGTAGATATAGGCATAGAGAAGGCAGCAGACCCCCGCAATCGACGGCGGCAGCGACTGAGACGCCTACAGAGATGCTGAAAGACGCTGCGACGCCGACTGAGGCAGGTAGGGGTAGATATAGGCATAGAGAAGGCAGCAGACCCCCCAATCGACAGCGGCAATGACTGAGACGCCTACAGAGACGCTGACAGAGGCTGCGACGCCGACTGAGACGCCGACTGAGGCAGATAGGGGTAGACATAGGCACAGAGAAGGCAGCAGACCCCTCAATCGACAGCGGCAGCGACTGACGCGCCTACAGAGACGCTGACAGAGGCTGCGACGCTGACTGAGACGCCGACTGAGGCAGATAGGGGTAGATATAGGCATAGAGAAGGAAGCAGACCTTCCCAATCGACAGCGGCAGCGACTGAGACGCTTACAGAGACACTGACAGAGGCTGCGACGCCGACTGAGAAGCCGACTGAGGCAGATAGGGGTAGATATAGGCATAGAGAAGGCAGCAGACCTCCCCAATCGACAGCGGCAGCGACTGAGACGCCTACAGAGGCGCTGACAGAGACGCCGAATGAGGCAGATAGGGGTAGATATAGGCATAGAGAAGGCAGCAGATTCCCGCAATCGACGGCGGCAGCGACTGAGACGCCTACAGAGATGCTGACAGACGCTGCGACGCCGACTGAGGCAGGTAGGGGTAGATATAGGCATAGAGAAGGCAGCAGACCCCCCAATCGACAGCGGCAGAGACTGAGACGCCTACAGAGACGCTGACAGAGGCTGCGACGCCGACTGAGACGCCGACTGAGGCAGATAGGGGTAGATATAGGCATAGAGAAGGCACCAGACTCCCCAATCGATAGCACCAGCGACTGAGACGCCTACAGAGACGCTGACAGAGGCTGCGACTCCGACTGATTCAGATAGGGGTAGATATAGGCATAGAGAAAGCAGCAGACCCCCAAATCGACAGCGGCAATGACTGAGACGCCTACAGAGATACTGACAGAGGCTACGACGCCGACTGAGGCAGATAGGGGTAGGTATAGGCATAGAGAAGGCAGCCGACTTCCCAATCGACAGCGGGAAGGACTGAGACGCCCACAGCGACGCCCACAGCGACGCCCACAGCGACGCTTGACAGAGGCTGCGATGCCGACTGAGGCAGATAGGGGTAGATATAGGCACAGAGAAGGCAGCAGACCCCCCAATCGACAGCGGCAGCGACTGAGACGCCTACAGAGATGCTGACAGAGGCTGCGACGCCGAATGAGCTAGATGGGGGTAGATATACGCATAGAGAAGGCAGCAGACCCCCCAATCGACAGCGGCAGCGACTGAGATGCCTACAGAGACGCTGAAAGAGGCTTCGAAGACGACAGAGGCTGCGACGCCTTCTGAGACGCCGACTGAGGCAGAGAGGGGTAGATATAGGCATAGAGAAGGCAGCAGACCCCCCCAATCGACAGCGGCAGCGACTGAGAGGCCTACAGAAATGCTGACAGAGGCTGCGACGACGACTGAGACGCTGACTGATGCAGATAGGGATAGATATAGGCATAGAGAAGGTAGTAGACCCCCCAATCGACAGCGGCAGCGACTGAGATGCCTACAGAAATGCTGACAGAGGCTGTGACGACGACTGCGACGCTGACTGATGCAGATAGGGGTAGATATAGGCATAGATAAAGCAGCAGACCCCCCAATCGACAGCGGCAGCGACTGAGACGCCTACTGAAATGCTGACAGTGGCTGCGACGCCGACTGAGGCAGATAGGGGTAGATATAGGCATAGAGAAGGTTGCAACCCCCCCAATTGAAAGCGGCAGCAACTGAGACGCTTTCAGAAACCCTGACAGAGGCTGCAACGCCGACTCAGACGCCGACTGAGACGCCAACTGAGGCAGATATGGGTAGATATAGGCATAGAGAAGGCAGCAGACCTCCCCAATCGACAGCGGCAGCGACTGACACGCCTACAGAAATGCTGACAGAGACGCCGAATGAGGCAGATAGGGGTAGATATAGGCATAGAGAAGGCAGCAGACATCCCAATCGACAGCGGCAGCGACTAAGACACCTACAGATACGCTGACAGAGGATGCGACGCCGACTGAGACGCCGACTGAGGCAGATAGGGGTAGATATAGGCATAGAGAAGGTAGCAGACCCCCCTAATCGAAAGTGGAAGCAACTGAGACGCTTTCAGAAACCCTGACAGAGGCTGCAACGCCGACTCAGATGCCGACTGAGACGCCAACTGAGGCAGATATGGGTAGATATAGGCATAGAGAAGGCAGCAGACCCCCCAATCGACAGCGACAGCGACTGAGACGCCTACAGAAATACTGACAGAGACGCCGAATGAGGCAGATAGGGGTAGATATAGGCATAGAGAAGGCAGCAGACCCCCGCAATCGACGGCGACAGCGACTGAGACGCCTACAGAGATGCTGACAGACGCTGCGACGCCGACTGAGGCAGGTAGGGGTAGATATAGGCATAGAAAAGGCAGCAGACCCCCCAATCGACAGCGGCAATGACTGAGACGCCTACAGAGACGCTGACAGAGGCTGCGACGCCGACTGAGACGCCAACTAAGGCAGATAGGGGTAGACATAGGCACAGAGAAGGCAGCATTCCCCTCAATCGACAGCGGCAGCGACTGACGCGCCTACAGAGACGCTGACAGAGGCTGCGACGCTGACTGAGACGCCGACTGAGGCAGATAGGGGTAGATATAGGCATAGAGAAGGAAGCAGACCTTCCCAATCGACAGCGGCAGCGACTGAGACGCTTACAGAGACACTGACAGAGGCTGCGACGCCGACTGAGACGCCGACTGAGGCAGATAGGGGTAGATATAGGCATAGAGAAGGCAGCAGACCTCCCCAATCGACAGCGGCAGCGACTGAGACGCCTACAGAGCCGCCGACTGAGACCCCGACTGAGGTAGATAGGGGTAGATATAGGTATAGAGAAGGCAGCAGAAGCCCCAATCGACAGCGGCAGCGACTGAGACTCCTACAGAGGCGCTGACAGAGACGCCGAATGAGGCAGATAGGGGTAGATATAGGCATAGAGAAGGCAGCAGATTCCCGCAATCGACGGCGGCAGCGACTGAGACGCCTACAGAGATGCTGACAGACGCTGCGACGCCGACTGAGGCAGGTTGGGCTAGATATAGGCATAGAGAAGGCAGCAGACCCCCCAATCGACAGCGGCAGAGACTGAGACGCTGACAGAGGCTGCGACGCCGACTGAGACGCCGACTGAGGCAGATAGGGGTAGATATAGGCATAGAGAAGGCAGCAGACTCCCCAATCGATAGCACCAGCGACTGAGACGCCTACAGAGACGCTGACAGAGGCTGCGACTCCGACTGATTCAGATAGGTGTAGATATAGGCATAGAGAAAGCAGCAGATCCCCCAATCGACAGCGGCAATGACTGAGACGCCTACAGAGATACTGACAGAGGCTACGACGCCGACTGAGGCAGATAGGGGTAGGTATAGGCATAGAGAAGGCAGCCGACCCCCCAATCGACAGCGGGAAGGACTGAGACGCCCACAGCGACGCCCACAGCGACGCTGACAGAGGCTGCGATGCCGACTGAGGCGCCGACTGAGGCAGATAGGGGTAGATATAGGCATAGAGAAGGCAGCAGACCCCACAATCGACAGCGGCAGCGACTGAGACGCCTACAGAGATGCTGAAAGAGGCTGCGACGCCGACTGAGGCAGATAGGGGTAGATATAGGTATATAGAAGGCAGCAGACCCGCCCAATCGACAGCGGCGGCGACTGAGCTGCCTACAGACAGGCTGACAGAGGCTGCGACGCCGAATGAGCTAGAAAGGGTTAGATATAGGCATAGAGAAGGCAGCAGACCCCCCAATCGACAGAGGCAGCGACTGAGATGCCTACATAGACGCTGAAAGAGGCTTCGAAGACGACAAAGGCTGCGACGCCGACTGAGACGCCGACTGAGCCAGATAGGGGTAGATATAGGCATAGATAAGGCAGCAGACCCCCCCAAATCGACAGCGGTAGCGACTGAGACGCCTTCAGAGACGCTTACAGAGGCTGCGATGCCGACTGAGACGCCGACTAAGGCAGATAGGGGTAGATATTGGCACAGAGAAGGCAGCAGACCCCCCAATCGACAGCGGCAGCGACTGAGACGCCTACAGAGATGCTGATAGAGGCTGCGACGCCGAATGAGCTAGATGGGGGTAGATATAGGCATAGAGAAGGCAGCAGACCCCCCAATCGACAGCGGCAGCGACTGAGATGCCTACAGAGACGCTGAAAGAGGCTGCGAAGACGACAGAGGCTACGACGTCGACTGAGGCGCTGACTGAGGCAGATAGGGGTAGATATAGGCACAGAGAAGGCAGCAGACCCCCCAATCGACAGCGGCAGCGACTGAGACGCCTACAGAGATGCTGACAGAGGCTGCGACGCCGAATGAGCTAGATGGGGTAGATATACGCATAGAGAAGGCAGCAGACCCCCCAATCGACAGCGGCAGCGACTGAGATGCCTACAGAGACGCTGAAAGAGGCTTCGAAGACGACAGAGGCTGCGACGCCTTCTGAGACGCCGACTGAGGCAGATAGGGGTAGATATAGGCATAGAGAAGGCAGCAGACCCCCCAATCGACAGCGGCAGCGACTGAGAGGCCTACAGAAATGCTGACAGAGGCTGCGACGACGACTGAGACGCTGACTGATGCAGATAGGGATAGATATAGGCATAGAGAAGGTAGTAGACCCCCCAATCGACAGCGGCAGCGACTGAGACGCCTACAGAGATGCTGACAGACGCTGCGACGCCGACTGAGGCAGGTAGGGGTAGATATAGGCATAGAAAAGGCAGCAGACCCCCCAATCGACAGCGGCAATGACTGAGACGCCTACAGAGACGCTGACAGAGGCTGCGACGCCGACTCAGACGCCGACTGAGACGCCAACTGAGGCAGATATGGGTAGATATAGGCATAGAGAAGGCAGCAGACCTCCCCAATCGACAGCGGCAGCGACTGAGACGCCTACAGAGCCGCCGACTGAGACCCCGACTGAGGTAGATAGGGGTAGATATAGGTATAGAGAAGGCAGCAGAAGCCCCAATCGACAGCGACAGCGACTGAGACGCCTACAGAAATGCTGACAGAGACGCCGAATGAGGCAGATAGGGGTAGATATAGGCATAGAGAAGGCAGCAGACATCCCAATCGACAGCGGCAGCGACTAAGACACCTACAGATATGCTGACAGAGGATGCGACGCCGACTGAGACGCCGACTGAGGCAGATAGGGGTAGATATAGGCATAGAGAAGGTAGCAGACCCCCCTAATCGAAAGTGGAAGCAACTGAGACGCTTTCAGAAACCCTGACAGAGGCTGCAACGCCGACTCAGATGCCGACTGAGACGCCAACTGAGGCAGATATGGGTAGATATAGGCATAGAGAAGGCAGCAGACCCGCCAATCGACAGCGACAGCGACTGAGACGCCTACAGAAATACTGACAGAGACGCCGAATGAGGCAGATAGGGGTAGATATAGGCATAGAGAAGGCAGCAGACCCCCGCAATCGACGGCGGCAGCGACTGAGACGCCTACAGAGATGCTGACAGACGCTGCGACGCCGACTGAGGCAGGTAGGGGTAGATATAGGCATAGAAAAGGCAGCAGACCCCCCAATCGACAGCGGCAATGACTGAGACGCCTACAGAGACGCTGACAGAGGCTGCGACGCCGACTGAGACGCGAACTAAGGCAGATAGGGGTAGACATAGGCACAGAGAAGGCAGCAGACCCCTCAATCGACAGCGGCAGCGACTGACGCGCCTACAGAGACGCTGACAGAGGCTGCGACGCTGACTGAGACGCCGACTGAGGCAGATAGGGGTAGATATAGGCATAGAGAAGGAAGCAGACCTTCCCAATCGACAGCGGCAGCGACTGAGACGCTTACAGAGACACTGACAGAGGCTGCGACGCCGACTGAGACGCCGACTGAGGCAGATAGGGGTAGATATAGGCATAGAGAAGGCAGCAGACCTCCCCAATCGACAGCGGCAGCGACTGAGACGCCTACAGAGCCGCCGACTGAGACCCCGACTGAGGTAGATAGGGGTAGATATAGGTATAGAGAAGGCAGCAGAAGCCCCAATCGACAGCGGCAGCGACTGAGACTCCTACAGAGGCGCTGACAGAGACGCCGACTGAGGCAGATAGGGGTAGATATAGGCATAGAGAAGGCAGCAGATTCCCGCAATCGACGGCGGCAGCGACTGAGACGCCTACAGAGATGCTGACAGACGCTGCGACGCCGACTGAGGCAGGTTGGGGTAGATATAGGCATAGAGAAGGCAGCAGACCCCCCAATCGACAGCGGCAGAGACTGAGACGCTGACAGAGGCTGCGACGCCGACTGAGACGCCGACTGAGGCAGATAGGGGTAGATATAGGCATAGAGAAGGCAGCAGACTCCCCAATCGATAGCACCAGCGACTGAGACGCCTACAGAGACGCTGACAGAGGCTGCGACTCCGACTGATTCAGATAGGTGTAGATATAGGCATAGAGAAAGCAGCAGACCCCCCAATCGACAGCGGCAATGACTGAGACGCCTACAGAGATACTGACAGAGGCTACGACGCCGACTGAGGCAGATAGGGGTAGATATAGGCATAGAGAAGGCAGCCGACCCCCCAATCGACAGCGGGAAGGACTGAGACGCCCACAGCGACGCCCACAGCGACGCTGACAGAGGCTGCGATGCCGACTGAGGCGCCGACTGAGGCAGATAGGGGTAGATATAGGCATAGAGAAGGCAGCAGACCCCCCAATCGACAGCGGCAGCGACTGAGACGCCTACAGAGATGCTGAAAGAGGCTGCGACGCCGACTGAGGCAGATAGGGGTAGATATAGGTATAGAGAAGGCAGCAGACCCGCCCAATCGACAGCGGCGGCGACTGAGCTGCCTACAGACAGGCTGACAGAGGCTGCGACGCCGAATGAGCTAGAAAGGGTTAGATATAGGCATAGAGAAGGCAGCAGACCCCCCAATCGACAGAGGCAGCGACTGAGATGCCTACATAGACGCTGAAAGAGGCTTCGAAGACGACAAAGGCTGCGACGCCGACTGAGACGCCGACTGAGGCAGATAGGGGTAGATATAGGCATAGATAAGGCAGCAGACCCCCCCAAATCGACAGCGGTAGCGACTGAGACGCCTTCAGAGACGCTTACAGAGGCTGCGATGCCGACTGAGACGCCGACTAAGGCAGATAGGGGTAGATATTGGCACAGAGAAGGCAGCAGACCCCCCAATCGACAGCGGCAGCGACTGAGACGCCTACAGAGATGCTGATAGAGGCTGCGACGCCGAATGAGCTAGATGGGGGTAGATATAGGCATAGAGAAGGCAGCAGACCCCCCAATCGACAGCGGCAGCGACTGAGATGCCTACAGAGACGCTGAAAGAGGCTTCGAAGACGACAGAGGCTACGACGTCGACTGAGACGCTGACTGAGGCAGATAGGGGTAGATATAGGCACAGAGAAGGCAGCAGACCCCCCAATCGACAGCGGCAGCGACTGAGACGCCTACAGAGATGCTGACAGAGGCTGCGACGCCGAATGAGCTAGATGGGGGTAGATATACGCATAGAGAAGGCAGCAGACCCCCCAATCGACAGCGGCAGCGACTGAGATGCCTACAGAGACGCTGAAAGAGGCTTCGAAGACGACAGAGGCTGCGACGCCTTCTGAGACGCCGACTGAGGCAGATAGGGGTAGATATAGGCATAGAGAAGGCAGCAGACCCCCCAATCGACAGCGGCAGCGACTGAGAGGCCTACAGAAATGCTGACAGAGGCTGCGACGACGACTGAGACGCTGACTGATGCAGATAGAAATAGATATAGGCATAGAGAAGGTAGTAGACCCCCCAATCGACAGCTGCAGCGACTGAGATGCCTACAGAAATGCTGACAGAGGCTGTGACGACGACTGCGACGCTGACTGATGCAGATAGGGGTAGATATAGGCATAGATAAAGCAGCAGACCCCCCAATCGACAGCGGCAGCGACTGAGACGCCTACTGAAATGCTGACAGTGGCTGCGACGCCGACTGAGGCAGATAGGGGTAGATATAGGCATAGAGAAGGTTGCAGACCCCCCTAATCGAAAGCGGCAGCAACTGAGACGCTTTCAGAAACCCTGACAGAGGCTACAACGCCGACTCAGACGCCGACTGAGACGCCAACTGAGGCAGATATGGGTAGATATAGGCATAGAGAAGGCAGCAGACCCCCCAATCGACAGCGACAGCGACTGAGACGCCTACAGAAACACTGACAGAGGCTGCGTCGCCGACTAAGGCAGATAGGGGTAGACATAGGCACAGAGAAGGCAGCAGACCCCTCAATCGACAGCGGCAGCGACTGACGCGCCTACAGAGACGCTGACAGAGGCTGCGACGCTGACTGAGACGCCGACTGAGGCAGATAGGGGTAGATATAGGCATAGAGAAGGCAGCAGACCTTCCCAATCGACAGCGGCAGCGACTGAGACGCTTACAGAGACGCTGACAGAGGCTGCGACACTGACTGAGACACCGACTGAGGTAGATAGGGGTAGATATAGGCATAGAGAAGGCAGCAGACCTCCCCAATCGACAGCGGCAGCGCCTGAGAAGCCTACAGAGCCGCCGACTGAGACCCTGACTGAGGTAGATAGGGGTAGATATAGGTATAGAGAAGGCAGCAGAACCCCCAATCGACAGCGGCAGCGACTGAGACTCCTACAGAAGCGCTGACAGAGACGCCGAATGAGGCAGATAGGGGTAGCTATATGCATAGAGAAGGCAGCAGACCCCCGCAATCGACGGCGGCAGCGCTTGAGACGCCTACAGAGATGCTGACAGACGCTGCGACGCCGACTGAGGCAGGTAGGGGTAGATATAGGCATAGAGAAAGCAGCAGACCCCCCAATCGACAGCGGCAATGACTGAGACGCCTACAGAGATACTGACAGAGGCTGCGACGCCGACTGAGACGCCGACTGAGGCAGATAGGGGTAGATATAGGCATAATGAAGGCAGCAGACCTCCCCAATCGACAGCGGCAGCGACTGAGACGCCTACAGAGCCGCTGACTGAGACCCCGACTGAGGTAGATAGGGGTAGATATAGGTATAGAGAAGGCAGCAGAACCCCCAATCGACAGCGGCAGCGACTGAGACTCCTAAAGAGGCGCTGACAGAGACGCCGAATGAGGCAGATAGGGGTAGATATAGGCATAGAGAAGGCAGCAGACCCCCGCAATCGACGGCGGCAGCGCTTGAGACGCCTACAGAGATGCTGACAGACGCTGCGACGCCGACTGAGGCAGGTAGGGGTAGATATAGGCATAGAGAAGGCAGCAGACCCTCCAATCGACAGCGGCAGAGACTGAGACGCCTACAGAGACGCTGACAGAGGCTGCGACGCCGACTGAGGCAGATAGGGGTAGGTATAGGCATATAGAAGGCAGCCGTCCCCCCAATCGACAGCGGCAAGGACTGAGACGCCCACAGCGACGCCCACAGTGACGCTGACAGAGGCTTCGATGCCGACTGAGGCGCCGACTGAGGCAGATAGGGGTAGATATAGGCATAGAGAAGGCAGCAGACCCCCCAATCGACAGCGGCAGCGACTGAGACGCCTACAGAGATGCTGAAAGAGGCTGCGACGCCGACTGAGGCAGATAGGGGTAGATATAGGTATAGAGAAGGCAGCAGACCCGCCCAATCGACAGCGGCGGCGACTGAGCTGCCTACAGACAGGCTGACAGAGGCTGCGACGCCGAATGAGCTAGAAAGGGTTAGATATAGGCATAGAGAAGGCAGCAGACCCCCCAATCGACAGAGGCAGCGACTGAGATGCCTACATAGACGCTGAAAGAGGCTTCGAAGACGACAAAGGCTGCGACGCCGACTGAGACGCCGACTGAGGCAGATAGGGGTAGATATAGGCATAGATAAGGCAGCAGACCCCCCAAATCGACAGCGGCAGCGACTGAGACGCCTACAGAGATGCTGATAGAGGCTGCGACGCCGAATGAGCTAGATGGGGGTAGATATAGGCATAGAGAAGGCAGCAGACCCCCCAATCGACAGCGGCAGCGACTGAGATGCCTACAGAGACGCTGAAAGAGGCTTCGAAGACGACAGAGGCTACGACGTCGACTGAGACGCTGACTGAGGCAGATAGGGGTAGATATAGGCACAGAGAAGGCAGCAGACCCCCCAATCGACAGCGGCAGCGACTGAGACGCCTACAGAGATGCTGACAGAGGCTGCGACGCCGAATGAGCTAGATGGGGGTAGATATACGCATAGAGAAGGCAGCAGACCCCCCAATCGACAGCGGCAGCGACTGAGATGCCTACAGAGACGCTGAAAGAGGCTTCGAAGACGACAGAGGCTGCGACGCCTTCTGAGACGCCGACTGAGGCAGATAGGGGTAGATATAGGCATAGAGAAGGCAGCAGACCCCCCAATCGACAGCGGCAGCGACTGAGAGGCCTACAGAAATGCTGACAGAGGCTGCGACGCCGAATGAGCTAGATGGGGGTAGATATAGGCATAGAGAAGGCAGCAGACATCCCAATCGACAGCGGCAGCGACTAAGACACCTACAGATACGCTGACAGAGGATGCGACGCCGACTGAGACGCCGACTGAGGCAGATAGGGGCAGATATAGGCATAGAGAAGGTAGCAGACCCCCCTAATCGAAAGTGGAAGCAACTGAGACGCTTTCAGAAACCCTGACAGAGGCTGCAACGCCGACTCAGATGCCGACTGAGACGCCAACTGAGGCAGATATGGGTAGATATAGGCATAGAGAAGGCAGCAGACCCCCCAATCGACAGCGACAGCGACTGAGACGCCTACAGAAATACTGACAGAGACGCCGAATGAGGCAGATAGGGGTAGATATAGGCATAGAGAAGGCAGCAGACCCCCGCAATCGACGGCGGCAGCGACTGAGACGCCTACAGAGATGCTGACAGACGCTGCGACGCCGACTGAGGCAGGTAGGGGTAGATATAGGCATAGAGAAGGCAGCAGACCCCCCAATCGACAGCGGCAATGACTGAGACGCCTACAGAGACGCTGACAGAGGCTGCGACGCCGACTGAGACGCCAACTAAGGCAGATAGGGGTAGACATAGGCACAGAGAAGGCAGCAGACCCCTCAATCGACAGCGGCAGCGACTGACGCGCCTACAGAGACGCTGACAGAGGCTGCGACGCTGACTGAGACGCCGACTGAGGCAGATAGGGGTAGATATAGGCATAGAGAAGGAAGCAGACCTTCCCAATCGACAGCGGCAGCGACTGAGACGCTTACAGAGACACTGACAGAGGCTGCGACGCCGACTGAGACGCCGACTGAGGCAGATAGGGGTAGATATAGGCATAGAGAAGGCAGCAGACCTCCCCAATCGACAGCGGCAGCGACTGAGACGCCTACAGAGCCGCCGACTGAGACCCCGACTGAGGTAGATAGGGGTAGATATAGGTATAGAGAAGGCAGCAGAAGCCCCAATCGACAGCGGCAGCGACTGAGACTCCTACAGAGGCGCTGACAGAGACGCCGAATGAGGCAGATAGGGGTAGATATAGGCATAGAGAAGGCAGCAGATTCCCGCAATCGACGGCGGCAGCGACTGAGACGCCTACAGAAATGCTGACAGATGCTGCGACGCCGACTGAGGCAGGTTGGGGTAGATATAGGCATAGAGAAGGCAGCAGACCCCCCAATCGACAGCGGCAGAGACTGAGACGCTGACAGAGGCTGCGACGCCGACTGAGACGCCGACTGAGGCAGATAGGGGTAGATATAGGCATAGAGAAGGCAGCAGACTCCCCAATCGATAGCACCAGCGACTGAGACGCCTACAGAGACGCTGACAGAGGCTGCGACTCCGACTGATTCAGATAGGTGTAGATATAGGCATAGAGAAAGCAGCAGACCCCCCAATCGACAGCGGCAATGACTGAGATGCCTACAGAGACGCTGAAAGAGGCTTCGAAGACGACAGAGGCTACGACGTCGACTGAGACGCTGACTGAGGCAGATAGGGGTAGATATAGGCACAGAGAAGGCAGCAGACCCCCCAATCGACAGCGGCAGCGACTGAGACGCCTACAGAGATGCTGACAGAGGCTGCGACGCCGAATGAGCTAGATGGGGGTAGATATACGCATAGAGAAGGCAGCAGACCCCCCAATCGACAGCGGCAGCGACTGAGATGCCTACAGAGACGCTGAAAGAGGCTTCGAAGACGACAGAGGCTGCGACGCCTTCTGAGACGCCGACTGAGGCAGATAGGGGTAGATATAGGCATAGAGAAGGCAGCAGACCCCCCAATCGACAGCGGCAGCGACTGAGAGGCCTACAGAAATGCTGACAGAGGCTGCGACGCCGAATGAGCTAGATGGGGGTAGATATAGGCATAGAGAAGGCAGCAGACATCCCAATCGACAGCGGCAGCGACTAAGACACCTACAGATACGCTGACAGAGGATGCGACGCCGACTGAGACGCCGACTGAGGCAGATAGGGGCAGATATAGGCATAGAGAAGGTAGCAGACCCCCCTAATCGAAAGTGGAAGCAACTGAGACGCTTTCAGAAACCCTGACAGAGGCTGCAACGCCGACTCAGATGCCGACTGAGACGCCAACTGAGGCAGATATGGGTAGATATAGGCATAGAGAAGGCAGCAGACCCCCCAATCGACAGCGACAGCGACTGAGACGCCTACAGAAATACTGACAGAGACGCCGAATGAGGCAGATAGGGGTAGATATAGGCATAGAGAAGGCAGCAGACCCCCGCAATCGACGGCGGCAGCGACTGAGACGCCTACAGAGATGCTGACAGACGCTGCGACTCCGACTGAGGCAGGTAGGGGTAGATATAGGCATAGAGAAGGCAGCAGACCCCCCAATCGACAGCGGCAATGACTGAGACGCCTACAGAGACGCTGACAGAGGCTGCGACGCCGACTGAGACGCCAACTAAGGCAGATAGGGGTAGACATAGGCACAGAGAAGGCAGCAGACCCCTCAATCGACAGCGGCAGCGACTGACGCGCCTACAGAGACGCTGACAGAGGCTGCGACGCTGACTGAGACGCCGACTGAGGCAGATAGGGGTAGATATAGGCATAGAGAAGGAAGCAGACCTTCCCAATCGACAGCGGCAGCGACTGAGACGCTTACAGAGACACTGACAGAGGCTGCGACGCCGACTGAGACGCCGACTGAGGCAGATACGGGTAGATATAGGCATAGAGAAGGCAGCAGACCTCCCCAATCGACAGCGGCAGCGACTGAGACGCCTACAGAGCCGCCGACTGAGACCCCGACTGAGGTAGATAGGGGTAGATATAGGTATAGAGAAGGCAGCAGAAGCCCCAATCGACAGCGGCAGCGACTGAGACTCCTACAGAGGCGCTGACAGAGACGCCGAATGAGGCAGATAGGGGTAGATATAGGCATAGAGAAGGCAGCAGATTCCCGCAATCGACGGCGGCAGCGACTGAGACGCCTACAGAGATGCTGACAGACGCTGCGACGCCGACTGAGGCAGGTTGGGGTAGATATAGGCATAGAGAAGGCAGCAGACCCCCCAATCGACAGCGGCAGAGACTGAGACGCTGACAGAGGCTGCGACGCCGACTGAGACGCCGACTGAGGCAGATAGGGGTAGATATAGGCATAGAGAAGGCAGCAGACTCCCCAATCGATAGCACCAGCGACTGAGACGCCTACAGAGACGCTGACAGAGGCTGCGACTCCGACTGATTCAGATAGGTGTAGATATAGGCATAGAGAAAGCAGCAGACCCCCCAATCGACAGCGGCAATGACTGAGACGCCTACAGAGATACTGACAGAGGCTACGACGCCGACTGAGGCAGATAGGGGTAGGTATAGGCATAGAGAAGGCAGCCGACCCCCCAATCGACAGCGGGAAGGACTGAGACGCCCACAGCGACGCCCACAGCGACGCTGACAGAGGCTGCGATGCCGACTGAGGCGCCGACAGAGGCAGATAGGGGTAGATATAGGCATAGAGAAGGCAGCAGACCCCCCAATCGACAGCGGCAGCGACTGAGACGCCTACAGAGATGCTGAAAGAGGCTGCGACGCCGACTGAGGCAGATAGGGGTAGATATAGGTATAGAGAAGGCAGCAGACCCGCCCAATCGACAGCGGCGGCGACTGAGCTGCCTACAGACAGGCTGACAGAGGCTGCGACGCCGAATGAGCTAGAAAGGGTTAGATATAGGCATAGAGAAGGCAGCAGACCCCCCAATCGACAGAGGCAGCGACTGAGATGCCTACATAGACGCTGAAAGAGGCTTCGAAGACGACAAAGGCTGCGACGCCGACTGAGACGCCGACTGAGGCAGATAGGGGTAGATATAGGCATAGATAAGGCAGCAGACCCCCCCAAATCGACAGCGGTAGCGACTGAGACGCCTTCAGAGACGCTTACAGAGGCTGCGATGCCGACTGAGACGCCGACTAAGGCAGATAGGGGTAGATATTGGCACAGAGAAGGCAGCAGACCCCCCAATCGACAGCGGCAGCGAC
The DNA here is from genome assembly GCA_920105625.2 of Clusia tigrina. Lineage (NCBI taxonomy): Eukaryota > Metazoa > Arthropoda > Insecta > Diptera > Clusiidae > Clusia > Clusia tigrina. The sequence continues at coordinate 91,862,208 of OV050031.1, forward strand.
TGAGACGCCTACAGAGATGCTGATAGAGGCTGCGACGCCGAATGAGCTAGATGGGGGTAGATATAGGCATAGAGAAGGCAGCAGACTCCCCAATCGACAGCGGCAGCGACTGAGATGCCTACAGAGACGCTGAAAGAGGCTTCGAAGACGACAGAGGCTACGACGTCGACTGAGACGCTGACTGAGGCAGATAGGGGTAGATATAGGCACAGAGAAGGCAGCAGACCCCCCAATCGACAGCGGCAGCGACTGAGACGCCTACAGAGATGCTGACAGAGGCTGCGACGCCGAATGAGCTAGATGGGGGTAGATATACGCATAGAGAAGGCAGCAGACCCCCCAATCGACAGCGGCAGCGACTGAGATGCCTACAGAGACGCTGAAAGAGGCTTCGAAGACGACAGAGGCTGCGACGCCTTCTGAGACGCCGACTGAGGCAGATAGGGGTAGATATAGGCACAGAGAAGGCAGCAGACCCCCCAATCGACAGCGGCAGCGACTGAGAGGCCTACAGAAATGCTGACAGAGGCTGCGACGACGACTGAGACGCTGACTGATGCAGATAGGGATAGATATAGGCATAGAGAAGGTAGTAGACCCCCCAATCGACAGCGGCAGCGACTTAGATGCCTACAGAAATGCTGACAGAGGCTGTGACGACGACTGAGACGCTGACTGATGCAGATAGGGGTAGATATAGGCATAGATAAAGCAGCAGACCCCCCAATCGACAGCGGCAGCGACTGAGACGCCTACTGAAATGCTGACAGTGGCTGCGACGCCGACTGAGGCAGATAGGGGTAGATATAGGCATAGAGAAGGTTGCAGACCCCCCTAATCGAAAGCGGCAGCAACTGAGACGCTTTCAGAAACCCTGACAGAGGCTACAACGCCGACTCAGACGCCGACTGAGACGCCAACTGAGGCAGATATGTGTAGATATAGGCATAGAGAAGGCAGCAGACCCCCCAATCGACAGCGACAGCGACTGAGACGCCTACAGAAACACTGACAGAGGCTGCGTCGCCGACTATGGCAGATAGGGGTAGACATAGGCACAGAGAAGGCAGCAGACCCCTCAATCGACAGCGGCAGCGACTGACGCGCCTACAGAGACGCTGACAGAGGCTGCGACGCTGACTGAGACGCCGACTGAGGCAGATAGGGGTAGATATAGGCATAGAGAAGGCAGCAGACCTTCCCAATCGACAGCGGCAGCGACTGAGACGCTTACAGAGACGCTGACAGAGGCTGCGACACTGACTGAGACACCGACTGAGGTAGATAGGGGTAGATATAGGCATAGAGAAGGCAGCAGACCTCCCCAATCGACAGCGGCAGCGCCTGAGAAGCCTACAGAGCCGCCGACTGAGACCCTGACTGAGGTAGATAGGGGTAGATATAGGTATAGAGAAGGCAGCAGAACCCCCAATCGACAGCGGCAGCGACTGAGACTCCTACAGAAGCGCTGACAGAGACGCCGAATGAGGCAGATAGGGGTAGCTATATGCATAGAGAAGGCAGCAGACCCCCGCAATCGACGGCGGCAGCGCTTGAGACGCCTACAGAGATGCTGACAGACGCTGCGACGCCGACTGAGGCAGGTAGGGGTAGATATAGGCATAGAGAAAGCAGCAGACCCCCCAATCGACAGCGGCAATGACTGAGACGCCTACAGAGATACTGACAGAGGCTGCGACGCCGACTGAGACGCCGACTGAGGCAGATAGGGGTAGATATAGGCATAATGAAGGCAGCAGACCTCCCCAATCGACAGCGGCAGCGACTGAGACGCCTACAGAGCCGCTGACTGAGACCCCGACTGAGGTAGATAGGGGTAGATATAGGTATAGAGAAGGCAGCAGAACCCCCAATCGACAGCGGCAGCGACTGAGACTCCTAAAGAGGCGCTGACAGAGACGCCGAATGAGGCAGATAGGGGTAGATATAGGCATAGAGAAGGCAGCAGACCCCCGCAATCGACGGCGGCAGCGCTTGAGACGCCTACAGAGATGCTGACAGACGCTGCGACGCCGACTGAGGCAGGTAGGGGTAGATATAGGCATAGAGAAGGCAGCAGACCCTCCAATCGACAGCGGCAGAGACTGAGACGCCTACAGAGACGCTGACAGAGGCTGCGACGCCGACTGAGACGCCGACTGAGGCAGATAGGGGTAGATATAGGCATAGAGAAGGCAGCAGACTCCCCAATCGATAGCGCCAGCGACTGAGATGCCTACAGAGACGCTGACAGAGGCTGCGACTCCGACTGATTCAGATAGGGGTAGATATAGGCATAGAGAAAGCAGCAGACCCCCCAATCGACAGCGGCAATGACTGAGACGTCTACAGAGATACTGACAGAGGCTACGACGCCGACTGAGGCAGATAGGGGTAGGTATAGGCATATAGAAGGCAGCCGTCCCCCCAATCGACAGCGGCAAGGACTGAGACGCCCACAGCGACGCCCACAGTGACGCTGACAGAGGCTTCGATGCCGACTGAGGCGCCGACTGAGGCAGATAGGGGTAGATATAGGCATAGAGAAGGCAGCAGACCCCCCAATCGACAGCGGCAGCGACTGAGACGCCTACAGAGATGCTGAAAGAGGCTGCGACGCCGACTGAGGCAGATAGGGGTAGATATAGGTATAGAGAAGGCAGCAGACCCGCCCAATCGACAGCGGCGGCGACTGAGCTGCCTACAGACAGGCTGACAGAGGCTGCGACGCCGAATGAGCTAGAAAGGGTTAGATATAGGCATAGAGAAGGCAGCAGACCCCCCAATCGACAGAGGCAGCGACTGAGATGCCTACATAGACGCTGAAAGAGGCTTCGAAGACGACAAAGGCTGCGACGCCGACTGAGACGCCGACTGAGGCAGATAGGGGTAGATATAGGCATAGATAAGGCAGCAGACCCCCCAAATCGACAGCGGCAGCGACTGAGACGCCTACAGAGATGCTGATAGAGGCTGCGACGCCGAATGAGCTAGATGGGGGTAGATATAGGCATAGAGAAGGCAGCAGACCCCCCAATCGACAGCGGCAGCGACTGAGATGCCTACAGAGACGCTGAAAGAGGCTTCGAAGACGACAGAGGCTACGACGTCGACTGAGACGCTGACTGAGGCAGATAGGGGTAGATATAGGCACAGAGAAGGCAGCAGACCCCCCAATCGACAGCGGCAGCGACTGAGACGCCTACAGAGATGCTGACAGAGGCTGCGACGCCGAATGAGCTAGATGGGGGTAGATATACGCATAGAGAAGGCAGCAGACCCCCCAATCGACAGCGGCAGCGACTGAGATGCCTACAGAGACGCTGAAAGAGGCTTCGAAGACGACAGAGGCTGCGACGCCTTCTGAGACGCCGACTGAGGCAGATAGGGGTAGATATAGGCATAGAGAAGGCAGCAGACCCCCCAATCGACAGCGGCAGCGACTGAGAGGCCTACAGAAATGCTGACAGAGGCTGCGACGCCGAATGAGCTAGATGGGGGTAGATATAGGCATAGAGAAGGCAGCAGACATCCCAATCGACAGCGGCAGCGACTAAGACACCTACAGATACGCTGACAGAGGATGCGACGCCGACTGAGACGCCGACTGAGGCAGATAGGGGCAGATATAGGCATAGAGAAGGTAGCAGACCCCCCTAATCGAAAGTGGAAGCAACTGAGACGCTTTCAGAAACCCTGACAGAGGCTGCAACGCCGACTCAGATGCCGACTGAGACGCCAACTGAGGCAGATATGGGTAGATATAGGCATAGAGAAGGCAGCAGACCCCCCAATCGACAGCGACAGCGACTGAGACGCCTACAGAAATACTGACAGAGACGCCGAATGAGGCAGATAGGGGTAGATATAGGCATAGAGAAGGCAGCAGACCCCCGCAATCGACGGCGGCAGCGACTGAGACGCCTACAGAAACGCTGACAGACGCTGCGACGCCGACTGAGGCAGCTAGGGGTAGATATAGGCATAGAGAAGGCAGCAGACCCCCCAATCGACAGCGGCAATGACTGAGACGCCTACAGAGACGCTGACAGAGGCTGCGACGCCGACTGAGACGCCAACTAAGGCAGATAGGGGTAGACATAGGCACAGAGAAGGCAGCAGACCCCTCAATCGACAGCGGCAGCGACTGACGCGCCTACAGAGACGCTGACAGAGGCTGCGACGCTGACTGAGACGCCGACTGAGGCAGATAGGGGTAGATATAGGCATAGAGAAGGAAGCAGACCTTCCCAATCGACAGCGGCAGCGACTGAGACGCTTACAGAGACACTGACAGAGGCTGCGACGCCGACTGAGACGCCGACTGAGGCAGATAGGGGTAGATATAGGCATAGAGAAGGCAGCAGACCTCCCCAATCGACAGCGGCAGCGACTGAGACGCCTACAGAGCCGCCGACTGAGACCCCGACTGAGGTAGATAGGGGTAGATATAGGTATAGAGAAGGCAGCAGAAGCCCCAATCGACAGCGGCAGCGACTGAGACTCCTACAGAGGCGCTGACAGAGACGCCGAATGAGGCAGATAGGGGTAGATATAGGCATAGAGAAGGCAGCAGATTCCCGCAATCGACGGCGGCAGCGACTGAGACGCCTACAGAAATGCTGACAGACGCTGCGACGCCGACTGAGGCAGGTTGGGGTAGATATAGGCATAGAGAAGGCAGCAGACCCCCCAATCGACAGCGGCAGAGACTGAGACGCTGACAGAGGCTGCGACGCCGACTGAGACGCCGACTGAGGCAGATAGGGGTAGATATAGGCATAGAGAAGGCAGCAGACTCCCCAATCGATAGCACCAGCGACTGAGACGCCTACAGAGACGCTGACAGAGGCTGCGACTCCGACTGATTCAGATAGGTGTAGATATAGGCATAGAGAAAGCAGCAGACCCCCCAATCGACAGCGGCAATGACTGAGATGCCTACAGAGACGCTGAAAGAGGCTTCGAAGACGACAGAGGCTACGACGTCGACTGAGACGCTGACTGAGGCAGATAGGGGTAGATATAGGCACAGAGAAGGCAGCAGACCCCCCAATCGACAGCGGCAGCGACTGAGACGCCTACAGAGATGCTGACAGAGGCTGCGACGCCGAATGAGCTAGATGGGGGTAGATATACGCATAGAGAAGGCAGCAGACCCCCCAATCGACAGCGGCAGCGACTGAGATGCCTACAGAGACGCTGAAAGAGGCTTCGAAGACGACAGAGGATGCGACGCCGACTGAGACGCCGACTGAGGCAGATAGGGGCAGATATAGGCATAGAGAAGGTAGCAGACCCCCCTAATCGAAAGTGGAAGCAACTGAGACGCTTTCAGAAACCCTGACAGAGGCTGCAACGCCGACTCAGATGCCGACTGAGACGCCAACTGAGGCAGATATGGGTAGATATAGGCATAGAGAAGGCAGCAGACCCCCCAATCGACAGCGACAGCGACTGAGACGCCTACAGAAATACTGACAGAGACGCCGAATGAGGCAGATAGGGGTAGATATAGGCATAGAGAAGGCAGCAGACCCCCGCAATCGACGGCGGCAGCGACTGAGACGCCTACAGAGATGCTGACAGACGCTGCGACGCCGACTGAGGCAGGTAGGGGTAGATATAGGCATAGAGAAGGCAGCAGACCCCCCAATCGACAGCGGCAATGACTGAGACGCCTACAGAGACGCTGACAGAGGCTGCGACGCCGACTGAGACGCCAACTAAGGCAGATAGGGGTAGACATAGGCACAGAGAAGGCAGCAGACCCCTCAATCGACAGCGGCAGCGACTGACGCGCCTACAGAGACGCTGACAGAGGCTGCGACGCTGACTGAGACGCCGACTGAGGCAGATAGGGGTAGATATAGGCATAGAGAAGGAAGCAGACCTTCCCAATCGACAGCGGCAGCGACTGAGACGCCTACAGAGACACTGACAGAGGCTGCGACGCCGACTGAGACGCCGACTGAGGCAGATAGGGGTAGATATAGGCATAGAGAAGGCAGCAGACCTCCCCAATCGACAGCGGCAGCGACTGAGACGCCTACAGAGCCGCCGACTGAGACCCCGACTGAGGTAGATAGGGGTAGATATAGGTATAGAGAAGGCAGCAGAAGCCCCAATCGACAGCGGCAGCGACTGAGACTCCTACAGAGGCGCTGACAGAGACGCCGAATGAGGCAGATAGGGGTAGATATAGGCATAGAGAAGGCAGCAGATTCCCGCAATCGACGGCGGCAGCGACTGAGACGCCTACAGAAATGCTGACAGACGCTGCGACGCCGACTGAGGCAGGTTGGGGTAGATATAGGCATAGAGAAGGCAGCAGACCCCCCAATCGACAGCGGCAGAGACTGAGACGCTGACAGAGGCTGCGACGCCGACTGAGACGCCGACTGAGGCAGATAGGGGTAGATATAGGCATAGAGAAGGCAGCAGACCCCCCAATCGATAGCACCAGCGACTGAGACGCCTACAGAGACGCTGACAGAGGCTGCGACTCCGACTGATTCAGATAGGTGTAGATATAGGCATAGAGAAAGCAGCAGACCCCCCAATCGACAGCGGCAATGACTGAGATGCCTACAGAGACGCTGAAAGAGGCTTCGAAGACGACAGAGGCTACGACGTCGACTGAGACGCTGACTGAGGCAGATAGGGGTAGATATAGGCACAGAGAAGGCAGCAGACCCCCCAATCGACAGCGGCAGCGACTGAGACGCCTACAGAGACGCTGACAGAGGCTGCGACGCCGAATGAGCTAGATGGGGGTAGATATACGCATAGAGAAGGCAGCAGACCCCCCAATCGACAGCGGCAGCGACTGAGATGCCTACAGAGACGCTGAAAGAGGCTTCGAAGACGACAGAGGCTGCGACGCCTTCTGAGACGCCGACTGAGGCAGATAGGGGTAGATATAGGCATAGAGAAGGCAGCAGACCCCCCAATCGACAGCGGCAGCGACTGAGAGGCCTACAGAAATGCTGACAGAGGCTGCGACGCCGAATGAGCTAGATGGGGGTAGATATAGGCATAGAGAAGGCAGCAGACATCCCAATCGACAGCGGCAGCGACTAAGACACCTACAGATACGCTGACAGAGGATGCGACGCCGACTGAGACGCCGACTGAGGCAGATAGGGGCAGATATAGGCATAGAGAAGGTAGCAGACCCCCCTAATCGAAAGTGGAAGCAACTGAGACGCTTTCAGAAACCCTGACAGAGGCTGCAACGCCGACTCAGATGCCGACTGAGACGCCAACTGAGGCAGATATGGGTAGATATAGGCATAGAGAAGGCAGCAGACCCCCCAATCGACAGCGACAGCGACTGAGACGCCTACAGAAATACTGACAGAGACGCCGAATGAGGCAGATAGGGGTAGATATAGGCATAGAGAAGGCAGCAGACCCCCGCAATCGACGGCGGCAGCGACTGAGACGCCTACAGAGATGCTGACAGACGCTGCGACGCCGACTGAGGCAGGTAGGGGTAGATATAGGCATAGAGAAGGCAGCAGACCCCCCAATCGACAGCGGCAATGACTGAGACGCCTACAGAGACGCTGACAGAGGCTGCGACGCCGACTGAGACGCCAACTAAGGCAGATAGGGGTAGACATAGGCACAGAGAAGGCAGCAGACCCCTCAATCGACAGCGGCAGCGACTGACGCGCCTACAGAGACGCTGACAGAGGCTGCGACGCTGACTGAGACGCCGACTGAGGCAGATAGGGGTAGATATAGGCATAGAGAAGGAAGCAGACCCTCCCAATCGACAGCGGCAGCGACTGAGACGCCTACAGAGACACTGACAGAGGCTGCGACGCCGACTGAGACGCCGACTGAGGCAGATAGGGGTAGATATAGGCATAGAGAAGGCAGCAGACCTCCCCAATCGACAGCGGCAGCGACTGAGACGCCTACAGAGCCGCCGACTGAGACCCCGACTGAGGTAGATAGGGGTAGATATAGGTATAGAGAAGGCAGCAGAAGCCCCAATCGACAGCGGCAGCGACTGAGACTCCTACAGAGGCGCTGACAGAGACGCCGAATGAGGCAGATAGGGGTAGATATAGGCATAGAGAAGGCAGCAGATTCCCGCAATCGACGGCGGCAGCGACTGAGACGCCTACAGAAATGCTGACAGACGCTGCGACGCCGACTGAGGCAGGTTGGGGTAGATATAGGCATAGAGAAGGCAGCAGACCCCCCAATCGACAGCGGCAGAGACTGAGACGCTGACAGAGGCTGCGACGCCGACTGAGACGCCGACTGAGGCAGATAGGGGTAGATATAGGCATAGAGAAGGCAGCAGACTCCCCAATCGACAGCAGCAGCGACTGAGACGCCTACAGAGACGCTGACAGAGGCTGCGACTCCGACTGATTCAGATAGGTGTAGATATAGGCATAGAGAAAGCAGCAGACCCCCCAATCGACAGCGGCAATGACTGAGACGCCTACAGAGATACTGACAGAGGCTACGACGCCGACTGAGGCAGATAGGGGTAGGTATAGGCATAGAGAAGGCAGCCGACCCCCCAATCGACAGCGGGAAGGACTGAGACGCCCACAGCGACGCCCACAGCGACGCTGACAGAGGCTGCGATGCCGACTGAGGCGCCGACAGAGGCAGATAGGGGTAGATATAGGCATAGAGAAGGCAGCAGACCCCCCAATCGACAGCGGCAGCGACTGAGACGCCTACAGAGATGCTGAAAGAGGCTGCGACGCCGACTGAGGCAGATAGGGGTAGATATAGGTATAGAGAAGGCAGCAGACCCGCCCAATCGACAGCGGCGGCGACTGAGCTGCCTACAGACAGGCTGACAGAGGCTGCGACGCCGAATGAGCTAGAAAGGGTTAGATATAGGCATAGAGAAGGCAGCAGACCCCCCAATCGACAGAGGCAGCGACTGAGATGCCTACATAGACGCTGAAAGAGGCTTCGAAGACGACAAAGGCTGCGACGCTGACTGAGACGCCGACTGAGGCAGATAGGGGTAGATATAGGCATAGATAAGGCAGCAGACCCCCCCAAATCGACAGCGGTAGCGACTGAGACGCCTTCAGAGACGCTTACAGAGGCTGCGATGCCGACTGAGACGCCGACTAAGGCAGATAGGGGTAGATATTGGCACAGAGAAGGCAGCAGACCCCCCAATCGACAGCGGCAGCGACTGAGACGCCTACAGAGATGCTGATAGAGGCTGCGACGCCGAATGAGCTAGATGGGGGTAGATATAGGCATAGAGAAGGCAGCAGACTCCCCAATCGACAGCGGCAGCGACTGAGATGCCTACAGAGACGCTGAAAGAGGCTTCGAAGACGACAGAGGCTACGACGTCGACTGAGACGCTGACTGAGGCAGATAGGGGTAGATATAGGCACAGAGAAGGCAGCAGACCCCCCAATCGACAGCGGCAGCGACTGAGACGCCTACAGAGATGCTGACAGAGGCTGCGACGCCGAATGAGCTAGATGGGGGTAGATATACGCATAGAGAAGGCAGCAGACCCCCCAATCGACAGCGGCAGCGACTGAGATGCCTACAGAGACGCTGAAAGAGGCTTCGAAGACGACAGAGGCTGCGACGCCTTCTGAGACGCCGACTGAGGCAGATAGGGGTAGATATAGGCATAGAGAAGGCAGCAGACCCCCCAATCGACAGCGGCAGCGACTGAGAGGCCTACAGACATGCTGACAGAGGCTGCGACGACGACTGAGACGCTGACTGATGCAGATAGGGATAGATATAGGCATAGAGAAGGTAGTAGACCCCCCAATCGACAGCGGCAGCGACTTAGATGCCTACAGAAATGCTGACAGAGGCTGTGACGACGACTGCGACGCTGACTGATGCAGATAGGGGTAGATATAGGCATAGATAAAGCAGCAGACCCCCCAATCGACAGCGGCAGCGACTGAGACGCCTACTGAAATGCTGACAGTGGCTGCGACGCCGACTGAGGCAGATAGGGGTAGATATAGGCATAGAGAAGGTTGCAGACCCCCCTAATCGAAAGCGGCAGCAACTGAGACGCTTTCAGAAACCCTGACAGAGGCTACAACGCCGACTCAGACGCCGACTGAGACGCCAACTGAGGCAGATATGTGTAGATATAGGCATAGAGAAGGCAGCAGACCCCCCAATCGACAGCGACAGCGACTGAGACGCCTACAGAAACACTGACAGAGGCTGCGTCGCCGACTAAGGCAGATAGGGGTAGACATAGGCACAGAGAAGGCAGCAGAGCCCTCAATCGACAGCGGCAGCGACTGACGCGCCTACAGAGACGCTGACAGAGGCTGCGACGCTGACTGAGACGCCGACTGAGGCAGATAGGGGTAGATGTAGGCATAGAGAAGGCAGCAGACCTTCCCAATCGACAGCGGCAGCGACTGAGACGCTTACAGAGACGCTGACAGAGGCTGCGACACCGACTGAGACACCGACTGAGGTAGATAGGGGTAGATATAGGCATAGAGAAGGCAGCAGACCTCCCCAATCGACAGCGGCAGCGCCTGAGACGCCTACAGAGCCGCCGACTGAGACCCCGACTGAGGTAGATAGGGGTAGATATAGGTATAGAGAAGGCAGCAGAACCCCCAATCGACAGCGGCAGCGACTGAGACTCCTACAGAGGCGCTGACAGAGACGCCGAATGAGGCAGATAGGGGTAGCTATAGGCATAGAGAAGGCAGCAGACCCCCGCAATCGACGGCGGCAGCGCTTGAGACGCCTACAGAGATGCTGACAGACGCTGCGACGCCGACTGAGGCAGGTAGGGGTAGATATAGGCATAGAGAAGGCAGCAGACCCTCCAATGGACAGCGGCAGAGACTGAGACGCCTACAGAGACGCTGACAGAGGCTGCGACGCCGACTGAGACGCCGACTGAGGCAGATAGGGGTAGATATAGGCATAGAGAAGGCAGCAGACTCCCCAATCGATAGCGCCAGCGACTGAGACGCCCACAGAGACGCTGACAGAGGCTGCGACTCCGACTGATTCAGATAGGGGTAGATATAGGCATAGAGAAAGCAGCAGACCCCCCAATCGACAGCGGCAATGACTGAGACGCCTACAGAGATACTGACAGAGGCTGCGACGCCGACTGAGACGCCGACTGAGGCAGATAGGGGTAGATATAGGCATAATGAAGGCAGCAGACCTCCCCAATCGACAGCGGCAGCGACTGAGACGCCTACAGAGCCGCCGACTGAGACCCCGACTGAGGTAGATAGGGGTAGATATAGGTATAGAGAAGGCAGCAGAACCCCCAATCGACAGCGGCAGCGACTGAGACTCCTAAAGAGGCGCTGACAGAGACGCCGAATGAGGCAGATAGGGGTAGATATAGGCATAGAGAAGGCAGCAGACCCCCGCAATCGACGGCGGCAGCGCTTGAGACGCCTACAGAGATGCTGACAGACGCTGCGACGCCGACTGAGGCAGGTAGGGGTAGATATAGGCATAGAGAAGGCAGCAGACCCTCCAATCGACAGCGGCAGAGACTGAGACGCCTACAGAGACGCTGACAGAGGCTGCGACGCCGACTGAGACGCCGACTGAGGCAGATAGGGGTAGGTATAGGCATATAGAAGGCAGCCGTCCCCCCAATCGACAGCGGCAAGGACTGAGACGCCCACAGCGACGCCCACAGTGACGCTGACAGAGGCTGCGACGCCGACTGAGGCAGATAGGGGTAGATATAGGCATAGAGAAGGCAGCAGACCTCCCCAATCGACAGCGGCAGCGACTGACACGCCTACACAAATGCTGACAGAGGCTGCGATGCCGACTCGGGCAGATAGGGGTAGATATAGGTATAGAGAAGGCAGCAGACCCCCCAATCGACAGCGGCAGTGACTAAGACACCTACAGATACGCTGACAGAGGATGCGACGCCGACTGAGACGCCGACTGAGGCAGATAGGGGTAGATATAGGCATAGAGAAGGTAGCGGACCCCCCTTATCGAAAGCGGAAGCAACTGAGACGCTTTCAGAAACCCTGACAGAGGCTACAACGCCAACTCAGACGCCGATTGAGACGCCAACTTAGGCAGATATGGGTAGATATAGGCATAGAGAAGGCAGCAGATCTCCCCAATCGACAGCGGCAGCGACTGAGACGCCTACAGAAACACTGACAGAGGCTGCGACGCCGACTGAGACGCCGACTGAGGCAGATAGGGGTAGATATAGGCATAGAGAAGGCAGCAGATCTCCCCAATCGACAGCGGCAGCGACTGAGACGCCTACAGAGCCGCCGACTGAGACCCCGACAGAGGTAGATAGGGGTAGATATAGGTATAGAGAAGGCAGCAGAACCCCCAATCGACAGCGGCAGCGACTGAGACTCCTACAGAGGTGCTGACAGAGACGCCGAATGAGGCAGATAGGGGTAGATATAGGCAGAGAGAAGGCAGCAGACGCCCGCAATCGACGGTGGCAGCGACTGAGACGCCTACAGAGATGCTGACAGACGCTGCGACGCCGACTGAGGCAGGTAGGGGTAGATATAGGCATAGAGAAGGCAGCAGACCCCCCAATCGACAGCGGCAGCGACTGAGATGCCTACAGAGACGCTGAAGGAGGCTTTGAAGACGACAGAGGCTGCGACGCCTTCTGAGACGCCGACTGAGGCAGATAGGGGTAGATATAGGCATAGAGAAGGCAGCAGACCCCCCAATCGACAGCGGCAGCGACTGAGAGGCCTACAGAAATGCTGACAGAGGCTGCGACACCGAATGACGCAGATAGGGGTAGATATAGGCATAGAGAAGGCAGCAGACCCCCCAATCGACAGCGGCAATGACTGAGACGTCTACAGAGATACTGACAGAGGCTACGACGCCGACTGAGGCAGAGAGGGGTAGGTATAGGCATATAGAAGGCAGCCGTCCCCCCAATCGACAGCGGCAAGGACTGAGACGCCCACAGCGACGCCCACAGTGACGCTGACAGAGGCTGCGATGCCGACTGAGGCGCCGACTGAGGCAGATAGGGGTAGATATAGGCATAGAGAAGGCAGCAGACCCCCCAATCGACAGCGGCAGCGACTGAGACGCCTACAGAGATGCTGAAAGAGGCTGCGACGCCGACTGAGGCAGATAGGGGTAGATATAGGTATAGAGAAGGCAGCAGACCCGCCCAATCGACAGCGGCGGCGACTGAGCTGCCTACAGACAGGCTGACAGAGGCTGCGACGCCGAATGAGCTAGAAAGGGTTAGATATAGGCATAGAGAAGGCAGCAGACCCCCCAATCGACAGAGGCAGCGACTGAGATGCCTACATAGACGCTGAAAGAGGCTTCGAAGACGACAAAGGCTGCGACGCCGACTGAGACGCCGACTGAGGCAGATAGGGGTAGATATAGGCATAGATAAGGCAGCAGACCCCCCCAAATCGACAGCGGCAGCGACTGAGACGCCTACAGAGATGCTGATAGAGGCTGCGACGCCGAATGAGCTAGATGGGGGTAGATATAGGCATAGAGAAGGCAGCAGACCCCCCAATCGACAGCGGCAGCGACTGAGATGCCTACAGAGACGCTGAAAGAGGCTTCGAAGACGACAGAGGCTACGACGTCGACTGAGACGCTGACAGAGGCAGATAGGGGTAGATATAGGCACAGAGAAGGCAGCAGACCCCCCAATCGACAGCGGCAGCGACTGAGACGCCTACAGAGATGCTGACAGAGGCTGCGACGCCGAATGAGCTAGATGGGGGTAGATATACGCATAGAGAAGGCAGCAGACCCCCCAATCGACAGCGGCAGCGACTGAGATGCCTACAGAGACGCTGAAAGAGGCTTCGAAGACGACAGAGGCTGCGACGCCTTCTGAGACGCCGACTGAGGCAGATAGGGGTAGATATAGGCATAGAGAAGGCAGCAGACCCCCCAATCGACAGCGGCAGCGACTGAGAGGCCTACAGAAATGCTGACAGAGGCTGCGACGCCGAATGAGCTAGATGGGGGTAGATATAGGCATAGAGAAGGCAGCAGACATCCCAATCGACAGCGGCAGCGACTAAGACACCTACAGATACGCTGACAGAGGATGCGACGCCGACTGAGACGCCGACTGAGGCAGATAGGGGCAGATATAGGCATAGAGAAGGTAGCAGACCCCCCTAATCGAAAGTGGAAGCAACTGAGACGCTTTCAGAAACCCTGACAGAGGCTGCAACGCCGACTCAGATGCCGACTGAGACGCCAACTGAGGCAGATATGGGTAGATATAGGCATAGAGAAGGCAGCAGACCCCCCAATCGACAGCGACAGCGACTGAGACGCCTACAGAAATACTGACAGAGACGCCGAATGAGGCAGATAGGGGTAGATATAGGCATAGAGAAGGCAGCAGACCCCCGCAATCGACGGCGGCAGCGACTGAGACGCCTACAGAGATGCTGACAGACGCTGCGACGCCGACTGAGGCAGGTAGGGGTAGATATAGGCATAGAGAAGGCAGCAGACCCCCCAATCGACAGCGGCAATGACTGAGACGCCTACAGAGACGCTGACAGAGGCTGCGACGCCGACTGAGACGCCAACTAAGGCAGATAGGGGTAGACATAGGCACAGAGAAGGCAGCAGACCCCTCAATCGACAGCGGCAGCGACTGACGCGCCTACAGAGACGCTGACAGAGGCTGCGACGCTGACTGAGACGCCGACTGAGGCAGATAGGGGTAGATATAGGCATAGAGAAGGAAGCAGACCTTCCCAATCGACAGCGGCAGCGACTGAGACGCTTACAGAGACACTGACAGAGGCTGCGACGCCGACTGAGACGCCGACTGAGGCAGATAGGGGTAGATATAGGCATAGAGAAGGCAGCAGACCTCCCCAATCGACAGCGGCAGCGACTGAGACGCCTACAGAGCCGCCGACTGAGACCCCGACTGAGGTAGATAGGGGTAGATATAGGTATAGAGAAGGCAGCAGAAGCCCCAATCGACAGCGGCAGCGACTGAGATTCCTACAGAGGCGCTGACAGAGACGCCGAATGAGGCAGATAGGGGTAGATATAGGCATAGAGAAGGCAGCAGATTCCCGCAATCGACGGCGGCAGCGACTGAGACGCCTACAGAAATGCTGACAGACGCTGCGACGCCGACTGAGGCAGGTTGGGGTAGATATAGGCATAGAGAAGGCAGCAGACCCCCCAATCGACAGCGGCAGAGACTGAGACGCTGACAGAGGCTGCGACGCCGACTGAGATGCCGACTGAGGCAGATAGGGGTAGATATAGGCATAGAGAAGGCAGCAGACTCCCCAATCGATAGCACCAGCGACTGAGACGCCTACAGAGACGCTGACAGAGGCTGCGACTCCGACTGATTCAGATAGGTGTAGATATAGGCATAGAGAAAGCAGCAGACCCCCCAATCGACAGCGGCAATGACTGAGACGCCTACAGAGATACTGACAGAGGCTACGACGCCGACTGAGGCAGATAGGGGTAGGTATAGGCATAGAGAAGGCAGCCGACCCCCCAATCGACAGCGGGAAGGACTGAGACGCCCACAGCGACGCCCACAGCGACGCTGACAGAGGCTGCGATGCCGACTGAGGCGCCGACTGAGGCAGATAGGGGTAGATATAGGCATAGAGAAGGCAGCAGACCCCCCAATCGACAGCGGCAGCGACTGAGACGCCTACAGAGATGCTGAAAGAGGCTGCGACGCCGACTGAGGCAGATAGGGGTAGATATAGGTATAGAGAAGGCAGCAGACCCGCCCAATCGACAGCGGCGGCGACTGAGCTGCCTACAGACAGGCTGACAGAGGCTGCGACGCCGAATGAGCTAGAAAGGGTTAGATATAGGCATAGAGAAGGCAGCAGACCCCCCAATCGACAGAGGCAGCGACTGAGATGCCTACATAGACGCTGAAAGAGGCTTCGAAGACGACAAAGGCTGCGACGCCGACTGAGACGCCGACTGAGGCAGATAGGGGTAGATATAGGCATAGATAAGGCAGCAGACCCCCCCAAATCGACAGCGGCAGCGACTGAGACGCCTACAGAGACGCTGACAGAGGCTGCGATGCCGACTGAGACGCCGACTAAGGCAGATAGGGGTAGATATTGGCACAGAGAAGGCAGCAGACCCCCCAATCGACAGCGGCAGCGACTGAGACGCCTACAGAGATGCTGATAGAGGCTGCGACGCCGAATGAGCTAGATGGGGGTAGATATAGGCATAGAGAAGGCAGCAGACTCCCCAATCGACAGCGGCAGCGACTGAGATGCCTACAGAGACGCTGAAAGAGGCTTCGAAGACGACAGAGGCTACGACGTCGACTGAGACGCCGACTGAGGCAGATAGGGGTAGATATAGGCACAGAGAAGGCAGCAGACCCCCCAATCGACAGCGGCAGCGACTGAGACGCCTACAGAGATGCTGACAGAGGCTGCGACGCCGAATGAGCTAGATGGGGGTAGATATACGCATAGAGAAGGCAGCAGACCCCCCAATCGACAGCGGCAGCGACTGAGATGCCTACAGAGACGCTGAAAGAGGCTTCGAAGACGACAGAGGCTGCGACGCCTTCTGAGACGCCGACTGAGGCAGATAGGGGTAGATATAGGCATAGAGAAGGCAGCAGACCCCCCAATCGACAGCGGCAGCGACTGAGAGGCCTACAGAAATGCTGACAGAGGCTGCGACGACGACTGAGACGCTGACTGATGCAGATAGGGATAGATATAGGCATAGAGAAGGTAGTAGACCCCCCAATCGACAGCGGCAGCGACTTAGATGCCTACAGAAATGCTGACAGAGGCTGTGACGACGACTGCGACGCTGACTGATGCAGATAGGGGTAGATATAGGCATAGATAAAGCAGCAGACCCCCCAATCGACAGCGGCAGCGACTGAGACGCCTACTGAAATGCTGACAGTGGCTGCGACGCCGACTGAGGCAGATAGGGGTAGATATAGGCATAGAGAAGGTTGCAGACCCCCCTAATCGAAAGCGGCAGCAACTGAGACGCTTTCAGAAACCCTGACAGAGGCTACAACGCCGACGCAGACGCCGACTGAGACGCCAACTGAGGCAGATATGGGTAGATATAGGCATAGAGAAGGCAGCAGACCCCCCAATCGACAGCGACAGCGACTGAGACGCCTACAGAAACACTGACAGAGGCTGCGTCGCCGACTAAGGCAGATAGGGGTAGACATAGGCACAGAGAAGGCAGCAGACCCCTCAATCGACAGCGGCAGCGACTGACGCGCCTACAGAGACGCTGACAGAGGCTGCGACGCTGACTGAGACGCCGACTGAGGCAGATAGGGGTAGATGTAGGCATAGAGAAGGCAGCAGACCTTCCCAATCGACAGCGGCAGCGACTGAGACGCTTACAGAGACGCTGACAGAGGCTGCGACACCGACTGAGACACCGACTGAGGTAGATAGGGGTAGATATAGGCATAGAGAAGGCAGCAGACCTCCCCAATCGACAGCGGCAGCGCCTGAGACGCCTACAGAGCCGCCGACTGAGACCCCGACTGAGGTAGATAGGGGTAGATATAGGTATAGAGAAGGCAGCAGAACCCCCAATCGACAGCGGCAGCGACTGAGACTCCTACAGAGGCGCTGACAGAGACGCCGAATGAGGCAGATAGGGGTAGCTATAGGCATAGAGAAGGCAGCAGACCCCCGCAATCGACGGCGGCAGCGCTTGAGACGCCTACAGAGATGCTGACAGACGCTGCGACGCCGACTGAGGCAGGTAGGGGTAGATATAGGCATAGAGAAGGCAGCAGACCCTCCAATGGACAGCGGCAGAGACTGAGACGCCTACAGAGACGCTGACAGAGGCTGCGACGCCGACTGAGACGCCGACTGAGGCAGATAGGGGTAGATATAGGCATAGAGAAGGCAGCAGACTCCCCAATCGATAGCGCCAGCGACTGAGACGCCCACAGAGACGCTGACAGAGGCTGCGACTCCGACTGATTCAGATAGGGGTAGATATAGGCATAGAGAAAGCAGCAGACCCCCCAATCGACAGCGGCAGTGACTGAGACGCCTACAGAGATACTGACAGAGGCTGCGACGCCGACTGAGACGCCGACTGAGGCAGATAGGGGTAGATATAGGCATAATGAAGGCAGCAGACCTCCCCAATCGACAGCGGCAGCGACTGAGACGCCTACAGAGCCGCCGACTGAGACCCCGACTGAGGTAGATAGGGGTAGATATAGGTATAGAGAAGGCAGCAGAACCCCCAATCGACAGCGGCAGCGACTGAGACTCCTAAAGAGGCGCTGACAGAGACGCCGAATGAGGCAGATAGGGGTAGATATAGGCATAGAGAAGGCAGCAGACCCCCGCAATCGACGGCGGCAGCGCTTGAGACGCCTACAGAGATGCTGACAGACGCTGCGACGCCGACTGAGGCAGGTAGGGGTAGATATAGGCATAGAGAAGGCAGCAGACCCTCCAATCGACAGCGGCAGAGACTGAGACGCCTACAGAGACGCTGACAGAGGCTGCGACGCCGACTGAGACGCCGACTGAGGCAGATAGGGGTAGGTATAGGCATATAGAAGGCAGCCGTCCCCCAATCGACAGCGGCAAGGACTGAGACGCCCACAGCGACGCCCACAGTGACGCTGACAGAGGCTGCGACGCCGACTGAGGCAGATAGGGGTAGATATAGGCATAGAGAAGGCAGCAGACCTCCCCAATCGACAGCGGCAGCGACTGACACGCCTACACAAATGCTGACAGAGGCTGCGATGCCGACTCGGGCAGATAGGGGTAGATATAGGTATAGAGAAGGCAGCAGACCCCCCAATCGACAGCGGCAGTGACTAAGACACCTACAGATACGCTGACAGAGGATGCGACGCCGACTGAGACGCCGACTGAGGCAGATAGGGGTAGATATAGGCATAGAGAAGGTAGCGGACCCCCCTTATCGAAAGCGGAAGCAACTGAGACGCTTTCAGACACCCTGACAGAGGCTACAACGCCAACTCAGACGCCGATTGAGACGCCAACTGAGGCAGATATGGGTAGATATAGGCATAGAGAAGGCAGCAGATCTCCCCAATCGACAGCGGCAGCGACTGAGACGCCTACAGAAACGCTGACAGAGGCTGCGACGCCGACTGAGACGCCGACTGAGGCAGATAGGGGTAGATATAGGCATAGAGAAGGCAGCAGATCTCCCCAATTGACAGCGGCAGCGACTGAGACGCCTACAGAGCCGCCGACTGAGACCCCGACTGAGGTAGATAGGGGTAGATATAGGTATAGAGAAGGCAGCAGAACCCCCAATCGACAGCGGCAGCGACTGAGACTCCTACAGAGGCGCTGACAGAGACGCCGAATGAGGCAGATAGGGGTAGATATAGGCAGAGAGAAGGCAGCAGACGCCCGCAATCGACGGTGGCAGCGACTGAGACGCCTACAGAGATGCTGACAGACGCTGCGACGCCGACTGAGGCAGGTAGGGGTAGATATAGGCATAGAGAAGGCAGCAGACCCCCCAATCGACAGCGGCAGCGACTGAGATGCCTACAGAGACGCTGAAGGAGGCTTTGAAGACGACAGAGGCTGCGACGCCTTCTGAGACGCCGACTGAGGCAGATAGGGGTAGATATAGGCATAGAGAAGGCAGCAGACCCCCCAATCGACAGCGGCAGCGACTGAGAGGCCTACAGAAATGCTGACAGAGGCTGCGACACCGAATGAGGCAGATAGGGGTAGATATAGGCATAGAGAAGGCAGCAGACCCCCCAATCGACAGCGGCAGCGACTCAGACGCCTACAGAAATGCTGACAGAGGCTGCGACGACGACTGAGACGCTGACTGATGCAGATAGGGATAGATATAGGCATAGAGAAGGCAGTAGACCCCCCAATCGACAGCGGCAGCGACTGAGACGCCTACTGAAATGCTGACAGAGGCTGCGACACCGAATGAGGCAGATAGGGGTAGATATAGGCATAGAGAAAGCAGCAGACCCCCCCAATCGGCAGCGGCAGCGACTGAGACGCCTACTGAAATGCTGACAGAGGCTGCGACGCCGACTGAGGCAGATAGGGGTAGATATAGGTATAGAGAAGGCAGCAGAACCCTCAATCAACAGCGGTAACGACTGAGACGCCTACAGAGACGCTTACAGAAGCTGCGACACCGACTGAGACGCTGACTGATGCAGATAGGGGTAGATATAGGCACAGAGAAGGCAGCAGACCCCCCAATCGACAGCGGCAGCGACTGAGAGGCCTACAGAGATGCTGACAGACGCTGCGACGCCGACTGAGGCAGGTAGGGATAGATATAGGCATAGAGAAAGCAGCAGACCCCCCAATCGACAGCGGCAATGACTGAGACGCCTACAGAGATACTGACGGAGGCTACGACGCCGACTGAGGCAGGTAGGGGTAGATATATATGCATAGAGAAGGCAGCAGACCCCCCAATCGACAGCGGGAAGGACTGAGATGCCCACAGCGACGCCCACAGCGACACCCACAGCGACGCCCACAGCGACGCTGACAGAGGCTGCGACGCCGACTGAGGCTCCGACTGAGGCAGATAGGGGTAGATATAGGCATAGAGAAGGCAGCAGACCCCCCAATCGACAGCGGCAGCGACTGAGACGCCTACAGAGACGCTGACAGAGGCTGCGACGCCGACTGAGGCAGATAGAGGTAGATATAGGTATAGAGAAGGTAGCAGACACCCCCAATCGACAGAGGCAGCGACTGAGATGCCAACATAGACGCTGAAAGAGGCTTCGAAGACGACAGAGGCTGCGACGCCGACTGAGACGCCGACTGAGGCAGATAGGGGTAGATATAGGCATAGATAAGGCAGCAGACCCCCCTAAATCGACAGCGGTAGCGACTGAGACGCCTTCAGAGATGCTGACAGAGGCTGCGACGCCGAATGAGCTAGATGGGGGTAGATATAGGCATAGAGAAGGCAGCAGACCCCCCAATCGACAGCGGCAGCGACTGAGATGCCTACAGAGACGCTGAAAGAGGCTTCGAAGACCACAGAGGCTACGACGCCGACTGAGACGCTGACTGAGGCAGATAGGGGTAGATATAGGCATAGAGAAGGCAGCAGACCCCCCAATCGACAGCGGCAGCGACTAAAACGCCTACAGAGATGCTGACAGAGGCTGCGATGCCGACTGAGACGCCGACTGAGGCAGATAGGGGTAGATATAGGCACAGAGAAGGCAGCAGACCCCCAAATCGACAGCGGCAACGACTGAGACGCCTACAGAGATGCTGACAGAGGCTGCGACGCCGAATGAGATAGATGGGGGTAGATCTAGGCATAGAGAAGGCAGCAGACCCCCCAATCGACAGCGGCAGAGACTGAGATGCCTACAGAGACGCTGAAGGAGGCTTTGAAGACGACAGAGGCTGCGACGCCTTCTGAGACGCCGACTGAGGCAGATAGGGGTAGATATAGGCATAGAGAAGGCAGCAGACCCCCCAATCGACAGCGACAGCGACTGAGACGCCTACAGAAACACTGACAGAGGCTGCGTCGCCGACTAAGGCAGATAGGGGTAGACATAGGCACAGAGAAGGCAGCAGACCCCTCAATCGACAGCGGCAGCGACTGACGCGCCTACAGAGACGCTGACAGAGGCTGCGACGCTGACTGAGACGCCGACTGAGGCAGATAGGGGTAGATATAGGCATAGAGAAGGCAGCAGACCTTCCCAATCGACAGCGGCAGCGACTGAGACGCTTACAGAGACGCTGACAGAGGCTGCGACACCGACTGAGACACCGACTGAGGTAGATAGGGGTAGATATAGGCATAGAGAAGGCAGCAGACCTCCCCAATCGACAGCGGCAGCGCCTGAGACGCCTACAGAGCCGCCGACTGAGACCCCGACTGAGGTAGATAGGGGTAGATATAGGTATAGAGAAGGCAGCAGAACCCCCAATCGACAGCGGCAGCGACTGAGACTCCTACAGAGGCGCTGACAGAGACGCCGAATGAGGCAGATAGGGGTAGCTATAGGCATAGAGAAGGCAGCAGCCCCCGCAATCGACGGCGGCAGCGCTTGAGACGCCTACAGAGACGCTGAAAGAGGCTTCGAAGACGACAGAGGCTGCGACGCCTTCTGAGACGCCGACTGAGGCAGATAGGGGTAGATATAGGCATAGAGAAGGCAGCAGACCCCCCAATCGACAGCGGCAGCGACTGAGAGGCCTACAGAAATGCTGACAGAGGCTGCGACGACGACTGAGACGCTGACTGATGCAGATAGGGATAGATATAGGCATAGAGAAGGTAGTAGACCCCCCAATCGACAGCGGCAGCGACTTAGATGCCTACAGAAATGCTGACAGAGGCTGTGACGACGACTGCGACGCTGACTGATGCAGATAGGGGTAGATATAGGCATAGATAAAGCAGCAGACCCCCCAATCGACAGCGGCAGCGACTGAGACGCCTACTGAAATGCTGACAGTGGCTGCGACGCCGACTGAGGCAGATAGGGGTAGATATAGGCATAGAGAAGGTTGCAGACCCCCCTAATCGAAAGCGGCAGCAACTGAGACGCTTTCAGAAACCCTGACAGAGGCTACAACGCCGACTCAGACGCCGACTGAGACGCCAACTGAGGCAGATATGGGTAGATATAGGCATAGAGAAGGCAGCAGACCCCCCAATCGACAGCGACAGCGACTGAGACGCCTACAGAAACACTGACAGAGGCTGCGTCGCCGACTAAGGCAGATAGGGGTAGACATAGGCACAGAGAAGGCAGCAGACCCCTCAATCGACAGCGGCAGCGACTGACGCGCCTACAGAGACGCTGACAGAGGCTGCGACGCTGACTGAGACGCCGACTGAGGCAGATAGGGGTAGATATAGGCATAGAGAAGGCAGCAGACCTTCCCAATCGACAGCGGCAGCGACTGAGACGCTTACAGAGACGCTGACAGAGGCTGCGACACCGACTGAGACACCGACTGAGGTAGATAGGGGTAGATATAGGCATAGAGAAGGCAGCAGACCTCCCCAATCGACAGCGGCAGCGCCTGAGACGCCTACAGAGCCGCCGACTGAGACCCCGACTGAGGTAGATAGGGGTAGATATAGGTATAGAGAAGGCAGCAGAACCCCCAATCGACAGCGGCAGCGACTGAGACTCCTACAGAGGCGCTGACAGAGACGCCGAATGAGGCAGATAGGGGTAGCTATAGGCATAGAGAAGGCAGCAGACCCCCGCAATCGACGGCGGCAGCGCTTGAGACGCCTACAGAGATGCTGACAGACGCTGCGACGCCGACTGAGGCAGGTAGGGGTAGATATAGGCATAGAGAAGGCAGCAGACCCTCCAATGGACAGCGGCAGAGACTGAAACGCCTACAGAGACGCTGACAGAGGCTGCGACGCCGACTGAGACGCCGACTGAGGCAGATAGGGGTAGATATAGGCATAGAGAAGGCAGCAGACTCCCCAATCGATAGCGCCAGCGACTGAGACGCCCACAGAGACGCTGACAGAGGCTGCGACTCCGACTGATTCAGATAGGGGTAGATATAGGCATAGAGAAAGCAGCAGACCCCCCAATCGACAGCGGCAATGACTGAAACGCCTACAGAGATACTGACAGAGGCTGCGACGCCGACTGAGACGCCGACTGAGGCAGATAGGGGTAGATATAGGCATAATGAAGGCAGCAGACCTCCCCAATCGACAGCGGCAGCGACTGAGACGCCTACAGAGCCGCCGACTGAGACCCCGACTGAGGTAGATAGGGGTAGATATAGGTATAGAGAAGGCAGCAGAACCCCCAATCGACAGCGGCAGCGACTGAGACTCCTAAAGAGGCGCTGACAGAGACGCCGAATGAGGCAGATAGGGGTAGATATAGGCATAGAGAAGGCAGCAGACCCCCGCAATCGACGGCGGCAGCGCTTGAGACGCCTACACAAATGCTGACAGAGGCTGCGATGCCGACTCGGGCAGATAGGGGTCGATATAGGTATAGAGAAGGCAGCAGACCCCCCAATCGACAGCGGCAGTGACTAAGACACCTACAGATACGCTGACAGAGGATGCGACGCCGACTGAGACGCCGACTGAGGCAGATAGGGGTAGATATAGGCATAGAGAAGGTAGCGGACCCCCCTTATCGAAAGCGGAAGCAACTGAGACGCTTTCAGAAACCCTGACAGAGGCTACAACGCCAACTCAGACGCCGATTGAGACGCCAACTGAGGCAGATATGGGTAGATATAGGCATAGAGAAGGCAGCAGATCTCCCCAATCGACAGCGGCAGCGACTGAGACGCCTACAGAAACACTGACAGAGGCTGCGACGCCCACTGAGACGCCGACTGAGGCAGATAGGGGTAGATATAGGCATAGAGAAGGCAGCAGATCTCCCCAATCGACAGCGGCAGCGACTGAGACGCCTACAGAGCCGCCGACTGAGACCCCGACTGAGGTAGATAGGGGTAGATATAGGTATAGAGAAGGCAGCAGAACCCCCAATCGACAGCGGCAGCGACTGAGACTCCTACAGAGGCGCTGACAGAGACGCCGAATGAGGCAGATAGGGGTAGATATAGGCAGAGAGAAGGCAGCAGACGCCCGCAATCGACGGTGGCAGCGACTGAGACGCCTACAGAGATGCTGACAGACGCTGCGACGCCGACTGAGGCAGGTAGGGGTAGATATAGGCATAGAGAAGGCAGCAGACCCCCCAATCGACAGCGGCAGCGACTGAGATGCCTACAGAGACGCTGAAGGAGGCTTTGAAGACGACAGAGGCTGCGACGCCTTCTGAGACACCGACTGAGGCAGATAGGGGTAGATATAGGCATAGAGAAGGCAGCAGACCCCCCAATCGACAGCGGCAGCGACTGAGAGGCCTACAGAAATGCTGACAGAGGCTGCGACACCGAATGAGGCAGATAGGGGTAGATATAGGCATAGAGAAAGCAGCAGACCCCCCCAATCGGCAGCGGCAGCGACTGAGACGCCTACTGAAATGCTGACAGAGGCTGCGACGCCGACTGAGGCAGATAGGGGTAGATATAGGTATAGAGAAGGCAGCAGAACCCTCAATCAACAGCGGTAACGACTGAGACGCCTACAGAGACGCTTACAGAAGCTGCGACACCGACTGAGACGCTGACTGATGCAGATAGGGGTAGATATAGGCACAGAGAAGGCAGCAGACCCCCCAATCGACAGCGGCAGCGACTGAGAGGCCTACAGAGAAGCTGACAGACGCTGCGACGCCGACTGAGGCAGGTAGGGATAGATATAGGCATAGAGAAAGCAGCAGACCCCCCAATCGACAGCGGCATTGACTGAGACGCCTACAGAGATACTGACGGAGGCTACGACGCCGACTGAGGCAGGTAGGGGTAGATATATATGCATAGAGAAGGCAGCAGACCCCCCAATCGACAGCGGGAAGGACTGAGATGCCCACAGCGACGCCCACAGCGACACCCACAGCGACGCCCACAGCGACGCTGACAGAGGCTGCGACGCCGACTGAGGCTCCGACTGAGGCAGATAGGGGTAGATATAGGCATAGAGAAGGCAGCAGACCCCCCAATCGACAGCGGCAGCGACTGAGACGCCTACAGAGATGCTGAAAGAGGCTGCGACGCCGACTGAGGCAGATAGAGGTAGATATAGGCATAGAGAAGGTAGCAGACCCCCCCAATCGACAGAGGCAGCGACTGAGATGCCAACATAGACGCTGAAAGAGGCTTCGAAGACGACAGAGGCTGCGACGCCGACTGAGACGCCGACTGAGGCAGATAGGGGTAGATATAGGCATAGATAAGGCAGCAGACCCCCCTAAATCGACAGCGGTAGCGACTGAGACGCCTTCAGAGATGCTGACAGAGGCTGCGACGCCGAATGAGCTAGATGGGGGTAGATATAGGCATAGAGAAGGCAGCAGACCCCCCAATCGACAGCGGCAGCGACTGAGATGCCTACAGAGACGCTGAAAGAGGCTTCGAAGACCACAGAGGCTACGACGCCGACTGAGACGCTGACTGAGGCAGATAGGGGTAGATATAGGCATAGAGGAGGCAGCAGACCCCTCAATCGACAGCGGCAGCGACTAAAACGCCTACAGAGATGCTGACAGAAGCTGCGACGCCGACTGAGACGCCGACTGAGGCAGATAGGGGTAGATATAGGCACAGAGAAGGCAGCAGACCCCCAAATCGACAGCGGCAACGACTGAGACGCCTACAGAGATGCTGACAGAGGCTGCGACGCCGAATGAGATAGATGGGGGTAGATCTAGGCATAGAGAAGGCAGCAGACCCCCCAATCGACAGCGGCAGCGACTGAGATGCCTACAGAGACGCTGAAGGAGGCTTTGAAGACGACAGAGGCTGCGACGCCTTCTGAGACGCCGACTGAGGCAGATAGGGGTAGATATAGGCATAGAGAAGGCAGCAGACCCCCCAATCGACAGCGGCAGCGACTGACGCGCCTACAGAGACGCTGACAGAACCTGCGACGCTGACTGAGACGCCGACTGAGGCAGATAGGGGTAGATATAGGCATAGAGAAGGCAGCAGACCTTCCCAATCGACAGTGGCAGCGACTGAGACGCTTACAGAGACGCTGACAGAGGCTGCGACACCGACTGAGACACCGACTGAGGTAGATAGGGGTAGATATAGGCATAGAGAAGGCAGCAGACCTCCCCAATCGACAGCGGCAGCGCCTGAGACGCCTACAGAGCCGCCGACTGAGACCCCGACTGAGGTAGATAGGGGTAGATATAGGTATAGAGAAGGCAGCAGAACCCCCAATCGACAGCGGCAGCGACTGAGACTCCTACAGAGGCGCTGACAGAGACGCCGAATGAGGCAGATAGGGGTAGCTATAGGCATAGAGAAGGCAGCAGCCCCCGCAATCGACGGCGGCAGCGCTTGAGACGCCTACAGAGACGCTGAAAGAGGCTTCGAAGACGACAGAGGCTGCGACGCCTTCTGAGACGCCGACTGAGGCAGATAGGGGTAGATATAGGCATAGAGAAGGCAGCAGACCCCCCAATCGACAGCGGCAGCGACTGAGAGGCCTACAGAAATGCTGACAGAGGCTGCGACGACGACTGAGACGCTGACTGATGCAGACAGGGATAGATATAGGCATAGAGAAGGTAGTAGACCCCCCAATCGACAGCGGCAGCGACTTAGATGCCTACAGAAATGCTGACAGAGGCTGTGACGACGACTGCGACGCTGACTGATGCAGATAGGGGTAGATATAGGCATAGATAAAGCAGCAGACCCCCCAATCGACAGCGGCAGCGACTGAGACGCCTACTGAAATGCTGACGGTGGCTGCGACGCCGACTGAGGCAGATAGGGGTAGATATAGGCATAGAGAAGGTTGCAGACCCCCCTAATCGAAAGCGGCAGCAACTGAGACGCTTTCAGAAACCCTGACAGAGGCTACAACGCCGACTCAGACGCCGACTGAGACGCCAACTGAGGCAGATATGGGTAGATATAGGCATAGAGAAGGCAGCAGACCCCCCAATCGACAGCGACAGCGACTGAGACGCCTACAGAAACACTGACAGAGGCTGCGTCGCCGACTAAGGCAGATAGGGGTAGACATAGGCACAGAGAAGGCAGCAGACCCCTCAATCGACAGCGGCAGCGACTGACGCGCCTACAGAGACGCTGACAGAGGCTGCGACGCCGACTGAGACGCCGACTGAGGCAGATAGGGGTAGATATAGGCATAGAGAAGGCAGCAGACCCTCCATTCGACAGCGGCAGCGACTGAGACGCTTACAGAGACGCTGACAGAGGCTGCGACACCGACTGAGACACCGACTGAGGCAGATAGGGGTAGATATAGGCATAGAGAAGGCAGCAGACCTCCCCAATCGACAGCGGCAGCGCCTGAGACGCCTACAGAGCCGCCGACTGAGACCCCGACTGAGGTAGATAGGGGTAGATATAGGTATAGAGAAGGCAGCAGAACCCCCAATCGACAGCGGCAGCGACTGAGACTCCTACAGAGGCGCTGACAGAGACGCCGAATGAGGCAGATAGGGGTAGCTATAGGCATAGAGAAGGCAGCAGACCCCCGCAATCGACGGCGGCAGCGCTTGAGACGCCTACAGAGATGCTGACAGACGCTGCGACGCCGACTGAGGCAGGTAGGGGTAGATATAGGCATAGAGAAGGCAGCAGACCCCCCAATGGACAGCGGCAGAGACTGAGACGCCTACAGAGACGCTGACAGAGGCTGCGACGCCGACTGAGACGCCGACTGAGGCAGATAGGGGTAGATATAGGCATAGAGAAGGCAGCAGACTCCCCAATCGATAGCGCCAGCGACTGAGACGCCCACAGAGACGCTGACAGAGGCTGCGACTCCGACTGATTCAGATAGGGGTAGATATAGGCATAGAGAAAGCAGCAGACCCCCCAATCGACAGCGGCAATGACTGAGACGCCTACAGAGATACTGACAGAGGCTGCGACGCCGACTGATTCAGATAGGGGTAGATATAGGCATAGAGAAAGCAGCAGACCTCCCCAATCGACAGCGGCAGCGACTGAGACGCCTACAGAGCCGCCGACTGAGACCCCGACTGAGGTAGATAGGGGTAGATATAGGTATAGAGAAGGCAGCAGAACCCCCAATCGACAGCGGCAGCGACTGAGACTCCTAAAGAGGCGCTGACAGAGACGCCGAATGAGGCAGATAGGGGTAGATATAGGCATAGAGAAGGCAGCAGACCCCCGCAATCGACGGCGGCAGCGCTTGAGACGCCTACAGAGATGCTGACAGACGCTGCGACGCCGACTGAGGCAGGTAGGGGTAGATATAGGCATAGAGAAGGCAGCAGACCCTCCAATCGACAGCGGCAGAGACTGAGACGCCTACAGAGACGCTGACAGAGGCTGCGACGCCGACTGAGACGCCGACTGAGGCAGATAGGGGTAGATATAGGCATAGAGAAGGCAGCAGACTCCCCAATCGATAGCGCCAGCGACTGAGACGCCTACAGAGACGCTGACAGAGGCTGCGACTCCGACTGATTCAGATAGGGGTATATATAGGCATAGAGAAAGCAGCAGACCCCCCAATCGACAGCGGCAATGACTGAGACGTCTACAGAGATACTGACAGAGGCTACGACGCCGACTGAGGCAGATAGGGGTAGGTATAGGCATATAGAAGGCAGCCGTCCCCCCAATCGACAGCGGCAAGGACTGAGACGCCCACAGCGACGCCCACAGTGACGCTGACAGAGGCTGCGACGCCGACTGAGGCAGATAGGGGTAGATATAGGCATAGAGAAGGCAGCAGACCTCCCCAATCGACAGCGGCAGCGACTGACACGCCTACACAAATGCTGACAGAGGCTGCGATGCCGACTCGGGCAGATAGGGGTAGATATAGGTATAGAGAAGGCAGCAGACCCCCCAATCGACAGCGGCAGTGACTAAGACACCTACAGATACGCTGACAGAGGATGCGACGCCGACTGAGACGCCGACTGAGGCAGATAGGGGTAGATATAGGCATAGAGAAGGTAGCGGACCCCCCTTATCGAAAGCGGAAGCAACTGAGACGCTTTCAGAAACCCTGACAGAGGCTACAACGCCAACTCAGACGCCGATTGAGACGCCAACTGAGGCAGATAGGGGTAGATATAGGCATAGAGAAGGCAGCAGATCTCCCCAATCGACAGCGGCAGCGACTGAGACGCCTACAGAAACACTGACAGAGGCTGCGACGCCGACTGAGACGCCGACTGAGGCAGATAGGGGTAGATATAGGCATAGAGAAGGCAGCAGATCTCCCCAATCGACAGCGGCAGCGACTGAGACGCCTACAGAGCCGCCGACTGAGACCCCGACTGAGGTAGATAGGGGTAGATATAGGTATAGAGAAGGCAGCAGAACCCCCAATCGACAGCGGCAGCGACTGAGACTCCTACAGAGGCGCTGACAGAGACGCCGAATGAGGCAGATAGGGGTAGATATAGGCAGAGAGAAGGCAGCAGACGCCCGCAATCGACGGTGGCAGCGACTGAGACGCCTACAGAGACGCTGACAGACGCTGCGACGCCGACTGAGGCAGGTAGGGGTAGATATAGGCATAGAGAAGGCAGCAGACCCCCCAATCGACAGCGGCAGCGACTGAGATGCCTACAGAGACGCTGAAGGAGGCTTTGAAGACGACAGAGGCTGCGACGCCTTCTGAGACGCCGACTGAGGCAGATAGGGGTAGATATAGGCATAGAGAAGGCAGCAGACCCCCCAATCGACAGCGGCAGCGACTGAGAGGCCTACAGAAATGCTGACAGAGGCTGCGACACCGAATGAGGCAGATAGGGGTAGATATAGGCATAGAGAAGGCAGCAGACCCCCCAATCGACAGCGGCAGCGACTCAGACGCCTACAGAAATGCTGACAGAGGCTGCGACGACGACTGAGACGCTGACTGATGCAGATAGGGATAGATATAGGCATAGAGAAGGCAGTAGACCCCCCAATCGACAGCGGCAGCGACTGAGACGCCTACTGAAATGCTGACAGAGGCTGCGACACCGAATGAGGCAGATAGGGGTAGATATAGGCATAGAGAAAGCAGCAGACCCCCCCAATCGGCAACGGCAGCGACTGAGACGCCTACTGAAATGCTGACAGAGGCTGCGACGCCGACTGAGGCAGATAGGGGTAGATATAGGTATAGAGAAGGCAGCAGAACCCTCAATCAACAGCGGTAACGACTGAGACGCCTACAGAGACGCTTACAGAAGCTGCGACACCGACTGAGACGCTGACTGATGCAGATAGGGTTAGATATAGGCACAGATAAGGCAGCAGACCCCCCAATCGACAGCGGCAGCGACTGAGAGGCCTACAGAGATGCTGACAGACGCTGCGACGCCGACTGAGGCAGGTAGGGATAGATATAGGCATAGAGAAAGCAGCAGACCCCCCAATCGACAGCGGCAATGACTGAGACGCCTACAGAGATACTGACGGAGGCTTCGACGCCGACTGAGGCAGGTAGGGGTAGATATATATGCATAGAGAAGGCAGCAGACCCCCCAATCGACAGCGGGAAGGACTGAGATGCCCACAGCGACGCCCACAGCGACACCCACAGCGACGCCCACAGCGACGCTGACAGAGGCTGCGACGCCGACTGAGGCTCCGACTGAGGCAGATAGGGGTAGATATAGGCATAGAGAAGGCAGCAGACCCCCCAATCGACAGCGGCAGCGACTGAGACGCCTACAGAGACGCTGACAGAGGCTGCGACGCCGACTGAGGCAGATAGAGGTAGATATAGGTATAGAGAAGGTAGCAGACCCCCCCAATCGACAGAGGCAGCGACTGAGATGCCAACATAGACGCTGAAAGAGGCTTCGAAGACGACAGAGGCTGCGACGCCGACTGAGACGCCGACTGAGGCAGATAGGGGTAGATATAGGCATAGATAAGGCAGCAGACCCCCCTAAATCGACAGCGGTAGCGACTGAGACGCCTTCAGAGATGCTGACAGAGGCTGCGACGCCGAATGAGCTAGATGGGGGTAGATATAGGCATAGAGAAGGCAGCAGACCCCCCAATCGACAGCGGCAGCGACTGAGATGCCTACAGAGACGCTGAAAGAGGCTTCGAAGACCACAGAGGCTGCGACGCCGACTCAGACGCTGACTGAGGCAGATAGGGGTAGATATAGGCATAGAGAAGGCAGCAGACCCCCCAATCGACAGCGGCAGCGACTAAAACGCCTACAGAGATGCTGACAGAGGCTGCGATGCCGACTGAGACGCCGACTGAGGCAGATAGGGGTAGATATAGGCACAGAGAAGGCAGCAGACCCCCAAATCGACAGCGGCAACGACTGAGACGCCTACAGAGATGCTGACAGAGGCTGCGACGCCGAATGAGATAGATGGGGGTAGATCTAGGCATAGAGAAGGCAGCAGACCCCCCAATCGACAGCGGCAGCGACTGAGATGCCTACAGAGACGCTGAAGGAGGCTTTGAAGACGACAGAGGCTGCGACGCCTTCTGAGACGCCGACTGAGGCAGATAGGGGTAGATATAGGCATAGAGAAGGCAGCAGACCCCCCCAATCGACAGCGACAGCGACTGAGACGCCTACAGAAACACTGACAGAGGCTGCGTCGCCGACTAAGGCAGATAGGGGTAGACATAGGCACAGAGAAGGCAGCAGACCCCTCAATCGACAGCGGCAGCGACTGACGCGCCTACAGAGACGCTGACAGAGGCTGCGACGCTGACTGAGACGCCGACTGAGGCAGATAGGGGTAGATATAGGCATAGAGAAGGCAGCAGACCTTCCCAATCGACAGCGGCAGCGACTGAGACGCTTACAGAGACGCTGACAGAGGCTGCGACACCGACTGAGGTAGATAGGGGTAGATATAGGCATAGAGAAGGCAGCAGACCTCCCCAATCGACAGCGGCAGCGCCTGAGACGCCTACAGAGCCGCCGACTGAGACCCCGACTGAGGTAGATAGGGGTAGATATAGGTATAGAGAAGGCAGCAGAACCCCCAATCGACAGCGGCAGCGACTGAGACTCCTACAGAGGCGCTGACAGAGACGCCGAATGAGGCAGATAGGGGTAGCTATAGGCATAGAGAAGGCAGCAGACCCCCGCAATCGACGGCGGCAGCGCTTGAGACGCCTACAGAGATGCTGACAGACGCTGCGACGCCGACTGAGGCAGGTAGGGGTAGATATAGGCATAGAGAAGGCAGCAGACTCCCCAATCGATAGCGCCAGCGACTGAGACGCCTACAGAGACGCTGACAGAGGCTGCGACTCCGACTGATTCAGATAGGGGTAGATATAGGCATAGAGAAAGCAGCAGACCCCCCAATCGACAGCGGCAATGACTGAGACGCCTACAGAGATACTGACAGAGGCTACGACGCCGACTGAGGCAGATAGGGGTAGGTATAGGCATATAGACGGCAGCCGTCCCCCCAATCGACAGCGGCAAGGACTGAGACGCCCACAGCGACGCCCACAGTGACGCTGACAGAGGCTGCGACGCCGACTGAGGCAGATAGGGGTAGATATAGGCATAGAGAAGGCAGCAGACCTCCCCAATCGACAGCGGCAGCGACTGACACGCCTACAGAAATGCTGACAGAGGCTGCGACGCCGACTCGGGCAGATAGGGGTAGATATAGGTATAGAGAAGGCAGCAGACCCCCCAATCGACAGCGGCAGTGACTAAGACACCTACAGATACGCTGACAGAGGATGCGACGCCGACTGAGACGCCGACTGAGGCAGATAGGGGTAGATATAGGCATAGAGAAGGTAGCAGACCCCCCTTATCGAAAGCGGAAGCAACTGAGACGCTTTCAGAAACCCTGACAGAGGCTACAACGCCAACTCAGACGCCGAGTGAGACGCCAACTGAGGCAGATATGGGTAGATATAGGCATAGAGAAGGCAGCAGACCCCCCAATCGACAGCGGCAGCGACTGAGAAGCCTACAGAGCCGCCGACTGAGACCCCGACTGAGGTAGATAGGGGTAGATATAGGTATAGAGAAGGCAGCAGAACCCCCAATCGACAGCGGCAGCGACTGAGAGGCCTACAGAAATGCTGACAGAGGCTGCGACACCGAATGAGGCAGATAGGGGTAGATATAGGCATAGAGAAGGCAGCAGACCCCCCAATCGACAGCGGCAGCGACTCAGACGCCTACAGAAATGCTGACAGAGGCTGCGACGACGACTGAGACGCTGACTGATGCAGATAGGGATAGATATAGGCATAGAGAAGGCAGTAGACCCCCCAATCGACAGCGGCAGCGACTGAGACGCCTACTGAAATGCTGACAGAGGCTGCGACACCGACTGAGGCAGATAGGGGTAGATATAGGTATAGAGAAGGCAGCAGAACCCTCAATCAACAGCGGTAACGACTGAGACGCCTACAGAGACGCTTACAGAAGCTGCGACACCGACTGAGACGCTGACTGATGCAGATAGGGGTAGATATAGGCACAGAGAAGGCAGCAGACCCCCCAATCGACAGCGGCAGCGACTGAGAGGCCTACAGAGATGCTGACAGACGCTGCGACGCCGACTGAGGCAGGTAGGGATAGATATAGGCATAGAGAAAGCAGCAGACCCCCCAATCGACAGCGGCAATGACTGAGACGCCTACAGAGATACTGACGGGGGCTACGACGCCGACTGAGGCAGATAGAGGTAGATATAGGTATAGAGAAGGTAGCAGACCCCCCCAATCGACTGAGGCAGCGACTGAGATGCCAACATAGACGCTGAAAGAGGCTTCGAAGACGACAGAGGCTGCGACGCCGACTGAGACGCCGACTGAGGCAGATAGGGGTAGATATAGGCATAGATAAGGCAGCAGACCCCCCTAAATCGACAGCGGTAGCGACTGAGACGCCTTCAGAGATGCTGACAGAGGCTGCGACGCCGAATGAGCTAGATGGGGGTAGATATAGGCATAGAGAAGGCAGCAGACCCCCCAATCGACAGCGGCAGCGACTGAGATGCCTACAGAGACGCTGAAAGAGGCTTCGAAGACCACAGAGGCTACGACGCCGACTGAGACGCCGACTGAGGCAGATAGGGGTAGATATAGGCATAGAGAAGGCAGCAGACCCCCCAATCGACAGCGGCAGCGACTAAAACGCCTACAGAGATGCTGACAGAGGCTGCGATGCCGACTGAGACGCCGACTGAGGCAGATAGGGGTAGATATAGGCACAGAGAAGGCAGCAGACCCCCAAATCGACAGCGGCAGCGACTGAGACGCCTACAGAGATGCTGACAGAGGCTGCGACGCCGAATGAGATAGATGGGGGTAGATCTAGGCATAGAGAAGGCAGCAGACCCCCCAATCGACAGCGGCAGCGACTGAGATGCCTACAGAGACGCTGAAGGAGGCTTTGAAGACGACAGAGGCTGCGACGCCTTCTGAGACGCCGACTGAGGCAGATAGGGGTAGATATAGGCATAGAGAAGGCAGCAGACCCCCCAATCGACAGCGACAGCGACTGAGACGCCTACAGAAACACTGACAGAGGCTGCGTCGCCGACTAAGGCAGATAGGGGTAGACATAGGCACAGAGAAGGCAGCAGACCCCTCAATCGACAGCGGCAGCGACTGACGCGCCTACAGAGACGCTGACAGAAGCTGCGACGCTGACTGAGACGCCGACTGAGGCAGATAGGGGTAGATATAGGCATAGAGAAGGCAGCAGACCTTCCCAATCGACAGCGGCAGCGACTGAGACGCTTACAGAGACGCTGACAGAGGCTGCGACACCGACTGAGAAACCGACTGAGGTAGATAGGGGTAGATATAGGCATAGAGAAGGCAGCAGACCTCCCCAATCGACAGCGGCAGCGCCTGAGACGCCTACAGAGCCGCCGACTGAGACCCCGACTGAGGTAGATAGGGGTAGATATAGGTATAGAGAAGGCAGCAGAACCCCCAATCGACAGCGGCAGCGACTGAGACTCCTACAGAGGCGCTGACAGAGACGCCGAATGAGGCAGATAGGGGTAGCTATAGGCATAGAGAAGGCAGCAGACCCCCGCAATCGACGGCGGCAGCGCTTGAGACGCCTACAGAGATTCTGACAGACGCTGCGACGCCGACTGAGGCAGGTAGGGGTAGATATAGGCATAGAGAAGGCAGCAGACCCTCCAATGGACAGCGGCAGAGACTGAGACGCCTACAGAGACGCTGACAGAGGCTGCGACGCCGACTGAGACGCCGACTGAGGCAGATAGGGGTAGATATACGCATAGAGAAGGCAGCAGACTCCCCAATCGATAGCGCCAGCGACTGAGACGCCCACAGAGACGCTGACAGAGGCTGCGACTCCGACTGATTCAGATAGGGGTAGATATAGGCATAGAGAAAGCAGCAGACCCCCCAATCGACAGCGGCAATGACTGAGACGCCTACAGAGATACTGACAGAGGCTGCGACGCCGACTGAGACGCCGACTGAGGCAGATAGGGGTAGATATAGGCATAGAGAAGGCAGCAGACCTCCCCAATCGACAGCGGCAGCGACTGAGACGCCTACAGAGCCGCCGACTGAGACCCCGACTGAGGTAGATAGGGGTAGGTATAGGTATAGAGAAGGCAGCAGAACCCCCAATCGACAGCGGCAGCGACTGAGACTCCTACAGAGGCGCTGACAGAGACGCCGAATGAGGCAGATAGGGGTAGATATAGGCATAGAGAAGGCAGCAGACCCCCGCAATCGACGGCGGCAGCGCTTGAGACGCCTACAGAGATGCTGACAGACGCTGCGACGCCGACTGAGGCAGGTAGGGGAAGATATAGGCATAGAGAAGGCAGCAGACCCTCCAATCGACAGCGGCAGAGACTGAGACGCCTACAGAGACGCTGACAGAGGCTGCGACGCCGATTGAGACGCCGACTGAGGCAGATAGGGGTAGATATAGGCATAGAGAAGGCAGCAGACTCCCCAATCGATAGCGCCAGCGACTGAGACGCCTACAGAGACGCTGACAGAGGCTGCGACTCCGACTGATTCAGATAGGGGTAGATATAGGCATAGAGAAGGCAGCAGACCCCCCAATCGACAGCGGCAATGACTGAGACGCCTACAGAGATACTGACAGAGGCTACGACGCCGACTGAGGCAGATAGGGGTAGGTATAGGCATATAGAAGGCAGCCGTCCCCCCAATCGACAGCGGCAAGGACTGAGACGCCCACAGCGACGCCCACAGTGACGCTGACAGAGGCTGCGACGCCGACTGAGGCAGATAGGGGTAGATATAGGCATAGAGATGGCAGCAGACCTCCCCAATCGACAGCGGCAGCGACTGACACGCCTACAGAAATGCTGACAGAGGCTGCGACGCCGACTCGGGCAGATAGGGGTAGATATAGGTATAGAGAAGGCAGCAGACCCCCCAATCGACAGCGGCAGTGACTAAGACACCTACAGATACGCTGACAGAGGATGCGACGCCGACTGAGACGCCGACTGAGGCAGATAGGGGTAGATATAGGCATAGAGAAGGTAGCAGACCCCCCTTATCGAAAGCGGAAGCAACTGAGACGCTTTCAGAAACCCTGACAGAGGCTACAACGCCAACTCAGACGCCGAGTAAGACGCCAACTGAGGCAGATATGGGTAGATATAGGCATAGAGAAGGCAGCAGACCCCCCAATCGACAGCGGC
Source organism: Clusia tigrina (assembly GCA_920105625.2). Taxonomy (NCBI): domain Eukaryota; kingdom Metazoa; phylum Arthropoda; class Insecta; order Diptera; family Clusiidae; genus Clusia; species Clusia tigrina. The sequence continues at coordinate 91,899,472 of OV050031.1, forward strand.
AGCGACTGAGACGCCTACAGAGCCGCCGACTGAGACCCCGACTGAGGTAGATAGGGGTAGATATAGGTATAGAGAAGGCAGCAGAACCCCCAATCGACAGCGGCAGCGACTGAGAGGCCTACAGAAATGCTGACAGAGGCTGCGACACCGAATGAGGCAGATAGGGGTAGATATAGGCATAGAGAAGGCAGCAGACCCCCCAATCGACAGCGGCAGCGACTCAGACGCCTACAGAAATGCTGACAGAGGCTGCGACGACGACTGAGACGCTGACTGATGCAGATAGGGATAGATATAGGCATAGAGAAGGCAGTAGACCCCCCAATCGACAGCGGCAGCGACTGAGACGCCTACTGAAATGCTGACAGAGGCTGCGACACCGAATGAGGCAGATAGGGGTAGATATAGGCATAGAGAAAGCAGCAGACCCCCCCAATCGACAGCGGCAGCGACTGAGACGCCTACAGAGATACTGACGGAGGCTACGACGCCGACTGAGGCAGGTAGGGGTAGATATATATGCATAGAGAAGGCAGCAGACCCCCCAATCGACAGCGGGAAGGACTGAGATGCCCACAGCGACGCCCACAGCGACACCCACAGCGACGCCCACAGCGACGCTGACAGAGGCTGCGACGCCGACTGAGGCTCCGACTGAGGCAGATAGGGGTAGATATAGGTATAGAGAAGGCAGCAGAACCCCCAATCGACAGCGGCAGCGACTGAGACTCCTACAGAGGCGCTGACAGAGACGCCGAATGAGGCAGATAGGGGTAGATATAGGCATAGAGAAGGCAGCAGACCCCCCAATCGACAGCGGCAGCGACTGAGACGCCTACAGAGATGCTGAAAGAGGCTGCGACGCCGACTGAGGCAGATAGGGGTAGATATAGGCATAGAGAAGGCAGCAGACCCCCCAATCGACAGCGGCAGCGACTGAGATGCCTACAGAGACGCTGAAAGAGGCTTCGAAGACCACAGAGGCTACGACGCCGACTGAGACGCTGACTGAGGCAGATAGGGGTAGATATAGGCATAGAGAAGGCAGCAGACCCCCCAATCGACAGCGGCAGCGACTGAGATGCCTACAGAGACGCTGAAGGAGGCTTTGAAGACGACAGAGGCTGCGACGCCTTCTGAGACGCCGACTGAGGCAGATAGGGGTAGATATAGGCATAGAGAAGGCAGCAGACCCCCCAATCGACAGCGGCAGCGACTGAGAGACCTACAGAAATGCTGACAGAGGCTGCGACGCCGACTGAGACGCCGACTGAGGCAGATAGGGGTAGATATAGGCATAGAGAAGGCAGCAGATCTCCCCAATCGACAGCGGCAGCGACTGAGACGCCTACAGAGCCGCCGACTGAGACCCCGACTGAGGTAGATAGGGGTAGATATAGGTATAGAGAAGGCAGCAGAACCCCCAATCGACAGCGGCAGCGACTGAGACTCCTACAGAGGCGCTGACAGAGACGCCGAATGAGGCAGATAGGGGTAGATATAGGCATAGAGAAGGCAGCAGACGCACGTAATCGACGGTGGCAGCGACTGAGACGCCTACAGAGCCGCCGACTGAGACCCCGACTGAGGTAGATAGGGGTAGATATAGGTATAGAGAAGGCAGCAGAACCCCCAATCGACAGCGGCAGCGACTGAGACTCCTACAGAGGCGCTGACAGAGACGCCGAATGAGGCAGATAGGGGTAGATATAGGCATAGAGAAGGCAGCAGACCCCCCAATCGACAGCGGCAGCGACTGAGAGGCCTACAGAAATGCTGACAGAGGCTGCGACACCGAATGAGGCAGATAGGGGTAGATATAGGCATAGAGAAGGCAGCAGACCCCCCAATCGACAGCGGCAGCGACTTAGACGCCTACAGAAATGCTGACAGAGGCTGCGACGACGACTGAGACGCTGACTGATGCAGATAGGGATAGATATAGGCATAGAGAAGGCAGTAGACCCCCCAATCGACAGCGGCAGCGACTGAGACGCCTACTGAAATGCTGACAGAGGCTGCGACACCGAATGAGGCAGATAGGGGTAGATATAGGCATAGAGAAGGCAGCAGACCCTCGCAATCGACGGCGGCAGCGCTTGAGACGCCTACAGAGATGCTGACAGAGGCTGCGACTCCGACTGATTCAGATAGGGGTAGATATAGGCATAGAGAAAGCAGCAGACCCCCCAATCGACAGCGGCAATGACTGAGACGCCTACAGAGATACTGACAGAGGCTGCGACGCCGACTGAGACGCCGACTGAGGCAGATAGGGGTATATATAGGCATAGAGAAGGCAGCAGACCTCCCCAATCGACAGCGGCAGCGACTGAGACGCCTACAGAGCCGCCGACTGAGACCCCGACTGAGGTAGATAGGGGTAGATATAGGTATAGAGAAGGCAGCAGAACCCCCAATCGACAGCGGCAGCGACTGAGACTCCTACAGAGGCGCTGACAGAGACGCCGAATGAGGCAGATAGGGGTAGATATAGGCATAGAGAAGGCAGCAGACCCCCGCAATCGACGGCGGCAGCGCTTGAGACGCCTACAGAGATGCTGACAGACGCTGCGACGCCGACTGAGGCAGGTAGGGGTAGATATTGGCATAGAGAAGGCAGCAGACCCTCCAATCGACAGCGGCAGAGACTGAGACGCCTACAGAGACGCTGACAGAGGCTGCGACGCCGACTGAGACGCCGACTGAGGCAGATAGGGGTAGATATAGGCATAGAGAAGGCAGCAGACTCCCCAATCGATAGCGCCAGCGACTGAGACGCCTACAGAGACGCTGACAGAGGCTGCGACTCCGACTGATTCAGATAGGGGTAGATATAGGCATAGAGAAAGCAGCAGACCCCCCAATCGACAGCGGCAATGACTGAGACGCCTACAGAGATACTGACAGAGGCTACGACGCCGACTGAGGCAGATAGGGGTAGGTATAGGCATATAGAAGGCAGCCGTCCCCCCAATCGACAGCGGCAAGGACTGAGACGCCCACAGCGACGCCCACAGTGACGCTGACAGAGGCTGCGACGCCGACTGAGGCAGATAGGGGTAGATATAAGCATAGAGAAGGCAGCAGACCTCCCCAATCGACAGCGGCAGCGACTGACACGCCTACAGAAATGCTGACAGAGGCTGCGACGCCGACTCGGGCAGATAGGGGTAGATATAGGTATAGAGAAGGCAGCAGACCCCCCAATCGACAGCGGCAGTGACTAAGACACCTACAGATACGCTGACAGAGGATGCGACGCCGACTGAGACGCCGACTGAGGCAGATAGGGGTAGATATAGGCATAGAGAAGGTAGCAGACCCCCCTTATCGAAAGCGGAAGCAACTGAGACGCTTTCAGAAACCCTGACAGAGGCTACAACGCCAACTCAGACGCCGAGTGAGACGCCAACTGAGGCAGATATGGGTAGATATAGGCATAGAGAAGGCAGCAGACCCCCCAATCGACAGCGGCAGCGACTGAGACGCCTACAGAGCCGCCGACTGAGACCCCGACTGAGGTAGATAGGGGTAGATACAGGTATAGAGAAGGCAGCAGAACCCCCAATCGACAGCGGCAGCGACTGAGAGGCCTACAGAAATGCTGACAGAGGCTGCGACACCGAATGAGGCAGATAGGGGTAGATATAGGCATAGAGAAGGCAGCAGACCCCCCAATCGACAGCGGCAGCGACTCAGACGCCTACAGAAATGCTGACAGAGGCTGCGACGACGACTGAGACGCTGACTGATGCAGATAGGGATAGATATAGGCATAGAGAAGGCAGTAGACCCCCCAATCGACAGCGGCAGCGACTGAGACGCCTACTGAAATGCTGACAGAGGCTGCGACACCGAATGAGGCAGATAGGGGTAGATATAGGCATAGAGAAAGCAGCAGACCCCCCAATCGACAGCGGCAGCGACTGAGACGCCTACTGAAATGCTGACAGAGGCTGCGACGCCGACTGAGGCAGATAGGGGTAGATATAGGTATAGAGAAGGCAGCAGAACCCTCAATCAACAGCAGTAACGACTGAGACGCCTACAGAGACGCTTACAGAAGCTGCGACACCGACTGAGACGCTGACTGATGCAGATAGGGGTAGATATAGGCACAGAGAAGGCAGCAGACCCCCCAATCGACAGCGGCAGCGACTGAGAGGCCTACAGAGATGCTGACAGACGCTGCGACGCCGACTGAGGCAGGTAGGGATAGATATAGGCATAGAGAAAGCAGCAGACCCCCCAATCGACAGCGGCAATGACTGAGACGCCTACAGAGATACTGACGGAGGCTACGACGCCGACTGAGGCAGGTAGGGGTAGATATATATGCATAGAGAAGGCAGCAGACCCCCCAATCGACAGCGGGAAGGACTGAGATGCCCACAGCGACGCCCACAGCGACACCCACAGCGACGCCCACAGCGACGCTGACAGAGGCTGCGACGCCGACTGAGGCTCCGACTGAGGCAGATAGGGGTAGATATAGGCATAGAGAAGGCAGCAGACCCCCCAATCGACAGCGGCAGCGACTGAGACGCCTACAGAGATGCTGAAAGAAGCTCCGACGCCGACTGAGGCAGATAGGGGTAGATATAGGCATAGAGAAGGCAGCAGACCCCCCAATCGACAGCGGCAGCGACTGAGATGCCTACAGAGACGCTGAAAGAGGCTTCGAAGACCACAGAGGCTACGACGCCGACTGAGACGCTGACTGAGGCAGATAGGGGTAGATATAGGCATAGAGAAGGCAGAAGACCCCCCAATCGACAGCGGCAGCGACTGAGATGCCTACAGAGACGCTGAAGGAGGCTTTGAAGACGACAGAGGCTGCGACGCCTTCTGAGACGCCGACTGAGGCAGATAGGGGTAGATATAGGCATAGAGAAGGCAGCAGACCCCCCAATCGACAGCGGCAGCGAATGAGAGACCTACAGAAATGCTGACAGAGGCTGCGACGCCGACTGAGACGCCGACTGAGGCAGATAGGGGTAGATATAGGCATAGAGAAGGCAGCAGATCTCCCCAATCGACAGCGGCAGCGACTGAGACGCCTACAGAGCCGCCGACTGAGACCCCGACTGAGGTAGATAGGGGTAGATATAGGTATAGAGAAGGCAGCAGAACCCCCAATCGACAGCGGCAGCGACTGAGACTCCTACAGAGGCGCTGACAGAGACGCCGAATGAGGCAGATAGGGGTAGATATAGGCATAGAGAAGGCAGCAGACGCCCGCAATCGACGGTGGCAGCGACTGAGACGCCTACAGAGCCGCCGACTGAGACCCCGACTGAGGTAGATAGGGGTAGATATAGGTATAGAGAAGGCAGCAGAACCCCCAATCGACAGCGGCAGCGACTGAGACTCCTACAGAGGCGCTGACAGAGACGCCGAATGAGGCAGATAGGGGTAGATATAGGCATAGAGAAGGCAGCAGACCCCCCAATCGACAGCGGCAGCGACTGAGAGGCCTACAGAAATGCTGACAGAGGCAGCGACACCGAATGAGGCAGATAGGGGTAGATATAGGCATAGAGAAGGCAGCAGACCCCCCAATCGACAGCGGCAGCGACTCAGACGCCTACAGAAATGCTGACAGAGGCTGCGACGACGACTGAGACGCTGACTGATGCAGATAGGGATAGATATAGGCATAGAGAAGGCAGTAGACCCCCCAATCGACAGCGGCAGCGACTGAGACGCCTACTGAAATGCTGACAGAGGCTGCGACACCGAAAGAGGCAGATAGGGGTAGATATAGGCATAGAGAAGGCAGCAGACCCCCGCAATCGACGGCGGCAGCGCTTGAGACGCCTACAGAGATGCTGACAGAGGCTGCGACTCCGACTGATTCAGATAGGGGTAGATATAGGCATAGAGAAAGCAGCAGACCCCCCAATCGACAGCGGCAATGACTGAGACGCCTACAGAGATACTGACAGAGGCTGCGACGCCGACTGAGACGCCGACTGAGGCAGATAGGGGTAGATATAGGCATAGAGAAGGCAGCAGACCTCCCCAATCGACAGCGGCAGCGACTGAGACGCCTACAGAGCCGCCGACTGAGACCCCGACTGAGGTAGATAGGGGTAGATATAGGTATAGAGAAGGCAGCAGAACCCCCAATCGACAGCGGCAGCGACTGAGACTCCTACAGAGGCGCTGACAGAGACGCCGAATGAGGCAGATAGGGGTAGATATAGGCATAGAGAAGGCAGCAGACCCCCGCAATCGACGGCGGCAGCGCTTGAGACGCCTACAGAGATGCTGACAGACGCTGCGACGCCGACTGAGGCAGGTAGGGGTAGATATAGGCATAGAGAAGGCAGCAGACCCTCCAATCGACAGCGGCAGAGACTGAGACGCCTACAGAGACGCTGACAGAGGCTGCGACGCCGACTGAGACGCCGACTGAGGCAGATAGGGGTAGATATAGGCATAGAGAAGGCAGCAGACTCCCCAATCGATAGCGGCAGCGACTGAGACGCCTACAGAGACGCTGACAGAGACTGCGACTCCGACTGATTCAGATAGGGGTAGATATAGGCATAGAGAAAGCAGCAGACCCCCCAATCGACAGCGGCAATGACTGAGACGCCTACAGAGATACTGACAGAGGCTACGACGCCGACTGAGGCAGATAGGGGTAGGTATAGGCATATAGAAGGCAGCCGTCCCCCCAATCGACAGCGGCAAGGACTGAGACGCCCACAGCGACGCCCACAGTGACGCTGACAGAGGCTGCGACGCCGACTGAGGCAGATAGGGGTAGATATAGGCATAGAGAAGGCAGCAGACCTCCCCAATCGACAGCGGCAGCGACTGACACGCCTACAGAAATGCTGACAGAGGCTGCGACGCCGACTCGGGCAGATAGGGGTAGATATAGGTATAGAGAAGGCAGCAGACCCCCCAATCGACAGCGGCAGTGACTAAGACACCTACAGATACGCTGACAGAGGATGCGACGCCGACTGAGACGCCGACTGAGGCAGATAGGGGTAGATATAGGCATAGAGAAGGTAGCAGACCCCCCTTATCGAAAGCGGAAGCAACTGAGACGCTTTCAGAAACCCTGACAGAGGCTACAACGCCAACTCAGACGCCGAGTGAGACGCCAACTGAGGCAGATATGGGTAGATATAGGCATAGAGAAGGCAGCAGGCCCCCCAATCGACAGCGGCAGCGACTGAGACGCCTACAGAAACACTGACAGAGGCTGCGACGCCGACTGAGACGCCGACTGAGGCAGATAGGGGTAGATATAGGCATAGAGAAGGCAGCAGATCTCCCCAATCGACAGCGGCAGCGACTGAGACGCCTACAGAACCGCCGACTGAGACCCCGACTGAGGTAGATAGGGGTAGATATAGGTATAGAGAAGGCAGCAGAACCCCCAATCGACAGCGGCAGCGACTGAGACTCCTACAGAGGCGCTGACAGAGACGCCGAATGAGGCAGATAGGTGTAGATATAGGCATAGAGAAGGCAGCAGACGCCCGCAATCGACGGTGGCAGCGACTGAGACGCCTACAGAGCCGCCGACTGAGACCCCGACTGAGGTAGATAGGGGTAGATATAGGTATAGAGAAGGCAGCAGAACCCCCAATCGACAGCGGCAGCGACTGAGACTCCTACAGAAATGCTGACAGAGGCTGCGACACCGAATGAGGCAGATAGGGGTAGATATAGGCATAGAGAAGGCAGCAGACCCCCCAATCGACAGCGGCAGCGACTCAGACGCCTACAGAAATATTGACAGAGGCTGCGACGACGACTGAGACGCTGACTGATGCAGATAGGGATAGATATAGGCATAGAGAAGGCAGTAGACCCCCCAATCGACAGCGGCAGCGACTGAGATGCCTACTGAAATGCTGACAGAGGCTGCGACACCGAATGAGGCAGATAGGGGTAGATATAGGCATAGAGAAAGCAGCAGACCCCCCAATCGACAGCGGCAGCGACTGAGACGCCTACTGAAATGCTGACAGAGGCTGCGACGCCGACTGAGGCAGATAGGGGTAGATATAGGTATAGAGAAGGCAGCAGAACACTCAATCAACAGCGGTAACGACTGAGACGCCTACAGAGACGCTTACAGAAGCTGCGACACCGACTGAGACGCTGACTGATGCAGATAGGGGTAGATATAGGCACAGAGAAGGCAGCAGACCCCCCAATCGACAGCGGCAGCGACTGAGAGGCCTACAGAGATGCTGACAGACGCTGCGACGCCGACTGAGGCAGGTAGGGATAGATATAGGCATAGAGAAAGCAGCAGACCCCCCAATCGACAGCGGCAATGACTGAGACGCCTACAGAGATACTGACGGAGGCTACGACGCCGACTGAGGCAGGTAGGGGTAGATATATATGCATAGAGAAGGCAGCAGACCCCCCAATCGACAGCGGGAAGGACTGAGATGCCCACAGCGACGCCCACAGCGACACCCACAGCGACGCCCACAGCGACGCTGACAGAGGCTGCGACGCCGACTGAGGCTCCGACTGAGGCAGATAGGGGTAGATATAGGCATAGAGAAGGCAGCAGACCCCCCAATCGACAGCGGCAGCGACTGAGACGCCTACAGAGATGCTGAAAGAGGCTGCGACGCCGACTGAGGCAGATAGGGGTAGATATAGGCATAGAGAAGGCAGCAGACCCCCCAATCGACAGCGGCAGCGACTGAGATGCCTACAGAGACGCTGAAAGAGGCTTCGAAGACCACAGAGGCTACGACGCCGACTGAGACGCTGACTGAGGCAGATAGGGGTAGATATAGGCATAGAGAAGGCAGCAGACCCCCCAATCGACAGCGGCAGCGACTGAGATGCCTACAGAGACGCTGAAGGAGGCTTTGAAGACGACAGAGGCTGCGACGCCTTCTGAGACGCCGACTGAGGCAGATAGGGGTAGATATAGGCATAGAGAAGGCAGCAGACCCCCCAATCGACAGCGGCAGCGAATGAGAGACCTACAGAAATGCTGACAGAGGCTGCGACACCGAATGAGGCAGATAGGGGTATATATAGGCATAGAGAAGGCAGCAGACCCCCCAATCGACAGCGGCAGCGACTCAGACGCCTACAGAAATGCTGACAGAGGCTGCGACGACGACTGAGACGCTGACTGATGCAGATAGGGATAGATATAGGCATAGAGAAGGCAGTAGACCCCCAATCGACAGCGGCAGCGACTGAGACGCCTACTGAAATGCTGACAGAGGCTGCGACACCGAATGAGGCAGATAGGGGTAGATATAGGCATAGAGAAAGCAGCAGACCCCCCCAATCGACAGCGGCAGCGACTGAGACGCCTACTGTAATGCTGACAGAGGCTGCGACGCCGACTGAGGCAGATAGGGGTAGATATAGGTATAGAGAAGGCAGCAGAACCCTCAATCAACAGCGGTAACGACTGAAACGCCTACAGAGACGCTTACAGAAGCTGCGACACCGACTGAGACGCTGACTGATGCAGATAGGGGTAGATATAGGCACAGAGAAGGCAGAAGACCCCCCAATCGACAGCGGCAGCGACTGAGAGGCCTACAGAAATGCTGACAGAGGCTGCGACACCGGATGAGGCAGATAGGGGTAGATATAGGTATAGAGAATGCAGCAGAACCCCCAATCGACAGCGGCAGCGACTGAGACTCCTACAGAGGCGCTGACAGAGACGCCGAATGAGGCAGATAGGGGTAGATATAGGCATAGAGAAGGCAGCAGACCCCCCAATCGACAGCGGCAATGACTGAGACGCCTACAGAGATACTGACGGAGGCTACGACGCCGACTGAGGCAGGTAGGGGTAGATATATACGCATAGAGAAGGCAGCAGGCCCCCCAATCGTCAGCGGCAGAGACTGAGACGCCTACAGAGACGCTGACAGAGGCTGCGACGCCGACTGAGACGCCGACTGAGGCAGATAGGGGTAGGTATAGGCATAGGAAGGCAGCCTACCCCCCCAATCGACAGCGGGAAGGACTGAGACGCCCACAGAGATACTGACGGAGGCTACGACGCCGACTGAGGCAGGTAGGGGTAGAAATAGGCATAGAGAAGGCAGCAGACCCCCCAATCGACAGCGGCAGAGACTGAGATGCCTACTGAGACGCCGACAGAGGCTGCGACGCCGACTGAGGCAGATAGGGGTAGATATAGGCATAGAGAAGGCAGCAGACCCCACAATCGACAGCGGCAATGACTGAGACGCCTACAGAGATACTGACGGAGGCTACGACGCCGACTGAGGCAGGTAGGGGTAGAAATAGGCATAGAGAAGGCAGCAGACCCCCCAATCGACAGCGGCAGAGACTGAGATGCCTACTGAGACGCTGACACAGGCTGCGACGCCGACTGAGACGCCGACTGAGGCAGATAGGGGTAGATATAGGCATAGAGAAGGAAGCAGACTCCCCAATCGATAGCGCCAGCGACTGAGACGCCTACAGAGACGCTGACAGAAGCTCCGACTCCGACTGATTCAGATAGGGGTAGATATAGGCATAGAGAAAGCAGCAGACCCCCCAATCGACGGCAATGACCGAGACGCCTACAGAGATACTGACGGAGGCTACGATGCCGACTGAGGCAGATAGGGGTAGGTATAGGCATAGAGAAGGCAGCCAACCCCCCAATCGACAGCGGGAACGACTGAGACGCCCACAGCGACGCCCACAGCGACGCCGACTGAGGCGCCGACTGAGGCGCCGACTGAGGCAGATAGGGGTAGATATAGGCATAGAGAAGGCAGCAGACCCCTCAATCGACAGCGGCAGCGACTGAGACGCCTACAGAGATGCTGAAAGAGGCTGCGACGCCGACTGGGGCAGATAGGGGTAGATATAGGTATAGAGAAGGCAGCAGACCCCCCCAATCGACAGCGGCGGCGACTGAGCTGCCTACAGACACGCTGACAGAGGCTGCGACGCCGAATGAGCTAGATAGGGTTAGATATAGGCATAGAGAAGGCAGCAGACCCCCCAATCGACAGAGGCAGCGCCTGAGATGCTTACATAGAAGCTGAAAGAGGCTTCGAAGACGACAGAGGCTGCGACGCCTTCTGAGACGCCGACTGAGGCAGATAGGGGTAGATATAGGCATAGAGAAGGCAGCAGACCCCCCAATCGACAGCGGCAGCGACTGAGAGGCCTACAGAAATGCTGACAGATACTGCGACACCGAATGAGGCAGATAGGGGTAGATATAGGCATAGAGAAGGCAGCAGACCCCCCAATCGACAGCGGCAGCGACTGAGACGCCTACAGAGATGCTGCCAGAGGCTGCGACGACGACTGAGACACGGATTGATGCAGATAGGGGTAGATGTAGGCATAGAGAAAGCAGCAGACCCCCCAATCGAGAGCGGCAGCGACTGAGACGCCGACTGAAATGCTGACAGAGGCTGCGACGACGACTGAGACGCTGACTGATGCAGATAGGGGTAGATATAGGCATAGAGAAAGCAGCAGACCCCCCAATCGAGAGCGGCAGCGACTGAGACGCCTACTGAAATGCTGACAGAGGCTGCGACGCCGACTGAGGCAGATAGGGGTAGATATAGGTATAGAGAAAGCAGCAGAACCCCCAATCAACAGCGGTAACGACTGAGACGCCTACAGAGACGCTTACAGAAGCTGCGACACCGACTGAGACGCTGATAGATGCAGATAGGGGTATATATAGGCACAGAGAAGGCAGCAGACCCCCCAATCGACAGCGGCAACGACTGAGAGGCCTACAGAAATGCTGACAGAGGCTGCGACACCGAATGAGGCAGATAGGGGTAGATATAGGCATAGAGAAGGCCGCAGACCCCCCAATCGACAGCGGCAGCGACTCAGACGCCTACAGAGACGCTGACAGAGGCTGCGACGCTGACTGAGACGCCGACTGAGGCAGATAGGGGTAGATATAGGCATAGAGAAGGCAGCAGACTCCCCAATCGACAGCGGCAGCGACTGAGACGCCTACAGAGACGCTGACAGAGGCTGCGACGCCGACTGAGACGCTGACTGTTCAGATAGGGGTATATATAGGCACATAGAAGGCAGCAGACCCCCCAATCGACAGCGGCAACGACTGAGAGGCCTACAGAAATGCTGACAGAGGCTGCGACACCGAATGAGGCAGATAGGGGTAGATATAGGCATAGAGAAGGCCGCAGACCCCCCAATCGACAGCGGCAGCGACTCAGACGCCTACAGAGACGCTGACAGAGGCTGCGACGCTGACTGAGACGCCGACTGATTCAGATATGGGTAGAGAAGGCATATAGAAGGCAGCAGACCTCCCAATCGACAGCGGCAATGACTGAGAAGCCTGCAGAGATTCTGACAGATGCTACGACGCCCACTGAGACGCCGACTGAGGCAGATAGGGGTAGATATAGGCATAGCGAAGGCAGCAGACCCACCAGTCGACAGCGGCAGTGACTGAGGCGCCTAAAGAAACGCTAACAGAGGCTGCGACGCCGACTGAGGCAGATAGGGGAAGGTATAGGCATAGAGAAGGCAGCAGACCCCCCAATCGACAGCGGCAAGGACTGAGACGCCTACAGAGACGCTGACAGAGGCTGCGACGCCGACTGAGACGCCGACTGAGGCAGATAGGGGTAGGTATAGGCATAGAGAAGGCAGCCTACCCCCCCAATCGACAGCGGGAAGGACTGAGACGCCCACAGCGACGCTGACAGAGGCTGCGACGCCGACTGAGGCGCCGACTGAGGCAGATAGGGGTAGATATAGGCATAGAGAAGGCAGCAGACCCCACAATCGACAGCGGCAATGACTGAGACGCCTACAGAGATACTGACGGAGGCTACGACGCCGACTGAGGCAGGTAGGGGTAGAAATAGGCATAGAGAAGGCAGCAGACCCCCAATCGACAGCGGCAGAGACTGAGACGCCTACTGAGACGCTGACACAGGCTGCGACGCCGACTGAGACGCCGACTGAGGCAGATAGGGGTAGATATAGGCATAGAGAAGGAAGCAGACTCCCCAATCGATAGCGCCAGCGACTGAGACGCCTACAGAGACGCTGACAGAAGCTCCGACTCCGACTGATTCAGATAGTTGTAGATATAGGCATAGAGAAAGCAGCAGACCCCCCAATCGATGGCAATGACTGAGACGCCTACAGAGATACTGACGGAGGCTACGATGCCGACTGAGGCAGATAGGGGTAGGTATAGGCATAGAGAAGGCAGCCAACCCCCCAATCGACAGCGGGAACGACTGAGACGCCCACAGCGACGCCCACAGCGACGCCGACTGAGGCGCCGACTGAGGCGCCGACTGAGGCAGATAATGGTAGATATAGGCATAGAGAAGGCAGCGGACCCCTCAATCGACAGCGGCAGCGACTGAGACGCCTACAGAGATGCTGAAAGAGGCTGCGACGCCGACTGGGGTAGATAGGGGTAGATATAGGTATAGAGAAGGCTGCAGACCCCCCCAATCGACAGCGGCGGCGACTGAGCTGCCTACAGACACGCTGACAGAGGCTGCGACGCCGAATGAGCTAGATAGGGTTAGATATAGGCATAGAGAAGGCAGCAGACCCCCCAATCGACAGAGGCAGCGCCTGAGATGCTTACATAGAAGCTGAAAGAGGCTTCGAAGACGAAAGAGGCTGCGACGCCTTCTGAGACGCCGACTGAGGCAGATAGGGGTAGATATAGGCATAGAGAAGGCAGCAGACCCCCCAATCGACAGCGGCAGCGACTGAGAGGCCTACAGAAATGCTGACAGAGGCTGCGACACCGAATGAGGCAGATAGGGGTAGATATAGGCATAGAGAAGGCAGCAGACCCCCCAATCGACAGCGGCAGCGACTGAGACGCCTACAGAGATGCTGCCAGAGGCTGCGACGACGACTGAGACACGGATTGATGCAGATAGGGGTAGATGTAGGCATAGAGAAAGCAGCAGACCCCCCAATCGAGAGCGGCAGCGACTGAGACGCCGACTGAAATGCTGACAGAGGCTGCGACGACGACTGAGACGCTGACTGATGCAGATAGGGGTAGATATAGGCATAGAGAAAGCAGCAGACCCCCCAATCGAGAGCGGCAGCGACTGAGACGCCTACTGAAATGCTGACAGAGGCTGCGACGCCGACTGAGGCAGATAGGGGTAGATATAGGTATAGAGAAAGCAGCAGAACCCCCAATCAACAGCGGTAACGACTGAGACGCCTACAGAGACGCTTACAGAAGCTGCGACACCGACTGAGACGCTGATAGATGCAGATAGGGGTATATATAGGCACAGAGAAGGCAGCAGACCCCCCAATCGACAGCGGCAACGACTGAGAGGCCTACAGAAATGCTGACAGAGGCTGCGACACCGAATGAGGCAGATAGGGGTAGATATAGGCATAGAGAAGGCAGCAGACCCCCCAATCGACAGCGGCAGCGACTCAGACGCCTACAGAGACGCTGACAGAGGCTGCGACGCTGACTGAGACGCCGACTGAGGCAGATAGGGGTAGATATAGGCATAGAGAAGGCAGCAGACTCCCCAATCGACAGCGGCAGCGACTGAGACGCCTACAGAGACGCTGACAGAGGCTGCGACGCCGACTGAGACGCTGACTGATGCAGATAGGGGTATATATAGGCACATAGAAGGCAGCAGACCCCCCAATCGACAGCGGCAACGACTGAGAGGCCTACAGAAATGCTGACAGAGGCTGCGACACCGAATGAGGCAGATAGGGGTAGATATAGGCATAGAGAAGGCCGCAGACCCCCCAATCGACAGCGGCAGCGACTCAGACGCCTACAGAGACGCTGACAGAGGCTGCGACGCTGACTGAGACGCCGACTGATTCAGATATGGGTAGAGAAGGCATATAGAAGGCAGCAGACCTCCCAATCGACAGCGGCAATGACTGAGAAGCCTGCAGAGATTCTGACAGATGCTACGACGCCCACTGAGACGCCGACTGAGGCAGATAGGGGTAGATATAGGCATAGCGAAGGCAGCAGACCCACCAGTCGACAGCGGCAGTGACTGAGGCGCCTAAAGAAACGCTAACAGAGGCTGCGACGCCGACTGAGGCAGATAGGGGAAGGTATAGGCATAGAGAAGGCAGCAGACCCCCCAATCGACAGCGGGAAGGACTGAGACGCCTACAGAGACGCTGACAGAGGCTGCGACGCCGACTGAGACGCCGACTGAGGCAGATAGGGGTAGGTATAGGCATAGAGAAGGCAGCCTACCCCCCCAATCGACAGCGGGAAGGACTGAGACGCCCACAGCGACGCTGACAGAGGCTGCGACGCCGACTGAGGCGCCGACTGAGGCAGATAGGGGTAGATATAGGCATAGAGAAGGCAGCAGACCCCACAATCGACAGCGGCAATGACTGAGACGCCTACAGAGATACTGACGGAGGCTACGACGCCGACTGAGGCAGGTAGGGGTAGAAATAGGCATAGAGAAGGCAGCAGACCCCCAATCGACAGCGGCAGAGACTGAGACGCCTACAGAGACGCTGACACAGGCTGCGACGCCGACTGAGACGCCGACTGAGGCAGATAGGGGTAGATATAGGCATAGAGAAGGAAGCAGACTCCCCAATCGATAGCGCCAGCGACTGAGACGCCTACAGAGACGCTGACAGAAGCTCCGACTCCGACTGATTCAGATAGTTGTAGATATAGGCATAGAGAAAGCAGCAGACCCCCCAATCGATGGCAATGACTGAGACGCCTACAGAGATACTGACGGAGGCTACGATGCCGACTGAGGCAGATAGGGGTAGGTATAGGCATAGAGAAGGCAGCCAACCCCCCAATCGACAGCGGGAACGACTGAGACGCCCACAGCGACGCCCACAGCGACGCCGACTGAGGCGCCGACTGAGGCGCCGACTGAGGCAGATAATGGTAGATATAGGCATAGAGAAGGCAGCGGACCCCTCAATCGACAGCGGCAGCGACTGAGACGCCTACAGAGATGCTGAAAGAGGCTGCGACGCCGACTGGGGTAGATAGGGGTAGATATAGGTATAGAGAAGGCTGCAGACCCCCCCAATCGACAGCGGCGGCGACTGAGCTGCCTACAGACACGCTGACAGAGGCTGCGACGCCGAATGAGCTAGATAGGGTTAGATATAGGCATAGAGAAGGCAGCAGACCCCCCAATCGACAGAGGCAGCGCCTGAGATGCTTACATAGAAGCTGAAAGAGGCTTCGAAGACGAAAGAGGCTGCGACGCCTTCTGAGACGCCGACTGAGGCAGATAGGGGTAGATATAGGCATAGAGAAGGCAGCAGACCCCCCAATCGACAGCGGCAGCGACTGAGAGGCCTACAGAAATGCTGACAGAGGCTGCGACACCGAATGAGGCAGATAGGGGTAGATATAGGCATAGAGAAGGCCGCAGACCCCCCAATCGACAGCGGCAGCGACTCAGACGCCTACAGAGACGCTGACAGAGGCTGCGACGCTGACTGAGACGCCGACTGAGGCAGATAGAGGTAGATATAGGCATAGAGAAGGCAGCAGACCCCCCAATCGACAGCGGCAGCGACTGAGAGGCCTACAGAAATGCTGACAGAGGCTGCGACACCGAATGAGGCAGATAGGGGTAGATATAGGCATAGAGAAGGCAGCAGACCCCCCAATCGACAGCGGCAGCGACTCAGACACCTACAGAAATGCTGACAGAGGCTGCGACGACGACTGAGACGCTGACTGATGCAGATAGGGATAGATATAGACATAGAGAAGGCAGTAGACCCCCCAATCGACAGCGGCAGCGACTGAGACGCCTACTGAAATGCTGACAGAGGCTGCGACACCGAATGAGGCAGATAGGGGTAGATATAGGCATAGAGAAAGCAGCAGACCCCCCCAATCGACAGCGGCAGCGACTGAGACGCCTACTGAAATGCTGACAGAGGCTGCGACGCCGACTGAGGCAGATAGGGGTAGATATAGGTATAGAGAAGGCAGCAGAACCCTCAATCAACAGCGGTAACGACTGAGACGCCTACAGAGACGCTTACAGAAGCTGCGACACCGACTGAGACGCTGACTGATGCAGATAGGGGTAGATATAGGCACAGAGAAGGCAGCAGACCCCCCAATCGACAGCGGCAGCGACTGAGAGGCCTACAGAGATGCTGACAGACGCTGCGACGCCGACTGAGGCAGGTAGGGATAGATATAGGCATAGAGAAAGCAGCAGACCCCCCAATCGACAGCGGCAATGACTGAGACGCCTACAGAGATACTGACGGAGGCTACGACGCCGACTGAGGCAGGTAGGGGTAGATATATATGCATAGAGAAGGCAGCAGACCCCCCAATCGACAGCGGGAAGGACTGAGATGCCCACAGCGACGCCCACAGCGACACCCACAGCGACGCCCACAGCGACGCTGACAGAGGCTGCGACGCCGACTGAGGCTCCGACTGAGGCAGATAGGGGTAGATATAGGCATAGAGAAGGCAGCAGACCCCCCAATCGACAGCGGCAGCGACTGAGACGCCTACAGAGATGCTGAAAGAGGCTGCGACGCCGACTGAGGCAGATAGGGGTAGATATAGGCATAGAGAAGGCAGCAGACCCCCCAATCGACAGCGGCAGCGACTGAGATTCCTACAGAGACGCTGAAAGAGGCTTCGAAGACCACAGAGGCTACGACGCCGACTGAGACGCTGACTGAGGCAGATAGGGGTAGATATAGGCATAGAGAAGGCAGCAGACCCCCCAATCGACAGCGGCAGCGACTGAGATGCCTACAGAGACGCTGAAGGAGGCTTTGAAGACGACAGAGGCTGCGACGCCTTCTGAGACGCCGACTGAGGCAGATAGGGGTAGATATAGGCATAGAGAAGGCAGCAGACCCCCCAATCGACAGCGGCAGCGAATGAGAGACCTACAGAAATGCTGACAGAGGCTGCGACACCGAATGAGGCAGATAGGGGTAGATATAGGCATAGAGAAGGCAGCAGACCCCCCAATCGACAGCGGCAGCGACTCAGACGCCTACAGAAATGCTGACAGAGGCTGCGACGACGACTGAGACGCTGACTGATGCAGATAGGGATAGATATAGGCATAGAGAAGGCAGTAGACCCCCAATCGACAGCGGCAGCGACTGAGACGCCTACTGAAATGCTGACAGAGGCTGCGACACCGAATGAGGCAGATAGGGGTAGATATAGGCATAGAGAAAGCAGCAGACCCCCCCAATCGACAGCGGCAGCGACTGAGACGCCTACTGAAATGCTGACAGAGGCTGCGACGCCGACTGAGGCAGATAGGGGTAGATATAGGTATAGAGAAGGCAGCAGAACCCTCAATCAACAGCGGTAACGACTGAAACGCCTACAGAGACGCTTACAGAAGCTGCGACACCGACTGAGACGCTGACTGATGCAGATAGGGGTAGATATAGGCACAGAGAAGGCAGAAGACCTCCCAATCGACAGCGGCAGCGACTGAGAGGCCTACAGAAATGCTGACAGAGGCTGCGACACCGAATGAGGCAGATAGGGGTAGATATAGGTATAGAGAATGCAGCAGAACCCCCAATCGACAGCGGCAGCGACTGAGACTCCTACAGAGGCGCTGACAGAGACGCCGAATGAGGCAGATAGGGGTAGATATAGGCATAGAGAAGGCAGCAGACCCCCCAATCGACAGCGGCAATGACTGAGACGCCTACAGAGATACTGACGGAGGCTACGACGCCGACTGAGGCAGGTAGGGGTAGATATATACGCATAGAGAAGGCAGCAGGCCCCCCAATCGTCAGCGGCAGAGACTGAGACGCCTACAGAGACGCTGACAGAGCCTGCGACGCCGACTGAGACGCCGACTGAGGCAGATAGGGGTAGGTATAGGCATAGAGAAGGCAGCCTACCCCCCCAATCGACAGCGGGAAGGACTGAGACGCACACAGCGACGCTGACAGAGGCTGCGACGCCGACTGAGGCGCCGACTGAGGCAGATAGGGGTAGATATAGGCATAGAGAAGGCAGCAGACCCCACAATCGACAGCGGCAATGACTGAGACGCCTACAGAGATACTGACGGAGGCTACGACGCCGACTGAGGCAGGTAGGGGTAGAAATAGGCATAGAGAAGGCAGCAGACCCCCCAATCGACAGCGGCAGAGACTGAGACGCCTACTGAGACGCTGACACAGGCTGCGACGCCGACTGAGACGCCGACTGAGGCAGATAGGGGTAGATATAGGCATAGAGAAGGAAGCAGACTCCCCAATCGATAGCGCCAGCGACTGAGACGCCTACAGAGACGCTGACAGAAGCTCCGACTCCGACTGATTCAGATATGGGTAGATATAGGCTTAGAGAAAGCAGCAGACCCCCAATCGACGGCAATGACTGAGACGCCTACAGAGATACTGACGGAGGCTACGATGCCGACTGAGGCAGATAGGGGTAGGTATAGGCATAGAGAAGGCAGCCAACCCCCCAATCGACAGCGGGAACGACTGAGACGCCCACAGCGACGCCCACAGCGACGCCGACTGAGGCGCCGACTGAGGCAGATAGGGGTAGATATAGGCATAGAGAAGGCAGCAGACCCCTCAATCGACAGCGGCAGCGACTGAGACGCCTACAGAGATGCTGAAAGAGGCTGCGACGCCGACTGGGGCAGATAGGGGTAGATATAGGTATAGAGAAGGCAGCAGACCCCCCCAATCGACAGCGGCGGCGACTGAGCTGCCTACAGACACGCTAACAGAGGCTGCGAAGCCGAATGAGCTAGATAGGGTTAGATATAGGCATAGAGAAGGCAGCAGACCCCCCAATCGACAGAGGCAGCGCCTGAGATGCTTACATAGAAGCTGAAAGAGGCTTCGAAGACGACAGAGGCTGCGACGCCTTCTGAGACGCCGACTGAGGCAGATAGGGGTAGATATAGGCATAGAGAAGGCAGCAGACCCCCCAATCGACAGCGGCAGCGACTGAGAGGCCTACAGAAATGCTGACAGAGGCTGCGACACCGAATGAGGCAGATAGGGGTAGATATAGGCATAGAGAAGGCAGCATACCCCCCAATCGACAGCGGCAGCGACTGAGACGCCTACAGAGATGCTGACAGAGGCTGCGACGACGACTGAGACACGGATTGATGCAGATAGGGGTAGATATAGGCATAGAGAAAGCAGCAGACCCCCCAATCGAGAGCGGCAGCGACTGAGACGCCGACTGAAATGCTGACAGAGGCTGCGACGACGACTGAGACGCTGACTGATGCAGATAGGGGTAGATATAGGCATAGAGAAAGCAGCAGACCCCCCAATCGAGAGCGGCAGCGACTGAGACGCCTACAGAAATGCTGACAGAGGCTGCGACGCCGACTGAGGCAGATAGGGGTAGATATAGGTATAGAGAAAGCAGCAGAACCCCCAATCAACAGCGGTAACGACTGAGACGCCTACAGAGACGCTTACAGAAGCTGCGACACCGACTGAGACGCTGATAGATGCAGATAGGGGTATATATAGGCACAGAGAAGGCAGCAGACCCCCCAATCGACAGCGGCAACGACTGAGAGGCCTACAGAAATGCTGACAGAGGCTGCGACACCGAATGAGGCAGATAGGGGTAGATATAGGCATAGAGAAGGCCGCAGACCCCCCCAATCGACAGCGGCAGCGACTCAGACGCCTACAGAGACGCTGACAGAGGCTGCGACGCTGACTGAGACGCCGACTGAGGCAGATAGGGGTAGATATAGGCATAGAGAAGGCAGCAGACTCCCCAATCGACAGCGCCAGCGACTGAGACGCCTACAGAGACGCTGACAGAGGCTGCGACGCCGACTGAGACGCTGACTGATGCAGATAGGGGTATATATAGGCACATTGAAGGCAGCAGACCCCCAATCGACAGCGGCAACGACTGAGAGGCCTACAGAAATGCTGACAGAGGCTGCGACACCGAATGAGGCAGATAGGGGTAGATATAGGCATAGAGAAGGCCGCAGACCCCCCAATCGACAGCGGCAGCGACTCAGACGCCTACAGAGACGCTGACAGAGGCTGCGACGCTGACTGAGACGCCGACTGATTCAGATATGGGTAGAGAAGGCATAGAGAAGGCAGCAGACCTCCCAATCGACAGCGGCAATGACTGAGAAGCCTGCAGAGATTCTGACAGATGCTACGACGCCCACTGAGACGCCGACTGAGGCAGATAGGGGTAGATATAGGCATAGCGAAGGCAGCAGACCCACCAGTCGACAGCGGCAGTGACTGAGGCGCCTAAAGAAACGCTAACAGAGGCTGCGACGCCGACTGAGGCAGATAGGGGAAGGTATAGGCATAGAGAAGGCAGCAGACCCCCCAATCGACAGCGGGAAGGACTGAGACGCCCACAGCTACACTGACAGAGGCTGCGACGCCGACTGAGACGCCGACTGAGGCAGATAGTGGTAGATATAGGCATAGAGAAGGCAGCAGACCTCCCAATCGATAGCGGCAACGATTGAGACGCCTACAGAGATGCTGACAGAGACACCGACTGAGGTAGATAGGGGTGATATAGGTATAGAGAAGGCAGCAGCACCCCCAATCGACAGCGGCAATGACTGAGGCTCCTACAGAGATGCTGACAAAGGCTGCGACACCGACTGAGACGCCGACTGAGGCAGATAGGGGTAGATATAGGCATAAAGAAAGCAGCAGACCCCCCAATCGACAGCGGCAGGGACTGAGACGCCTACAGAGACGCTGACAGAGGCTGCTACGCCGACTGAGGCAGATAGGTGTAGATATAGATATAGAGAAGGCAGCAGACCCCCCAATCGACAGCGGGAAGGACTGAGACGCCCACAGCGACGCTGACAGAATCTGCGACGCCGACTGAGACGCCGACTGAGGCAGATAGGGGTATATATAGGCATAGAGAAGGCAGCAGACCCCCCAATCGACAGCGGGAAGGACTGAGACGCCCACAGCGACGCTGACAGAGGCTGCGACGCCGACTGAGACGCCGACTGATGCAGATAGGGGTAGATATAGGCATATAGAAGGCAGCAGACCCCCCAATCGACAGCGGCAACGATTGAGACGCCTACAGAGATGCTGAAAGAGGCTGCGACGCCGACTGAGGCAGATAGGGGTAGATATAGGCATAGAGAAGGCAGCAGACCCCCCAATCGACAGCGGCAGCGACTGAGATTCCTACAGAGACGCTGAAAGAGGCTTCGAAGACCACAGAGGCTACGACGCCGACTGAGACGCTGACTGAGGCAGATAGGGGTAGATATAGGCATAGAGAAGGCAGCAGACCCCCCAATCGACAGCGGCAGCGACTGAGATGCCTACAGAGACGCTGAAGGAGGCTTTGAAGACGACAGAGGCTGCGACGCCTTCTGAGACGCCGACTGAGGCAGATAGGGGTAGATATAGGCATAGAGAAGGCAGCAGACCCCCCACTCGACAGCGGCAGCGAATGAGAGGCCTACAGAAATGCTGACAGAGGCTGCGACACCGAATGAGGCAGATAGGGGTAGATATAGGCATAGAGAAGGCAGCAGACCCCCCAATCGACAGCGGCAGCGACTCAGACGCCTACAGAAATGCTGACAGAGGCTGCGACGACGACTGAGACGCTGACTGATGCAGATAGGGATAGATATAGGCATAGAGAAGGCAGTAGACCCCCAATCGACAGCGGCAGCGACTGAGACGCCTACTGAAATGCTGACAGAGGCTGCGACACCGAATGAGGCAGATAGGGGTAGATATAGGCATAGAGAAAGCAGCAGACCCCCCCAATCGACAGCGGCAGCGACTGAGACGCCTACTGAAATGCTGACAGAGGCTGCGACGCCGACTGAGGCAGATAGGGGTAGATATAGGTATAGAGAAGGCAGCAGAACCCTCAATCAACAGCGGTAACGACTGAAACGCCTACAGAGACGCTTACAGAAGCTGCGACACCGACTGAGACGCTGACTGATGCAGATAGGGGTAGATATAGGCACAGAGAAGGCAGAAGACCTCCCAATCGACAGCGGCAGCTACTGAGAGGCCTACAGAAATGCTGACAGAGGCTGCGACACCGAATGAGGCAGATAGGGGTAGATATAGGTATAGAGAATGCAGCAGAACCCCCAATCGACAGCGGCAGCGACTGAGACTCCTACAGAGGCGCTGACAGAGACGCCGAATGAGGCAGATAGGGGTAGATATAGGCATAGAGAAGGCAGCAGACCCCCCAATCGACAGCGGCAATGACTGAGACGCCTACAGAGATACTGACGGAGGCTACGACGCCGACTGAGGCAGGTAGGGGTAGATATATACGCATAGAGAAGGCAGCAGGCCCCCCAATCGTCAGCGGCAGAGACTGAGACGCCTACAGAGACGCTGACAGAGGCTGCGACGCCGACTGAGACGCCGACTGAGGCAGATAGGGGTAGGTATAGGCATAGAGAAGGCAGCCTACCCCCCCAATCGACAGCGGGAAGGACTGAGACGCCCACAGCGACGCTGACAGAGGCTGCGACGCCGACTGAGGCGCCGACTGAGGCAGATAGGGGTAGATATAGGCATAGAGAAGGCAGCAGACCCCACAATCGACAGCGGCAATGACTGAGACGCCTACAGAGATACTGACGGAGGCTACGACGCCGACTGAGGCAGGTAGGGGTAGAAATAGGCATAGAGAAGGCAGCAGACCCCCCAATCGACAGCGGCAGAGACTGAGACGCCTACTGAGACGCTGACACAGGCTGCGACGCCGACTGAGACGCCGACTGAGGCAGATAGGGGTAGATATAGGCATAGAGAAGGAAGCAGACTCCCCAATCGATAGCGCCAGCGACTGAGACGCCTACAGAGACGCTGACAGAAGCTCCGACTCCGACTGATTCAGATAGGGGTAGATATAGGCTTAGAGAAAGCAGCAGACCCCCAATCGACGGCAATGACTGAGACGCCTACAGAGATACTGACGGAGGCTACGATGCCGACTGAGGCAGATAGGGGTAGGTATAGGCATAGAGAAGGCAGCCAACCCCCCAATCGACAGCGGGAACGACTGAGACGCCCACAGCGACGCCCACAGCGACGCCGACTGAGGCGCCGACTGAGGCAGATAGGGGTAGATATAGGCATAGAGAAGGCAGCAGACCCCTCAATCGACAGCGGCAGCGACTGAGACGCCTACAGAGATGCTGAAAGAGGCTGCGACGCCGACTGGGGCAGATAGGGGTAGATATAGGTATAGAGAAGGCAGCAGACCCCCCCAATCGACAGCGGCGGCGACTGAGCTGCCTACAGACACGCTGACAGAGGCTGCGAAGCCGAATGAGCTAGATAGGGTTAGATATAGGCATAGAGAAGGCAGCAGACCCCCCAATCGACAGAGGCAGCGCCTGAGATGCTTACATAGAAGCTGAAAGAGGCTTCGAAGACGACAGAGGCTGCGACGCCTTCTGAGACGCCGACTGAGGCAGATAGGGGTAGATATAGGCATAGAGAAGGCAGCAGACCCCCCAATCGACAGCGGCAGCGACTGAGAGGCCTACAGAAATGCTGACAGAGGCTGCGACACCGAATGAGGCAGATAGGGGTAGATATAGGCATAGAGAAGGCAGCATACCCCCCAATCGACAGCGGCAGCGACTGAGACGCCTACAGAGATGCTGACAGAGGCTGCGACGACGACTGAGACACGGATTGATGCAGATAGGGGTAGATATAGGCATAGAGAAAGCAGCAGACCCCCCAATCGAGAGCGGCAGCGACTGAGACGCCGACTGAAATGCTGACAGAGGCTGCGACGACGACTGAGACGCTGACTGATGCAGATAGGGGTAGATATAGGCATAGAGAAAGCAGCAGACCCCCCAATCGAGAGCGGCAGCGACTGAGACGCCTACTGAAATGCTGACAGAGGCTGCGACGCCGACTGAGGCAGATAGGGGTAGATATAGGTATAGAGAAAGCAGCAGAACCCCCAATCAACAGCGGTAACGACTGAGACGCCTACAGAGACGCTTACAGAAGCTGCGACACCGACTGAGACGCTGATAGATGCAGATAGGGGTATATATAGGCACAGAGAAGGCAGCAGACCCCCCAATCGACAGCGGCAACGACTGAGAGGCCTACAGAAATGCTGACAGAGGCTGCGACACCGAATGAGGCAGATAGGGGTAGATATAGGCATAGAGAAGGCCGCAGACCCCCCCAATCGACAGCGGCAGCGACTCAGACGCCTACAGAGACGCTGACAGAGGCTGCGACGCTGACTGAGACGCCGACTGAGGCAGATAGGGGTAGATATAGGCATAGAGAAGGCAGCAGACTCCCCAATCGACAGCGCCAGCGACTGAGACGCCTACAGAGACGCTGACAGAGGCTGCGACGCCGACTGAGACGCTGACTGATGCAGATAGGGGTATATATAGGCACATAGAAGGCAGCAGACCCCCCAATCGACAGCGGCAACGACTGAGAGGCCTACAGAAATGCTGACAGAGGCTGCGACACCGAATGAGGCAGATATAGGCATAGAGAAGGCCGCAGACCCCCCCAATCGACAGCGGCAGCGACTCAGACGCCTACAGAGACGCTGACAGAGGCTGCGACGCTGACTGAGACGCCGACTGATTCAGATATGGGTAGAGAAGGCATAGAGAAGGCAGCAGACCTCCCAATCGACAGCGGCGGCGACTGAGCTGCCTACAGACACGCTGACAGAGGCTGCGAAGCCGAATGAGCTAGATAGGGTTAGATATAGGCATAGAGAAGGCAGCAGACCCCCCAATCGACAGAGGCAGCGCCTGAGATGCTTACATAGAAGCTGAAAGAGGCTTCGAAGACGACAGAGGCTGCGACGCCTTCTGAGACGCCGACTGAGGCAGATAGGGGTAGATATAGGTATAGAGAAGGCAGCAGACCCCCCAATCGACAGCGGGAAGGACTGAGACGCCAACAGCGACGCCCACAGCGACGCTGACAGAGGCTGCGACGCCGACTGGGGCAGATAGGGGTAGATATAGGCATAGAGAAGGCAGCAGACCCCCCAATCGACAGCGGCAGCGACTGAGACGCCTACAGAGATGCTGACAGAGGCTGCGACGCCGACTGAGGCAGATAGGTGTAGATATAGGTATAGAGAAGGCAGCAGACCTTCAATCGACAGCGGCAGCGACTGAGTCGCCTACAGAGACGCTGACAGATGCTGCGACGCCGACTGAGCCGACGACTGAGGCAGATAGGGGTAGATATAGGCATAGAGAAGGCAGCAGACTCCCTAATCGACAGCGCCAGCGACTGAGACGCCTACAGAGACGCTGACAGAGGCTGCGACGCCGACTGAGACGCCGACTGAGGCAGATAGAGGTAGATATAGGCATAGAGATGGCAGCAGATCTCCCCAATCGACAGCGGCAGCGACTGAGACGCCTACAGAGACGCTGACAGAGGCTGCGACGCCGACTGAGACGCCGACTGAGGCAGATAGGGGTAGATATAGGCATAGAGATGGCAGCAGATCTCCCCAATCGACAGCGGCATCGACTGAGATACCTACAGATATGCTGACAGAGAATGCGATGCCGACTGGACGCCGATTGAGGCAGATAGGGGTCGACATAGGCATAGAGAAGGCAGCAGACTTCCCCAATCGGCAGCGGCAGCAACTGAGACGCCTACAGAGACGTCGACTGAGACGCCTACAGAGACGTCGACTGAGACGCCTACAGAGACGTCGACTGAGACGCCTACAGAGACGTCGACTGAGACGCCTACAGAGACGTCGACTGAGATGCCTACAGAGACGTCGACTGAGACGCCGACTGAGGTAGATATTGGTAGATATAGGTATAGAGAAGGCAGCAGAACCCCCAATCGACAGCGGCAGCGACTGAGACTCCTACAGAGATGCTGACAGAGGCGGCGACGCCGACTGAGGCAGATAGGGGTAGATATAGGCATAGAGAAGGCAGCAGACCCCCGCAATCGACAGCGGCAGCGACTGAGACGCCTACAGAGATGCTGACAGAGGCGGCGACGCCGACTGAAGCAGATAGGGGTAGATATAGGCATAGAGAAGGCAGCAGACCCCCCAATCGGCAGCGACAGCGACTGAGACGCCTACAGAAAAGCTGACAGAGGCTGCGACGCCGACTAAGGCAGATAGAATTAGATATAGGCACAGAGAAGGCAGCAGACCCCCCCAATCGACAGCGGCAGCAACTGACACGCCTACGGAGACACTGACAGAGGCTGCGACGCCGACTGAGGCAGATAGGGGTAGATATAGGCATGGAGAAGGCAGCTGACATCCCAATCGACAGCGGCAGCGACCGAGATACCTACAGATACGCTGACAGAGGATGCGACGCCGACTGAGACGCCGGCTGAGGTAGATATAGGCATAGGGATGGCAGCAGACCTCCGCAATCGACAGCGGCAGCGACTGAGACGCCTACAGAGACGCTGACAGAGGCTGCGACGCCGGCTGAGACGCCGACTGAGGCAGATAGGGGTAGATATAGGCATATGGAAGGCAGCAGTCCCCCCAATCGATAGCGGCAGCGATTGACACGCCTACAGAGACGTTGACAGAGGCTGCGACGCCGGCTGAGACGCCGACTGAGGCAGATAGGGGTAGATATAGGCATAGAGATAGCAGCAGATCTCCCCAATCGACAGCGGCAGTGACTGAGACGCCTACAGAGACGCTGACAGAAGCTGCGACGCCGACTGAGACGCCGACTGAGGCAGATAGGGGTAGATATAGGCATAGAGATGGCGGCAGACCACCCAATCGACAGCGGCAGCGACTAAGACGCCTACAGAGACGCTGAAAGAGGCTGCGACGCCGACTGAGACGCCGACTGAGGCAGATAGGGGTAGATATAGGCATAGAGAAAGCAGTAGACTCCCCAATCGACAGCGGCAATGACTGAGATACCTACAGAGATATTGACAGAGGCTGCGACGCCGACGGAGACGCCGACTGAGACGCCAACTGAGGCAGATAGGGGTAGATATAGGTATAGAGAAGGCCGCAGACCTCCCCAATCGACAGCGGCAGCGACTGAGACGCCTACAGAGCCGCCGACTGAGATGCCTACTGAGGTAGATATTGGTAGATATAGGTATAGAGAAGGCAGCAGAACCCCCAATCGACAGCGGCAGCGACTGAGACGCCTACAGAGACGCTGACAGAGACTGCGACACCGACTAATACAGATAGGGGTAGATATAGGCATAGAGAAGGCAGCAGACCCCCCAATCGACAGCGGCAATGACTCAGACGCCTACAGAGATACTGACAGAGGCTACGACGCAGACTGAGACGCCGATTGAGGCAGATAGGGGTAGATATAGGTATAGAGAAAGCAGCCGACCCCCCCCAATCGACAGCGGGAAGGACTGAGACGCCCACAGCGACGCTGACAGAGGCTGCGACGCCGACTGAGACGCCGACTGAGACAGATAGGGGTAGATATAGGCATAGAGAAGGCAGCAGAAACCCCCCCCAAACGACAGCGGCAGCGACTGAGACGGATACAGAGACGCTGAAAGAGGCTGCGATGCCGACTGAGACGCCGACTGAGGCAGATAGGGGTAGATATAGGCATAGAGAAGGCAGCAGACCCCCCAATCGACAGCGGCAGCGACTGAGACGCCTGCAGATATGCTGACAGAGGCTGCCACGCCGACTGAGGCTGATAGGGGTAGATATAAGTATAGAGAAGGCAGCAGTCCCCCCAATCGACAGCGGCAGCGATTGACACGCCTACAGAGACGTTGACAGAGGCTGCGACGCCGGCTGAGACGCCGACTGAGGCAGATAGGGGTAGATATAGGCATAGAGATAGCAGCAGATCTCCCCAATCGACAGCGGCAGTGACTGAGACGCCTACAGAGACGCTGACAGAAGCTGCGACGCCGACTGAGACGCCGACTGAGGCAGATAGGGGTAGATATAGGCATAGAGATGGCGGCAGACCACCCAATCGACAGCGGCAGCGACTAAGACGCCTACAGAGACGCTGAAAGAGGCTGCGACGCCGACTGAGACGCCGACTGAGGCAGATAGGGGTAGATATAGGCATAGAGAAAGCAGTAGACTCCCCAATCGACAGCGGCAATGACTGAGATACCTACAGAGATATTGACAGAGGCTGCGACGCCGACGGAGACGCCGACTGAGACGCCAACTGAGGCAGATAGGGGTAGATATAGGTATAGAGAAGGCCGCAGACCTCCCCAATCGACAGCGGCAGCGACTGAGACGCCTACAGAGCCGCCGACTGAGATGCCTACTGAGGTAGATATTGGTAGATATAGGTATAGAGAAGGCAGCAGAACCCCCAATCGACAGCGGCAGCGACTGAGACGCCTACAGAGACGCTGACAGAGACTGCGACACCGACTAATACAGATAGGGGTAGATATAGGCATAGAGAAGGCAGCAGACCCCCCAATCGACAGCGGCAATGACTCAGACGCCTACAGAGATACTGACAGAGGCTACGACGCAGACTGAGACGCCGATTGAGGCAGATAGGGGTAGATATAGGTATAGAGAAAGCAGCCGACCCCCCCCAATCGACAGCGGGAAGGACTGAGACGCCCACAGCGACGCTGACAGAAGCTGCGACGCCGACTGAGACGCCGACTGAGACAGATAGGGGTAGATATAGGCATAGAGAAGGCAGCAGAAACCCCCCCCAAACGACAGCGGCAGCGACTGAGACGGATACAGAGACGCTGAAAGAGGCTGCGATGCCGACTGAGACGCCGACTGAGGCAGATAGGGGTAGATATAGGCATAGAGAAGGCAGCAGACCCCCCAATCGACAGCGGCAGCGACTGAGACGCCTGCAGATATGCTGACAGAGGCTGCCACGCCGACTGAGGCTGATAGGGGTAGATATAAGTATAGAGAAGGCAGCAGTCCCCCCAATCGACAGCGGCAGCGATTGACACGCCTACAGAGACGTTGACAGAGGCTGCGACGCCGGCTGAGACGCCGACTGAGGCAGATAGGGGTAGATATAGGCATAGAGATAGCAGCAGATCTCCCCAATCGACAGCGGCAGTGACTGAGACGCCTACAGAGACGCTGACAGAAGCTGCGACGCCGACTGAGACGCCGACTGAGGCAGATAGGGGTAGATATAGGCATAGAGAAGGCAGCAGACCTCCCCAATCGACAGGAAGGACTGAGACGCCTACAGAGACGCTGAAAGGGGCTGCGATGCCGACTGAGACGCCGACTGAGGCAGATAGGGGTAGATATAGGCATAGAGAAGGCAGCAGACCCCCCAATCGACAGCGGCAGCGACTGAGACGCCTACAGATATGCTGACAGAGGCTGCCACGCCGACTGAGGCTGATAGGGGTAGATATAAGTATAGAGAAGGCAGCAGACCCCCCCAATCGACAGCGGCGGCGACTGAGCTGCCTACAGAAGCGCTGACAGAGGCTGCGATGCCGACTGAGTCGCCGACTGAGGCATATAGGGGTAGATATAAGCATATAGAAGGCAGCAGACCCCCCAATCGACAGCGGCAGCGACTGAGACGCCTACAGAGACGCTGACAGAGGCTGCGACGCCGACTGAGACGCCGACTGAGACAGATAGGGGTAGATATAGGCATAGAGAAGGCAGCAGACCTCCCCAATCGACAGCGGCAGCGACTGAGACGCCTACAGAGCTGCCGACTGAGACGTCGACTGAGGTAGATAGGGGTAGATATAGGTATAGGGAAGGCAGCAGAACCCTCAATCAACAGCGGCAGCGACTGAGACGCTTACAGAGACGCTGACAGAGGCTGCGACGCCGATTGAGACGCCGACTGAGGCAGATAGGGGTAGATATAGGCATAGAGAAGGCAGCAGACCTCCCCAATCGACAGCGGCAGCGACTGAGACGCCTACAGAGATACTGATAGAGGCTACGACGCCGACTGAGACGCCGACTGAGACGCCGACTGAGGCAGATAGGGGTAGATATAGGCATAGAGAAGGCAGCAGAAACCCCCCCCCCCCAAACGACAGCGGCAGCGACTGAGACGCCTACAGAGACGCTGAAAGAGGCTGCGATGCCGACTGAGACGCCGACTGAGGCAGATAGGGGTAGATATAGGCATAGAGAAGGCAGCAGACCCCCCAATCGACAGCGGCAGCGACTGAGACGCCTACAGATATGCTGACAGAGGCTGTGACGCCGACTGAGGCAGATAGGGGTAGGTATAGGCATAGAGAAGGCAACCGACCCCCCAATCGACATCGGGAAGGACTGAGACGCCCACAGCGACGCCCACAGCGACGCTGACAGAGGCTGCGACGCCGACTGAGACGCTGACTGAGGCAGATAGGGGTAGATATAGGCATAGAGAAGGCAGCAGACCCCCCAATCGACAGCGGCAGCAACTGAGACACCTACAGAGATGCTGACAGAGGCTGCGACGCCGACTGAGGCAGATAGGGGTAGATATAGGCATAGAGAAGGCAGCAGACCCCACGATCAACAGCGGCAGCGACTGAGACGCCTACAGTGATGCTGACAGAGGCTGCGATGCCCACTGAGACGCCGATTGAGGCAGATAGGGGTAGATATAGGTATAGAGAAAGCAGCCGACCCCCCCAATCGACAGCGGGAAGGACTGAGACGCCCACAGCGACGC
This sequence comes from Clusia tigrina, assembly GCA_920105625.2. Classification (NCBI taxonomy): domain Eukaryota; kingdom Metazoa; phylum Arthropoda; class Insecta; order Diptera; family Clusiidae; genus Clusia; species Clusia tigrina. The sequence goes on from OV050031.1 coordinate 91,931,151, forward strand.
TGACAGAGGCTGCGACGCCGACTGAGACGCCGACTGAGACAGATAGGGGTAGATATAGGCATAGAGAAGGCAGCAGAAACCCCCCCCCCCCCCCCCAAACGACAGCGGCAGCGACTGAGACGCCTACAGAGACGCTGAAAGAGGCTGCGATGCCGACTGAGACGCCGACTGAGGCAGATAGGGGTAGATATAGGCATAGAGAAGGCAGCAGACCCCCCAATCGACAGCGGCAGTGACTGAGACGCCTACAGATATGCTGACAGAGGCTGCCACGCCGACTGAGGCTGATTGGGGTAGATATAAGTATAGAGAAGGCAGCAGTCCCCCCAATCGACAGCGGCAGCGATTGACACGCCTACAGAGACGTTGACAGAGGCTGCGACGCCGGCTGAGACGCCGACTGAGGCAGATAGGGGTAGATATAGGCATAGAGATAGCAGCAGATCTCCCCAATCGACAGCGGCAGTGACTGAGACGCCTACAGAGACACTGACAGAAGCTGCGACGCCGACTGAGACACCGATTGAGGCAGATAGGGGTAGATATAGGCATAGAGAAGGCAGCAGACCTCCCCAATCGACAGCGGGAAGGACTGAGACGCCCAAGGCGACGCCCACAGCGACGCTGACAGAGGCTGCGACGCCGACTGAGACAGATAGGGGTAGACATAGGCATAGAGAAGGCAGCAGAAACCCCCCCCCCCCAAACGACAGCGGCAGCGACTGAGACGCCTACAGAGACGCTGAAAGAGGCTGCGATGCCGACTGAGACGCCGACTGAGGCAGATAGGGGTAGATATAGGCATAGAGAAGGCAGCAGACCCCCCAATCGACAGCGGCAGCGACTGAGACGCCTACAGATATGCTGACAGAGGCTGCCACGCCGACTGAGGCTGATAGGGGTAGATATAAGTATAGAGAAGGCAGCAGACCCCCCCAATCGACAGCGGCGGCGACTGAGCTGCCTACAGAAGCGCTGACAGAGGCTGCGATGCCGACTGAGTCGCCGACTGAGGCATATAGGGGTAGATATAGGCATATAGAAGGCAGCAGACCCCCCAATCGACAGCGGCAGCGACTGAGACGCCTACAGAGACGCTGACAGAGGCTGCGACGCCGACTGAGACGCCGACTGAGACAGATAGGGGTAGATATAGGCATAGAGAAGGCAGCAGACCTCCCCAATCGACAGCGGCAGCGACTGAGACGCCTACAGAGCTGCCGACTGAGACGTCGACTGTGGTAGATAGGGGTAGATATAGGTATAGGGAAGGCAGCAGAACCCTCAATCAACAGCGGCAGCGACTGAGACGCCTACAGAGACGCTGACAGAGGCTGCGACGCCGATTGAGACGCCGACTGAGGCAGATAGGGGTAGATATAGGCATAGAGAAGGCAGCAGACCTCCCCAATCGACAGCGGCAGCGACTGAGACGCCTACAGAGATACTGACAGAGGCTACGACGCCGACTGAGACGCCGACTGAGGCAGATACGGGTAGATATAGGAATTAAGAAGGCAGCAGACCCACCAATCGACAGCGGCAGCGACTGAGACGCCTACAGAAACGCTGACAGAGGCTGTGACGCCGACTGAGGCAGATAGGGGTAGGTATAGGCATAGAGAAGGCAACCGACACCCCAATCGACAGCGGGAAGGACTGAGACGCCCACAGCGACGCCCACAGCGACGCTGACAGAGGCTGCGACGCCGACTGAGACGCTGACTGAGGCAGATAGGGGTAGATATAGGCATAGAGAAGGCAGCAGACCCCCCAATCGACAGCGGCACCAACTGAGACGCCTACAGAGATGCTGACAGAGGCTGCGACGCCGACTGAGGCAGATAGGGGTAGATATAGGCATAGAGAAGGCAGCAGACCCCACGATCAACAGCGGCAGCGACTGAGACGCCTACAGTGATGCTGACAGAGGCTGCGATGCCCACTGAGACGCCGACTGAGGCAGATAGGTGTAGATATAGGCATAGAGAAGGCAGCAGACCCTCCCTCCCAATCGACAGCGGCAGCGACTGAGACGCCTACTGAGACGCAGAAAGAGACTTCGAAGACGACAGAGGCTGCGACGCCGACTGCGACGTCGAATTATGCAGATAGGGGTATATATAGGCATAGAGACGGCAACAGACCCCCCCAATCGACAGCGGCAGCGACAGAGACGCCTACAGAGCCGCCGACTGAGATGCCGATTGAGGTAGATAGGGGTAGATATAGGCATAGAGATGGCAGCAGATCTCCCCAATCGACAGCGGCAGCGACTGGGACGCCTACAGAGCCGCCGACTGAGATGCCGATAGAGGTAGATAGGGGTAGATATAGGCATAGAGATGGCAGCAGATCTCCCCAATCGACAGCGGCAGCGACTGAGACGCCTACAGAGACTCTGACAGAGGCTGCGACGCCGACTGAGACGCCGACTGAGGCCGATAGGGGTAGATATAGGCAAAGAGAAGGCAGCAGACCCCCCCCCCCCCCCTCCCAATCGAGAGCGGCAGCGACTGAGACGCCTACTGAGACGCAGAAAGAGACTTCGAAGTCGACAGAGGCTGCGACGCCGAATGCGACGTCGACTTAGGCAGATAGGGTAGATATAGGCATAGATAAGGCAGCAGACCCCCCCCAATCGACAGCGGCAGCGACTGAGACGCCTTCAGAGACGCTGACAGAGGCTGCGATGGCGACTGAGGCAGATAGGGGTAGATATAGGCATAGAGAAGCCAGCAGATCCCCAATCGACAGCGACAGCGACTGAGACGCCTACAGAAATGCTGACAGAGGCTGCGACACCGACTAAGGCAGATAGGGGTAGATAGAGGCACATAGAAGGCAGCAGCCCCCCAGTCGACAGCGGCAGCGACTGACACGCCTACAGAGACGCTGACAGAGGCTGCGACGCCGACTGAGACGCCGACTGAGGCAGTTAGGGGTAGATATAGGCATAGAGATGGCAGCAGATCTCCCCAATCGACAGCGGCAGCGACTGAGACGCCTACAGAGACTCTGAGAGAGGCTGCGACGCCGACTGAGACGCCGACTGAGGCCGATAGGGGTAGATATAGGCATAGAGAAGGCAGCAGACCCCCCCTCCCAATCTAGAGCGGCAGCGACTGAGACGCCTCCTGAGACGCAGAAAGAGACTTCGAAGTCGACAGAGGCTGCGTCGCCGACTGCGACGTCGACTTAGGCAGATAGGGGTAGATATAGGCATAGAGAAGGCAGCAGACCCCCCAATCGACAGCGACTGAGACGCCTTCAGAGACGCTGACAGAGGCTGCGTCGCCGACTGCGACGTCGACTTGGGCAGATAGGGGTAGATATAGGCATAGAAAAGGCAGCAGACATCCCAATCGACAGCGGCATCGACTGAGACACCTACAGATATGCTGACAGAGGATGCGATGCCGACTGGACGCCGACTGAGGTAGATAGGGGTAGATATAGGTGTAGAGTAGGCAGCAGAACCCCCAATCGACAGCGGCAGCGACTGAGACTCCTACAGAGATGCTGACAGAGACGCCGAATGAGGCAGATAGGGGTAGATATAGGCATAGAGAAGGCGGCAGACCCCCGCAATCGACAGCGGCAGCGACTGAGACGCCTACAGAGATGCTGACAGAGGCTGCGACGCCGACTGAGGCAGATAGGGGTAGATATAGGCATAGAGAAGGCAGCTGACATCCCAATCGACAGCGCAGCGACCGAGATACCTACAGATACGCTGACAGAGGATGCGACGCCGACTGAGACGCCGACTGAGGTAGATATAGGCATAGAGATGGCAGCAGACCTCCCTAATCGACAGCGGCAGCGATTGAGACGCCTACAGAGACGCTGACAGAGGCTGCGACGCCGACTGAGGCAGATAGGGGTAGATATAGGCACAGAGAAGGTAGCAGACCCCCCAATCGACAGCGGCAGCAACTGACACGCCTACGGAGACGCTGACAGAGGCTGCGACGCTGACTGAGGCAGATAGGGGTAGATATAGGCATAGAGAAGGCAGCAGACCCCCCAAGCGGCAGCGACAGCGACTGAGACGCCTGCAGAAACGCTGACAGAGGCTGCGACGCCGACTAAGGCAGATAGGATTAGATATAGGCACAGAGAAGGTAGCAGACCCCCCAATCGACAGCGGCAGCAACTGACACGCCTACGGAGACGCTGACAGAGGCTGCGACGCCGACTGAGACGCCGACTGAGGTAGATATAGGCATAGAGATGGCAGCATACCTCCCTAATCGACAGCGGCAGCGATTGAGACGCCTACAGAGACGCTGACAGAGGCTGCGACGCCGACTGAGGCAGATAGGGGTAGATATGGGCATAGAGAAGTCAGCAGACATCCCAATCGACAGCGGCAGCGACCGAGATACCTACAGATACGCTGACAGAGGATGCGACGCCGACTGAGACGCCGACTGAGGCAGATAGGGGTAGATATAGGCATAGAGAAGGCAGCAGACCCCCCTAATATAAAGCGGCAGCGACTGAGACGCTTTCAGAAACCCTGACAGAGGCTGCAACGCCGTTTCAGACGCCGACTGAGACGCCGACTGAGGCAGATAGGGGTACATATAGGCATAGAGAAGGCAGCAGACCCCCCAATCGACAGCGACAGCGACTGAGACGCCTACAGAAACGCTGACAGAGGCTGCGACGCCGACTAAGACAGATAGGGGTAGATATGGGCACAGAGAAGGCAGCAGTCCCCCCAATCGACAGCGGCAGCGATTGACACGCCTACAGAGACGCTGACAGAGGCTGCGACGCCGACTGAGACGCCGACAGAGGCACATAGGGGTAGATATAGGCATAGAGATGGCAGCAGATCTCCCCAATCGGCAGCGGAAGTGACTGAGACGCCTACAGAGACGCTGACAGAAGCTACGACGCCGACTGAGATGCCGACTGAGGCAGATAGAGGTAGATATAGGCATAGAGAAGGCAGCAGACCTCCCCAATCGACAGCGGCAGCGACTGAGACGCCTACAGAGCCGCCGACTGAGATGCCGACTGAGGTAGATAGGGGTAGATATAGGTATAGAGAAGGCAGCAGAACCCCCAATCGACAGCGGCAGCGACTGAGACGCCTACAGAGACGCTGACAGAGGCTGCGACGCCGACTGAGGCAGATAGGGGTAGATATAGGCATAGAGAAGGCAGCAGTCCCCCCAATCGACAGCGGCAGTGACTGAGACGCCTACAGAGACGCTCACAGAAGCTGCGACGCCGACTGAGATGCCGACTGAGGCAGATAGGGGTAGATATAGGCATAGAGAAGGCAGCAGACCTCCCCAATCGACAGCGGCAGCGACTGAGACGCCTACAGAGCCGCCGACTGAGATGCCGACTGAGGTAGATAGGGGTAGATATAGGTATAGAGAAGGCAGCAGAACCCCCAATCGACAGCGCCGGCGACTGAGCTGCCTACAGAAGCGCTGACAGAGGCTCCGATGCCGACTGAGACGCCGACTGAGACAGATAGTTGTAGATATCGGCATAGAGAAGGCAGCAGACCTCCCCAATCGACAGCGGCAGCGACTGAGACGCCTACAGAGACTCTGACAGAGGCTGCGACGCCGACTGAGGCGCCGACTGAGGCCGATAGGGGTAGATATAGGCAAAGGGAAGGCAGCAGACCCCCCCCCCCCCTCCCAATCGAGAGCGGCAGCGACTGAGACGCCTACTGAGACGCAGAAAGAGACTTCGAAGTCGACAGAGGCTGCGACGCCGAATGCGACGTCGACTTAGGCAGATAGGGTAGATATAGGCATAGATAAGGCAGCAGACCCCCCCAATCGACAGCGGCAGCGACTGAGACGCCTTCAGAGACGCTGACAGAGGCTGCGATGCCGACTGAGACGCCGACTGAGGCAGATAGGGGTAGATATAGGCATAGAGAAGGCAGCAGACCCCCAATCGACAGCGATAGCGACTGAGACGCCTACAGAAATGCTGACAGAGGCTGCGACACCGACTAAGGCAGATAGGGGTAGATATAGGCACATAGAAGGCAGCAGCCCCCCAGTCGACAGCGGCAGCGACTGACACGCCTACAGAGACGCTGACAGAGGCTGCGACGCCGACTGAGACGCCGACTGAGGCAGTTAGGGGTAGATATAGGCATAGAGATGGCAGCAGATCTCCCCAATCGACAGCGGCTGCGACTGAGACGCCTACAGAGCCGCCGACTGAGATGCCGACTGAGGTAGATAGGGCTAGATATAGGCATAGAGATGGCAGCAGATCTCCCCAATCGACAGCGGCAGCGACTGAGACGCCTACAGAGACTCTGAGAGAGGCTGCGACGCCGACTGAGACGCCCGCTGAGGCCGATAGGGGTAGATATAGGCATAGAGAAGGCAGCAGACCCCCCCTCCTAATCTAGAGCGGCAGCGACTGAGACGCCTACTGAGACGCAGAAAGAGACTTCGAAGTCGACAGAGGCTGCGTCGCCGACTGCGACGTCGACTTAGGCAGATAGGGGTAGATATAGGCATAGAGAAGGCAGCAGACCCCCCAATCGACAGCGACTGAGACGCCTTCAGAGACGCTGACAGAGGCTGCGTCGCCGACTGCGACGTCGACTTAGGCAGATAGGGGTAGATATGGGCATAGAGAAGGCAGCAGACATCCCAATCGACAGCGGCAGCGACCGAGATACCTACAGATATGCTGACAGAGGATGCGATGCCGACTGAGACGCCGACTGAGACGCCGACTGAGGCAGATAGGGGTAGATATAGGCATAGAGAAGGCAGCAGACCCCCCTAATATAAAGCGGCAGCGACTGAGACGCTTTCAGAAACCCTGACAGAGGCTGCAACGCCGTTTCAGACGCCGACTGAGACGCCGACTGAGGCAGATAGGGGTACATATAGGCATAGAGAAGGCAGCAGACCCCCAATCGACAGCGACAGCGACTGAGACGCCTACAGAAACGCTGACAGAGGCTGCGACGCCGACTAAGACAGATAGGGGTAGATATAGGCACAGAGAAGGCAGCAGTCCCCCAATCGACAGCGGCAGCGATTGACACGCCTACAGAGACGCTGACAGAGGCTTCGACGCCGACTGAGACGCCGACAGAGGCAGATAGGGGTAGATATAGGCATAGAGATGGCAGCAGATCTCCCCAATCGGCAGCGGCAGTGACTGAGACGCCTACAGAGCCGCTGACAGAAGCTGCGACGCCGACTGAGACGCCGACTGAGGCAGATAGGGGTAGATATAGGCATAGAGAAGGCAGCATACCTCCCCAATCGACAGCGGCAGCGACTGAGACGCCTACAGAGCCGCCGACTGAGATGCCGACTGAGGTAGATAGGGGTAGACATAGGTATAGGGAAGGCAGCAGAACCCCCAATCGACAGCGGCAGCGACTCAGACGCCTACAGAGACGCTGACAGAGGCTGCGACGCCGACTGAGGCAGATAGGGGTAGAAATTGGCATAGAGAAGGCAGCAGACATCCCAATCGACAGCGGCATCGACTGAGACACCTACAGATATGCTGACAGAGGATGCGATGCCGACTGGACGCCGACTGAGGTAGATAGGGGTAGATATAGGTATAGAGTAGGCAGCAGAACCCCCAATCGACAGCGGCAGCGACTGAGACTCCTACAGAGATGCTGACAGAGACGCCGAATGAGGCAGATAGGGGTAGATATAGGCATAGAGAAGGCAGCAAACCCCCGCAATCGACAGCGGCAGCGACTGAGACGCCTACAGAGATGCTGACAGAGGCGGCGACGCCGACTGAGGCAGATAGGGGTAGATATAGGCATAGAGAAGGCAGCAGACCCCCCAAGCGGCAGCGACAGCGACTGAGACGCCTGCAGAAACGCTGACAGAGGCTGCGACGCCGACTAAGGCAGATAGGATTAGATATAGGCACAGAGAAGGTAGCAGACCCCCCAATCGACAGCGGCAGCAACTGACACGCCTACAGAGACGCTGACAGAGGCTGCGAAGCCGACTGAGGCAGATAGGGGTAGATATGGGCATAGAGAAGGCAGCAGACATCCCAATCGGCAGCGGCAGCGACCGAGATACCTACAGATACGCTGACAGAGGATGCGACGCCGACTGAGACGCCGACTGAGACGCCGACTGAGGCAGATAGGGGTAGATATAGGCATAGAGAAGGCAGCAGACCCCCCTAATATAAAGCGGCAGCGACTGAGACGCTTTCAGAAACCCTGACAGAGGCTGCAACGCCGTTTCAGACGCCGACTGAGACGCCGACTGAGGCAGATTGGGGTACATATAGGCATAGAGAAGACAGCAGACCCCCCAATCGACAGCGACAGCGACTGAGACGCCTACAGAGACGCTGACAGAGGCTGCGACGCCGACTGAGACGCCGACAGAGGCAGATAGGGGTAGATATAGGCATAGAGATGACAGCAGATCTCCCCAATCGACAGCGGCAGTGACTGAGACGCCTACAGAGACGCTGACAGAAGCTGCGACGCCGACTGAGACGCCGACTGAGGCAGATAGGGGTAGATATAGGCATAGAGAAGGCAGCAGACCTCCCCAATCGACAGCGGCAGCGACTGAGACGCCTACAGAGCCGCAGACTGAGATGCCGACTGAGGTAGATAGGGGTAGATATAGGTATAGAGAAGGCAGCAGAACCCCCAATCGACAGCGGCAGCGACTGAGACGCCTACAGAGACGCTGACAGAGGCTGCGACACCGACTTATACAGAAAGGGGTAGATATAGGCATAGAGAAGGCAGCAGACCCCCCAAACGACAGCGGCAATATCTGAGACGCCTACAGAGATACTGACAGAGGCTACGACGCCGACTGAGACACCGATTGAGGCAGATAGGGGTAGATATAGGTATAGAGAAGGCAGCCGACCCCCCAAACGACAGCGGCAGCGACTAAAACACCTACAGAGAAGCTGAAAGAGACTGCGATGCCGACTGAGACGCCGACTGAGGCAGATAGGGGTAGATATAGGTATAGCGAAAGCAGCAGACCCCCCAATCGACAGCGGCAGCGACTGAGACGCCTACAGATATGCTGACAGAGGCTGCCACGCCGACTTTGGCAGATAGGGGTAGATATAGGTATAGAGAAGGCAGCAGACCCCCCCAATCGACAGCGGCGGCGACTGAGCTGCCTACAGAAGCGCTGACAGAGGCTGCGATGCCGACTGAGACGCCGACTGAGACAGATAGTTGTAGATATAGGCATAGAGAAGGCAGCAGACCTCCCCAATCGACAGCGGCAGCGACTGAGACGCCTACAGAGACGCTGACAGAGGCTGCGATGCCGACTGAGACGCCGACTGAGACAGATAGGGGTAGATATAGGCATAGAGAAGGCAGCAGACCTCCCCAATCGACAGCGGCAGCGACTGAGACGCCTACAGAGCCGCCGACTGAGACGCCGACTGAGGCAGATAGGGGTAGGTATAGGCATAGAGAAGGCAAGCGACCCCCCAATCGACAGCGGGAAGGACTGAGACGCCCACAGCGACGCCCACAGCGACGCTGACAGAGGCTGCGACGCCGACTGAGGCAGTTAGGGGTAGATATAGGCATAGAGAAGGCAGCAGACCCCCAATCGACAGCGACAGCGACTGAGACGCCTACAGAAACCCTGACAGACGCTGCGACGCCGACTAAGGCAGATAGGGGTAGATATAGGCACAGAGGAGGCAGCAGATCTCCCGAATCGACAGCGGCAGCGCCTGAGACGCCTACAGAGATGCTGACAGAGGCTTCGACGCCCACTGAGACGCCGACTGAGGCAGATAGGGGTAGATATAGGCATAGAGAAGGCCGCAGACCTCCCCAATCGACAGCGGCAGCGACTGAGACGCCTACAGAGCCGCCGACTGAGACGCCGACTGAGGTAGATAGGGGTAGATATAGGTATAGACAAGGCAGCAGAACCCCCAATCGACAGCGGCAGCGACTGAGACTCCTACAGAGATGCTGACAGAGGCTGCGACGCCGACTGAGGCAGATAGGGGTAGATATAGGCATAGAGAAGGCAGCAGACCACCCAATCGACAGCGGCAGCGACTGAGACGCCTACAGAGACGCTGACAGAGGCTGCGACGGCGACTGAGACACCGACTGAGGAGGATAGTGGTAGATATAGGCATAGAGAAGGCAGCAGACTCCCATATCGACAGCGCCAGCGACTGAGACGCCTACAGAGACGCTGACAGAGGCTGCGACGCCGACTGATATAGATAGGGGTAGATATAGGCATAGAGAAGGCAGCAGACCCCCCAATCGACAGCGGGAAGGTCTGAGAAGCCCACAGCGACGCTGACCGAGGCTGCGACGCCGACAGACACGCCGACTGAGATAGATAGGGGTAGATATAGGCATAGAGAAGGCAGCAGGAACCCCCCCCCCAAACGACAGCGGCAGCGACTGAGACGCCTACAGAGACGCTGAAAGAGGCTGCGACGCCGATTGAGACGCCGACTGAGGCCGATAGCGGTAGATATAGGCATAGAGAAGGCAGCAGACCCCCCCTCCCAATCGAGAGCGGCAGCGACTGAGACGCCTACTGAGACGCAGAAAGAGACTTCGAAGTCGACAGAGGCTGCGTCGCCGACTGCGACGTCGACTTAGGCAGATAGGGGTAGATATAGGCATAGAGAAGGCAGCAGACCCCCCAATCGACAGCGACTGAGACGCCTTCAGAGACGCTGACAGAGGTTGCGTCGCCGACTGCGACGTCGACTTAGGCAGATAGGGGTAGATATAGGCATAGAAAAGGCAGCAGACATCCCAATCGACAGCGGCAGCGACTGACACGCCTACAGAAATGCTGACAGAGGCTGCGACGCCGACTGAGGCAGATAGGGGTAGATATAGGCATAGAGAAGGCAGCAGACATCCCAATCGACAGCGGCATCGACTGAGACACCTACAGATATGCTGACAGAGGATACGATGCCGACTGGACGCCGACTGAGGTAGATAGGGGTAGATATAGGTATAGAGAAGGCAGCAGAACCCCCAATCGACAGCGGCAGCGACTGAGACTCCTACAGATATGCTGACAGAGACGCCGAATGAGGCACATAGGGGTAGATATAGGCATAGAGAAGGCAGCAGACCCCCGCAATCGACAGCGGCAGCGACTGAGACGCCTACAGAGATGCTGACAGAGGTGGCGACGCCGACTGAGGCAGATAGGGGTAGATATAGGCATAGAGAAGGCAGCAGACCCCCCAATCGGCAGCGACAGCGACTGAGACGCCTGCACAAACGCTGCCAGAGGCTGCGACGCCGCCTAAGGCAGATAGGATTAGATATAGGCACAGAGAAGTTAACAGACCCCCCCAATCGACAGCGGCAGCAACTGACACGCCTACGGAGACGCTGACAGAGGCTGCGACGCCGACTGAGGCAGATAGGGGTAGATATAGGCATAGAGAAGGCAGCAGACCCCCCAATCGGCAGCGACAGCGACTGAGACGCCTGCAGAAACGCTGCCAGAGGCTGCGACGCCGACTAAGCCAGATAGGATTAGATATAGGCACAGAGAAGGCAGCAGACCCCCCAATCGACAGCGGCAGCGACTGGGACTCCTACAGAGATGCTGACAGAGACGCCGAATGAGGCAGATAGGGGTAGATATAGGCATAGAGATGGCAGCAGATCTCCCCAATCGTCAGCGGCAGTGACTGAGACGCCTACAGAGACGCAGCCAGAAGCTGCGACGCCGACTGAGACACCGACTGAGGCAGATAGGGGTAGATATAGGCATAGAGAAGGCAGCAGACCCCCCTAATATAAAGCGGCAGCGACTGATACGCTTTCAGAAACCCTGACAGAGGCTGCAACGCCGTTTCAGACGCCGACTGAGACGCCGACTTAGGCAGATAGGGGTACATATAGGCATAGAGAAGGCAGCAGACCCCCCAATCGACAGCGACAGCGACTGAGACGCCTACAGAAACGCTGACAGAGGCTGCGACGCCGACTGAGACAGATAGGGGTAGATATAGGCACAGAGAAGGCAGCAGTCCCCCCAATCGACAGCGGCAGCGATTGACACGCCTACAGAGACGCTGCCAGAGGCTGCGACGCCGACTAAGCCAGATAGGATTAGATATAGGCACAGAGAAGGCAGCAGACCCCCCAATCGACAGCGGCAGCGACTGGGACTCCAACAGAGATGCCGACTGAGACGCCGACAGAGGCAGATAGGGGTAGATATAGGCATAGAGATGGCAGCAGATCTCCCCAATCGGCAGCGGCAGTGACTGAGACGCCTACAGAGACGCTGACAGAAGCTGCGACGCCGACTGAGACGCCGACTGAGGCAGATAGGGGTAGATATAGGCATAGAGAAGGCAGCATACCTCCCCAATCGACAGCGGCAGCGACTGAGACGCCTACAGAGCCGCCGACTGAGATGCCGACTGAGGTAGATAGGGGTAGACATAGGTATAGGGAAGGCAGCAGAACCCCCAATCGACAGCGGCAGCGACTCAGACGCCTACAGAGACGCTGACAGAGGCTGCGATGCCGACTGAGGCAGATAGGGGTAGAAATTGGCATAGAGAAGACAGCAGACATCCCAATCGACAGCGGCATCGACTGAGACACCTACAGATATGCTGACAGAGGCTGCGACGCCGACTAAGGCAGATAGGATTAGATATAGGCACAGAGAAGGTAGCAGACCCCCCAATCGACAGCGGCAGCAACTGACACGCCTACGGAGACGCTGACAGAGGCTGCGACGCCGACTGAGGCAGATAGGGGTAGATATAGGCATAGAGAAGGCAGCTGACATCCCAATCGACAGCGGCAGCGACCGAGATACCTACAGATACGCTGACAGAGGATGCGACGCCGACTGAGACGCCGACTGAGGTAGATATAGGCATAGAGATGGCAGCAGACCTCCCTAATCGACAGCGGCAGCGATTGAGACGCCTACAGAGACGCTGACAGAGGCTGCGAAGCCGACTGAGGCAGATAGGGGTAGATATGGGCATAGAGAAGGCAGCAGACATCCCAATCGGCAGCGGCAGCGACCGAGATACCTACAGATACGCTGACAGAGGATGCGACGCCGACTGAGACGCCGACTGAGACGCCGACTGAGGCAGATAGGGGTAGATATAGGCATAGAGAAGGCAGCAGACCCCCCTAATATAAAGCGGCAGCGACTGAGACGCTTTCAGAAACCCTGACAGAGGCTGCAACGCCGTTTCAGACGCCGACTGAGACGCCGACTGAGGCAGATAGGGGTACATATAGGCATAGAGAAGACAGCAGACCCCCCAATCGACAGCGACAGCGACTGAGACGCCTACAGAGACGCTGACAGAGGCTGCGACGCCGACTGAGACGCCGACAGAGGCAGATAGGGGTAGATATAGGCATAGAGATGACAGCAGATCTCCCCAATCGACAGCGGCAGTGACTGAGACGCCTACAGAGACGCTGACAGAAGCTGCGACGCCGACTGAGACGCCGACTGAGGCAGATAGGGGTAGATATAGGCATAGAGAAAGCAGCAGACCTCCCCAATCGACAGCGGCAGCGACTGAGACGCCTACAGAGCCGCAGACTGAGATGCCGACTGAGGTAGATAGGGGTAGATATAGGTATAGAGAAGGCAGCAGAACCCCCAATCGACAGCGGCAGCGACTGAGACGCCTACAGAGACGCTGACAGAGGCTGCGACACCGACTTATACAGAAAGGGGTAGATATAGGCATAGAGAAGGCAGCAGACCCCCCAAACGACAGCGGCAATATCTGAGACGCCTACAGAGATACTGACAGAGGCTACGACGCCGACTGAGACACCGATTGAGGCAGATAGGGGTAGATATAGGTATAGAGAAGGCAGCCGACCCCTCAAACGACAGCGGCAACGACTGAGACACCTACAGAGAAGCTGAAAGAGACTGCGATGCCGACTGAGACGCCGACTGAGGCAGATAGGGGTAGATATAGGTATAGCGAAGGCAGCAGACCCCCCAATCGACAGCGGCAGCGACTGAGACGCCTACAGATATGCTGACAGAGGCTGCCACGCCGACTTTGGCAGATAGGGGTAGATATAGGTATAGAGAAGGCAGCTGACCCCCCCAATCGACAGCGGCGGCGACTGAGACGCCTACAGAGACGCTGACAGAGGCTGCGACGCCGACTGAGACGCCGACGGAGACAGATAGGGGTAGATATAGGCATAGAGAAGGCAGCAGACCTCCCCAATCGACAGCGGCAGCGACTGAGACGCCTACAGAGCCGCCGACTGAGACGCCGACTGAGGCAGATAGGGGTAGGTATAGGCATAGAGAAGGCAAGCGACCCCCCAATCGACAGCGGGAAGGACTGAGACGCCCACAGCGACGCCCACAGCGACGCTGACAGAGGCTGCGACGCCGACTGAGGCAGTTAGGGGTAGATATAGGCATAGAGAAGGCAGCAGACCCCCAATCGACAGCGACAGCGACTGAGACGCCTACAGAAACCCTGACAGACGCTGCGACGCCGACTAAGGCAGATAGGGGTAGATATAGGCACAGAGAAGGCAGCAGACCCCCCAATCGACAGCGGCAGCGACTGACACGCCTACAGAGACGCTGACAGAGGCTGCGACGCCGACTGAGACGCCGAGTGAGGCAGATAGGGGTAGATATAGGCATAGAGATGGCAGCAGATCTCCCGAATCGACAGCGGCAGCGCCTGAGACGCCTACAGAGATGCTGACAGAGGCTTCGACGCCCACTGAGACGCCGACTGAGGCAGATAGGGGTAGATATAGGCATAGAGAAGGCCGCAGACCTCCCCAATCGACAGCGGCAGCGACTGAGACGCCTACAGAGCCGCCGACTGAGACGCCGACTGAGGTAGATAGGGGTAGATATAGGTATAGACAATGCAGCAGAACCCCCAATAGACAGCGGCAGCGACTGAGACTCCTACAGAGATGCTGACAGAGGCTGCGACGCCGACTGAGGCAGATAGGGGTAGATATAGGCATAGAGAAGGCAGCAGACCACCCAATCGACAGCGGCAGCGACTGAGACGCCTACAGAGACGCTGACAGAGGCTGCGACGGCGACTGAGACACCGACTGAGGAGGATAGTGGTAGATATAGGCATAGAGAAGGCAGCAGACTCCCATATCGACAGCGCCAGCGACTGAGACGCCTACAGAGACGCTGACAGAGGCTGCGACGCCGACTGATATAGATAGGGGTAGATATAGGCATAGAGAAGGCAGCAGACCCCCCAATCGACAGCGGGAAGGTCTGAGAAGCCCACAGCGACGCCCACAGCGACGCTGACCGAGGCTGCGACGCCGACTGAGACGCCGACTGAGGCCGATAGCGGTAGATATAGGCATAGAGAAGGCAGCAGACCCCCCCTCCCAATCGAGAGCGGCAGCGACTGAGACGCCTACTGAGACGCAGAAAGAGACTTCGAAGTCGACAGAGGCTGCGTCGCCGACTGCGACGTCGACTTAGGCAGATAGGGGTAGATATAGGCATAGAGAAGGCAGCAGACCCCCCAATCGACAGCGACTGAGACGCCTTCAGAGACGCTGACAGAGGTTGCGTCGCCGACTGCGACGTCGACTTAGGCAGATAGGGGTAGATATAGGCATAGAAAAGGCAGCAGACATCCCAATCGACAGCGGCAGCGACTGACACGCCTACAGAAATGCTGACAGAGGCTGCGACGCCGACTGAGGCAGATAGGGGTAGATATAGGCATAGAGAAGGCAGCAGACATCCCAATCGACAGCGGCATCGACTGAGACACCTACAGATATGCTGACAGAGGATACGATGCCGACTGGACGCCGACTGAGGTAGATAGGGGTAGATATAGGTATAGAGAAGGCAGCAGAATCCCCAATCGACAGCGGCAGCGACTGAGACTCCTACAGATATGCTGACAGAGACGCCGAATGAGGCACATAGGGGTAGATATAGGCATAGAGAAGGCAGCAGACCCCCGCAATCGACAGCGGCAGCGACTGAGACGCCTACAGAGATGCTGACAGAGGCGGCGACGCCGACTGAGGCAGATAGGGGTAGATATAGGCATAGAGAAGGCAGCAGACCCCCCCAATCGGCAGCGACAGCGACTGAGACGCCTGCACAAACGCTGCCAGAGGCTGCGACGCCGCCTAAGGCAGATAGGATTAGATATAGGCACAGAGAAGTTAACAGACCCCCCCCCAAGCGACAGCGGCAGCAACTGACACGCCTACGGAGACGCTGACAGAGGCTGCGACGCCGACTGAGGCAGATAGGGGTAGATATAGGCATAGAGAAGGCAGCAGACCCCCCAATCGGCAGCGACAGCGACTGAGACGCCTGCAGAAACGCTGCCAGAGGCTGCGACGCCGACTAAGCCAGATAGGATTAGATATAGGCACAGAGAAGGCAGCAGACCCCCCAATCGACAGCGGCAGCGACTGGGACTCCAACAGAGATGCTGACAGAGACGCCGAATGAGGCAGATAGGGGTAGATATAGGCATAGAGATGGCAGCAGATCTCCCCAATCGTCAGCGGCAGTGACTGAGACGCCTACAGAGACGCTGACAGAAGCTGCGACGCCGACTGAGACGCCGACTGAGGCAGATAGGGGTAGATATAGGCATAGAGAAGGCAGCAGACCTCCACAATCGACAGCGGCAGCGACTGAGCCGCCTACAGAGCCGCCGACTGAGATGCCGACTGAGGTAGATAGGGGTAGATATAGGTATAGAGAAGGCAGCAGAACCCCCAATCGACAGCTGCAGCGACTGAGACTCCTACAGAGATGCTGACAGAGGCTGCGACGCCGACTGAGGCAGATAGGGGTAGATATAGGCATAGAGAAGGCAGCAGACCACCCAATCGACAGCGGCAGCGACTGAGACGCCTACAGAGACGCTGACAGAGGCTGCGACGCCGACTGAGACGCCGACTGAGGCAGATAGGGGTAGATATAGGCATAGAGAAAGCAGCAGACCCCCCAATCGACAGAGGCAATGACTGAGACGCCTACAGAGCCGCCGACTGAGATGCCGACTGAGGTAGATAGGGGTAGATATAGGTATAGAGAAGGCAGCAGAACCCCCAATCGACAGCGGCAGCGACTGAGACGCCTGCAGAGACGCTGACAGAGGCTGCGACACCGACTGATACAGATAGGGGTAGATATAGGCATAGAGAAGGCAGCAGACCCCCCAATCGACAGCGGCAATGACTGAGACGCCTACAGAGATACTGACAGAGGCTACGACGCCGACTGAGACACCGATTGAGGCAGATAGGGGTAGATATAGGTATAGAGTAGGCAGCCGACCCCCCAATCGACAGCGGGAAGGACTGAGACGCCCACAGCGACGCTGACAGAGGCTGCGACGCCGACTGAGGCAGATAGGGGTAGATATAGGCATAGAGAAGGCAGCAGACCCCCCAATCGACAGCGACAGCGACTGAGACGCCTACAGAAACCCTGACAGAGGCTGCGACGCCGACTAAGGCAGATAGGGGTAGATATAGGCACAGAGAAGGCAGCAGACCACCCAATCGACAGCGGCAGCGACTGACACGCCTAAAGAGACGCTGACAGAGGCTGCGACGCCGACTGAGACGCCGACTGAGGCAGATAGTTGTAGATATAGGCATAGAGATGGCAGCAGATCTCCCGAATCGACAGCGGCAGCGACTGAAACGCCTACAGAGACGCTGACAGAGGCTTAGACGCCCACTGAGACGCCGACTGAGGCAGATAGGGGTAGATATAGGCATAGAGAAGGCAGCAGACCTCCCCAATCGACAACGGCAGCGACTGAGACGCCTACAGAGCCGCCGACTGAGACGCCGACTGAGGTAGATAGGGGTAGATATAGGTATAGAGAAGGCAGCAGAACCCCCAATCGACAGCGGCAGCGACTGAGACTCCTACAGAGATGCTGACAGAGGCTGCGACGCCGACTGAGGCATATAGGGGTAGATATAGGCATAGAGAAGGCAGCAGACCACCCAATCGACAGCGGCAGCGACTGAGACGCCTACAGAGACGCTGACAGAGGCTGCGACGGCGACTGAGACACCGACTGAGGCAGATAGTGGTAGATATAGGCATAGAGAAGGCAGCAGAAACCCCCCCCCCCCAAACGACAGCGGCAGTGACTGAGACGCCTACAGAGACGCTGAAAGAGGCTACGATGCCGACTGAGACGCCGACTGAGGCAGATAGGGGTAGATATAGGCATAGAGAAGGCAGCAGACCTCCCCAATCGACAGCGGCAGCGACTGAGACGCCTACAGAGCCGCCGACTGAGATGCCGACTGAGGTAAATAGGGGTAGATATAGGTATAGAGAAGGCAGCAGAACCCCCAATCGACAGCGGCAGCGACTGAGACGCCTACAGAGACGCTGACAGAGGCTGCGACGCCGACTGAGGCAGATAGGGGTAGATATAGGCATAGAGAAGGCAGCAGTCCCCCCAATCGACAGCGGCAGTGACTGAGACGCCTACAGAGACGCTGACAGAAGCTGCGACGCCGACTGAGACGCCGACTGAGGCAGATAGGGGTAGATATAGGCATAGAGAAGGCAGCAGACCTCCCCAATCGACAGCGGCAGCGACTGAGACGCCTACAGAGCCGCCGACTGAGATGCCGACTGAGGTAGATATAGGTATAGAGAAGGCAGCAGAACCCCCAATCGACAGCGGCAGCGACTGAGACGCCTACAGAGACGCTGACAGAGGCTGCGACACCGACTTATACAGAAAGGGGTAGATATAGGCATAGAGAAGGCAGCAGACCCCCCAATCGACAGCGGCAATATCTGAGACGCCTACAGAGATACTGACAGAGGCTACGACGCCGACTGAGACACCGATTGAGGCAGATAGGGGTAGATATAGATATAGAGAAGGCAGCCGACCCCCCAATCGACAGCGGGAAGGACTGAGACGCCCACAGCGACGCCCACAGCGACGCCCACAGCGACGCCCACAGCGACGCCCACAGCGACGCCCACAGCGACGCCCACAGCGACGCCCACAGCGACGCCCACAGCGACGCCCACAGCGACGCCCACAGCGACGCCCACAGCGACGCCCACAGCGACGCCCACAGCGACGCCCACAGCGACGCCCACAGCGACGCTGACAGAGGCTGCGACGCCGACTGAGACAGATAGGGGTAGATATAGGCATAGAGAAGGCAGCAGACCCCCCCAATCGAGAGCGGCAGCGACTGAGACGCCTACTGAGACGCAGAAAGAGACTTCGAAGTCGACAGAGGCTGCGACGCCGAATGCGACGTCGACTTAGGCAGATAGGGTAGATATAGGCATAGATAAGGCAGCAGACCCCCCAATCGACAGCGGCAGCGACTGAGACGCCTTCAGAGACGCTGACAGAGGCTGCGATGCCGACTGAGACGCCGACTGAGGCAGATAGGGGTAGATATAGGCATAGAGATGGCAGCAGATCTCCCCAATCGACAGCGGCTGCGACTGAGACGCCTACAGAGCCGCCGACTGAGATGCCGACTGAGGTAGATAGGGGTAGATATAGGCATAGAGATGGCAGCAGATCTCCCCAATCGACAGCGGCAGCGACTGAGACGCCTACAGAGCCGCCGACTGAGATGCCGACTGAGGTAGATATAGGTATAGAGAAGGCAGCAGAACCCCCAATCGACAGCGGCAGCGACTGAGACGCCTACAGAGACGCTGACAGAGGCTGCGACACCGACTTATACAGAAAGGGGTAGATATAGGCATAGAGAAGGCAGCAGACCCCCAATCGACAGCGACAGCGACTGAGACGCCTACAGAAATGCTGACAGTGGCTGCGACACCGACTAAGGCAGATAGGGGTAGATATAGGCACATAGAAGGCAGCAGCCCCCCAGTCGACAGCGGCAGCGACTGACACGCCTACAGAGACGCTGACAGAGGCTGCGACGCCGACTGAGACGCCGACTGAGGCAGTTAGGGGTAGATATAGGCATAGAGATGGCAGCAGATCTCCCCAATCGACAGCGGCTGCGACTGAGACGCCTACAGAGCCGCCGACTGAGATGCCGACTGAGGTAGATAGGGGTAGATATAGGCATAGAGATGGCAGCAGATCTCCCCAATCGACAGCGGCAGCGACTGAGACGCCTACAGAGACTCTGAGAGAGGCTGCGACGCCGACTGAGACGCCGACTGAGGCCGATAGGGGTAGATATAGGCATAAAGAAGGCAGCAGACCCGCCCTCCTAATCTAGAGCGGCAGCGACTGAGACGCCTACTGAGACGCAGAAAGAGACTTCGAAGTCGACAGAGGCTGCGTCGCCGACTGCGACGTCGACTTAGGCAGATAGGGGTAGATATAGGCATAGAGAAGGCAGCAGACCCCCCAATCAACAGCGACTGAGACGCCTTCAGAGACGCTGACAGAGGCTGCGTCGCCGACTGCGGCGTCGACTTAGGCAGATAGGGGTAGATATGGGCATAGAGAAGGCAGCAGACATCCCAATCGACAGCGGCAGCGACCGAGATACCTACAGATATGCTGACAGAGGATGCGATGCCGACTGAGACGCCGACTGAGACGCCGACTGAGGCAGATAGGGGTAGATATAGGCATAGAGAAGGCAGCAGACCCCCCTAATATAAAGCGGCAACGACTGAGACGCTTTCAGAAACCCTGACAGAGGCTGCAACGCCGTTTCAGACGCCGACTGAGACGCCGACTGAGGCAGATAGGGGTACATATAGGCATAGAGAAGGCAGCAGTCCCCCCAATCGACAGCGGCAGTGACTGAGACGCCTACAGAGACGCTGACAGAAGCTGCGACGCCGACTGAGACGCCGACTGAAGCAGATAGGGGTAGATATAGGCATAGAGAAGGCAGCAGACCTCCCCAATCGACAGCGGCAGCGACTGAGACGCCTACAGAGCCGCCGACTGAGATGCCGACTGAGGTAGATATAGGTATAGAGAAGGCAGCAGAACCCCCAATCGACAGCGGCAGCGACTGAGACGCCTACAGAGACGCTGACAGAGGCTGCGACACCGACTTATACAGAAAGGGGTAGATATAGGCATAGAGAAGGCAGCAGACCCCCCAATCGACAGCGGCAATATCTGAGACGCCTACAGAGATACTGACAGAGGCTACGACGCCGACTGAGACACCGATTGAGGCAGATAGGGGTAGATATAGGTATAGAGAAGGCAGCCGACCCCCCAATCGACAGCGGGAAGGACTGAGACGCCCACAGCGACGCCCACAGCGACGCCCACAGCGACGCCCACAGCGACGCTGACAGAGGCTGCGACGCCGACTGAGACAGATAGGGGTAGATATAGGCATAGAGAAGGCAGCAGAAACCCCCCCCCCCCAAACGACAGCGGCAGCGACTGAGACGCCTACAGAGAAGCTGAAAGAGACTGCGATGCCGACTGAGACGCCGACTGAGGCAGATAGGGGTAGATATAGGTATAGCGAAGGCAGCAGACCCCCCAATCGACAGCGGCAGCGACTGAGACGCCTACAGATATGCTGACAGAGGCTGCCACGCCGACTGAGGCAGATAGGGGTAGATATAGGTATAGAGAAGGCAGCAGACCCCCCCAATCGACAGCGGCGGCGACTGAGCTGCCTACAGAAGCGCTGACAGAGGCTGCGATGCCGACTGAGACAGATAGTTGTAGATATAGGCATAGAGAAGGCAGCAGACCTCCCCAATCGACAGCGGCAGCGACTGAGACGCCTACAGAGACTCTGACAGAGGCTGCGACGCCGACTGAGACGCCGACTGAGGCCGATAGAGGTAGATATAGGCAAAGAGAAGGCAGCAGACCCCCCCCCCCCCCCTCCCAATCGAGAACGGCAGCGACTGAGACGCCTACAGATATGCTGACAGAGGCTGCCACGCCGACTGAGGCAGATAGGGGTAGATATAGGTATAGAGAAGGCAGCAGACCCCCCTAATCGACAGCGGCGGCGACTGAGCTGCCTACAGAAGCGCTGACAGAGGCTCCGATGCCGAATGCGACGTCGACTTAGGCAGATAGGGTAGATATAGGCATAGATAAGGCAGCAGACCCCCCCAATCGACAGCGGCAGCGACTGAGACGCCTTTAGAGACGCTGACAGAGGCTGCGATGCCGACTGAGACGCCGACTGAGGCAGATAGGGGTAGATATAGGCATAGAGAAGGCAGCAGAACCCCAATCGACAGCGACAGCGACTGAGACGCCTACAGAAATGCTGACAGTGGCTGCGACACCGACTAAGGCAGATAGGGGTAGATATAGGCACATAGAAGGCAGCAGCCCCCCAGTCGACAGCGGCAGCGACTGACACGCCTACAGAGACGCTGACAGAGGCTGCGACGCCGACTGAGACGCCGACTGAGGCAGTTAGGGGTAGATATAGGCATAGAGATAGCAGCAGATCTCCCCAATCGACAGCGGCTGCGACTGAGACGCCTACAGAGCCGCCGACTGAGATGCCGACTGAGGTAGATAGGGGTAGATATAGGCATAGAGATGGCAGCAGATCTCCCCAATCGACAGCGGCAGCGACTGAGACGCCTACAGAGACTCTGAGAGAGGCTGCGACGCCGACTAAGACGCCGACTGAGGCCGATAGGGGTAGATATAGGCATAGAGAAGGCAGCAGACCCCCCTCCTAATCTAGAGCGGCAGCGACTGAGACGCCTACTGAGACGCAGAAAGAGACTTCGAAGTCGACAGAGGCTGCGTCGCCGACTGCGACGTCGACTTAGGCAGATAGGGGTAGTTATAGGCATAGAGAAGGCAGCAGACCCCCCAATCGACAGCGACTGAGACGCCTTCAGACAGAGGCTGCGTCGCCGACTGCAACGTCGACTTAGGCAGATAGGGGTAGATATGGGCATAGAGAAGGCAGCAGACATCCCAATCGACAGCGGCAGCGACCGAGATACCTACAGATATGCTGACAGAGGATGCGATGCCGACTGAGACGCCGACTGAGACGCCGACTGAGGCAGATAGGGGTAGATATAGGCATAGAGAAGGCAGCAGACCCCCCTAATATAAAGCGGCAGCGACTGAGACGCTTTCAGAAACCCTGACAGAGGCTGCAACGCCGTTTCAGACGCCGACTGAGACGCCGACTGAGGCAGATAGGGGTACATATAGGCATAGAGAAGGCAGCAGTCCCCCCCAATCGACAGCGGCAGTGACTGAGACGCCTACAGAGACGCTGACAGAAGCTGCGACGCCGACTGAGACGCCGACTGAGGCAGATAGGGGTACATATAGGCATAGAGAAGGCAGCAGACCCCCCAATCGACAGCGACAGCGACTGAGACGCCTAAAGAAACGCTGACAGAGGCTGCGACGCCGACTAAGACAGATAGGGGTAGATATAGGCACAGAGAAGGCAGCAGTCCCCCCAATCGACAGCGGCAGCGATTGACACGCCTACAGAGACGCTGACAGAGGCTGCGACGCCGACTGAGACGCCGACAGAGGCAGATAGGGGTAGATATAGGCATAGAGATGGCAGCAGATCTCCCCAATCGACAGCGGCAGCGACTGAGACGCCTACAGAGCCGCCGACTGAGATGCCGACTGAGGTAGATAGGGGTAGATATAGGTATAGAGAAGGCAGCAGAACCCCCAATCGACAGCGGCAGCGACTGAGACGCCTACAGAGACGCTGACAGAGGCTGCGACGCCGACTGAGGCAGATAGGGGTAGATATAGGCATAGAGAAGGCAGCAGACCTCCCCAATCGACAGCGGCAGCGACTGAGACGCCTACAGAGCCGCCGACTGAGATGCCGACTGAGGTAGATAGGGGTAGATATAGGCATAGAGATGGCAGCAGATCTCCCCAATCGACAGCGGCAGCGACTAAGACGCCTACAGAGACTCTGAGAGAGGCTGCGACGCCGACTGAGACGCCGACTGAGGCCGATAGGGGTAGATATAGGCATAGAGAAGGCAGCAGACCCCCCCTCCTAATCTAGAGCGGCAGCGACTGAGACGCCTACTGAGACGCAGAAAGAGACTTCGAAGTCGACAGAGGCTGCGTCGCCGACTGCGACGTCGACTTAGGCAGATAGGGGTAGATATAGGCATAGAGAAGGCAGCAGACCCCCCAATCAACAGCGACTGAGACGCCTTCAGAGACGCTGACAGAGGCTGCGTCGCCGACTGCGACGTCGACTTAGGCAGATAGGGGTAGATATGGGCATAGAGAAGGCAGCAGACATCCCAATCGACAGCGGCAGCGACCGAGATACCTACAGATATGCTGACAGAGGATGCGATGCCGACTGAGACGCCGACTGAGACGCCGACTGAGGCAGATAGGGGTAGATATAGGCATAGAGAAGGCAGCAGACCCCCCTAATATAAAGCGGCAACGACTGAGACGCTTTCAGAAACCCTGACAGAGGCTGCAACGCCGTTTCAGACGCCGACTGAGACGCCGACTGAGGCAGATAGGGGTACATATAGGCATAGAGAAGGCAGCAGTCCCCCCCAATCGACAGCGGCAGTGACTGAGACGCCTACAGAGACGCTGACAGAAGCTGCGACGCCGACTGAGACGCCGACTGAAGCAGATAGGGATAGATATAGGCATAGAGAAGGCAGCAGACCTCCCCAATCGACACCGGCAGCGACTGAGACGCCTACAGAGCCGCCGACTGAGATGCCGACTGAGGTAGATATAGGTATAGAGAAGGCAGCAGAACCCCCAATCGACAGCGGCAGCGACTGAGACGCCTACAGAGACGCTGACAGAGGCTGCGACACCGACTTATACAGAAAGGGGTAGATATAGGCATAGAGAAGGCAGCAGACCCCCCAATCGACAGCGGCAATATCTGAGACGCCTACAGAGATACTGACAGAGGCTACGACGCCGACTGAGACACCGATTGAGGCAGATAGGGGTAGATATAGGTATAGAGAAGGCAGCCGACCCCCCAATCGACAGCGGGAAGGACTGAGACGCCCACAGCGACGCCCACAGCGACGCCCACAGCGACGCCCACAGCGACGCTGACAGAGGCTGCGACGCCGACTGAGACAGATAGGGGTAGATATAGGCATAGAGAAGGCAGCAGAAACCCCCCCCCCAAACGACAGCGGCAGCGACTGAGACGCCTACAGAAGCGCTGACAGAGGCTGCGATGCCGACTGAGACGCCGACTGAGACAGATAGTTGTAGATATAGGCATAGAGAAGGCAGCAGACCTCCCCAATCGACAGCGGCAGCGACTGAGACGCCTACAGAGACTCTGACAGAGGCTGCGACGCCGACTGAGACGCCGACTGAGGCCGATAGGGGTAGATATAGGCAAAGAGAAGGCAGCAGACCCCCCCCCCCCCTCCCAATCGAGAGCGGCAGCGACTGAGACGCCTACAGATAAGCTGACAGAGGCTGCCACGCCGACTGAGGCAGATAGGGGTAGATATAGGTATAGAGAAGGCAGCAGACCCCCCCAATCGACAGCGGCGGCGACTGAGCTGCCTACAGAAGCGCTGACAGAGGCTGCGATGCCGAATGCGACGTCGACTTAGGCAGATAGGGTAGATATAGGCATAGATAAGGCAGCAGACCCCCCCAATCGACAGCGGCAGCGACTGAGACGCCTTTAGAGACGCTGACAGAGGCTGCGATGCCGACTGAGACGCCGACTGAGGCAGATAGGGGTAGATATAGGCATAGAGAAGGCAGCAGACCCCCAATCGACAGCGACAGCGACTGAGACGCCTACAGAAATGCTGACAGTGGCTGCGACACCGACTAAGGCAGATAGGGGTAGATATAGGCACATAGAAGGCAGCAGCCCCCCAGTCGACAGCGGCAGCGACTGACACGCCTACAGAGACGCTGACAGAGGCTGCGACGCCGACTGAGACGCCGACTGAGGCAGTTAGGGGTAGATATAGGCATAGAGATAGCAGCAGATCTCCCCAATCGACAGCGGCTGCGACTGAGACGCCTACAGAGCCGCCGACTGAGATGCCGACTGAGGTAGATAGGGGTAGATATAGGCATAGAGATGGCAGCAGATCTCCCCAATCGACAGCGGCAGCGACTGAGACGCCTACAGAGACTCTGAGAGAGGCTGCGACGCCGACTGAGACGCCGACTGAGGCCGATAGGGGTAGATATAGGCATAGAGAAGGCAGCAGACCCCCCTCCTAATCTAGAGCGGCAGCGACTGAGACGCCTACTGAGACGCAGAAAGAGACTTCGAAGTCGACAGAGGCTGCGTCGCCGACTGCGACGTCGACTTAGGCAGATAGGGGTAGTTATAGGCATAGAGAAGGCAGCAGACCCCCCAATCGACAGCGACTGAGACGCCTTCAGACAGAGGCTGCGTCGCCGACTGCGACGTCGACTTAGGCAGATAGGGGTAGATATGGGCATAGAGAAGGCAGCAGACATCCCAATCGACAGCGGCAGCGACCGAGATACCTACAGATATGCTGAGAGAGGATGCGATGCCGACTGAGACGCCGACTGAGACGCCGACTGAGGCAGATAGGGGTAGATATAGGCATAGAGAAGGCAGCAGACCCCCCTAATATAAAGCGGCAGCGACTGAGACGCTTTCAGAAACCCTGACAGAGGCTGCAACGCCGCTTCAGACGCCGACTGAGACGCCGACTGAGGCAGATAGGGGTACATATAGGCATAGAGAAGGCAGCAGACCCCCCAATCGACAGCGACAGCGACTGAGACGCCTACAGAAACGCTGACAGAGGCTGCGACGCCGACTAAGACAGATAGGGGTAGATATAGGCACAGAGAAGGCAGCAGTCCCCCCAATCGACAGCGGCAGCGATTGACACGCCTACAGAGACGCTGACAGAGGCTGCGACGCCGACTGAGACGCCGACAGAGGCAGATAGGGGTAGATATAGGCATAGAGATGGCAGCAGATCTCCCCAATCGACAGCGGCAGCGACTGAGACGCCTACAGAGCCGCCGACTGAGATGCCGACTGAGTTAGATAGGGGTAGATATAGGTATAGAGAAGGCAGCAGAACCCCCAATCTACAGCGGCAGCGACTGAGACGCCTACAGAGACGCTGACAGAGGCTGCGACGCCGACTGAGGCAGATAGGGGTAGATATAGGCATAGAGAAGGCAGCAGACCTCCCCAATCGACAGCGGCAGCGACTGAGACGCCTACAGAGCCGCCGACTGAGATGCCGACTGAGGTAGATATAGGTATAGAGAAGGCAGCAGAACCCCCAATCGACAGCGGCAGCGACTGAGACGCCTACAGAGACGCTGACAGAGGCTGCGACACCGACTTATACAGAAAGGGGTAGATATAGGCATAGAGAAGGCAGCAGACCCCCCAATCGACAGCGGCAGCGACTGAGACGCCTACAGAGACGCTGACAGAGGCTGCGACGCCGACTGAGGCAGATAGGGGTAGATATAGGCATAGAGAAGGTAGCAGTCCCCCCAATCGACAGCGGCAGCGACTGAGACGCCTACAGAGCCGCCGACTGAGATGCCGACTGAGGTAGATAGGGGTAGATATAGGTATAGAGAAGGCAGCAGAACCCCCAATCGACAGCGGCAGCGACTGAGACGCCTACAGAGACGCTGACAGAGGCTGCGACGCCGACTGAGGCAGATAGGGGTAGATATAGGCATAGAGAAGGCAGCAGTCCCCCCAATCGACAGCGGCAGTGACTGAGACGCCTACAGAGACGCTGACAGAAGCTGCGACGCCGACTGAGACGCCGACTGAGGCAGATAGGGGTAGATATAGGCATAGAGAAGGCAGCAGACCTCCCCAATCGACAGCGGCAGCGACTGAGACGCCTACAGAGCCGCCGACTGAGATGCCGACTGAGGTAGATATAGGTATAGAGAAGGCAGCAGAACCCCCAATCGACAGCGGCAGCGACTGAGACGCCTACAGAGACGCTGACAGAGGCTGCGACACCGACTTATACAGAAAGGGGTAGATATAGGCATAGAGAAGGCAGCAGACCCCCCAATCTACAGCGGCAATATCTGAGACGCCTACAGAGATACTGACAGAGGCTACGACGCCGACTGAGACACCGATTGAGGCAGATAGGGGTAGATATAGATATAGAGAAGGCAGCCGACCCCCCAATCGACAGCGGGAAGGACTGAGACGCCCACAGCGACGCCCACAGCGACGCCCACAGCGACGCCCACAGCGACGCCCACAGCGACGCCCACAGCGACGCCCACAGCGACGCCCACAGCGACGCCCACAGCGACGCCCACAGCGACGCTGACAGAGGCTGCGACGCCGACTGAGACAGATAGGGGTAGATATAGGCATAGAGAAGGCAGCAGAAACCCCCCCCCCCCCCCCAAACGACAGCGGCAGCGACTGAGACGCCTACAGAGAAGCTGAAAGAGACTGCGATGCCGACTGAGACGCCGACTGAGGCAGATAGGGGTAGATATAGGTATAGCGAAGGCAGCAGACCCCCCAATCGACAGCGGCAGCGACTGAGACGCCTACAGATATGCTGACAGAGGCTGCCACGCCGACTGAGGCAGATAGGGGTAGATATAGGTATAGAGAAGGCAGCAGACCCCCCCAATCGACAGCGGCGGCGACTGAGCTGCCTACAGAAGCGCTGACAGAGGCTGCGATGCCGACTGAGACGCCGACTGAGACAGATAGTTGTAGATATAGGCATAGAGAAGGCAGCAGACCTCCCCAATCGACAGCGGCAGCGACTGAGACGCCTACAGAGACTCTGACAGAGGCTGCGACGCCGACTGAGACGCCGACTGAGGCCGATAGGGGTAGATATAGGCAAAGAGAAGGCAGCAGACCACCCCCCCCCCCCCCCCCCCTCCCAATCGAGAGCGGCAGCGACTGAGACGCCTACTGAGACGCAGAAAGAGACTTCGAAGTCGACAGAGGCTGCGACGCCGAATGCGACGTCGACTTAGGCAGATAGGGTAGATATAGGCATAGAGAAGGCAGCAGACCCCCAATCGACAGCGACAGCGACTGAGACGCCTACAGAAATGCTGACAGTGGCTGCGACACCGACTAAGGCAGATAGGGGTAGATATAGGCACATAGAAGGCAGCAGCCCCCCCAGTCGACAGCGGCAGCGACTGACACGCCTACAGAGACGCTGACAGAGGCTGCGACGCCGACTGAGACGCCGACTGAGGCAGTTAGGGGTAGATATAGGCATAGAGATGGCAGCAGATCTCCCCAATCGACAGCGGCTGCGACTGAGACGCCTACAGAGCCGCCGACTGAGATGCCGACTGAGGTAGATAGGGGTAGATATAGGCATAGAGATGGCAGCAGATCTCCCCAATCGACAGCGGCAGCGACTGAGACGCCGACTGAGGCCGATAGGGGTAGATATAGGCATAGAGAAGGCAGCAGACCCCCCTCCTAATCTAGAGCGGCAGCGACTGAGACGCCTACTGAGACGCAGAAAGAGACTTCGAAGTCGACAGAGGCTGCGTCGCCGACTGCGACGTCGACTTAGGCAGATAGGGGTAGATATAGGCATAGAGAAGGCAGCAGACCCCCCAATCAACAGCGACTGAGACGCCTTCAGAGACGCTGACAGAGGCTGCGTCGCCGACTGCGACGTCGACTTAGGCAGATAGGGGTAGATATGGGCATAGAGAATGCAGCAGACATCCCAATCGACAGCGGCAGCGACCGAGATACCTACAGATATGCTGACAGAGGATGCGATGCCGACTGAGACGCCGACTGAGACGCCGACTGAGGCAGATAGGGGTAGATATAGGCATAGAGAAGGCAGCAGACCCCCCTAATATAAAGCGGCAACGACTGAGACGCTTTCAGAAACCCTGACAGAGGCTGCAACGCCGTTTCAGACGCCGACTGAGACGCCGACTGAGGCAGATAGGGGTACATATAGGCATAGAGAAGGCAGCAGTCCCCCCAATCGACAGCGGCAGTGACTGAGACGCCTACAGAGACGCTGACAGAAGCTGCGACGCCGACTGAGACGCCGACTGAGGCAGATAGGGGTAGATATAGGCATAGAGAAGGCAGCAGACCTCCCCAATCGACAGCGGCAGCGACTCAGACGCCTACAGAGCCGCCGACTGAGATGCCGACTCAGGTAGATATAGGTATAGAGAAGGCAGCAGAACCCCCAATCGACAGCGGCAGCGACTGAGACGCCTACAGAGACGCTGACAGAGGCTGCGACACCGACTTATACAGAAAGGGGTAGATATAGGCATAGAGAAGGCAGCAGACCCCCCAATCGACAGCGGCAATATCTGAGACGCCTACAGAGATACTGACAGAGGCTACGACGCCGACTGAGACACCGATTGAGGCAGATAGGGGTAGATATAGGTATAGAGAAGGCAGCCGACCCCCCAATCGACAGCGGGAAGGACTGAGACGCCCACAGCGACGCCCACAGCGACGCTGACAGAGGCTGCGACGCCGACTGAGACAGATAGGGGTAGATATAGGCATAGAGAAGGCAGCAGAAACCCCCCCCCCCCCAAACGACAGCGGCAGCGACTGAGACGCCTACAGAGGAGCTGAAAGAGACTGCGATGCCGACTGAGACGCCGACTGAGGCAGATAGGGGTAGATATAGGTATAGCGAAGGCAGCAGACCCCCCAATCGACAGCGGCAGCGACTGAGACGATTACAGATATGCTGACAGAGGCTGCCACGCCGACTGAGGCAGATAGGGGTAGATATAGGTATAGAGAAGGCAGCAGACCCCCCCAATCGACAGCGGCGGCGACTGAGCTGCCTACAGAAGCGCCGACAGAGGCTGCGATGCCGACTGAGACGCCGACTGAGACAGATAGTTGTAGATATAGGCATAGAGAAGGCAGCAGACCTCCCCAATCGACAGCGGCAGCGACTGAGACGCCTACAGAGACTCTGACAGAGGCTGCGACGCCGACTGAGACGCCGACTGAGGCCGATAGGGGTAGATATAGGCAAAGAGAATGCAGCAGAACCCCCCCCCCCTCCCAATCGAGAGCGGCAGCGACTGAGACGCCTACTGAGACGCAGAAAGAGACTTCGAAGTGGACAGAGGCTGCGACGCCGAATGCGACGTCGACTTAGGCAGATAGGGTAGATATAGGCATAGATAAGGCAGCAGACCCCCCCAATCGACAGCGGCAGCGACTGAGACGCCTTTAGAGACGCTGACAGAGGCTGCGATGCCGACTGAGACGCCGACTGAGGCAGATAGGGGGTAGATATAGGCATAGAGAAGGCAGCAGACCCCCAATCGACAGCGACAGCGACTGAGACGCCTACAGAAATGCTGACAGTGGCTGTGACACCGACTAAGGCAGATAGGGGTAGATATAGGCACATAGAAGGCAGCAGCCCCCCCAGTCGACAGCGGCAGCGACTGACACGCCTACAGAGACGCTGACAGAGGCTGCGATGCCGACTGAGACGCCGACTGAGGCAGTTAGGGGTAGATATAGGCATAGAGATAGCAGCAGATCTCCCCAATCGACAGCGGCTGCGACTGAGACGCCTACAGAGCCGCCGACTGAGATGCCGACTGAGGTAGATAGGGGTAGATATAGGCATAGAGATGGCAGCAGATCTCCCCAATCGACAGCGGCAGCAACTGAGACGCCTACAGAGACTCTGAGAGAGGCTGCGACGCCGACCTGAGGCCGATAGGGGTAGATATAGGCATAGAGAAGGCAGCAGACCCCCCCCTCCTAATCTAGAGCGGCAGCGACTGAGACGCCTACTGAGACGCAGAAAGAGACTTCGAAGTCGACAGAGGCTGCGTCGCCGACTGCGACGTCGACTTAGGCAGATAGGGGTAGATATAGGCATAGAGAAGGCAGCAGACCCCCCAATCGACAGCGACTGAGACGCCTTCAGAGACGCTGACAGAGGCTGCGTCGCCGACTGCGACGTCGACTGAGGCAGATAGGGGTAGATATGGGCATAGAGAAGGCAGCAGACATCCCAATCGACAGCGGCAGCGACCGAGATACCTACAGATATGCTGACAGAGGATGCGATGCCGACTGAGACGCCGACTGAGACGCCGACTGAGGCAGATAGGGGTAGATATAGGCATAGAGAAGGCAGCAGACCCCCCTAATATAAAGCGGCAGCGACTGAGACGCTTTCAGAAACCCTGACAGAGGCTGCAACGCCGTTTCAGACGCCGACTGAGACGCCGACTGAGGCAGATAGGGGTACATATAGGCATAGAGAAGGCAGCAGACCCCCCAATCGACAGCGACAGCGACTGAGACGCCTACAGAAACGCTGACAGAGGCTGCGACGCCGACTAAGACAGATAGGGGTAGATATAGGCACAGAGAAGGCAGCAGTCCCCCCAATCGACAGCGGCAGCGATTGACACGCCTACAGAGACGCTGACAGAGGCTGCGACGCCGACTGAGACGCCGACAGAGGCATATAGGGGTAGATATAGGCATAGAGATGGCAGCAGATCTCCCCAATCGGCAGCGGCAGTGACTGAGACGCCTACAGAGACGCTGACAGAAGCTGCGACGCCGACTGAGACGCCGACTGAGGCAGATAGGGGTAGATATAGGCATAGAGAAGGCAGCAGACCTCCCCAATCGACAGCGGCAGCGACTGAGACGCCTACAGAGCCGCCGACTGAGATGCCGACTGAGGTAGATAGGGGTAGATATAGGTATAGGGAAGGCAGCAGAACCCCCAATCGACAGCGGCAGCGACTGAGACGCCTACAGAGACGCTGACAGAGGCTGCGACGCCGACTGAGGCAGATAGGGGTAGAAATAGGCATAGAGAAGGTAGCAGACATCCCAATCGACAGCGGCATCGACTGAGACACCTACAGATATGCTGACAGAGGATGCGATGCCGACTGGACGCCGACTGAGGTAGATAGGGGTAGATATAGGTATAGAGTAGGCAGCAGAACCCCCAATCGACAGCGGCAGCGACTGAGACTCCTACAGAGATGCTGACAGAGACGCCGAATGAGGCAGATATTGGTAGATATAGGCATAGAGAAGGCAGCAGACCCCCGCAATCGACAGCGGCAGCGACTGAGACGCCTACAGAGATGCTGACAGAGGCGGCGACGCCGACTGAGGCAGATAGGGGTAGATATAGGTATAGCGAAGGCAGCAGACCCCCCAATCGACAGCGGCAGCGACTAAGACGCCTACAGATATGCTGACAGAGGCTGCCACGCCGACTTTGGCAGATAGGGGTAGATATAGGAATTGAGAAGGCAGCAGACCCACCAATCGACAGCGGCAGCGACTGCGACGCCTACAGAAACGCTGACAGAGGCTGCGACGCCGACTGAGGCAGATAGGGGTAGGTATAGGCATAGAGAAGGCAAGCGACCCCCCAATCGACAGCGGGAAGGACTCAGACGCCCACAGC
This sequence comes from Clusia tigrina, assembly GCA_920105625.2. Taxonomy (NCBI): domain Eukaryota; kingdom Metazoa; phylum Arthropoda; class Insecta; order Diptera; family Clusiidae; genus Clusia; species Clusia tigrina. The sequence continues at coordinate 91,964,588 of OV050031.1, forward strand.
GACGCTGACAGAGGCTGCGACGCCGACTGAAGCAGTTAGGGGTAGATATAAGCATAGAGAAGGCAGCAGACCCCCAATCGACAGCGACAGCGACTGAGACGCCTACAGAAACCCTGACAGAGGCTGCGACGCCGACTAAGGCAGATAGGGGTAGATATAGGCACAGAGAAGGCAGCAGACCCCCCAATCGACAGCGGCAGCGACTGAAACGCCTACAGAGACGCTGACAGAGGCTGCGACGCCGACTGAGACGCCAACTGAGGCAGATAGGGGTAGATATAGGCATAGAGATGGCAGCAGATCTCCCGAATCGACAGCGGCAGCGCCTGAGACGCCTACAGAGATGCTGACAGAGGCTTCGACGCCCACTGAGACGCCGACTGAGGCAGATAGGGGTAGATATAGGTATAGACAAGGCAGCAGAACCCCCAATCGACAGCGGCAGCGACTGAGACTCCTACAGAGATGCTGACAGAGGCTGCGACGCCGACTGAGGCAGATAGGGGTAGATATAGGCATAGAGAAGGCAGCAGACCACCCAATCGACAGCGGCAGCGACTGAGACGCCTACAGAGACGCTGACAGAGGCTGCGACGGCGACTGAGACACCGACTGAGGAGGATAGTGGTAGATATAGGCATAGAGAAGGCAGCAGTCTCCCATATCGACAGTGCCAGCGACTGAGACGCCTACAGAGACGCTGACAGAGGCTGCGACGCCGACTGATATAGATAGGGGTAGATATAGGCATAGAGAAGGCAGCAGACCCCCCAATCGACAGCGGGAAGGTCTGAGAAGCCCATAGCGACGCCCACAGCGACGCTGACCGAGGCTGCGACGCCGACTGACACGCCGACTGAGATAGATAGGGGTAGATATAGGCATAGAGAAGGCAGCAGAAACCCCCCCCCCCCCCAAACGACAGCGGCAGCGGCTGAGACGCCTGCAGAGACGCTGAAAGAGGCTGCGACGCCGACTGAGACGCCGACTGAGGCCGATAGGGGTAGATATAGGCATAGAGAAAGCAGCAGACCCCCCCTCCCAATCGAGAGCGGCAGCGACTGAGACGCCTACTGAGACGCAGAAAGAGACTTCGAAGTCGACAGAGGCTGCGTCGCCGACTGCAACGTCGACTTAGGCAGATAGGGGTAGATATAGGCATAGAGAAGGCAGCAGACCCCCCCAATCGACAGCGACTGAGACGCCTTCAGAGACGCTGACAGAGGTTGCGTCGCCGACTGCGACGCCGACTTAGGCAGATAGGGGTAGATATAGGCATAGAAAAGGCAGCAGACATCCCAATCGACAGCGGCAGCGACTGAGACGCCTTCAGAAATGCTGACAGAGGCTGCGACGCCGACTGAGGCAGATAGGGGTAGATATAGGCATAGAGAAGGCAGCAGACATCCCATTCGACAGCGGCATCGACTGAGACACCTACAGATATGCTGACAGAGGATACGATGCCGACTGGACGCCGACTGAGGTAGATAGGGGTAGATATAGGTATAGAGAAGGCAGCAGAACCCCCAATCGACAGCGGCAGCGACTGAGACTCCTACAGATATGCTGACAGAGACGCCGAATGAGGCACATAGGGGTAGATATAGGCATAGAGAAGGCAGCAGACCCCCGCAATCGACAGCGGCAGCGACTGAGACGCCTACAGAGATGCTGACAGAGGCGGCGACGCCGACTGAGGCAGATAGGGGTAGATATAGGCATAGAGAAGGCAGCAGACCCCCCAATCGGCAGCGACAGCGACTGAGACGCCTGCACAAACGCTGCCAGAGGCTGCGACGCCGCCTAAGGCAGATAGGATTAGATATAGGCACAGAGAAGTTAACAGACCCCCCAATCGACAGCGGCAGCAACTGACACGCCTACGGAGACGCTGACAGAGGCTGCGACGCCGACTGAGGCAGATAGGGGTAGATATAGGCATAGAGAAGGCAGCAGACCCCCCAATCGGCAGCGACAGCGACTGAGACGCCTGCAGAAACGCTGCCAGAGGCTGCGACGCCGACTAAGCCAGATAGGATTAGATATAGGCACAGAGAAGGCAGCAGACCCCCCAATCGACAGCGGCAGCGACTGGGACTCCTACAGAGATGCTGACAGAGACGCCGAATGAGGCAGATAGGGGTAGATATAGGCATAGAGATGGCAGCAGATCTCCCCAATCGTCAGCGGCAGTGACTGAGACGCCTACAGAGACGCTGACAGAAGCTGCGACGCCGACTGAGACGCCGACTGAGGCAGATAGGGGTAGATATAGGCATAGAGAAGGCAGCAGACCTCCCCAATCGACAGCGGCAGCGACTGAGACGCCTACAGAGCCGCCGACTGAGATGCCGACTGAGGTAGATAGGGGTAGATATAGGTATAGAGAAGGCAGCAGAACCCCCAATCGACAGCGGCAGCGACTGAGACTCCTACAGAGATGCTGACAGAGGCTGCGACGCCGACTGAGGCAGATAGGGGTAGATATAGGCATAGAGAAGGCAGCAGACCACCCAATCGACAGCGGCAGCGACTGAGACGCCTACAGAGACGCTGACAGAGGCTGCGACGCCGACTGAGACGCCGACTGAGGCAGATAGGGGTAGATATAGGCATAGAGAAAGCAGCAGACCCCCCAATCGACAGAGGCAATGACTGAGACGCCTACAGAGCCGCCGACTGAGATGCCGACTGAGGTAGATAGGGGTAGATATAGGTATAGAGAAGGCAGCAGAACCCCCAATCGACAGCGGCAGCGACTGAGACGCCCACAGCGACGCTGACAGAGGCTGCGACGCCGACTGAGGCAGATAGGGGTATATATAGGCATAGAGAAGGCAGCAGACCCCCCAATCGACAGCGACAGCGACTGAGACGCCTACAGAAACCCTGACAGAGGCTGCGACGCCGACTAAGGCAGATAGGGGTAGATATAGGCATAGAGATGGCAGCAGATCTCCCGAATCGACAGCGGCAGCGACTGAAACGCCTACAGAGACGCTGACAGAGGCTTAGACGCCCACTGAGACGCCGACTGAGGCAGATAGGGGTAGATATAGGCATAGAGAAGGCAGCAGACCTCCCCAATCGACAACGGCAGCGACTGAGACGTATACAGAGCCGCCGACTGAGACGCCGACTGAGGTAGATAGGGATAGATATAGGTATAGAGAAGGCAGCAGAACCCCCAATCGACAGCGGCAGCGACTGAGACTCCTACAGAGATGCTGACAGAGGCTGCGACGCCGACTGAGGCAGATAGGGGTAGATATAGGCATAGAGAAGGCAGCAGACCACCCAATCGACAGCGGCAGCGACTGAGACGCCTACAGAGACGCTGACAGAGGCTGCGACGGCGACTGAGACACCGACTGAGGCAGATAGTGGTAGATATAGGCGTAGAGAAGGCAGCAGACTCCCATATCGACAGCGCCAGCGACTGAGACGCCTACAGAGAAGCTGACAGAGGCTGCGACGCCGACTGATACAGATAGGGGTAGATATAGGCATAGAGAAGGCAGCAGACCCCCAATCGACAGCGGGAAGGACTGAGACGCCCACAGCGACGCCCACAGCGACACTGACAGAGGCTGCGGCGCCGACTGAGACGCCGACTGAGCAGATAGGGGTAGATATAGGCGTAGAGAAGGCAGCAGAAACACCCCCCCCCCCCCCACACGACAGCGGCAGCGTCTGAGACGCCTACAGAGACGCTGAAAGAGGCTGCGATGCCGACTGAGACACCGACTGAGGCAGATAGGGGTAGATATAGGCATAGAGAAGGCAGCAGACGCCCAATCGACAGCGGCAGCGACTGAGATGCCTACAGGGACGCTGACAGAGGCTGCGACGCCGACTAAGCAGATAGAGGTAGATATAGGCAAAGAGAAGGCAGCAGACCCCCCAATAGACAGCGGCAGCGACTGACACACCGACTGAGGCAGATAGGGGTAGATATATGCATAGAGAAGGCAGCAGACCTCACCAAATGACAGCGGAAGCGACTGAGACACCAACAGAGATGCCGACAGAGACACCGACTGTGGTAGATAGGGGTGACATAGATATAGAGAAGGCAGCAGCACCCCCAATCGACAGCGGCAACGACTGAGGCTCCTACAGAGACGCTGACAAAGGCTGCGAGACCGACTGAGACGCCGACTGAGGCAGATAGGGGTAGATATAGGCATAGAGAAAGCAGCAGACAACCCAACCAACAGCGGCAGCGACTGAGACGCCTACAGAGACGCTGGCAGAGGCTGCGACGCCGACTGAGGCAGATAGGGGTAGATATAATCATAGAGAATGCAGCAGACCCCCAATCGACAGCGGCAACGACTGAGACGCCTACAGAGACGCTTACAGAAGCTGCGACACCGACTGAGACGCTGACTGATGCAGATAGGGGTAGATATAGGCATAGAGAAGGCAGCAGACCCCTAATCGACAGCGGCAACGACTGAGACGCCTACAGAGACGCTGACAGAGGCTGCGACGACGACTGAGATGCCGACTGAGGCAGATAGAGGTAGATATAGGCATAGAGAAGGCAGCAGACCCCCCCAATCGACAGCGGCAGCGATTGAGACGCCTACAGAAATGCTGACAGAAGCTGCGACGCCGACTTTGTCAGATAGGGGTAGATATAGGCATATAGAAGGCAGCAGACCCCCGCAATCGACAGCGGCAGCGACTGAGGCGCCTACAGAGATGCTGATAGAGGCTGCGACGCCGACCGAGGCAGATAGGGGTAGATATAGGCATAGAGAAGGCAGCAGACCCCCCAATCGACAGCGAGAGCGACTGAGACGCCTACAGAAACGCTGACAGAGGCTGCGACGCCGACTAAGGCAGATAGGATTAGATATAGGCACAGAGAAGGCAGCAGACCCCCCAATCGACAGCGGCAGCGACTGAGGCGCCTACAGAGATGCTGACAGAGGCTGCAACGCCGACTGAGGCAGATAGGGGTAGATATAGGCATAGAGAAGGCAGCAGACCCCCCAATCGACAGCGGCAGCAACTGACACGCCTACAGAAACGCTGACAGAGCCTGCGACGCCGACTTAGGCAGATAGTATTAGATATAGGCACAGAGAAGGCAGCAGACCCCCCAATCGACAGCGGCAGCGACTGAGACGCCTACAGAGACGCTGACAGAAGCTGCGACGCCGACTGAGACGCCGACTGAGGCAGATAGGGGTAGATATAGGCATAGAGAAGGCAGCAGACATCCCAATCGACAGCGGCAGCGACCGAGACACCTACAGATACGCTGACAGAGGCTGCAACGCCGACTCAGACGCCGACTGAGCCGCCGACTGAGGCAGATGGGGGTAGATATAGGCATAGAGAAGGCAGCAGACCCCCCAATCGACAGCGGCAGCGACTGAAACGCCTACAGAAACGCTGACAGACGCTGCGACGGCGACTGAGACACCGACTGAGGCAGATAGTGGTAGATATAGGCGTAGAGAAGGCAGCAGACTCCCATAACGACAGCGCCAGCGACTGAGACGCCTACAGAGACGCTGACAGAGGCTGCGACGCCGACTGATACAGATAGGGGTAGATATAGGCATAGAGAAGGCAGCAGACCCCCCAATCGACAGCGGGAAGGACTGAGACGCCGACTGAGACGCCGACTGAGATAGATAGGGGTAGATATAGGCATAGAGAAGGCAGCAGAAACCCCCCCCCAAACGACAGCGGCAGCGACTGAGACGCCTACAGAGACGCTGAAAGAGGCTGCGATGCCGACTGAGACGCCGACTGAGGCAGATAGGGGTAGATATAGGCATAGAGAAGGCAGCAGACCCCCCAATCGACATTGGCAGCGACTGAGACTCCTACAGAGATGCTGACAGATTCTGCGACGCCGACTGAGGCAGATAGGGGTAGATATAGGCATAGAGAAGGCAGCAGACCACCCAATCGACAGCGGCAGCGACTGAGACGCCTACAGAGACGCTGACAGAGGCTGCGACGGCGACTGAGACACCGACTGAGGCAGATAGTGGTAGATATAGGCGTAGAGAAGGCAGCAGACTCCCATATCGACAGCGCCAGCGACTGAGACGCCTACAGAGACGCTGACAGAGGCTGCGACGCCGACTGAGACGCCGACTGAGGCAGATAGGGGTATATATAGGCATAGAGAAGGCAGCTTTCAGAAACCCTGACAGAGGCTGCTACGCCGACTGATACAGATAGGGGTAGATATAGGCATAGAGAAGGCAGCAAACCCCCCCAGTCGACAGCGGGAAGGACTGAGACGCCCACAGCGACGCTGACCGAGGCTGCGACGCCGACTGAGACGCCGACTGAGACAGATAGGGGTAGATATAGGCATAGAGAAGGCAGCAGAAACCCCACCCCCAAACGACAGCGGCAGCGACTGAGACGCCTACAGAGACGCTGAAAGAGGCTGCGATGCCGACTGAGGCAGATAGGGGTAGATATAGGTATAGAGAATGCAGCAGACCCCCAATCGACAGCGGCAACGACTGAGACGCCTACAGAGACGCATACAGAAGCTGCGACACCGACTGAGACGCTGACTGATGCAGATAGGGGTAGATATAGGCATAGAGAAGGCAGCAGACCCCTAATCGACAGCGGCAACGACTGAAACGCCTACAGAGACGCTGACAGAGGCTGCGACGACGACTGAGATGCCGACTGAGGCAGATAGAGGTAGATATAGGCATAGAGAAGGCAGCAGACCCCCCCAATCGACAGCGGCAGCGATTGAGACGCCTACAGAAATGCTGACAGAAGCTGCGACGCCGACTGAGTCAGATAGGGGTAGATATAGGCATAGAGAAGGCAGCAGACATCCCAATCGACAGCGGCATCGACTGAGACACCTACAGGTACGCTGACAGAGGGTGCGATGCCGACTGAGACGCCGACTGAGGCAGATAGGGGTAGATATAGGCATAGAGAAGGCGGCAGACCTCGCCAATCGACAGCGGCAGCGACTGAGACGCCTACAGAGACGTCGACTGAGACGCCTACAGAGACGTTGACTGAGACGCCGACTGAGGTAGATAGGGGTAGATATAGGTATAGAGAAGGCAGCAGAACCCCCAATCGACAGCGGCAGCGATTGAGACTCCTACAGAGACGCTGACAGAGACGCCGAATGAGGCAGATAGGGGTAGATATAGGCATATTGAAGGCAGCAGACCCCCGCAATCGACAGCGGCAGCGACTGAGGCGCCTACAGAGATGCTGATAGAGGCTGCGACGCCGACTGAGGCAGATAGGGGTAGATATAGGCATAGAGAAGGCAGCAGACCCCCCAATCGACAGCGACAGCGACTGAGACGCCTACAGAAACGCTGACAGAGGCTGCGACGCCGACTAAGGCAGATAGGATTAGATATAGGCACAGAGAAGGCAGCAGACCCCCCAATCGACAGCGGCAGCGACTGAGGCGCCTACAGAGATGCTGACAGAGGCTGCAACGCCGACTGAGGCAGATAGGGGTAGATATAGGCATAGAGAAGGCAGCAGACCCCCCAATCGACAGCGGCAGCAACTGACACGCCTACAGAAACGTTGACAGAGCCTGCGACGCCGACTTAGGCAGATTGTATTACATATAGGCACAGAGAAGGCAGCAGACCCCCCAATCGACAGCGGCAGCGACTGAGACGCCTACAGAGACGCTGACAGAGGCTGCGACGCCGACTGAGACGCCGACTGAGGCAGATAGGGGTAGACATAGGCATAGAGAAGGCAGCAGACATCCCAATCGACAGCGGCAGCGACCGAGACACCTACAGATACGCTGACAGAGGCTGCAACGCCGACTCAGACGCCGACTGAGCCGCCGACTGAGGCAGATGGGGGTAGATATAGGCATAGAGAAGGCAGCAGACCCCCCAATCGACAGCGGCAGCGACTGAAACGCCTACAGAAACGCTGACAGACGCTGCGACGGCGACTGAGACACCGACTGAGGCAGATAGTGGTAGATATAGGCGTAGAGAAGGCAGCAGACCCCCCAATCGACAGCGGCAGCGACTGAGACGCCTACAGAGACGCTGACAGAGGCTGCGACGCCGACTGATACAGATAGGGGTAGATATAGGCATAGAGAAGGCAGCAGACCCCCAATCGACAGCGGGAAGGACTGAGACGCCGACTGAGACGCCGACTGAGATAGATAGGGGTAGATATAGGCATAGAGAAGGCAGCAGAAACCCCCCCCAAACGACAGCGGAAGCGACTGAGACGCCTACAGAGACGCTGAAAGAGGCTGCGATGCCGACTGAGACGCCGACTGAGGCAGATAGGGGTAGATATAGGCATAGAGAAGGCAGCAGACGCCCAATCGACAGCGGCAGCGACTGAGACGCCTACAGAGACGCTGACAGAGGCTGCGACGCCGACTAAGCAGATAGAGGTAGATATAGGCACAGAGAAGGCAGCAGACCCCCCAATAGACAGCGGCAGCGACTGACACACCGACTGAGGCAGATAGGGGTAGATATATGCATAGAGAAGGCAGCAGACCTCACCAAATGACAGCGGAAGCGACTGAGACACCAACAGAGATGCCGACAGAGACACCGACTGTGGTAGATAGGGGTGACATAGATATAGAGAAGGCAGCAGCACCCCCAATCGACAGCGGCAACGACTGAGGCTCCTACAGAGACGCTGACAAAGGCTGCGAGACCGACTGAGACGCCGACTGAGGCAGATAGGGGTAGATATAGGCATAGAGAAAGCAGCATACAACCCAACCAACAGCGGCAGCGACTGAGACACCTACAGAGACGCTGGCAGAGGCTGCGACGCCGACTGAGGCAGATAGGGGTAGATATAATCATAGAGAATGCAGCAGACCCCCAATCGACAACGGCAACGACTGAGACGCCTACAGAGACGCTTACAGAAGCTGCGACACCGACTGAGACGCTGACTGATGCAGAAAGGGGTAGATATAGGCATAGAGAAGGCATCAGACCCCCCAATCGACAGCAGCAGCGACTGAGAGGCCTACAGAAATGCTGACAGACGCTGCGACACCGAATGAGGCAGATAGGGGTAGATATAGGCATAGAGAAGGCAGCAGGGCCCCCAATCGACAGCGGCAACGACTGAGACGGCTACAGAGACGCTGACAGAGGCTGCGACGACGACTGAGATGCCGACTGAGGCAGATAGAGGTAGATATAGGCATAGAGAAGGCAGCAGACCCCCCAATCGACAGCGGCAGCGATTGAGACGCCTACAGAAATGCTGACAGAGGCTGCGACGCCGACTGAGTCAGATAGGGGTAGATATAGGCATAGAGAAGGCAGCAGACATCCCAATCGACAGCGGCATCGACTGAGACACCTACAGATACGCTGACAGAGGGTGCGATGCCGACTGAGACGCCGACTGAGGCAGATAGGGGTAGATATAGGCATAGAGACGGCAGCAGACCTCGCCAATCGACAGCGGCAGAGACTGAGACGCCTACAGAGACGTCGACTGAGACGCCTACAGAGACGTTGACTGAGACGCCGACTGAGGTAGATAGGGGTAGATATAGGTATAGAGAAGGCAGCAGAACCCCCAATCGACAGCGGCAGCGATTGAGACTCCTACAGAGACGCTGACAGAGACGCCGAATGAGGCAGATAGGGGTAGATATAGACATATAGAAGGCAGCAGACCCCCGCAATCGACAGCGGCAGCGACTGAGGCGCCTACAGAGATGCTGACAGAGGCTGCGACGCCGACTGAGGCAGATAGGGGTAGATATAGGCATATAGAAGGCAGCAGACCCCCCAATCGACAGCGACAGCGACTGAGACGCCTACAGAAACGCTGACAGAGGCTGCGACGCCGACTAAGGCAGATAGGATTAGATATAGGCACAGAGAAGGCAGCAGACTCCCCAATCGACAGCGGCAGCGACTGAGGCGCCTACAGAGATGCTGACAGAGGCTGCAACGCCGACTGAGGCAGATAGGGGTAGATATAGGCATAGAGAAGGCAGCAGACCCCCCAATCGACAGCGGCAGCAACTGACACGCCTACAGAAACGCTGACAGAGCCTGCGACGCCGACTTAGGCAGATAGGATTATATATAGGCACAGAGAAGGCAGCAGACCCCCCAATCGACAGCGGCAGCGACTGAGACGCCTACAGAGACGCTGACAGAGGCTGCGACGCCGACTGAGACTCCGACTGAGGCAGATAGGGGTAGATATAAGCATAGAGAAGGCAGCAGACCCCCCTATCGACAGCGGCAGCGACTGAGACCCCTACAGAGCTGCCGACTGAGACGCCGACTGAAGTAGATAGGGGTAGATATAGGTATAGGGAAGGCAGCAGAACCCCCAATCGACAGCGGCAGCGACTGAGACGCCTACAGAGACGCTGACAGAGGCTGCGACGCCGACTGAGACGCCGACTGAGACAGATAGGGGTAGATATAGGCATAGAGAAGGCAGCAGACCTCCCCTATCGACAGCGGCAGCGACTGAGACCCCTACAGAGCTGCCGACTGAGACGCCGACTGAAGTAGATAGGGGTAGATATAGGTATAGGGAAGGCAGCAGAACCCCCAATCGACAGCGACATCGACTGAAACGCCTACAGAGACGCTGACAGATGCTGCGACGCCGACTGAGACGCCAACTGAGGCAGATAGGGGTAGATATAGGCATAGATATGGCAGCAGATCTCCCCTATCGACAGCGGCAGCGACTGAGACGCCTACAGAGACGCTGACAGAGGCTGCGATGCCGACTGAGACGCCGACTGAGGCAGATAGGGGTAGATATAGGCATAGAGAAGGCAGCAGGCCTCCCCAATCGACAGCGGCAGCGACTGAGACGCCTACAGAGCCGCCGACTGAGACGCCGACTGAGGTAGATAGGGGTAGATATAGGTATAAAGAAGGCAGCAGAACCCCCAATCGACAGCGGCAGTGACTGAGACTCCTACAGAGACGCTGACAGAGACGCCGCATGCGGCAGACAGGGGTAGATATAGACATAGAGAAGGCAGCAGACCCCCGCAATCGACAGCGGTAATGACTGAGACGCCTACAGAGATATTGACAGAGGCTGCGACGCCGACTGAGGCAGATAGGGGTAGGTATAGGCATATAGAAGGCAGCAGACCCCCCAATAGACAGCGGCAGCGACTAACACGCCTACAGAGACGCTGACAGAGGCTGCGACGCCGACTGAGGCAGATAGGGGTAGGTATAGGCACAGAGAAGGCAGCAGCACCACCAATCGACAGCGGCAACGACTGAGGCTCCTACAGAGACGCTGACAAAGGCTTCGACACCGACTGAGACGCCGACCGAGGCAGATAGGGGTAGATATAGGCATAGAGAAAGCAGCAGACCCCCCAATGGACAGCGGCAGCGACTGAGACGCTGACAGAGGCTGCGACGCCGACTGAGGCAGATAGGGGTAGATATAATCATAGAGAATGCAGCAGACCCCCAATCGACAGCGGCAACAACTGAGACGCCTACAGAGACGCTTACAGAAGCTGCGATACCGACTGAGACGCTGACTGATGCAGATAGAGGTAGATATAGGCATAGAGAAGGCAGCAAACACCCCATTCGACAGCGGCAGCGACTGAGACGCCTACAGAAATGCTGACAGAGGCTGCGACGCCGACTGAGGCAGATAGGGGTAGATATAGGCAGAGAGAAGGCAGCAGATCTCCCCAATCGACAGCGGCAGCGACTGAGACGCCTACAGAGACGTCGACTGAGACGCCGACTGAGGTAGATAGGGGTAGATATAGGTATAGAGAAAGCAGCAGAACCCCCAATCGACAGCGGCAGCGACTGAGACGCCTACAGAAATGCTGACAGAGGCTGCGACGCCGACTGAGTCAGATAGGGGTAGATATAGGCATAGAGAAGGCAGCAGACATCCCAATCGACAGCGGCATCGACTGAGACACCTACAGATACGCTGACAGAGGGTGCGATGCCGACTGAGACGCCGACTGAGGCAGATAGGGGTAGATATAGGCATAGAGAAGGCAGCAGACCTCGCCAATCGACAGCGGCAGAGACTGAGACGCCTACAGAGACGTCGACTGAGACGCCTACAGAGACGTTGACTGAGACGCCGACTGAGGTAGATAGGGGTAGATATAGGTATAGAGAAGGCAGCAGAACCCCCAATCGACAGCGGCAGCGATTGAGACTCCTACAGAGACGCTGACAGAGACGCCGAATGAGGCAGATAGGGGTAGATATAGACATATAGAAGGCAGCAGACCCCCGCAATCGACAGCGGCAGCGACTGAGGCGCCTACAGAGATGCTGACAGAGGCTGCGACGCCGACTGAGGCAGATAGGGGTAGATATAGGCATAGAGAAGGCAGCAGACCCCCCAATCGACAGCGACAGCGACTGAGACGCCTACAGAAACGCTGACAGAGGCTGCGACGCCGACTAAGGCAGATAGGATTAGATATAGGCACAGAGAAGGCAGCAGACTCCCCAATCGACAGCGGCAGCGACTGAGGCGCCTACAGAGATGCTGACAGAGGCTGCAACGCCGACTGAGACAGATAGGGGTAGATATAGGCATAGAGAAGGCAGCAGACCCCCCAATCGACAGCGGCAGCAACTGACACGCCTACAGAAACGCTGACAGAGCCTGCGACGCCGACTTAGGCAGATAGGATTATATATAGGCACAGAGAAGGCAGCAGACCCTCCAATCGACAGCGGCAGCGACTGAGACGCCTACAGAGACGCTGACAGAGGCTGCGACGCCGACTGAGACTCCGACTGAGGCAGATAGGGGTAGATATAGGCATAGAGAAGGCAGCAGACCCCCCTATCGGCAGCGGCAGCGACTGAGACCCCTACAGAGCTGCCGACTGAGACGCCGACTGAAGTAGATAGGGGTAGATATAGGTATAGGGAAGGCAGCAGAACCCCCAATCGACAGCGGCAGCGACTGAGACGCCTACAGAGACGCTGACAGAGGCTGCGACGCCGACTGAGACGCCGACTGAGACAGATAGGGGTAGATATAGGCATAGAGAAAGCAGCAGACCTCCCCTATCGACAGCGGCAGCGACTGAGACCCCTACAGAGCTGCCGACTGAGACGCCGACTGAAGTAGATAGGGGTAGATATAGGTATAGGGAAGGCAGCAGAACCCCCAATCGACAGCGACATCGACTGAAACGCCTACAGAGACGCTGACAGATGCTGCGACGCCGACTGAGACGCCAACTGAGGCAGATAGGGGTAGATATAGGCATAGATATGGCAGCAGATCTCCCCTATCGATAGCGGCAGCGACTGAGACGCCTACAGAGACGCTGACAGAGGCTGCGATGCCGACTGAGACGCCGACTGAGGCAGATAGGGGTAGATATAGGCATAGAGAAGGCAGCAGGCCTCCCCAATCGACAGCGGCAGCGACTGAGACGCCTACAGAGCCGCCGACTGAGACGCCGACTGAGGTAGATAGGGGTAGATATAGGTATAAAGAAGGCAGCAGAACCCCCAATCGACAGCGGCAGTGACTGAGACTCCTACAGAGACGCTGACAGAGACGCCGCATGCGGCAGACAGGGGTAGATATAGACATAGAGAAGGCAGCAGACCCCCGCAATCGACAGCGGTAATGACTGAGACGCCTACAGAGATATTGACAGAGGCTGCGACGCCGACTGAGGCAGATAGGGGTAGGTATAGGCATATAGAAGGCAGCAGACCCCCCAATAGACAGCGGCAGCGACTAACACGCCTACAGAGACGCTGACAGAGGCTGCGACGCCGACTGAGGAAGATAGGGGTAGGTATAGGCACAGAGAAGGCAGCAGCACCACCAATCGACAGCGGCAACGACTGAGGCTCCTACAGAGACGCTGACAAAGGCTGCGACACCGACTGAGACGCCGACCGAGGCAGATAGGGGTAGATATAGGCATAGAGAAAGCAGCAGACCCCCCAATGGACAGCGGCAGCGACTGAGACGCTGACAGAGGCTGCGACGCCGACTGAGGCAGATAGGGGTAGATATAATCATAGAGAATGCAGCAGACCCCCAATCGACAGCGGCAACAACTGAGACGCCTACAGAGACGCTTACAGAAGCTGCGATACCGACTGAGACGCTGACTGATGCAGATAGAGGTAGATATAGGCATAGAGAAGGCAGCAAACACCCCATTCGACAGCGGCAGCGACTGAGACGCCTACAGAAATGCTGATAGAGGCTGCGACGCCGACTGAGGCAGATAGGGGTAGATATAGGCAGAGAGAAGGCAGCAGATCTCCCCAATCGACAGCGGCAGCGACTGAGACGCCTACAGAGACGTCGACTGAGACGCCGACTGAGGTAGATAGGGGTAGATATAGGTATAGAGAAAGCAGCAGAACCCCCAATCGACAGCGGCAGCGACTGAGACGCCTACAGAGACGCTGACAGAGGCTGCGACGCTGACTGAGACGCCGACTGAGGCAGATAGGGGTATATATAGGCATAGAGAAGGCAGCTTTCAGAAACCCTGACAGAGGCTGCAACGCCGACTCAGACGCCGACTGTGCCGCCGACTGTGCCGCCGACTGTGCCGCCGACTGAGGCAGATAGGGGTAGATAAATCATAGAGAAGGCAGCGGACCCCCCAATCGACAGCGGCAGCGACTGAGACGCCTGCAGAGATGCTGAAAGAGGCTGCGACGCCGACTGAGGCAGATAGGGGTAGATATAGGTATAGAGAAAGCAGCAGACGCCCCAATCGAGAGCGGCGGCGACTGAGCTGCCTACAGAAACGCTGACAGAGGCTGCGACGCCGAATGAGCTAGATAGGGGTAGATATAGTTAAAGAGAAGGCAGCAGACCCCCCAATCGACAGCGGCAGCGACTGAGATGCCTACATAGACGCTGAAAGAGGCTTCGAAGACGACAGAGGCTGCGACGCCGACTGAGACGCCGACTGAGGCAGATAGGGGTAGATATAGGCATAGAGAAGGCAGCAGACCCCCCCAATTCGACAGCGGTAGCGACTGAGACGCCTTCAGAGACGCTGACAGAGGCTGCGATGCCGACTGTGATGCCGACTAAGGCAGATAGGGCTAAATATAGGCATAGAGAAGGCAGCAGACCCCCCAATCGATAGCGGCAGCGACTAAAACGCCTACAGAGATGCTGACAGAGGCTGCGATGCCGACTGAGACGCCGACTGAGGCTGATAGGGGTACATATAGGCACAGAGAAGGCAGCAGATACCCCAATTGACAGCGGAAGCGACTGAGACGCCTACAGAGATCCTGACAGAGGCTGCGACGCCGAATGAGCTAGATGGGGGTAGATATAGGCATAGAGAAGGCAGCAGACCCCCCAATCGACAGCGGCAGCGACTGAGATGCCTGCAGAGACGCTGAAAGAGGCTTCGAAGACGACAGAGGCTGCGACGCCGACTGAGGCAGATAGGGGTAGATATAGGCATAGAGAAGGCAGCAGACCCCCCAATCGACAGCGGCAGTGACTGATAGGCCTACAGAAATGCTGATAGAGGCTGCGACACCGAATGAGGCAGATAGGGGTAGATATAGGCATAGAGAAGGCAGCAGACCCCCCAATCGACAGCGGCAGCGACTGAGATGCCTACAGAAATGCTGACAGAGGCTGTGACGACGACTGAGACGCTGACTGATGCAGATAGGGGTAGATATAGACATAGAGAAGGGAGCAGACCCCCCAATCCACAGCGGCAACGCCTACAGAGATGCTGACAGAGGCTGCGACGCCGACTGAGACGCCGACTGAGGCAGACAGTGGTAGATATAGGCATAGAGATGGCAGCAGACCTCCCCAATCGACAGCGGCAACGCCTACAGAGATGCTGACAGAGGCTGCGACGCCGACTGAGACGCCGACTGAGGCAGACAGTGGTAGATATAGGCATAGAGATGGCAGCAGACCTCCCCAATCGACAGCGGCAGCGATTGAGACGCCTACAGAGACGCTGACAGAGGCTGCGACGCCGACTGAGACGCCGACTGAGGCAGACAGTGGTAGATATAGGCAGAGAGAAGGCAGCAGATCTCCCCAATCGACAGCGGCAGCGACTGAGACGCCTAGAGAGACGTCGACTGAGACGCCGACTGAGGTAGATAGGGGTAGATATAGGTATAGAAAAAGCAGCAGAACCCCCAATCGACAGCGGCAGCGACTGAGACGCCTACAGAGATGCTGACAGAGGCTGCGACGCCGACTGAGACGCCGACTGAGGCAGACAGTGGTAGATATAGGCATAGAGATGGCAGCAGACCTCCCCAATCGACAGCGGCAGCGATTGAGACGCCTACAGAGACGCTGACAGAGGCTGCGACGCCGACTGAGACGCCGACTGAGGCAGATAGGGGTATATATAGGCATAGAGAAGGCAGCTTTCAGAAACCCTGACAGAGGCTGCAACGCCGACTCAGACGCCGACTGTGCCGCCGACTGAGGCAGATAGGGGTAGATAAAGGCATAGAGAAGGCAGCGGACCCCCCAATCGACAGCGGCAGCGACTGAGATGCCTGCAGAGATGCTGAAAGAGGCTGCGACGCCGACTGAGGTAGATAGGGGTAGATATAGGTATAGAGAAGGCAGCAGACCCCCCAATCGAGAGCGGCGGCGACTGAGCTGCCTACAGAAACGCTGACAGAGGCTGCGATGCCGAATAAGCTAGATAGGGGTAGATATAGGCATAGAGAAGGCAGCAGACCCCCCAATCGACAGCGGCAGCGACTGAGATGCCTACATAGACGCTGAAAGAGGCTTCGAAGACGACAGAGGCTGCGACGCCGACTGAGACGCCGACTGAGGCAGATAGGGGTAGATATAGGCATAGAGAAGGCAGCAGGCCTCCCCAATCGACAGCGGCAGCGACTGAGACGCCTACAGAGCCGCCGACTGAGACGCCGACTGAGGTAGATAGGGGTAGATATAGGTATAAAGAAGGCAGCAGAACCCCCAATCGACAGCGGCAGTGACTGAGACTCCTACAGAGACGCTGACAGAGACGCCGCATGCGGCAGACAGGGGTAGATATAGACATAGAGAAGGCAGCAGTCCCCCGCAATCGACAGCGGTAATGACTGAGACGCCTACAGAGATATTGACAGAGGCTGCGACGCCGACTGAGGCAGATAGGGGTAGGTATAGGCATATAGAAGGCAGCAGACCCCCCAATAGACAGCGGCAGCGACTAACACGCCTACAGAGACGCTGACAGAGGCTGCGACGCCGACTGAGGCAGATAGGGGTAGGTATAGGCACAGAGAAGGCAGCAGCACCACCAATCGACAGCGGCAACGACTGAGGCTCCTACAGAGACGCTGACAAAGGCTGCGACACCGACTGAGACGCCGACCGAGGCAGATAGGGGTAGATATAGGCATAGAGAAAGCAGTAGACCCCCCAATGGACAGCGGCAGCGACTGAGACGCTGACAGAGGCTGCGACGCCGACTGAGGCAGATAGGGGTAGATATAATCATAGAGAATGCAGCAGACCCCCAATCGACAGCGGCAACAACTGAGACGCCTACAGAGACGCTTACAGAAGCTGCGATACCGACTGAGACGCTGACTGATGCAGATAGAGGTAGATATAGGCATAGAGAAGGTAGCAAACACCCCATTCGACAGCGGCAGCGACTGAGACGCCTACAGAAATGCTGACAGAGGCTGCGACGCCGACTGAGGCAGATAGGGGTAGATATAGGCAGAGAGAAGGCAGCAGATCTCCCCAATCGACAGCGGCAGCGACTGAGACGCCTACAGAGACGTCGACTGAGACGCCGACTGAGGTAGATAGGGGTAGATATAGGTATAGAGAAAGCAGCAGAACCCCCAATCGACAGCGGCAGCGACTGAGACGCCTACAGAGACGCTGACAGAGGCTGCGACGCTGACTGAGACGCCGACTGAGGCAGATAGGGGTATATATAGGCATAGAGAAGGCAGCTTTCAGAAACCCTGACAGAGGCTGCAACGCCGACTCAGACGCCGACTGTGCCGCCGACTGAGGCAGATAGGGGTAGATAAATCATAGAGAAGGCAGCGGACCCCCCAATCGACAGCGGCAGCGACTGAGACGCCTGCAGAGATGCTGAAAGAGGCTGCGACGCCGACTGAGGCAGATAGGGGTAGATATAGGTATAGAGAAAGCAGCAGACGCCCCAATCGAGAGCGGCGGCGACTGAGCTGCCTACAGAAACGCTGACAGAGGCTGCGACGCCGAATGAGCTAGATAGGGGTAGATATAGGGAAAGAGAAGGCAGCAGACCCCCCAATCGACAGCGGCAGCGACTGAGATGCCTACATAGACGCTGAAAGAGGCTTCGAAGACGACAGAGGCTGCGACGCCGACTGAGACGCCGACTGAGGCAGATAGGGGTAGATATAGGCATAGAGAAGGCAGCAGACCCCCCCAATTCGACAGCGGTAGCGACTGAGACGCCTTCAGAGACGCTGACAGAGGCTGCGATGCCGACTGTGATGCCGACTAAGACAGATAGGGCTAAATATAGGCATAGAGAAGGCAGCAGACCCCCCAATCGATAGCGGCAGCGACTAAAACGCCTACAGAGATGCTGACAGAGGCTGCGATGCCGACTGAGACGCCGACTGAGGCTGATAGGGGTACATATAGGCACAGAGAAGGCAGCAGATACCCCAATTGACAGCGGAAGCGACTGAGACGCCTACAGAGATCCTGACAGAGGCTGCGACGCCGAATGAGCTAGATGGGGGTAGATATAGGCATAGAGAAGGCAGCAGACCCCCCAATCGACAGCGGCAGCGACTGAGATGCCTGCAGAGACGCTGAAAGAGGCTTCGAAGACGACAGAGGCTGCGACGCCGACTGAGGCAGATAGGGGTAGATATAGGCATAGAGAAGGCAGCAGACCCCCCAATCGACAGCGGCAGTGACTGATAGGCCTACAGAAATGCTGATAGAGGCTGCGACACCGAATGAGGCAGATAGGGGTAGATATAGGCATAGAGAAGGCAGCAGACCCCCCAATCGACAGCGGCAGCGACTGAGATGCCTACAGAAATGCTGACAGAGGCTGTGACGACGACTGAGACGCTGACTGATGCAGATAGGGGTAGATATAGACATAGAGAAGGGAGCAGACCCCCCAATCCACAGCGGCAGCGACTGAGACGCCTACTGAAATGCTGACAGAGGCTGCGACGCCGACTGAGGCAGATAGGGGTAGATATAGGTATAGAGAAGGCAGCGGAACCCCCAATCGACAGCGGCAGCGACTGAGACTCCTACAGAAACGCTGACAAAGACGCCGAATGAGGCAGATAGGGGTAGATATAGGCATAGAGAAGGCAGCAGACCCCCGCAATCGACAGCGGCAGCAACTCAGACGCCTACAGAGACGTTGACAGAGGCTGCGACGCCGACCGAGGCGCCGACTGAGGCAGATAAGGGTAGATATAGGCATAGAGAAGGCAGCAGACTCCCGAATCGATAGCGCCAGCGACTGAGACGCCTACAGAGACACGCTCACTGAGACGCCGACTGAGGCAGATAGGGGTAGATATAGGCCTAGAGAGACGCTGACAGAGGCTGCGACGCCGACTGATTCAGATAGAAGTAGATATAGGCATAGAGAAGGCAGCAGACCCCCCAATCGACAGCGGAAAGGACTGAGATGCCCACAACGACACTGACAGAGGCTATGACGCCGACTGGGACGCCGACTGAGGCAGATAGGGGTAGATATAGGCATAGAGAAGGCAGCAGACCCCCCCAATCGGCAGCGGCAGCGACTGACACGCCCACAGAGACATTGACAGAGGCTGCGACGCCGACTGAGCCGCCGACTGAGGCAGATAGGGGTAGATATTGGCATAGAGAAGGCAGCAGACCCCCGAATCGACAGCGGCAGTGACTGAGAGGCCTACAGAAATGCTGACAGACGCTGCGACACCGAATGAGGCAGATAGGGGAAGATATAGGCATAGAGAAGGCAGCACACCCCCCAATCGACAGCGGCAACGCCTACAGAGATGCTGACAGAGGCTGCGACGACGACTGAGACGCCGACTGAGGCAGATAGACGTAGATATAGGCATAGAGAGGGCAGCAGACCCCCCAATCGACAGAGGCAGCGACTGAGACGCCTACAGAAATGCTGAAAGAGGTTGCGACGCCGACTGAGGCAGATGGGGGTAGATATAGGCATAGAGAAGGCAGCAGACATCCCAATCGACAGCGGCAGCGACTGACACGCCTACAGAGACGCTGACAGAGGCTGCGACGCCGACTGAGACGCCGACTGAGGCAGATAGGGGTAGATATAGGCAGAGAGAAGGCAGCAGATCTCCCCAATCGACAGCGGCAGCGACTGAGACGCCTACAGAGACGTCGACTGAGACGCCGACTGAGGTAGATAGGGGTAGATATAGGTATAGAAAAAGCAGCAGAACCCCCAATCGACAGCGGCAGCGACTGAGACGCCTACAGAGATGCTGACAGAGGCTGCGACGCCGACTGAGACGCCGACTGAGGCAGACAGTGGTAGATATAGGCATAGAGATGGCAGCAGACCTCCCCAATCGACAGCGGCAGCGACTGAGACGCCTACAGAGACGCTGACAGAGGCTGCGACGCCGACTGAGACGCCGACTGAGGCAGATAGGGGTATATATAGGCATAGAGAAGGCAGCTTTCAGAAACCCTGACAGAGGCTGCAACGCCGACTCAGACGCCGACTGTGCCGCCGACTGAGGCAGATAGGGGTAGATAAAGGCATAGAGAAGGCAGCGGACCCCCCAATCGACAGCGGCAGCGACTGAGATGCCTGCAGAGATGCTGAAAGAGGCTGCGACGCCGACTGAGGTAGATAGGGGTAGATATAGGTATAGAGAAGGCAGCAGACCCCCCAATCGAGAGCGGCGGCGACTGAGCTGCCTACAGAAACGCTGACAGAGGCTGCGATGCCGAATGAGCTAGATAGGGGTAGATATAGGCATAGAGAAAGCAGCAGACCCCCCAATCGACAGCGGCAGCGACTGAGATGCCTACATAGACGCTGAAACAGGCTTCGAAGACGACAGAGGCTGCGACGCCGACTGAGACGCCGACTGAGGCAGATAGGGGTAGATATAGGCATAGAGAAGGCAGCAGACCCCCCCAATTCGACAGCGGTAGCGACTGAGACGCCTTCAGAGTCGCTGACAGAGGCTGCGATGCCGACTGTGATGCCGACTAAGGCAGATAGGGCTAAATATAGGCATAGAGAAGGCAGCAGACCCCCCAATCGACAGTGGCAGCGACTAAAACGCCTACAGAGATGCTGACAGAGGCTGCGATGCCGACTGAGACGCCGACTGAGGCTGATAGGGGTAGATATAGGCACAGAGAAGGCAGCAGACCCCCCAATTGACAGCGGAAGCGACTGAGACGCCTACAGAGATCCTGACAGAGGCTGCGACGCCGAATGAGCTAGATGGGGGTAGATATAGGCATAGAGAAGGCAGCAGACCCCCCAATCGACAGCGGCAGCGACTGAGATGCCTGCAGAGACGCTGAAAGAGGCTTCGAAGACGACAGAGGCTGCGACGCCGACTGAGGCAGATAGGGGTAGATATAGGCATAGAGAAGGCAGCAGACCCCCCAATCGACAGCGGCAGTGCCTGATAGGCCTACAGAAATGCTGACAGAGGCTGCGACACCGAATGAGGCAGATAGGGGTAGATATAGGCATAGAGAAGGCAGCAGACCCCCCAATCGACAGCGGCAGCGACTGAGATGCCTACAGAAATGCTGACAGAGGCTGTGACGACGACTGAGACGCTGACTGATGCAGATAGGGGTATATATAGGCATAGAGAAGGCAGCTTTCAGAAACCCTGACAGAGGCTGCAACGCCGACTCAGACGCCGACTGTGCCGCCGACTGTGCCGCCGACTGAGGCAGATAGGTGTAGATAAAGGCATAGAGAAGGCAGCGGACCCCCCAATCGACAGCGGCAGCGACTGAGACGCCTGCAGAGATGCTGAAAGAGGCTGCGACGCCGACTGAGGCAGATAGGGGTAGATATAGGTATAGAGAAGGCAGCAGACCCCCCAATCGAGAGCGGCGGCGACTGAGCTGCCTACAGAAACGCTGACAGAGGCTGCGACGCCGAATGAGCTAGATAGGGGTAGATATAGGCATAGAGAAGGCAGCAGACCCCCCAATCGACAGCGGCAGCGACTGAGATGCCTACATAGACGCTGAAAGAGGCTTCGAAGACGACAGAGGCTGCGACGCCGACTGAGACGCCGACTGAGGCAGATAGGGGTAGATATAGGCATAGAGAAGGCAGCAGACCCCCCAATTCGACAGCGGTAGCGACTGAGACGCCTTCAGAGACGCTGACAGAGGCTGCGATGCCGACTGTGATGCCGACTAAGGCAGATAGGGCTAAATATAGGCATAGAGAAGGCAGCAGACCCCCCAATCGACAGTGGCAGCGACTAAAACGCCTACAGAGATGCTGACAGAGGCTGTGACGACGACTGAGACGCTGACTGATGCAGATAGGGGTAGATATAGACATTGAGAAGGGAGCAGACCCCCCCAATCCACAGCGGCAGCGACTGAGACGCCTACTGAAATGCTGACAGAGGCTGCGACGCCGACTGAGGCAGATAGGGGTAGATATAGGTATAGAGAAGGCAGCAGAACCCCCAATCGACAGCGGCAGCGACTGAGACTCCTACAGAGACGCTGACAGAGGCTGCGACGCCGACTGAGGCAGATAGGGGAAGATATAGGCATAGAGAAGGCAGCAGACATCCCAATCGACAGCGGCAGCGACTGACACGCCTACAGAGACGCTGACAGAGGCTGCGACGCCGACTGAGACGCCGACTGAGACAGATAAGGGTAGATATAGGCATAGAGAAGGCAGAAGACTTCCCCAATCGACAGCGGCAGCGACTGAGACGCCTACAGAGCCGCCGACTGAGACGCCGACTGAGGCAGATAGGGGTAGATATAGGCATAGAGAAGGAAGCAGACTCCCCAATCGACAGCGCCAGCGACTGAGACGCCTACAGAGACGCTGACAGAGGCTGCGACGCCGACTCATTCAGATATTGGTAGATATATGCATAGAGAATGCAGCAGACCCCCCAAATGACAGCGGCAGCGACTGAGACGCCTACAGAGATGCTGACAGAGGCTGCGTCACCGACTGATGCAGATAGGTGTAGATATAGGTATAGAGAAGACAGCAGACCCCCCAATCGACAGCGGCAGCGACTGAGACGCCTACAGAGACGCTGACAGAGGCTGCGACGCCGACTGAGACGCCGACTGAGGCAGATAGGGTAGATATAGGCATAGAGAAGGCAGCAGACCTCCCCAATCGACAGCGGCAGCGACTTAGACGCCTACAGAGACGCCGACTGAGACGCCGACTGAGGTCGATAGGGGTAGATATAGGTATAGAGAAGGCAGCAGCACCCCCAGTCGACAGCGGCAACGACTGAGACGCCTACAGAAACGCTGACAGAGGCTGCAACGCCGTCTGAGGCAGATATGGGTACATATAGGTATAGAGAAGGCAGCAGGCCCCCCCCTCAATCGACAGCGGCAGCGACTGAGACGCCTACAGAGACGCTGACAGAGGCTGCGACGCCGACTGAGCTAGATAGGGGTAGATATAGGCATAGAGAAGGCAGCAGACCCCCCAATCGACAGCGGTAGCGACTGAGATGCCTACATAGACGCTGAAAGAGGCTTCGAAGACGACAGACTCTGCGACGCCGACTGAGACGACGACTGGGGCAGATAGGGGTAGATATAGGCATAGAGAAGGCAGCAGACCCCCCAATCGATAGCGGTAGCGACTGAGACGCCTACAGAGATGCTGACAGAGGCTGCGACGCCGACCGGGACGCCGACTGAGGCAGATAGGGGTAGATATAGGCATAGAGAAGGCAGCAGACCCGCCAATCGACAGCGGCAGCGACTGAGACGCCTACAGAGATGCTGACAGAGGCTGCGACGCCGAATGAGCTAGATAGGGGTAGATATAGGCATAGAGAAGGCAGCAGACCTCCCAATCGACAGCGGCAGCAACTGGGATGCCTAGAGAGACGCTGAAAGAGGCTTCGAAGACGACAGAGGCTGCGACGCCGACTGAGACGCCGACTGAGGTAGATAGGGGAAGATATAGGCATAGAGAAGGCAGCAGACCCCCCCTCCCAATCGACAGTGGCAGCGACTGAGAAGCCTACTGAGACGCAGAAAGAAACTTCGAAGACGACAGAGGCTGCGACGCCGACTGCGACGTCGACTTAGGCAGATAGGGGTAGGTATAGGCATAGAGAAGGCAGCAGACCCCCCCCAATCGACAGCGGCAGCGACTGAGACGTCTTCAGAGACACTGACAGAGGCTGCGCTGCCGACTGAGACGCCGACTGAGGCAGATAGGGATAGATATAGGCATAGAGAAGGCAGCAGACCTCCCCAATCGACAGCGGCAGCGACTGAGACGCCTACAGAGACGCCGACTGAGACGCCGACTGAGGTAGATAGGGGTAGATATAGGTATAGAGAAGCCAGCAGCACCCCCAATCGACAGCGGCAACGACTGAGGCTCCTACAGAGATGCTGACAAAGGCTGCGACACCGACTGAGACGCCGACTGAGGCAGATAGGGGTAGATATAGGCATAAAGAAAGCAGCAGACACCCCAATCGACAGCGGCAGCGACTGAGACGCCTACAGAGACGCTGACAGAGGCTGCGACGCCGACTGAGGCAGATAGGGGTAGATATAATCATAGAGAATGCAGCAGACCCCCCAATCGACAGCGGCAACGACTGAGACTCCTACAGAGACGCTGACAGAAGGTGCGACGACGACTGAGACGCCGACTGAGGCAGATGGAGGTAAATATAGGCATAGAGAAGGCAGCAGACCCCCCAATCGACAGCGGCAGCGACTGAGACGCCTACAGAAACGCTGAAAGAGGCTGCGACGCCGACTGAGGCAGATAGGGGTAGGTATAGGCATAGAGAAGGCAGCAGACTCCCCAATCGACAGCGCCAGCGACTGAGACGCCTACAGAGACGCTGACAGAGGCTGCGATGCCGACTGAGACGCCGACTGAGGCATATAGGGGTAGATATAGGCATAGAGAAGGCAGCAGACCCCCCAATCGACAGCGCCAGCGACTGAGACGCCTACAGAGACGCTGACAGAGGCTGCGATGCCGACTGAGACGCCGACTGAGGCATATAGGGGTAGATATAGGCACAGAGAAGGCAGCAGACCCCCAATAGACAGCGGCAGCGACTGACACGGCCACAGAGACGTTGACAGAGGCTGCAACGCCGACTGAGACGCCGACTGAGGCAGATAGGGGTAGATATAGGCATAGAGAAGGCAGCAGACCCCCCAATCGATAGCGGCAGCGACTGAGAGGCCTACAGAAATGCTGACAGACGCTGCGACACCGAATGAGGCAGATAGGGGTAGATATAGGCATAGAGAAGGCAGCAGACCCCCCAATCGACAGCGGCAACGACTGAGACGCCTACAGAGACGCTGACAGAGGCTGCGACGACGACTGAGACGCCGACTGAGGCAGATAGAGGTAGATATAGGCATAATGAAGGCAGCAAACCCCCCAATCGACAGCGGCAGCGACTGAGACGCCTACAGAAATACTGAAAGAGGCTGCGACGCCGACTGAGGCAGATATGGGTAGATATAGGCATAGAGAAGGCAGCAGACCCCCCAATCGACAGCGGCAATGACTGAGACGCCTACAGCGATACTGACAGATGCTACGACGCCCACTGAGACGCCGACTGAGGCAGATAGGGGTAGATATAGGCATAGAGAAGGCAGCAGACCCACCAGTCGACAGCGGCAGTGATTGAGACGCGTAAAGAAACGCTGAAAGAGTCTGCGACGCCGATTGAGGCAGATAGGGGTAGGTATAGGCATAGAGAAGGCAGCAGACTCCCCAATCGACAGCGCCAGCGACTGAGACGCCTACAGAGACGCTGACAGAGGCTGCGACGCCGACTGATTCAGATAGGGGTAGATATAGGCATAGAGAGGGCAGCAGATCCCCCAATCGACAGCGGAAAGGACTGAGACGCCCACAGCGACACTGACAGAGGCTACGACGCCGACTGAGACGCCGACTGAGGCAGATAGGGGTAGATATAGGCATAGAGAAGGCAGCAGACCCCCCCAATCGGCAGCGGCAGCGACTGAGACGCCTACAGAGACGCTGAAAGAAGCTTCGAAGATGACAGTGGCTCCGACGCCGACTGCGACGTCGACTTAGGCAGATAGGGGTAGATATAGGCATAGATAAGGCAGCAGACCCCCCTATAGACAGCGGCAGCGACTGAGACGCCTTCAGAGACGCTGATAGAGGCTGCGATGCCGCCTCAGACGCCGACTGAGGCATATAGGGGTAGATATAGGCATAGAGAAGGCAGCAGACCCCCCAATCGACAGCAGCAGCGACTGAGACGCCTACAGAGACGCTCACAGAGGCTGCGACGCCGACTGAGACGCCGACTGAGGCAGATAGGGGTAGATATAGGCATAGAGAAGGCAGCAGACCCCCCAATCGATAGCGGCAGCGACTGAGAGGCCTACAGAAATGCTGACAGACGCTGCGACACCGAATGAGGCAGATAGTGGTAGATATAGGCATAAAGAAGGCAGCAGACCCCCCAATCGACAGCGGAAACGACTGAGACGCCTACAGAGACGCTGACAGAGGTTGCGACGACGACTGAGACGCCGACTGAGGCAGATAGAGGTAGATATAGGCATAGAGAAGGCAGCAGATATCCCAATCGACAGCGGCAGCGACTGAGACACCTACAGATACGCGGACAGAGGATGCGACGCCGACTGAGACGCCGACTGAGGCAGATAGGGGTAGATAAAAGCATAGAGAAGGCAACAGACCCCCCTAATCGAAAGCGGCAGCGACTGAGACGCTTTCAGAAACCCTGACAGAGGCTGCAACGACGACTCAGATGCCCACTGAAACGCCGACTGAGGCAGATATGGGTAGATATAGGCATAGCGAAGGCAGCAGACCCCCCAATCGACAGCGACAGCGACTGATACGCCTACAGAAACGCTGACAGAGGCTGCGACGCCGACTAAGGCAGATAGGGGTAGATATAGGCACAGAGAAGGCAGCAGACCCCCCAATAGACAGCGGCAGCGACTGACACGCCTACAGAGATGCTGACAGAGGCTGCGACGCCGAATGAGACAGATAAGGGTAGATATAGGCATAGAGAAGGCAGCAGACCTCCCCAATCGACAGCGGCAGCGACTGAGACGCCGACAGTGCCGCCGACTGAGGTAGATAGGGGTAGATATAGGTATAGGGAAGGCAGCAGAACCCCCAATCGATTGCGGCAGCGACTGAGACTCCTACAGAGACGCTGACAGAGACGCCGAATGAGGCATATAGGGGTAATATAGGCATAGAGAAGGCAGCAGACACCCCAATCGGCAGCGGCACTGACTAAGACGCCTACAGAGATACTGACAGAGGCTACGACGCCGACTGAGACGCCGAATGAGGCAGATAGGGGTAAATATAGGAATTGAGAAGGCAGCAGACCCACCAATCGACAGCGGCAGCGACTGAGACGCCTACAGAATAGCTGACAGAGGCTGCGACGCCGACTGAGGCAGATAGGGGTAGGTATAGGCATAGAGAAGGCAGCCGACCCCACAATTGACAGCGGGAAGGACTGAGACGCCCACCGAGACGCCCACAGCGACGCTGACAGAGGCTGCGACGCCGACTGAGACGCCGACTGAGGCAGTTAGGGGTAGATTATAGGCATAGAGAAGGCAGCAGACCTCCCCTATCGACAGCGGCAGCGACTGAGACGCCTACAGACACGCCGACTGAGACGCCGACTGAGGTAGATAGGGGTAGATATAGGTATAGAGAAGGCAGCAGCACCCCCAATCGACAGCGGCAACGACTGAGGCTCCTACAGAGATGCTGACAAAGGCTGCGACGACGACTGAGACGCCGACTGAGGCAGATAGCGGTAGATATAGGCATAGAGAAGGCAGCAGACCCCCCCAATCGACTGCGGCAGCGACTGAGACGCCTACAGAAATGCTGAAAGAGGCTGCGACGCCGACTGAGGCAGATGGGAGTAGATATAGGCGTAGAGAAGGCAGAAGACATCCCAATCGACAGCGGCAGTGACTGAGACACCTACAGATACGCTGACAGAGGATGCGACGCCGACTGAGCCGCCGACTGAGACGCCGACTGAGGCAGATAGGGGTAGATAAAGGCATAGAAAAGGCAGCAGACCCCCCTAATCGAAAGCGGCAGCGACTGAGATGCTTTCAGAAACCCTGACAGAGGCTGCAACGCCGACTCAGACGCCGACTGAGACGCCGACTGAGGCAGATATGGGTAGATATAGGCATAGAGAAGACAGCAGACCCCCCAATCGACAGCGGCAATGACTGAGACACCTACAGCGATACTGATAGATGCTACGACGCCCACTGAGACGCCGACTGAGGCAGATAGGGGTAGATATAGGCATAGAGAAGGCAGCAGACCCACCAGTCGACAGCGGCAGTGATTGAGACGCGTAAAGAAACGCTGAAAGAGGCTGCGACGCCGACTGAGGCAGATAGGGGTAGGTATAGGCATAGAGAAGGCAGCAGACTCCCCAATCGACAGCGCCAGCGACTGAGACGCCTACAGAGACGCTGACAGAGGCTGCGACGCCGACTGATTCAGATAGGGGTAGATATAGGCATAGAGAGGGCAGCAGATCCCCCAATCGACAGCGGAAAGGACTGAGACGCCCACAGCGACACTGACAGAGGCTACGACGCCGACTGAGACGCCGACTGAGGCAGATAGGGGTAGATATAGGCATAGAGAAGGCAGCAGACCCCCCCCCAATCGGCAGCGGCAGCGACTGAGACGCCTACAGAGACGCTCACAGAGGCTGCGACGCCGACCAAGCAGATAGGGGTAGATATAGGCACAGAGACGGCAGCAGACCCCCAATAGACAGCGGCAGCGACTGACACGCCCAAAGAGACGTTGACAGAGGCTGCGACGCCGACTGAGACGCCGACTGAGGCAGATAGGGGTAGATATAGGCATAGAGAAGGCAGCAGACCCCCCAATCGATAGCGGCAGCGACTTTGAGGCCTACAGAAATGCTGACAGACGCTGCGACACCGAATGAGGCAGATAGTGGTAGATATAGGCATAAAGAAGGCAGCAGACCCCCCAATCGACAGCGGAAACGACTGAGACGCCTACAGAGACGCTGACAGAGGTTGCGACGACGACTGAGACGCCGACTGAGGCATATAGAGGTAGATATAGGCATAGAGAAGGCAGCAGATATCCCAATCGACAGCGGCAGCGACTGAGACACCTACAGATACGCGGACAGAGGTTGCGACGCCGACTGAGACGCCGACTGAGGCAGATAGGGGTAGATAAAAGCATAGAGAAGGCAACAGACCCCCCTAATCGAAAGCGGCAGCGACTGAGACGCTTTCAGAAACCCTGACAGAGGCTGCAACGACGACTCAGATGCCCACTGAAACGCCGACTGAGGCAGATATGGGTAGATATAGGCATAGCGAAGGCAGCAGACCCCCCAATCGACAGCGACAGCGACTGAGACGCCTACAGAAACGCTGACAGAGGCTGCGACGCCGACTAAGGCAGATAGGGGTAGATATAGGCACAGAGAAGGCAGCAGACCCCCCAACAGACAGCGGCAGCGACTGACACGCCTACAGAGACGCTGACAGAGGCTGCGACGCCGACTGAGACAGATAAGGGTAGATATAGGCATAGAGAAGGCAGCAGACCTCCCCAATCGACAGCGGCAGCGACTGAGACGCCGACAGTGCCGCCGACTGAGGTAGATAGGGGTAGATATAGGTATAGGGAAGGCAGCAGAACCCCCAATCGATTGCGGCAGCGACTGAGTCTCCTACAGAGACGCTGACAGAGACGCCGAATGAGGCATATAGGGGTAATATAGGCATAGAGAAGGCAGCAGACACCCCAATCGGCAGCGGTACTGACTAAGACGCCTACAGAGATACTGACAGAGGCTACGACGCCGACTGAGACGCCGAATGAGGCAGATAGGGGTAAATATAGGAATTGAGAAGGCAGCAGACCCACCAATCGACAGCGGCAGCGACTGAGACGCCTACAGAATAGCTGACAGAGGCTGCGACGCCGACTGAGGCAGATAGGGGTAGGTATAGGCATAGAGAAGGCAGCCGACCCCACAATTGACAGCGGGAAGGACTGAGACGCCCACCGAGACGCCCACAGCGACGCTGACAGAGGCTGCGACGCCGACTGAGACGCCGACTGAGACGCCGACTGAGGCAGTTAGGGGTAGATTATAGGCATAGAGAAGGCAGCAGACCTCCCTTATCGACAGCGGCAGCGACTGAGACGCCTACAGACACGCCGACTGAGACGCCGACTGAGGTAGATAGGGGTAGATATAGGTATAGAGAAGGCAGCAGCACCCCCAATCGACAGCGGCAACGACTGAGGCTCCTACAGAGATGCTGACAAAGGCTGCGACGACGACTGAGACGCCGACTGAGGCAGATAGCGGTAGATATAGGCATAGAGAAGGCAGCAGACCCCCCCAATCGACTGCGGCAGCGACTGAGACGCCTACAGAAATGCTGAAAGAGGCTGCGACGCCGACTGAGGCAGATGGGAGTAGATATAGGCGTAGAGAAGGCAGAAGACATCCCAATCGACAGCGGCAGTGACTGAGACACCTACAGATACGCTGACAGAGGATGCGACGCCGACTGAGCCGCCGACTGAGACGCCGACTGAGGCAGATAGGGGTAGATAAAGGCATAGAAAAGGCAGCAGACCCCCCTAATCGAAAGCGGCAGCGACTGAGACGCTTTCAGAAACCCTGACAGAGGCTGCAACGCCGACTCAGACGCCGACTGAGGCGCCGACTGAGGCAGATATGGGTAGATATAGGCATAGAGAAGACAGCAGACCCCCCAATCGACAGCGGCAATGACTGAGACACCTACAGCGATACTGATAGATGCTACGACGCCCACTGAGACCCCGACTGAGGCAGATAGGGGTAGATATAGGCATAGAGAAGGCAGCAGACCCACCAGTCGACAGCGGCAGTGACTGAGACGCCTAACAAAACGCTGAAAGAGGCTGCGACGCCGACTGAGGCAGATAGGGGTAGGTATAGGCATAGAGAAGGCAGCAAACTCCCCAATCGACAGCGCCAGCGACTGAGATGCCTACAGAGACGCTGACAGAGGCTGCGACGCCGACTGATTCAGATAGGGGTAGATATAGGCATAGAGAGGGCAACAGATCCCCCAATCGACAGCGGAAAGGACTGAGACGCCCACAGCGACACTGACAGAGGCTACGACGCCGACTGAGGCAGATAGGGGTAGATACAGGCATAGAGAAGGCAGCAGACACCCCCCCAATCGGCAGCGGCAGCGACTGAGACACCTACAGAGACGCTGAAAGAGGCTTCGAAGATGACAGTGGCTGCGACGCCGACTGCGACGTCGACTTAGGCAGATAGAGGTAGATATAGGCATAGATAAGGCAGCAGACCCCCCAATAGACAGCGGCAGCGACTGAGACGCCTTCAGAGACGCTGACAGAGGCTGCGATGCCGACTGAGACGCCGACTGAGGCATATAGGGGTAGATATAGGCATAGAGAAGGCAGCAGACCCCCCAATCGACAGCAGCAGCGACTGAGACGCCTACAGAGACGCTCACAGAGGCTGCGACGCCGACCAAGCAGATAGGGGTAGATATAGGCACAGAGAAGGCAGCAGACCCCAATAGACAGCGGCAGCGACTGACACGCCCACAGAGACGTTGACAGAGGCTGCGACGCCGACTGAGACGCCGACTGAGGCAGATAGGGGTAGATATAGGCATAGAGAAGGCAGCAGACCCCCAATCGATAGCGGCAGCGACTGAGACGCCTACAGAAATACTGAAAGAGGCTGCGACGCCGACTGAGGCAGATGGGGGTAGATATAGGCATAGAGAAGGCAGCAGACCTCCCCAATCGACAGCGGCAGCGACTGAGACGCCGACAGAGCCGCCGACTGAGCCGCTGACAGAGACGCCGAATGAGGCATATAGGGGTAGATATAGGCATAGAGAAGGCAGCAGACCCCCCAATCGGCAGCGGCAATGACTGAGACGCCTACAGAGATACTGACAGAGGCTACGACGCCGACTGAGACGCCGAATGAGGCAGATAGGGATAGATATAGGAATTGAGAAGGCAGCAGACCCCCCAATCGGCAGCGGCAATGACTGAGACTCCTACAGAATAGCTGACAGAGGCTGCGACGCCGACTGAGTTAGATAGGGGTAGGTATAGGCATAGAGAAGGCAGCCGACCCCACAATTGACAGCGGGAAGGACTGAGACGCCCACAGAGACGCCCACAGCGACGCTGACAGAGGCTGCGACGCCGACTGAGACGCCGACTGAGGCAGTTAGGGGTAGATTATAGGCATAGAGAAGGCAGCAGACCTCCCCTATCGACAGCGGCAGCGACTGAGACGCCTACAGACACGCCGACTGAGACGCCGACTTAGGTAGATAGGGGTAGATATAGGTATAGAGAAGGCAGCAGCACCCCCAATCGACAGCGGCAACGACTGAGGCTCCTACAGAGATGCTGACAAAGGCTGCGACGACGACTGAAACGCCGACTGAGGCAGATAGAGGTAAATATAAGCATAGAGAAGGCAGCAGACCCCCCAATCGACAGCGGCAGCGACTGAGACGCCTACAGAGACGCTGACAGAGACGCCGAATGAGGCATATAGGGGTAGATATAGGCATAGAGAAGGCAGCAGAACCCCCAATCGACAGCGGCAACGACTGAGGCTCCTACAGAGATGCTGACAAAGGCTGCGACGACGACTGAGACGCCGACTGAGGCAGATAGCGGTAGATATAGGCATAGAGAAGGCAGCAGACCCCCCAATCGACTGCGGCAGCGACTGAGACGCCTACAGAAATGCTGAAAGAGGCTGCGACGCCGACTGAGGCAGATGGGAGTAGATATAGGCGTAGAGAAGGCAGAAGACATCCCAATCGACAGCGGCAGTGACTGAGACACCTACAGATACGCTGACATAGGATGCGACGCCGACTGAGCCGCCGACTGAGACGCCGACTGAGGCAGATAGGGGTAGATAAAGGCATAGAAAAGGCAGCAGACCCCCCTAATCGAAAGCGGCAGCGACTGAGACGCTTTCAGAAACCCTGACAGAGGCTGCAACGCCGACTCAGACGCCGACTGAGACGCCGACTGAGGCAGATATGGGTAGATATAGGCATAGAGAAGACAGCAGACCCCCCAATCGACAGCGGCAATGACTGAGACACCTATAGCGATACTGATAGATGCTACGACGCCCACTGAGACGCCGACTGAGGCAGATAGGGGTAGATATAGGCATAGAGAAGGCAGCAGACCCACCAGTCGACAGCGGCAGTGACTGAGACGCCTAAAAAAAGGTTGAAAGAGGCTGCGACGCCGACTGAGGCAGATAGGGGTAGGTAAAGGCATAGAGAAGGCAGCAAACTCCCCAATCGACAGCGCCAGCGACTGAGATGCCTACAGAGACGCTGACAGAGGCTGCGACGCCGACTGATTCAGATAGGGGTAGATATAAGCATAGAGAGGGCAGCAGATCCCCCAATCGACAGCGGAAAGGACTGAGACGCCCACAGCGACACTGACAGAGGCTACGACGCCGACTGAGACGCCGACTGAGGCAGATAGGGGTAGATACAGGCATAGAGAAGGCAGCAGACACCCCCCCAATCGGCAGCGGCAGCGACTGAGACACCTACAGAGACGCTGAAAGAGGCTTCGAAGATGACAGTTACTGCGACGCCGACTGCGACGTCGACTTAGGCAGATAGGGGTAGATATAGGCATAGATAAAGCAGCAGACCCCCCAATAGACAGCGGCAGCGACTGAGACGCCTTCAGAGACGCTGACAGAGGCTGCGATGCCGACTGAGACGCCGACTGAGGCATATAGGGGTAGATATAGGCATAGAGAAGGCAGCAGACCCCCAATCGACAGCAGCAGCGACTGAGACGCCTACAGAGACGCTCACAGAGGCTGCGACGCCGACCAAGCAGATAGGGGTAAATATAGGCACAGAGAAGGCAGCAGAACCCCAATAGACAGCGGCAGCGACTGACACGCCCACAGAGACGTTGACAGAGGCTGCGACGCCGACTGAGACGCCGACTGAGGCAGATAGGGGTAAATATAGGCATAGAGAAGGCAGCAGACCCCCAATCGATAGCGGCAGCGACTGAGGCGCCTACAGAAATACTGAAAGAGGCTGCGACGCCGACTGAGGCAGATGGGGGTAGATATAGGCATAGAGAAGGCAGCAGACCTCCCCAATCGACAGCGGCAGCGACTGAGACGCCGACAGAGCCGCCGACTGAGCCGCTGACAGAGACGCCGAATGAGGCATATAGGGGTAGATATAGGCATAGAGAAGGCAGCAGACCCCCCAATCGGCAGCGGCAATGACTGAGACGCCTACAGAGATACTGACAGAGGCTACGACGCCGACTGAGACGCCGAATGAGGCAGATAGGGATAGATATAGGAATTGAGAAGGCAGCAGACCCACCAATCGACAGCGGCAGCGACTGAGACGCCTACAGAATAGCTGACAGAGGCTGCGACGCCGACTGAGGCAGATAGGGGTAGGTATAGGCATAGAGAAGGCAGCCGACCCCCCAATCGACAGCGGGAAGGACTGAGACGCCCACAGAGACACCCACAGCGACGCTGACAGAGGCTGCGACGCCGACTGAGACGCCGACTGAGGCAGTTAGGGGTAGATTATAGGCATAGAGAAGGCAGCACACCCCACAATCGACAGCGGCAGCGACTGAGACGCCTACAGAAATGCTGAAAGAGGCTGCGACGCCGACTGAGACGCCGACTGAGGCAGTTAGGGGTAGATTATAGGCATAGAGAAGGCAGCAGACCTCCCCAATCGACAGCGGCAGCGACTGAGACGCCTACAGAGACGCCGACTGAGACGCCGAATGAGGCATATAGGGGTAGATATAGGCATAGAGAAGGCACCAGACCCCCCAATCGGCAGCGGCAATGACTGAGACTCCTACAGAGATGCTGACAAAGGCTGCGACGACGACTGAGACGCCGACTGAGGCAGATAGAGGCAGATATAGGCATAGAGAAGGCAGCAGACCCCCAATCGACAGCGGCAGCGACTGAGACGCCTACAGAGACGCTGACAGAGACGCCGAATGAGGCATATAGGGGTAGATATAGGCATAGAGAAGGCAGCAGACCCCCCAATCGGCAGCGGCAATGACTGAGACTCCTACAGAGACGCTGACAGAGGCTGCGACGCCGACTGAGACGCCGACTGAGGCAGTTAGGGGTAGATTATAGGCATAGAGAAGGCAGCAGACCTCCCCAATCGACAGCGGCAGCGACTGAGACGCCTACAGAGACGCCGACTGAGACGCCGACTGAGACGCCGACTGAGGTAGTTATGGGTAGATACAGGTATAGAGAAGGCAGCACAACCCCCATCGACAGCGGCAACGACTGAAGCTCCTACAGAGATGCTGACAAACTCTGCGACGACGACTGAGACGCCGACTGAGGCAGATAGAGGTAGATATAGGCATAGAGATGGCAGCACACCCCACAATCGCCAGCGGCAGCGACTGAGACGCCTACAGAAATGCTGAAAGAGGCTGCGACGCCGACTGAGGCAGATGGGGGTAGATATAGGCATAGAGAAGGCAGCAGACATCCCAATCGACAGCGGCAGTAACTGAGACACCTACAGATACGCTGACAGAGGATACGACGCCGACTGAGACGCCGACTGAGACGCCGACTGAGGCAGATATGGGTAGATATAGGCATAGAGAAGGCCGCAGACCCCCCAATCGACAGCGGCAATGACTGAGACGCCTACAGCGATATTGACAGATGCTACGACGCCCACTGAGACGTCGACTGAGGCAGATAGGGGTAGATATAGGCATACAGAAGGCAGCAGACCCACCAGTCGACAACGGCAGTGACTGAGACGCCTAAAGAAACGCTGAAAGAGGCTGCGACGCCGACTGAAGCAGATAGGGGTAGGTATAGGCATAGAGAAGGCAGCAGACTCCGCAATCGACAGCGCCAGCGACTGAGACGCCTACAGAGACGCTGACAGAGGCTGCGACGCCGACTGATTCAGATAGGGGTAGATATAGGCATAGAGAGGGCAGCAGATCCCCCAATCGACAGCGGAAAGGACTGAGACGCCCACAGCGACACTGACAGAGGCTACGACGCCGACTGAGACGCCGACTGAGGCAGACAGGGGTAGATATAGGCATAGAGAAGGCAGCAGACCCCCCCCCCAATCGGCAGCGGCAGCGACTGAGACGCCTACAGATACGCTGAAAGCGGCTTCGAAGATGACAGTGGCTGCGACGCCGACTGCGACGTCGACTTAGGCAGATAGGGGTTGATATAGGCATAGAGAAGGCAGCAGACCCCCCAATAGACAGCGGCAGCGACTGAGACGCCTTCAGAGACGCTGACAGAGGCTGCGATGCCGACTGAGACGCCCACTGAGGCATATAGGGGTAGATATAGGCATAGAGAAGGCAGCAGACCCCCCAATCGAGAGCAGCAGCGACTGAGACGCATACAGAGACGCTCACAGAGGCTGCGACGCCGACCAAGCATATAGGGGTAGATATAGGCACAGAGAAGGCAGCAGACCCCCAATAGACAGCGGCAGCGACTGACACGCCCACAGAGACGTTGACAGAGGCTGCGACGCCGACTGAGACGCCGATTAAGGCAGATTGGGGTAGATATAGGCATAGAGAAGGCAGCAGACCCCCCAATCGATAGCGGCAGCGACTGAGAGGCCTACAGAAATGCTGACAGACGCTGCGACACCGAATGAGGCAGATAGGGGTAGATATAGGCATAGAGAAGGCAGCAGTCCCCCCAATCGACAGCGGCAACGACTGAGACGCCTACAGAGACGCGGACAGAAGCTGCGACGACGACTGAGACGCCGACTGAGGCAGATAGAGGTAGATATAGGCATAGAGAAGGCAGCAAACCCCCCAATCGACAGCGGCAGCGACTGAGACGCCTACAGAAATACTGAAAGAGGTTGCGACGCCGACTGAGGCAGATGGGGGTAGATATAGGCATAGAGAAGGCAGCAGACATCCCAATCGACAGCGGCAGCGACTGAGACACCTACAGATACGCTGACAGAGGATGCGACGCCGACTGAGACGCCGACTGAGACGCCGACTGAGACGCCGACTGAGGCGGATAGGGGTAGATAAAAGCATAGAGAAGGCAGCAGACCCCCCTAATCGAAAGCGGCAGCGACTGAGACGCTTTCAGAAACCCTGACAGAGGCTGCAACGACGACTCAGATGCCGACTGAGACGCCGACTGAAGCAGATATGGGTAGATATAGGCATAGAGAAGGCACCAGACCCCCCAATCGACAGCGGCAGCGACTGACACGCCTACAGAGACGCCGACTGAGACGCCGACTGAGGTAGATAGGGGTAGATATAGGTATAGGGAATGCAGCAGAACCCCCAATCGATAGCGGCAGCGACTGAGACTCCTACAGAGACGTTGACGGAGACCCCGAATGAGGCATATAGGGGTAGATATAGGCATAGAGAAGGCAGCAGACCCCCCAATCGGCAGCGGCAATGACTGAGACGCCTACAGAGATACTGACAGAGGCTACGACGCCGACTGAGATGCCGAATGAGGCAGATAGGGGTAGATATAGGAATTGAGAAGGCAGCAGACCCACCAATCGACAGCGGCAGCAACTGAGACGCCTACAGAATAGCTGACAGAGGCTGCGACGCCGACTGAGGCAGATAGGGGTAGGTATAGGCATAGAGAACGCAGCCGACCCCCCAATCGACAGCGGGAAGGACTGAAACGCCCACAGAGATGCCCACAGAGACGCCCACAGCGACGCTGACAGAGGCTGCGACGCCGACTGAGACGCCGACTGAGGCAGTTAGGGGTAGATTATAGGCATAGAGAAGGCAGCAGCACCCCCAATCGACAGCGGCAACGACTGAGGCTCCTACAGAGATGCTGACAAAGGCTGCATCGACGACTGAGACGCCGACTGAGGCAGGTAGAGGTAGATATAGGCATAGAGAAGGCAGCAGACCCCCCAATCGACAGCGGCAGCGACTGAGACGCCTACAGAGACGCTGACAGAGACGCCGAATGAGGCATATAGGGGTAGATATAGGCATAGAGAAGGCAGCAGACCCCCAATCGGCAGCGGCAATGACTGAGACTCCTACAGAGACGCTGACAGAGGCTGCGACGCCGACTGAGACGCCGACTGAGGCAGTTAGGGGTAGATTATAGGCATAGAGAAGGCAGCGGACCCCCCAATCGACAGCGGCAGCGACTGAGACGCCTACAGAAATGCTGAAAGAGGCTGCGACGCCGACTGAGGCAGATGGGGGTAGATATAGGCATAGAGAAGGCAGCAGACATCCCAATCGACAGCGGCAGTGACTGAGACACCTACAGATACGCTGACAGAGACGCCGAATGAGGCATATAGGGGTAGATATAGGCATAGAGAAGGCAGCAGACCCCCAATCGGCAGCGGCAACGACTGAGGCTCCTACAGAGATGCTGACAAAGGCTGCGACGACGACTGAGACGCCGACTGAGGCAGATAGAGGTAGATATAGGCATAGAGAAGGCAGCAGACCCCCCAATCGACAGCGGCAGCGACTGAGACGCCTACAGAAATGCTGAAAGAGGCTGCAACGCCGACTGAGGCAGATGGGGGTAGATATAGGCATAGAGAAGGCAGCAGACATCCCAATCGACAGCGGCAGTGACTGAGACACCTACAGATACGCTGACAGAGGATGCGACGCCGACTGAGACGCCGACTGAGGCAGATAGGGGTAGATAAAGGCATAGAGAATGCAGCAGACCCCCCTAATCGAAAGCGGCAGCAACTGAGACGCTTTCAGAAACCCTGACAGAGGCTGCAACGCCGACTCAGACGCCGACTGAGACGCCGACTGAGGCACATATGGGTAGATATAGGCATAGAGAAGGCAGCAGACCCCTCAATCGACAGCGGCAATGACTGAGACGCCTACAGCGATACTGACTGATGCTACGACGCCCACTGAGACGCCGACTGAGGCAGATAGGGATAGATATAGGCATAGAGAAGGCAGCAGATCCCCCAATCGACAGCGGAAAGGACTGAGACGCCCACAGCGACACTGACAGAGGCTGCGACGCCGACTGAGACGCCGACTGAAGCATATAGGGGTAGATATAGGCATAGAGAAGGCAGCAGACCCCCCAATCGACAGCAGCAGCGACTGAGACGCCTACAGAGACGCTCACAGAGGCTGCGACGCCGACCAAGCAGATAGGGGTAGATATAGGCAGAGAGAAGGCAGCAGACCCCCAATAGACAGCGGCAGCGACTGACACGCCCACAGAGACGTTGACAGAGGCTGCGACGACGACTGAGACGCCGACTGAGGCAGATATTGGTAGATATAGGCATAGAGAGAGAGCAGCAAACCCCCCCATCGACAGCGGCAGCGACTGAGACGCCTACAGAAATGCTGAAAGAGGCTGCGACGCCGGCTGAGGCAGATGGGGGTAGATATAGGCATAGAGAAGGCAGCAGACATCCCAATCGACAGCGGCAGCGACTGAGACACCTACAGATACGCTGACAGAGGATGCGACGCCGACTGAGACGCCGACTGAGGCAGATAGGGGTAGATAAAAGCATAGAGAAGGCAGCAGACCCCCCTAATCGAAAGCGGCAGCGACTGAGACGCTTTCAGAAACCCTGACAGAGGTTGCAACGACGACTCAGATGCCGACTGAGACGCCGACTGAGGCAGATATGGGTAGATATAGGCATAGAGAAGGCACCAGTCCCCCCAATCGACAGTGACAGCGACTGAGACGCCTACAGAAACGCTGACAGAGGCTGCGACGCCGACTAAGGCAGATAGGGGTAGATATAGGCACAGAGAAGGCAGCAGACCCCCCAATAGACAGCGGCAGCAACTGACACGCCTACAGAGACGCTGACAGAGGCTGCGACGCCGACTGAGACAGATAAGGGTAGATATAGGCATAGAGAAGGCAGCAGACCTCCCCAATCGACAGCGGCAGCGACTGAGACGCCGACAGAGCCGCCGACTGAGCCGCTGACAGAGATGCCGAATGAGGCATATAGGGGTAGATATAGGCATAGAGAAGGCAGCAGACCCCCCAATCGGCAGCGCAAAGACTGAGACGCCTACAGAGATACTGACAGAGGCTACGACGCCGACTGAGACGCCGAATGAGGCAGATAGGGATATAGGGATATAGGAATTGAGAAGGCAGCAGACCCACCAATCGACAGCGGCAGCGACTGAGACGCTTACAGAATAGCTGATAGAGGCTGCGACGCCGACTGAGGCAGATAGGGGTAGGTATAGGCATAGAGAAGGCAGCCGACCCCCCAATGGACAGCGGGAAGGACTGAGACGCCCACAGAGACGCCCACAGCGACGCTGACAGAGGCTGCGACGCCGACTGAGACGCCGACTGAGGCAGTTAGGTGTAGATATAGGCATAGAGAAGGCAGCAGACATCCCCAATCGACAGCGGCAGCGACTGAGACGCCTACAGAGACGCCGACTGAGACGCCGACTGAGGTAGATAGGGGTAGATATAGGTATAGAGAAGGCAGCAGCACCCCCAATCGACAGCGGCAACGACTGAGGCTCCTACAGAGATGCTGACAAAGGCTGCGACGACGACTGAGACGCCGACTGAGGCAGATAGAGGCAGATATAGGCATAGAGCAGGCAGCAGACCCCCAATCGACAGCAGCAGCGACTGAGACGCCTACAGAGACGCTGACAAAGACGCCGAATGAGGCATATAGGGGTAGATATAGGCATAGAGAAGGCAGCAGACCCCCCAATCGGCAGCGGCAATGACTGAGACTCCTACAGAGACGCTGACAGAGGCTGCGACGCCGACTGAGACGCCGACTGAGGCAGTTAGGGGTAGATTATAGGCATAGAGAAGGCAGCAGACCTCCCCAATCGACAGCGGTAGCGACTGAGACGCCTACAGAGACGCCGACTGAGACGCCGACTGAGGTAGATATGGGTAGATATAGGTATAG
This sequence comes from Clusia tigrina, assembly GCA_920105625.2. Lineage (NCBI taxonomy): Eukaryota > Metazoa > Arthropoda > Insecta > Diptera > Clusiidae > Clusia > Clusia tigrina. Next base: position 92,005,970 of record OV050031.1, read on the forward strand.
AGAAGGCAGCAGCACCCCCAATCGACAGCGGCAACGACTGAGGCTCCTACAGAGATGCTGACAAAGGCTGTGACGACGACTGAGACGCCGACTGAGGCAGATAGAGGTAGATATAGGCATAATGATAGCAGCAGACCCCCCAATCGACAGCGGCAGCGACTGAGACGCCTACAGAAATGCTGAAAGAGGCTGCGACGCCGACTGAGGCAGATGGGGGTAGATATAGGCATAGAGAAGGCAGCAGACATCCCAATCGACAGCGGCAGTAACTGAGACACCTACAGATACGCTGACAGAGGATGCGACGCCGACTGAGACGCCGACTGAGGCAGATAGGGGTAGATAAAGGCATAGAGAAGGCAGCAGACCCCCCTAATCGAAAGCGGCAGCGACTAAGACGCTTTCAGAAACCCTGACAGAGGCTGCAACGCCGACTCAGACGCCGACTGAGACGCCGACTGAGGCAGATATGGGAAGATATAGGCATAGAGAAGGCCGCAGACCCCCCAATCGACAGCGGCAATGACTGAGACGCCTACAGCGATACTGACAGATGCTACGACGCCCACTGAGACGCCGACTGAGGCAGATAGGGGTAGATATAGGCATAGAGAAGGCAGCAGACCCACCAGTCGTCAGCGGCAGTGATTGAGACGCCTAAAGAAACGCTGAAAGAGGCTGCGACGCCGACTGAGGCAGATAGGGGTAGGTATAGGCATAGAGAAGGCAGCAGACTCCCCAATCGACAGCGCCAGCGACTGAGACGCCTACAGAGACGCTGACAGAGGCTGCGACGCCGACTGATTCAGATAGGGGTAGATATAAGCATAGAGAGGGCAGCAGATCCCCCAATCGACAGCGGAAAGGACTGAGACGCCCACAGCGACCCTGACAGAGGCTACGACGCCGACTGAGACGCCGACTGCGGCAGACAGGGGTAGATATAGGCATAGAGAAGGCAGCAGACCCCCCCCCCCAATCGGCAGCGGCAGCGACTGAGACGCCTACAGATACGCTAAAAGAGGCTTCGAAGATGACAGTGGCTGCGACGCCGACTGCGACGTCGACTTAGGCAGATAGGGGTTGATATAGGCATAGAGAAGGCAGCAGACCCCCCAATAGACAGCGGCAGCGACTGAGACGCCTTCAGAGACGCTGACAGAGGCTGCGATGCCGACTGAGACGCCGACTGAGGCATATAGGGGTAGATATAGGCATAGAGAAGGCAGCAGACCCCCCAATCGACAGCAGCAGCGACTGAGACGCATACAGAGACGCTCACAGAGGCTGCGAGGCCGACCAAGCAGATAGGGGTAGATATAGGCACAGAGAAGGCAGCAGACCCCCAATAGACAGCGGCAGCGACTGACACGCCCACAGAGACGTTGACAGAGGCTGCGACGCCGACTGAGACGCCGATTAAGGCAGAAAGGGGTAGATATAGGCATAGAGAAGGCAGCAAACCCCCCAATCGACAGCGGCAGCGACTGAGACGCCTACAGAAATACTGAAAGAGGCTGCGACGCCGACTGAGGCAGATGGGGGTAGATATAGGCACAGAGAAGGCAGCAGACCCCCAATAGACAGCGGCAGCGACTGACACGCCCACAGAGACGTTGACAGAGGCTGCGACGCCGACTGAGACGCCGATTAAGGCAGATAGGGGTAGATATAGGCACAGAGAAGGCAGCAGACCCCCAATAGACAGCGGCAGCGACTGAGACACCTACAGATACGCTGACAGAGGATGCGACGCCGACTGAGACGCCGACTGAGGCGGATAGGGGTAGATAAAAGCATAGAGAAGGCAGCAGACCCCCCTAATCGAAAGCGGCAGCGACTGAGACGCTTTCAGAAACCCTGACAGAGGCTGCAACGACGACTCAGATGCCGACTGAGACGCCGACTGAGGCGCCGACTGAGGCGGATAGGGGTAGATAAAAGCATAGAGAAGGCAGCAGACCCCCCCTAATCGACAGCGACAGCGACTGAGACGCCTACAGAAACGCTGACAGAGGCTGCGACGCCGACTAAGGCAGATAAAGGTAGATATAGGCACAGAGAAGGCAGCAGACCCCCCAATAGACAGAGGCAGCGACTGACACGCCTACAGAGACGCTGACAGAGGCTGCGACGCCGACTGAGACAGATAAGGGTAGATATAGGCATAGAGAAGGCAGCAGACCTCCCCAATCGACAGCGGCAGCGACTGAGACGCCGACAGAGCCGCCGACTGAGCCGCCGACTGAGGTAGATAGGGGTAGATATAGGTATAGGGAAGGCAGCAGAACCCCCAATCGATTGCGGCAGCGACTGAGACTCCTACAGAGACGCTGACGGAGACGCCGAATGAGGCATATAGGGGTAGATATAGGCATAGAGAAGGCAGCAGACCCCCCAATCGGCAGCGGCAGCGACTGAGAGGCCTACAGAAATGCTGACAGACGCTGCGACACCGAAAGAGGCAGATAGGGGTAGATATAGGCATAGAGAAGGCAGCAGACCCCCCAATCGACAGCGGCAACGACTGAGACGCCTACAGAGACGCTGACAGAGGCTGCGACGACGACTGAGACGCCGACTGAGGCAGATAGGGGTAGATATAGGCATAGAGAAGGCAGCAAACCCCCCCAATCGACAGCGGCAGCGACTGAGACGCCTACAGAGACGCCGACTGAGACGCCGACTGAGGTAGATAGGGGTAGATATAGGTATAGAGAAGGCAGCAGCACCCCCAATCGACAGTGGCAACGACTGAGGCTCCTACAGAGATGCTGACAAAGGCTGCATCGACGACTGAGGCGCCGACTGAGGCAGATAGAGGTAGATATAGGCATAGAGAAGGCAGCAGACCCCCCAATCGACAGCGGCAGCGACTGAGACGCCTACAGAGACGCTGACAGAGACGCCGAATGAGGCATATAGGGGTAGATATAGGCATAGAGAAGGCAGCAGACCACCAATCGGCAGAAACCCTGACAGAGGCTGCAACGCCGACTCAGACGCCGACTGAGACGCCGACTGAGGCAGATATGGGTAGATATAGGCATAGAGAAGGCCGCAGACCCCCCAATCGACAGCGGCAATGACTGAGACGCCTACAGCGATACTGACAGATGCTACGACGCCCACTGAGACGCCGACTGAGGCAGATAGGGGTATATATAGGCATAGAGAAGGCAGCAGACCCACCAGTCGACAGCGGCAGTGACTGAGACGCCTAAAGAAACGCTGAAAGAGGCTGCGACGCCGACTGAGGCAGATAGGGGTAGGTATAGGCATAGAGAAGGCAGCAGACCCCCCCAAACGGCAGCGGCAGCGACTGAGACGCCTACAGAGACGCTGAAAGAGGCTTCGAAGATGACAGTGGCTGCGACGCCGACTGCGACGTCGACTTAGGCAGATAGGGGTAGATATAGGCATAGATAAGGCAGCAGACCCCCAATAGACAGCGGCAGCGACTGAGACGCCTTCAGAGACGCTTACAGAGGCCGCGATGCCGACTAAGACGCCGACTGAGGCATATAGGGGTAGATATAGGCATAGAGAAGGCAGCAGACCCCCCAATCGACAGCAGCAGCGACTGAGACGCCTACAGAGACGCTCACAGAGGCTGCGACGCCGACCAAGCAGATAGGGGTAGATATAGGCACAGAGAAGGCAGCAGACCCCCAATAGACAGCGGCAGCGACTGACACGCCCACAGAGACGTTGACAGAGGCTGCGACGCCGATTGAGACGCCGATTGAGGCAGATAGGGGTAGATATAGGCATAGAGAAGGCAGCAGACCCCCCAATCGACAGCGGCAGCGACTGAGACGCCTACAGAAATACTGAAAGAGGCTGCGACGCCGACTGAGGCAGATGGGGGTAGATATATTCATAGAGAAGGCAGCAGACATCCCAATCGACAGCGACAGCGACTGAGACGCCTACAGAAACGCTGACAGAGGCTGCGACGCCAACTGAGACGCCGACTGAGGCAGTTAGGGGTAGATTATAGGCATAGAGAAGGCAGCAGACCTCCCCAATCGACAGCGGCAGCGACTGAGACGCCTACAGAGACGCCGACTGAGACGCCGACTGAGGTAGATAGGGGTAGATATAGGTATAGAGAAGGCAGCAGCACCCCCAATCGACAGCGGCAACGACTGAGGCTCCTACAGAGATGCTGACAAAGGCTGCGACGACGACTGAGACGCCGACTGAGGCAGATAGAGGTAGATATAGGCATAGAGAAGGCAGCAGATCCCCCAATCAACAGCGGAAAGGACTGAGACGCCCACAGCGACACTGACAGAGGCTACGACGCCGACTGAGATGCCGACTGAGGCAGATAGGGGTAGATACAGGCATAGAGAAGGCAGCAGACCCCCCCAAACGGCAGCGGCAGCGACTGAGACGCCTACAGAGACGCTGAAAGAGGCTTCGAAGATGACAGTGGCTGCGACGCCGACTGCGACGTCGACTTAGGCAGATAGGGGTAGATATAGGCATAGATAAGGCAGCAGACCCCCCAATAGACAGCGGCAGCGACTGAGACGCCTTCAGAGACGCTTACAGAGGCCGCGATGCCGACTAAGACGCCGACTGAGGCATATAGGGGTAGATATAGGCATAGAGAAGGCAGCAGACCCCCCAATCGACAGCAGCAGCGACTGAGACGCCTACAGAGACGCTCACAGAGGCTGCGACGCCGACCAAGCAGATAGGGGTAGATATAGGCACAGAGAAGGCAGCAGACCCCCAATAGACAGCGGCAGCGACTGACACGCCCACAGAGACGTTGACAGAGGCTGCGACGACGACTGAGACGCCGACTGAGGCAGATATTGGTAGATATAGGCATAGAGAAGGCAGCAAACCCCCCCATCGACAGCGGCAGCGACTGAGACGCCTACAGAAATGCTGAAAGAGGCTGCGACGCCGACTGAGGCAGATGGGGGTAGATATAGGCATAGAGAATGCAGCAGACATCCCAATCGACAGCGGCAGCGACTGAGACGCTTTCAGAAACCCTGACAGAGGCTGCAACGACGACTCAGATGCCGACTGAGACGCCGAATGAGGCAGATATGGGTAGATATAGGCATAGAGAAGGCACCAGTCCCCCCAGTCGACAGTGACAGCGACTGAGACGCCTACAGAAACGCTGACAGAGGCTGCTACGCCGACTAAGGCAGATAGGGGTAGATATAGGCACAGAGAAGGCAGCAGACCCCCCAATAGACAGCGGCAGCAACTTACACGCCTACAGAGACGCCGACAGAGGCTGCGACGCCGACTGAGACAGATAAGGCGTAGATATTGGCACAGATAAGGCAGCAGACCGCCCCAATCGACAGCGACAGCGACTGAGACACCTACAGAGACGCTGACAGAGGCTGCGACGCCGACTGAGGCAGATAGGTGTAGATATAGTCATAGAGAAAGCAGCAGACCCCCGCAATCGATAGCGGCTACGACTGACACGCCTACAGAGATGCTGACAGAGGCTGCGACGCCGACTGAGACGCCGACTGAGGCAGATGGTGGTATATATATGCATAGAGAAGGCAGGAGACCCCCCAATCGACAGCGGCAACGACTGAGACGCCTACAGAGACGCTGACAGAGGCTGCGACGACGACTAAGACGCCTACTGAGGCAGATAGGGGTAGATATAGGCATAGAGATGCCAGCATACCAACCCCAAACGACAGCGGCAACGACTGAGACGCCTACAGAGACGCTGATAGAGGCTGCGACGACGATTGAGACGCCGACTGAGATGCCGACTGAGGCAGATAGGGGTATATATAGGTATAGAGAAGGCAGCAGACCCCCCAATCGACAGCGGCTGCGACTGAGACGCTTACAGAGATGCTGACAGAGGCTGCGACGCCGACTGAGGCAGAGAGGGGTAGATATACGCATAGAGAAGGCAGCAGACTCCCCCAATCGACAGCAGCAACGGCTGAGACGCCTACAGATACGCTGACAGAGGCTGCGACGCCGACTGAGATGCCGACTGAGGCAGACAGGGATAGATATAGGCATAGAGAAGGCAGCAGACCCCCCAATCGGCAGCGGCAGCGACTGACACGCCTACAGAAACGCTGACAGAGGCTGCGACGCCGACTGAGGCAGAGAGGGGTAGATATACGCATAGAGAAGGCAGCAGACTCCCCCAATCGACAGCAGCAACGGCTGAGACGCATACAGAGACGCTGACAGAGGCTGCGACGCCGACTGAGATGCCGACTGAGGCAGACAGGGATAGATATAGGCATAGAGAAGGCAGCAGACCCCCCAATCGGCAGCGGCAGCGACTGAGACGCCTACAGAAACGCTGACAGAGGCTGCGAGGCCGACTGAGGCAGATAGGGGTAGATATAATCATAGAGAAGGCAGCAGACCCCCCAATCGACAGCGGCAACGACTGAGACGCCTACAGAGACACTGACAGAGGCTGCGAAGACGAATGAGGCAGATAAGGGTAGATATATGCATAGAGAAGGCAGCAGACTCCCCCAATCGACAGCAGCAACGGCTGGGACGCCTACAGAGACGCTGACAGAGGCTGCGACGCCGACTGAGATGCCGACTGAGGCAGACAGGGATAGATATAGGCATAAAGAAGGCAGCAGACGCTCAATCGGCAGCGGCAGCGACTGAGACGCCTACAGAAACGCTGACAGAGGCTGCGACGCCGACTGAGGCAGATAGGGGTAGATATAATAATAGAGAAGGCAGCAGACCCCCCAATCGACAGCGGCAACGACTGAGACACCTACAGAGAAGCTGACAGAGGCTGCGAAGCCGAATGAGGCAGATAGGGGTAGATATAGGCATAGATAAGGCAGCAGACCCCCCAATCGACAGCGGCAACGACTGAGACGCCTACAGAGACGTTAACAGAGGCTGCGACGCCGACTGAGGCAGATAGGGGTAGATATAATCATAGAGAAAGCAGCAGACCCCCGCAATCGATAGCGGCAACGACTGAGACGCCTACAGAGACGCTAACAGAGGCTGCGAAGACGAATGAGGCAGATAAGGGTAGATATATGCATAGAGAAGGCAGCAGACTCCCCCATTCGACAGCGGCAGCGGCTGATACGCCTACAATGACGCTGACAGAGGCAGGACGCCGACTAAGATGCCGACTGAGGCAGATAGGGGTATATATAGGCATAGAAAAGGCAGCAGACCTCCCCAATCGACAGCGGCAGCAACTGAGACGTCTACAGATTCGTGGACTGAGACGCCGACTGAGGTAGATAGGGGTAGATATAGGTACAAAGAAGGCAGCAGACCCCCCAATCGACAGCGGCAACGACTGAGACGCCTACAGAGAAGCTGACAGAGGCTGCGAAGCCGAATGAGGCAGATAGGGGTAGATATAGGCATAGAGAAGGCAGCAGACCCCCCAATCGACAGGCGCAACGACTGAGACGTCTACAGAGACGTTAACAGAGGCTGCGACGCCGACTGAGGCAGATAGGGGTAGATATAATCATAGAGAAGTCAGCAAACCCCCAATCGACAGCGGCAACGACTGAGACGCCTACAGAGACGCTGACAGAGGCTGCGATGCCGAGTGAGGCAGATAGGGGTAGATATAGGCATAGAGAAGGCAGCCGACCCTGCAATCGACAGCGGCAACGACTGAGACGCGTACAGAGACTCTGACAGAGGCTTCGACGTCGACTGAGGCAGATAGGGGTAGATATAGCCATAGAGAAGGCAGCAGACATCCCAATCGACAGCGGCAGCGACTGAGACGGCTAAAGAGACGCTGACAGAGGCTGCGACGACGACTGAGACGCCGACTGAGGCAGATAGGGGTAGATATAGGCATAGAGAAGGCAGCAAACCCCCAATCGACAGCTGCAACGACTGAGACGCCGACTGAGGCAGATAAGGGTAGATATATGCATGGAGGAGGCAGCAGACCCCCCAATCGACAGCGGCAGTGACTGAGACATCTACAGATACGCTGACAGAGATGACGCCGACCAAGACGCCGACCAAGACGCCGACCAAGACGCCGACCAAGACGCCGACTGAGGCAGATGGGGGTAGATATAGGCATAGAGAAGGCAGCAGACCCCCCAATCGACAGCGCTAGCAACTGAGACGCCTACAGAGACGCTGACAGAGGCAGATAGGGGTATATATAGGCCTAGAGAAGGCAGCAGACACCCCAATCGACAGGGGCAATGACTGAGACGCCTATAGAGACGCTGACAGATTACGACGCCGACTGCGACGCCGACTGAGGCAGATAGGGGTAGATATAGGCATAGAGAAGGCAGCAGACAGCCCCAATCGACAGCGGCAGTGACTGGGACTCCTACAGAGACGCTGACAGAGGCTGCAACGTCGATTGAAACGCCGACTGAAGCAGATAGGCGTAGATATTGGCACAGAGAAGGCAGCAGACCGCCCCAATCGACAGCGGCAGCGACTGAAACGCCTACAGAGAAACTGACAGAGGCTGCGACGCCGACTGAGACGCCGACTGCGGCAGATGGTGGTATATATATGCATAGAGAAGGCAGCAGACCCCCCCAATCGACAGCGGCAACGACTGAGACGCCTACAGAGACGCTGTCAGGGGCTGCGACGACGACTAAGACGCCGACTGAGGCAGATAGGGGTAGATATAGGCATAGAGATGGCAGCATACCAACCCCAAACGACAGCGGCACCGACTGAGACGCCTACAGAGACGCTGATAGAGGCTGCGACGACGATTGAGACACCGACTGAGACGCCGACTGAGGCAGATAGGGGTATATATAGGTATAGAGAAGGCAGCAGACCCCCCAATCGACAGCGGCTGCGACTGAGACGCTTACAGAGATGCTGACAGAGGCTGCGACGCCGACTGAGGCAGAGAGGGGTAGATATACGCATAGAGAAGGCAGCAGACTCCCCCAATCGACAGCAGCAAAGGCTGAGACGCCTACAGAGACGCTGACAGAGGCTGCGACACCGACTGAGATGCCGACTGAGGCAGACAGGGATAGATCTAGGCATAGAGAAGGCAGCAGACCCCCCAATCGGCAGCGGCAGCGATTGAGACGCCTACAGAAACGCTGACAGCGGCTGCGACGCCAACTGAGGCAGATAGGGGTAGATATAGGCATAGAGAAGGCAGCAGACCCCCCCAATCGACAGCGGCAACGACTGAGACGCCTACAGAGACGCTGACAGAGGCTGCGAAGACGAATGAGGCAGATAAGGGTAGATATAGGCATAGAGAAGGCAGCAGACCTCCCCAATCGACAGCGGCAGCAACTGAGACGCCTACAATGACGCTGACAGAGGCTGCGACGCCGACTAAGATGCCGAGTGAGGCAGATAGGGGTATATATAGGCATAGAAAAGGCAGCAGACCTCCCCAATCGACAGCGGCAGCAACTGAGACGCCTACAGAGACGTGGACTGAGACGCCGACTGAGGTAGATAGGGGTAGATATAGGTACAGAGAAGGCAGCAGAACTCCCAATCAACAGCGGCAACGACTGAGACGCCTACAGAGACGCTGACAGAGGCTGCGATGCCGAATGAGGCAGATAGGGGTAGATATAGGCATAGAGAAGGCAGCCGACCCTGCAATCGACAGCGGCAACGACTGAGACGCGTACAGAGACTCTGACAGAGGCTTCGACGCCGACTGAGGCAGATAGGGGTAGATATAGCCATAGAGAAGGCAGCAGACATCCCAATCGACAGCGGCAGCGACTGAGATGCCTACAGAGACGCTGACAGAGGCTGCGACGCCGACTGAGACGCCTACAGAGACGCTGACAGAGGCTGCGACGCCGACTGAGACGCCAACAGAGGCAGATGGTGGTATATATATGCATATAGAAGGCAGCAGACCCCCCAATCGACAGCGGCAACGTCTGAGACGTCTACAGAGACTCTGACAGAGGCTGCGACGTCGAAAGAGGGAGATAGGGGTAGATATAATCATAAAGAAGGCAGCACACCCCCAATCGACAGCGGCAACGACTGAGACGCCTTCAGAGACGCTGACGGAGGCTGCGATGCCGAATGAGGCAGATAGGGGTAGATATAGGCATAGAGATGGCAGCCGACCCTGCAATCGACAGCGGCAACGACTGAGACGCCTACAGAGACTCTGACAGAGGCTTCGACGCCGACTGAGGCAGATAGGGGTAGATATAGCCATAGAGAAGGCAGCAGACATCCCAATCGACAGCGGCAGCGACTGAGACGGCTAAAGAGACGCTGACAGAGGCTGCGACGACGACTGAGACGCCGACTGAGGCAGATAGGGGTATATATAGGCATAGAGAAGGCAGCAAACCCCCAATCGACAGCTGCAACGACTGAGACGCCGACTGAGGCAGATAAGGGTAGATATATGCATGGAGGAGGCAGCAGACCCCCCAATCGACAGCGGCAGCGACTGAGACATCTACAGATACGCTGACAGAGATGTCGCCGACCAAGACGCCGACTGAGGCAGATAAGGGTAGATATAGGCATAGAGAAGGCAGCAGACCCCCAATCGACAGCGGCAATTACTGAGACGCCTACAGAGACGCTGACAGAGGCTACGACGCCGACTGAGACGCCGATTGAGGCAGATAGGGGTAGATATAGGCATAGAGAAGGCAGCAGACCCCCCCCCCCCACCCAATCGACAGCGGCAGCGACTGAGACGCCTACAGAAGCGCTGACAGAGCCTGCGACACCGCCTGAGACGCCGACTGAGACGCCGACTGAGGCAGATAGGGGTAGATATAAGCATAGAGAAGGCAGCATACCCCCTAATCGACAGCGGCAGTGACTGGGACGCCTACAGAGACGCTGACATTGGCTGCAACGCCGATTGAAACGCCGACTGAAGCAGATAGGCGTAGATATTGGCACAGAGAAGGCAGCAGACCGCCCCAATCGACAGCGACAGCGACTGAGACACCTACAGAGACGCTGACAGAGGCTGCGACGCCGACTGAGGCAGATAGGTGTAGATATAATCATAGAGAAAGCAGCAGACCCCCGCAATCGATAGCGGCTACGACTGACACGCCTACAGAGATGCTGACAGAGGCTGCGACGCCGACTGAGACGCCAACTGAGGCAGATGGTGGTATATACGAGGTGTGATCTAAAAATAACCGTTATTTTCATCTTTTCGTGAGTTACGTATGTTCGATGTCCGCATTTTTCCTGTTATGTTGGTACACATGTCTGTTATATATGTTGGCAATACCAACCATTTTGGATTGTCTGTTTGTTTTTGACAGATAAAAAGGTTAGTCGTGTTTTGGTGTGCTCTTCGATTTTGTACTATTCGAAAAAATGGATCAAAGAAACTGTATTCAGTTTTGTGTAAAAAATGAAATTAAATGCGCAAGGACATTAGAAATGTTGACTATGGCCTTTGGCGAGTCTACTATGAGCAGAACACAAGTTCAATTCTGGTATAACCGGTTTAAGGAAGGCCGAGAAGATGTCAATGACGATGCTCGTCCTGGTCGCCCGAGCACGTCAACAACCGATGAAAACATTGACGCAGTGCAGAAAATGATTTTGGATAATCGTCGAATCACTATCAGAGAGGTTGCTGATGATGTTGGCATATCGTTCGGCTCATGCCAAGCAATTTTTACGGATGTTTTAGGCATGAAATGTGCGGCAGCGAAGATTGTTCCAAAATTGCTAAATTTTTAGCAAAAACAACGTCGCATGGACATCGCTCAGGAGCTATTTTTGCCCAAAAACAAAACCGTTATCATGCCTCAACCACCGTATTCACCGGACTTGGCCCCCGCTGACTTTTTCCTCTTTCCAAAACTGAAGACACCGATGAAAGGAACGCGTTTTGCTACGATTGAGGAGATAAAAGAAAAATCGAAACAGGAGCTGTTGGCGATACCAAAAAAAGCGTTTCAGAAGTGTTTCGAGGATTGGAAAAAACGCTGGCATAAGTGTATTATATCTGAGGGGAATTACTTTGAAGTGGACAAGATAGTTGTTGATGAATAAATAAATACTTTATTTTTTGATCACACAATAACGGTTATTTTTTTATCACACCTCGTATATGCATAGAGAAGGCAGCAGACCCCCCAATCGACAGCGGCAACGACTGAGACGTCTACAGAGACGCTGATAGAGGCTGCGACGACGACTGAGACGCCGACTGAGGCAGATAGGGGTAGATATAGGCATAGAGAAGGCAGCAAACCCCCAATCGACAGCTGCAACGACTGAAACGCAGACTGAGGCAGATAAGGGTAGATATATGCATAGAGGAGGCAGCAGACCCCCCAATCGACAGCGGCAGCGACTGAGACATCTACAGATACGCTGACAGAGATTGCGACGCCGACCAAGACGCCGACCAAGACGCCGACCAAGACGCCGACCAAGACGCCGACCAAGACGCCGACCAAGACGCCGACTGAGGCAGATGGGGGTAGATATAGGCATAGAGAAGGCAGCAGACCCCCCAATCGACAGCGCCAGCAACTGAGACGCCTACAGAGACGCTGACAGAGGCAGATAGGGGTAGATATAGGCCTAGTGAAGGCAGCAGACACCCCAATCGACAGGGGCAATGACTGAGACGCCTATAGAGACGCTGACAGATTACGACGCCGACTGCGACGCCGACTGAGGCAGATAGGGGTAGATATAGGCATAGAGAAGGCAGCAGACCGCCCCAATCGACAGCGGCAGTGACTGGGACGCCTACAGAGACGCTGACAGAGGCTGCAACGTCGATTGAAACGCCGACTGAAGCAGATAGGCGTAGATATTGGCACAGAGAAGGCAGCAGACCGCCCCAATCGACAGCGGCAGCGACTGAAACGCCTACAGAGAAACTGACAGAGGCTGCGACGCCGACTGAGACGCCGACTGCGGCAGATGGTGGTATATATATGCATAGAGAAGGCAGCAGACCCCCCCAATCGACAGCGGCAACGACTGAGACGCCTACAGAGACGCTGTCAGGGGCTGCGACGACGACTAAGACGCCGACTGAGGCAGATAGGGGTAGATATAGGCATAGAGATGGCAGCATACCAACCCCAAACGACAGCGGCACCGACTGAGACGCCTACAGAGACGCTGATAGAGGCTGCGACGACGATTGAGACGCCGACTGAGACGCCGACTGAGGCAGATAGGGGTATATATAGGTATAGAGAAGGCAGCAGACCCCCCAATCGACAGCGGCTGCGACTGAGACGCTTACAGAGATGCTGACAGAGGCTGCGACGCCGACTGAGGCAGAGAGGGGTAGATATACGCATAGAGAAGGCAGCAGATTCGCCCAATCGACAGCAGCAAAGGCTGAGACGCCTACAGAGACGCTGACAGAGGCTGCGACACCGACTGAGATGCCGAATGAGGCAGACAGGGATAGATCTAGGCATAGAGAAGGCAGCAGGCCCCCCAATCGGCAGCGGCAGCGACTGAGACGCCTACAGAAACGCTGACAGCGGCTGCGACGCCAACTGAGGCAGATAGGGGTAGATATAGGCATAGAGAAGGCAGCAGACCCCCCAATCGACAGCGGCAACGACTGAGACGCCTACAGAGACGCTGACAGAGGCTGCGAAGACGAATGAGGCAGATAAGGGTAGATATAGGCATAGAGAAGGCAGCAGACCTTCCCAATCGACAGCGGCAGCAACTGAGACGCCTACAATGACGCTGACAGAGGCTGCGACGCCGACTAAGATGCCGAGTGAGGCAGATAGGGGTATATATAGGCATAGAAAAAGCAGCAGACCTCCCCAATCGACAGCGGCGGCAACTGAGACGCCTACAGAGACGTGGACTGAGACGCCGACTGAGGTAGATAGGGGTAGATATAGGTACAGAGAAGGCAGCAGAACTCCCAATCAACAGCGGCAACGACTGAGACGCCTACAGAGACGCTGACAGAGGCTGCGACGACGACTGAGACGCCGACTGAAGCAGATAGGCGTAGATATTGGCATAGAGAAGGCAGCAGACCGCCCCAATCGACAGCGGCAGCGACTGAGACACCTACAGAGACGCTGACAGAGGCTGCGACGCCGACTGAGATGCCGACTGAGGCAGATATTGGTATATATAGGAATAGAGAAGGCAGCAGACCCCGCCAATAGACAGCGGCAGCGACTGAGACGCTTAGAGAGATGCTGACAGAGGCTGCGACGCCGACTGAGGCAGATAGGGGTAGATATAATAATAGAGAAGGCAGCAGACCCCCAATCGACAGCGGCAACGACTGAGACGCTTACAGAGACGCTGACAGAGGCTGCGACGACGACTGAGACGCCGACTGAAGCAGATAGGCGTAGATATTGGCATAGAGAAGGCAGCAGACCGCCCCAATCGACAGCGGCAACGACTGAGACGCCTACAGAGAAGCTGACAGAGGCTGCGAAGCCGAATGAGGCAGATAGGGGTAGATATAGGCATAGAGAAGGCAGCAGACCCCCCCAATCGACAGCAGCAACGACTGAGACGCCTAAAGAGACGTTAACAGAGGCTGCGACGCCGACTGAGGCAGATAGGGGTAGATATAATCATAGAAAAAGCAGCAGACCCCCGCAATCGATAGCGGCAACGACTGAGACGCCTACAGAGACGCTGACAGAGGCTGCGAAGACGAATGAGGCAGATATGTGTAGATATATGCATAGAGAAGGCAGCAGACTCCCCCATTCGACAGCGGCAGCGGCTGACACGCCTACAATGACGCTGACAGAGTCTGCGACGCCGACTAAGATGCCGACTGAGGCAGATAGGGGTATATATAGGCATAGAAAAGGCAGCAGACCTCCCCAATCGACAGCGGCAGCAACTGAGACGCCTACAGAGACGTGGATTGAGACGCCGACTGAGACGGCAACAGAGGCAGATGGTGCTATATATATGCATATAGAAGGCAGCAGACCCCCCAATCGACAGCGGCAACGACTGAGACGTCTACAGAGACGCTGACAGAGGCTGCGACGTCGAAAGAGGGAGATAGGGGTAGATATAATCATAGAGAAGGCAGCACACCCCCAATCGACAGCGGCAACGACTGAGACGCCTACAGAGACGCTGACAGAGGCTGCGATGCCGAATGAGGCAGATAGGGGTAGATATAGGCATAGAGATGGCAGCCGACCCTGCAATCGACAGCGGCAACGACTGAGACGCCTACAGAGACTCTGACAGAGGCTTCGACGCCGACTGAGGCAGATAGGGGTAGATATAGCCATAGAGAAGGCAGCAGACATCCCAATCGACAGCGGCAGCGACTGAGACGGCTAAAGAGACGCTGACAGAGGCTGCGACGACGACTGAGACGCCGACTGAGGCAGATAGGGGTAGATATATTCATAGAGAAGGCAGCAAACCCCCAATCGACAGCGGCAACGACTGAGACGTCTACAGAGACGCTGACAGAGGCTGCGACGTCGAAAGAGGGAGATAGGGGTAGATATAATCATAGAGAAGGCAGCACACCCCCAATCGACAGCGGCAACGACTGAGACGCCTACAGAGACGCTGACAGAGGCTGCGATGCCGAATGAGGCAGATAGGGGTAGATATAGGCATAGAGATGGCAGCCGACCATGCAATCGACAGCGGCAACGACTGAGACGCCTACATAGACTCTGACAGAGGCTTCGACGCCGACTGAGGCAGATAGGGGTAGATATAGCCATAGAGAAGGCAGCAGACATCCCAATCGACAGCGGCAGCGACTGAGACGGCTAAAGAGACGCTGACAGAGGCTGCGACGCTCATTGAGACGCCGACTGAAGCAGATAGGCGTAGATATTGGCACAGAGAAGGCAGCAGACTGCCCCAATCGACAGCGGCAACGACTGAGACGCCTACAGAGAAGCTGACAGAGGCTGCGAAGCCGAATGAGGCAGATAGGGGTAGATATAGGCATAGAGAAGGCAGCAGACCCCCCAATCGACAGCGGCAGCGACTGAGACGCCTACAGAGACGTTAACAGAGGCTGCGACGCCGACTGAGGCAGATAGGGGTAGATATAATCATAGAGAAGTCAGCACACACCCAATCGACAGCGGCAACGACTGAGACGCCTACAGAGACGCTGACAGAGGCTGCGATGCCGAATGAGGCAGATAGGGGTAGATATAGGCATAGAGAAGGCAGCCGACCCTGCAATCGACAGCGGCAACGACTGAGACGCCTACAGAGACTCTGACAGAGGCTTCGACGCCGACTGAGGCAGATAGGGGTAGATATAGCCATAGAGAAGGCAGCAGACATCCCAATCGACAGCGGCAGCGACTGAGACGCCTACAGAGACGCTGACAGAGGCTGCGACGCCGACTGAGACGCCTACAGAGACGCTGACAGAGGCTGCGACGCCGACTGAGACGGCAACAGAGGCAGATGGTGGTATATATATGCATATAGAAGGCAGCAGACCCCCCAATCGACAGCGGCAACGACTGAGACGCCTACAGAGACGCTGACAGGGGCTGCGATGGCGAATGAGGCAGATAGGGGTAGATATAGGCATAGAGATGGCAGCCGACCCTGCAATCGACAGCGGCAACGACTGAGACGCCTACATAGACTCTGACAGAGGCTTCGACGCCGACTGAGGCAGATAGGGGTAGATATAGCCATAGAGAAGGCAGCAGACATCCCAATCGACAGCGGCAGCGACTGAGACGCCTACAGAGACGCTGACAGAGGCTGCGACGCCGACTGAGACGGCTAAAGAGCCGCTGACAGAGGCTGCGACGACGACTGAGACGCCGACTGAGGCAGATAGGGGTAGATATAGGCATAGAGAAGGCAGCAAACCCCCAATCGACAGCTGCAACGACTGAGACGCCGACTGAGGCAGCTAAGGGTAGATATATGCATGGATTAGGCAGCAGACCCCCCAATCGACAGCGGCAGCGACTGAGACATCTACAGATACGCTGACAGAGATTGCGACGCCAACCAAGACGCCGACTGAGGCAGATAAGGGTAGATATAGGCATAGAGAAGGCAGCAGACCCCCCAATCGACAGCGCCAGCAACTGAGACGCCTACAGAGACGCTGACAGAGGCAGATAGGGGTAGATATAGGCCTAGAGAAGGCAGCAGACCCCCCAATCGACAGCGGCAATTACTGAGACGCCTACAGAGACGCTGACAGAGGCTGCGACGACGACGTTGACGCCGACTGAGGCAGATAGGGGTAGATATAGGCATAGAGAAGGCAGCAGACACCCTAATCGACACCGATAGCGACTGAGACGCCTACAGAGGCGCCGACTGAGATGTCGACTGAGGTAGATAGGGGTAGATATAGGTACAGAGAAGGCAGCAGACCCCCCAATCGACAGCGGCAACGACTGAGACGCCTACAGAGACGCTGCCAGAGGCTGCGACGATGACTGAGACGCCGACTGAGGCAGATAGGGGTAGATATAGGCATAGAGAAGGCAGCAGACCCCCTAATCAACAGTGGCAGTGACTGGGACGCCTACAGAGACGCTGACAGAGGCTGCAACGCTGATTGAGACGCCGACTGAAGCAGATAGGCGTAGATATTGGCACAGAGAAGGCAGCAGACCTCCCCAATCGACAGCGGCAGCGACTGAGACACCTACAGATACGCTGACAGAGGCTGAGACGCCGACTGAGGCAGATAGGGGTAGATATAATCACAGAGAATGCAGCAGACCTCCCAATCGACAGCGGCAACGACTGCGACGCCTACAGAGAAGCTGACAGAGGCTACGACGCCGACAGAGACGCCGGCTGAGGCAGATGGTGGTATATATATGCATAAAGAAGGCAGCAGACCCCCCCCCCAATCGACAGCGGCAACGACTGAGACGCCTACAGAGACGCTGACAGAGGCTGCGACGACGACTGAGACGCCGACTGAGGCAGATAAGGGTATATATAGGTATAGAGAAGGCAGCAGACCCCCCAATCGACAGCGGCTACGACTGAGACGCTTACAGAGATGCTGACAGAGGCTGCGACGCCGGCTGAGGCAGATGGTGGTATATATATGCATAAAGAAGGCAGCAGACCCCCCCCCAATCGACAGCGGCAACGACTGAGACGCCTACAGAGACGCTGACAGAGGCTGCGACGCCGACTGAGACGCCGACTGCGGCAGATAGGGGTAGATATAGGCATAGAGATGGCAGCATACCCACCCAAAACGACAGCGGCAACGACTGAGATGCCTACAGAGACGCTGATAGAGGCTGCGACGACGACTGATACGCCGACTGAAGCTGATAGGGGTAGATATAGGCATAGAGAAGGCAGCAGAGCCCCTAAGCGACAGCGGCAGTCACTGGGACGCCTACAGAGACGCTGACAGAGGCTGCAACGCCGACTGAGACGCCGACTGAAGCAGATAGGCGTAGATATTGGCATAGAGAAGGCAGCAGACCGCCCCAATCGACAGCGGCAGCGACTGAGACACCTACAGAGACGCTGACAGAGGCTGCGACGCCGACTGAGACGCCGACTGAGGCAGATAAGGGTATATATAGGTATTGAGAAGGCAGCATACCCACCCCAAACGACAGCGGCAACGACTGAGACGCCTACAGAGACGCTGATAGCGGCTGCGACGACGACTGAGACGCCGACTGAGGCTGATAGGGGTAGATATAGGCATAGAGAAGGCAGCAGACCCCCTAAGCGACAGCGGCAGCCACTGAGACACCTACAGAGACGCTGACAGAGGCTGCGACGCCGACTGAGACGCCGACTGAGGCAGATAGGGGAATATATAGGTATAGAGAAGGCAGCACACCCCCCAATGGACAGCGGCAGCGCCTGAGACACCTACAGAGACTCTGACAGAGGCTTCGACGCCGACTGAGGCAGATAGGGGTAGATATAGCCATAGAGAAGGCAGCACACCCCCCAATGGACAGCGGCAGCGACTGAGACACCTACAGAGACGCTGAAAGAGGCTGCGACGCCGACTGATGCAGATAGGGTTAGATATTGGCATAGAGAAAGTAGCAGACCCCCAATCGACAGCGGCAGCGACTGAGACGCCTACAGAAACGCTGACAGAGGCTGCGACGCCGACTGAGACGCCGACTGAGGCAGAGAGGGGTAGATATAGGCATAGAGAAGGCAGCAAACCCCCAATCGACAGCTGCAGCGACTGAGACGCCGACTGAGGTAGATAAGGGTAGATATAGGCATAGAGGAGGCAGCAGACCCCCCAATCGACAGCGGCAGCGACTGAGACGCCTACAAAAACGCTGAAAGAGGCTGCGCCGCCGACTGAGGCATATAGGGTTAGATATAGGCATAGAGAAGGCAGCACACCCCCCAATGGACAGTGGCAGCGACTGAGACACCTAAAGAGACGCTGACAGAGGCTGCGACGCCGACTGATGCAGATAGGGTTAGATATTGGCATAGAGAAAGCAGCAGACCCCCCAATCGACAGCGGCAGCGACTGAGAC
Organism: Clusia tigrina; assembly: GCA_920105625.2. Lineage (NCBI taxonomy): Eukaryota > Metazoa > Arthropoda > Insecta > Diptera > Clusiidae > Clusia > Clusia tigrina. The sequence continues at coordinate 92,025,427 of OV050031.1, forward strand.
ATCTACAGATACGCTGACAGAGGTTGCGACGCCGACTGAGGCAGATAGGGGTAGATATAGGCATAGAGAAGGCAGAAGACCCCCCAATCGACAGCGCCAGTGACTGAGACGCCTACAGAGACGCTGACAGAGGCGGCGACGCCGACTGAGACACCGACTGAGGCAGATAGGGGTAGATATAGGCCTAGAGAAGGCGGCAGACCGCCCAATCGACAACGGCAATGGCTGAGACGCCTACAGAGACGCTGACAGAGGCTGCGACGCCGACTGAGACATCGACTGAGGAAGATAGGGGAAGATATAGGCATAGAGAAGGCAGCAGACCCCCTAATCGAGAGCAATAGCGACTGAGACGCCTACAGAAACGCTGACCGAGGCTGCGATGCCGACTAAGGCAGATAGGGGTAGATATAGACACAGAGAAGGCAGCAGTCCCCCCATTCGACAGCGCCAGCGGCTGACACGCCTACAGAGACGCTGACAGAGGCTGCGATAGCGAATGAGACGCCGATTGAGGCAGATAGTTGTAGATATAGGCATAGAGAAGGCAGCAGACCTCCCCAATCGACAGCGGCAGCGACTGAGACCCCTACAGAGACGCCGACTGAGGTAGATAGGGGTAGATATAGGTATAGAGAAGCCACAGAACCCCCAATCGACAGCGGCAACGACTGAGACTACCACAGAGACGCTGACAGAGGCTGCGACACCGACTGAGACGTCGACTGTGGCAGATAGGGGTAGATATAGGCATAAAGAAGGCAGCACACCCCCCAATCGACAGCGGCAGCTACTGAGACGCCTACAGAAACGCTGACAGAGGCTGCGACGCCGACTGAGGCATATAGGGGTAGATATAATCAAAGAGAAGGCATCAGACCCCCCAATCGACAGCGGCAACGACTGAGACGCCTACAAAGAAGCTGACAGACGCTGCGACGCTGCGACGCCGCCTGAGACGCCGACTGAGGCAGAAGGTGGTATATACTCGTATATGCATAGAGAAGGCAGCAGACACCATCCCCCGCCATCAACATCGGCAACGACTGAGACGCCTACAGATACGCTGACAGAGGCTGCGACGACGACTGAGACGCCGACCGAGGCTGATAGGGGTAGATATAGGCCTAGAGAAGGCAGCAGAACCCCGGTATCGACAGCGCCAGCGACTGAGAGGCCTGCAGAAACGCTGACAGAGGTTGCGACGCCGACTGAGGTAGATAGGGGTAGATATAATCATAGATAAGGCAGCAGACCCCCCAATCGACAGCGGCAAAGACTGAGACGCCTACAGAGACGCTGACAGAGGCTGCGACGCCGAATGATGCAGATAGGGGTAGATATAGGCATAGAGAATGCAGCCGACCCCCCAATCGACAGCGGCAACGACTGAAACGCCTACAGAGAAACTGACAGAGGCTGCGACTCCGACTGAGACGCCGACTGAGACAGATGGTGGTATATATATGCATAGAGAAGGCAGCAGACCCCCCCCAATCGACAGCGCCAACGACTGAGACGCCTACAGAGACGCTGACAGAGGCTGCGACGACGAATGAGACGCCGACTGAGGCATATAGGGGCAGATATAGGCATAGAGAAGGCAGCAGACACCCTAATCGAAGGCGGCATTGACTGGGACGCCTACAGAGACGCTGACAGAGGCTGCGACGACGAGTGAGACGCCGACTGAGGCAGATAGGGGTAGATTTAGGCATAGAGAAGGCAGCAGACCCCCTAATCGACAGCGGCAGTGACTGGGACGCCTACAGAGACGCTGACAGAGGCTGCAACGCCGACTGAGACGCCGAATGAAGCAGATACGCGTAGATATTGGCATAGAGAATGCAGCAGACCGCCCCAATCGACAGCGGCAGCGACTGAGACACCTACAGAGACGCTGACAGAGGCTGCGACGCCGACTGAGACGCCGACTGAGGCAGATAGGGGTAGATATAATCCTAGAGAACGCAGCCGACCCCCCAATCGACGGCGGCAACGACTGAGACGCCTACAGAGAAGCTGACAGAGGCTGCGACTCCGACTGAGACGCCGACTGAGGCAGATGGTGGTATATATATGCATAGAGAAGGCAGCAGACCCCCCAATCGACAGCGGCAACGACTGAGACGCCTACAGAGACGCTGACAGAGGCTGCGACGCCGACTGAGGCAGATAGGGTTAGATATTGGCATAGAGAAAGCAGCAGACACCCCTAATCGACAGCGGCAGCGACTGAGACACCTACAGATACGCTGACAGAGGATGCGACGCCGACTGATTCAGATAGGGGTAGATATAGGCATGGATAAGGCAGCAGACCTCCCAATCGACAGCGCCAGCGACTGAGACGCCTACAGAGACGCTGACAGAGGCTGCGACGACGACTGAGACGCCGACTGAGACGCCGACTGAGACAGATAGGGGTAAATATAGGCATAGAGAAAGCAGCACACCCCCCAATCGACAGCGGCAATGACTGAGACGCCTACAGAGACGCTGACAGAGGCTACGACGCCGACTGAGACGCCGATTTAGGCAGATAGGGGTAGATATAAACAAATAGAAAGCAGCAGACCCCCCCAAACGACAGCGGCAGCGACTGTGACGCCTACAGAAACGCTGACAGAGGCTGCAACGCCGACTGAAACTCCGACTGATGCAGATATGGGGTGGATATAGGCATAGAGAAGGCAGCAGCACCCTCAATCGACAGCGGCAGCGACTGAGACGCATACAGAGACGCTGTCATAGGCTGCGACGACGAGTGAGACGCCGACTGAGGCAGATAGGGGTAGATTTAGGCATAGAGAAGGCAGCAGACACCCCAATCGACAGCGGCAATGACTGAGACGCCTACAAAGAAGCTGACAGACGCTGCGACGCTGCGACGCCGCCTGAGACGCCGACTGAGGCAGAAGGTGGTATATACTCGTATATGCATAGAGAAGGCAGCAGACACCATCCCCCGCCATCAACATCGGCAACGACTGAGACGCCTACAGATACGCTGACAGAGGCTGCGACAACGACTGAGAAGCCGACTGAGGCAGAGAGGGGTAGATATAGGCATAGAGAAGACAGAAAACCCCCAATCGACAGCTGCAGCGACTGAGACGCGAATGAGGCAGATAAGGGTAGATATAGGCATAGAGAAGGCAGCAGACCCCCCCAATCGACAGCGGCAACGACTGAGACGCCAACAGAGACGCTGACAGAGGCTGCGACGACGACTGAGACGCCGACCGAGGCTGATAGGGGTAGATATAGGCCTAGAGAAGGCAGCAGACCCCCGGAATCGACAGAGCCAGCGACTGAGAGGCCTGCAGAAACGCTGACAGAGGTTGCGACGCCGACTGAGGCAGATAGGGGTAGATATAATCATAGATAAGGCAGCCGACCCCCCAATCGACAGCGGCAACGACTGAGACGCCTACAGAGAAACTGACAGAGGCTGCGACTCCGACTGAGACGCCGACTGAGGCAGATGGTGGTATATATATGCATAGAGAAGGCAGCAGACCCCCCAATCGACAGCGCCAACGACTGAGACGCCTACAGAGACGCTGACAGAGGCTGCGACGACGAATGAGACGCCGACTGAGGCATATAGGGGTAGATATAGGCATAGAGAAGGCAGCAGACACCCTAATCGAAGGCGGCAGTGACTGGGACGCCTACAGAGACGCTGACAGAGGCTGCAACGCCGACTGAGTCGCCGACTGAAGCAGATAGGCTTAGATATTGGCATAGAGAAGGCAGCAGCCGCGCCAATCGACAGCGGCAGCGACTGAGACGCCTACAGAGACGCTGACAGAGGCTGCGACGACGAGTGAGACGCCGACTGAGGCAGATAGGGGTAGATTTAGGCATAGAGAAGGCAGCAGACCCCCTAATCGACAGCGGCAGTGACTGGGACGCCTACAGAGACGCTGACAGAGGCTGCAACGCCGACTGAGACGCCGAATGAAGCAGATGCGCGTAGATATTGGCATAGAGAATGCAGCAGACCGCCCCAATCGACAGCGGCAGCGACTGAGACACCTACAGAGACGCTGACAGAGGCTGCGACGCCGACTGAGACGCCGACTGAGGCAGATAGTGGTAGATATAATCCTAGAGAACGGAGCCGACCCCCCAATCACGGCGGCAACGACTGAGACGCCTACAGAGTAGCTGACAGAGGCTGCGACTCCGGCTGAGACGCCGACTGAGGCAGATGGTGGTATATATATGCATAGAGAAGGCAGCAGACCCCCCAATCGACAGCGGCAACGACTGAGACGCCTACAGAGACGCTGACAGAGGCTGCGACGACGACTGAGACGCCGACTGAGGCAGATATTGGTAAATAGAGGCATAGAGAAGGCAGGAAATCCCCCCAATCGACAGCAGCAGCGACTGAGACGCCTCAGAGACGCTGACAGAGGCTGCGACGCCGACTGAGGCAGATAGGGTTAGATATTGGCATAGAGAAAGCAGCAGACACCCCTAATCGACAGCGGCAGCGACTGAGACACCTACAGATACGCTGACAGAGGATGCGACGCCGACTGATTCAGATAGGGGTAGATATAGGCATGGATAAGGCAGCAGACCCCCCAATCGACAGCGCCAGCGACTGAGACGCCTACAGAGACGCTGACAGAGGCTGCGACGACGACTGAGACGCCGACTGAGACGCCGACTGAGACAGATAGGGGTAAATATAGGCATAGAGAAAGCAGCAGACCCCCCAATCGACAGCGGCAATGACTGAGACGCCTACAGAGACGCTGACAGAGGCTACGACGCCGACTGAGACGCCGATTTAGGCAGATAGGGGTAGATATAAACAAATAGAAAGCAGCAGACCCCCCCAAACGACAGCGGCAGCGACTGTGACGCCTACAGAAACGCTGACAGAGGCTGCAACGCCGACTGAAACTCCGACTGATGCAGATATGGGGTGGATATAGGCATAGAGAAGGCAGCAGCACCCTCAATCGACAGCGGCAGCGACTGAGACGCATACAGAGACGCTGTCAGAGGCTGCGACGACGAGTGAGACGCCGACTGAGGCAGATAGGGGTAGATTTAGGCATAGAGAAGGCAGCAGACCCCCCAACCGACAGCGACATCGACTGAGACGCCTACAGCAACTCTGACCGAGGCTGCGACGCTTACTAAGGCAGATAGGGGTAGATATAGACACAGAGAAGGCAGCAGTCCCCTCATTCGACAGCGGCAGCCGCTGACACGCCTACAGAGACGCTGACAAAGGCTGCGACGCCGACTGAGATGCCGACTGAGGCAGATAGGGGTAGATATAGGCATAGAGAAGGTAGCAGACCCCCCAATCGACAGCGGCAATGACTGAGACGCCTACAGAGATGTCGACTGAGATGCCGACTGAGGCAGATAGGGGTAGATACTGAGAAGGTAGCAGACCCCCCAATCCTCAGCGGCAACGACTGAGACGCCTACAGAGACGTCGACTGAGACGCCGGCTGAGGTAGATAGGGGTAGATATAGGTACAGAGAAGGCAGCAGAACCCCCAATCGACAGCGGCAACGACTGAGACGCCTACAGAGACGCTGACAGAGGCTCCGACGACGACTGAGACGCCGACTGTGGCAGATAGGGGTAGATATAGGCATAGAGAAGATAGCAGACCCTCAATCGACAGCGGCAACGACTGAGACGCCTACAGAGACGCTGACAGAGACTTCGACGACGACTAAGACGCCGGCAGAGGCAGATGGTGGTATATATATGCATAGAGAAGGCAGCAGACCCCCCAATCGACAGCGGCAACGACTGAGACGCCTACAGAGACGCTGACAGAGGCTGCGACCACGACTAAGACGCCGGCTGAGGCAGATAGAGGTAGATATAGGTATAGAGAAGGCAGCAGACCCCCAATCGACAGCGGCAATGACTGAGACGCCTACAGAGACGCTGACAGAAGCTGCGACGCCGACTGAGACATCGACTGAGGAAGATAGGGGTAGATATAGGCCTAGAGAAGGCAGCAGACCCCCAATCGACAGCGGCAATGACTGAGACGCCTACAGAGACGCTGACAGAAGCTGCGACGCCGACTGAGACATCGACTGAGGAAGATAGGGTGTAGATATAGGCATAGAGAAGGCAGCAGACCCCCTAATCGACAGCGGCAACGACTGAGACGCCTACAGAGACGCTGACAGAGGCTGCGACCACGACTAAGACGCCGGCTGAGGCAGATAGAGGTAGATATAGGTATAGAGATGGCAGCATACCAACCCCAAACGACAGCGGCAACGACTGAGACGCCTACAGAGACGCTGATAGAGGCTGCGACGCCGACTGAGATGCCGACTGAGGCAGACAAGGATAGATATAGGCATAGAGAAGGCAGCAGACCCCCCCAATCGGCAGCGGCTGCGACTGAGACGCTTACAGAGATGCTGACAGAGGCTGCGACGCCGACTGAGGCAGATAGGGGTAGATATACGCATAGAGAAGGCAGCAGACTCCCCCAATCGACAGCAGCAACGGTTGAGACGCCTACAGAGACGCTGACAGAGGCTGGGACGCCGACTGAGATGCCGACTGAGGCAGACAGGGATAGATATAGGCATAGAGAAGGCAGCAGACCCCCCCAATCGGCAGCGGCAGCGGCAGCGACTGAGACGCCTACAGAAACGCTGACAGAGGCTGCGACGCCGACTGTGGCAGATAGGGGTAGATATAATAATAGAGAAGGCAGCAGACCCCCCAATCGACAGCGGTAACGACTGAGACGCCTACAGAGACGTTGACAGAGGCTGCGACGCCGACTGAGGCAGATAGGGGTAGATATAATCATAGAGAAGGCAACACACTCCCCCAATCGACAGCAGCAACGGCTGAGACGCCTACAGAGACGCTGACAGAGGCTGCGACGCCGACTAAGATGCCGACTGAGGCAGACAGGGATAGGCATAGAAAAGGCAGCATACCCCCCAATTGGCAGCGGCAGCGACTGAGACGCCTACAGAAACGCTGACAGAGGCTGCGACGCCGACTGAGGCAGATAGGGGTAGATATAATAATAGAGAAGGCAGCAGACCCCCCAATCGACAGCGGCAACGACTGAGACACCTACAGAGACGCTGACAGAGGCTGCGAAGACGAATGAGGCAGATAAGGGTAGATATATGCATAGAGAAGGCAGCAGACTACCCCATTCGACAGCGGCAGCGGCTGACACGCCTACAATGACGCTGACAGAGGCTGCGACGCCGAATAAGATGCCGACTGAGGCAGATAGGGGTATATATAGGCATAGAAAAGGCAGCAGACATCCCCAATCGACAGCGGCAGCAACTGAGACGCCTTCAGAGACGTGGACTGAGACGCCGACTGAGGTAGATGGGGGTAGATATAGGTACAGAGAAGGCAACGGAACCCCCAATCGACAGCGGCAACGACTGAGACGCCTACAGAGACGCTGACAGAGGCTGCGACGACGACTGAGACGCCGACTGAAGCAGATAGGCGTAGATATTGGCATAGAGAACGCAGCAGACCGCCCCAATCGACAGCGGCAGCGACTGAGACACCTACAGAGACGCTGACAGAGGCTGCGAAACCGACTGAGATACCGACTGAGGCAGATAGGGGTATATATAGGAATAGAGAAGGCAGCAGACCCCCCAATAGACAGCGGCAGCGACTGAGACGCTTAGAGAGATGCTGACAGAGGCCGCGACGCCGACTGAGGCAGATAGGTTTAGATATACGCATAGAGAAGGCAGCAGACTCCCCCAATCGATAGCAGCAAGGGCTGAGACGCCTACAGAGACGCTGACAGAGGCTGCGACGCCGACGGAGATGCCGACTGAGGCAGATAGGGATAGATATAGGCATAGAGAAGGCAGCAGACCACTCCCCCCCCCAATCGGCAGCTGCAGCGACTGAGACGCCTACAGAAACGCTGACAGAGGCTGCGACGCCGACTGAGGCAGATAGGGGTAGATATAATAATAGAGAAGGCAGTAGACCCCCAATCGACAGCGGCAACGACTGAGATGCCTACAGAGAAGCTGACAGACGCTGCGAAGCCGAATGAGGCAGATAGGGGTAGATATAGGCATAGAGAAGGCAGCAGACCCCCCCTTCGACAGCGGCAACGACTGAGACGCCTACAGAGACGTTAACAGTGGCTGCGACGCCGACTGAGACGCCAACAGAGGCAGATGGTGGTATATATATGCATAGAGAAGGCAGCAGACCCCCCAATCGCCAGCTGCAACGACTGAGACGCCTACAGAGACGTTGACAGAGGCTGCGACGCCGACTGAGGCAGATAGGGGTAGATATAATCATAGATAAAGCAGCAGTCCCTGCAATCGACAGCGGCAACGACTAAGACGCCTACAGAGACTCTGACAGAGGCTTCGAAGCCGAATGAGGCAGATAGGGGTAGATATAGGCATAGAGAAGGCAGCAGACCCCCCCTTCGATAGCGGCAACGACTGAGACGCCTACAGAGACGCTGACAGAGGCTGCGATGCCGAATGAGGCAGATAGGGGTAGATATAGGCATAGAGAAAGCAGCCGACCCTGCAATCGACAGCGGCAACGACTAAGACGCCTACAGAGACTCTGACAGAGGCTTCGACGCCGACTGAGGCAGATAGGTGTAGATATAGCCATAGAGAAGGCAACAGACATACCAATCGACAGCGGCAGCGACTGAGACGCCTACAGAGACGCTGACAGAGGCTGCGACGCCGACTGAGACGCCTACAGAGACGCTGACAGAGGCTGCGACGCCGACTGAGACGCCAACAGAGGCAGATGGTGGTATATATATGCATATAGAAGGCAGCAGACCCCCCAATCGACAGCGGCAACGACTGAGACGTCTACAGAGACGCTGACAGAGGCTGCGACATCGAAAGAGGGAGATAGGGGTAGATATAATCATAGAGAAGGCAGCACACCCCCAATCGACAGCGGCAACGACTGAGACGCCTACAGAGACGCTGACAGAGGCTGCGACGCCGACTGAGGCAGATAGGGGTAGATATAATCATAGATAAAGCAGCAGACCCCCGCAATCGATAGCGGCAACGACTGAGACGCCTACAGAGACGCTGACAGAGGCTGCGATGCCGAATGAGGCAGATAGGGGTAGATATAGGCATAGAGAAGGCAGCCGACCCTGCAATCGACAGCGGCAACGACTGAGACGCCTACAGAGACTCTGACAGAGGCTTCAACGCCGACTGAGGCAGATAGGGGTAGATATGGCCATAGAGAAGGCAGCAGACATCTCAATCGACAGCGGCAGCGACTGAGACGCCTACAGAGACGCTGACAGAGGCTGCGACGACGACTGAGACGCCGACTGAGGCAGATAGGGGTAGATATAGGCATAGAGAAGGCAGCAAACCCCCAATCGACAGCTGCAACGACTGAGACGCCGACTGAGGCAGATAAGGGTAGATATATGCATGGAGGAGGCAGCAGACCCCCCAATCGACAGCGGCAGCGACTGAGACATCTACAGATACGCTGACAGAGATTGCGACGCCGACCAAGACGCCGACTGAGGCAGATAGGGGTAGATATAGGCATAGAGAAGGCAGCAGACCCTCCAATCGACAGCGCCAGCAACTGAGACGCCTACAGAGACGCTAACAGAGGCAGATAGGGGTAGATATAGGCCTAGAGAAGGCAGCAAACCCCCAATCGACAGCGGCAATGACTGAGACGCCTACAGATGCGCTGACAGAGGCTACGACGCCGACTGAGACGCCGATTGAGGCAGTTAGGGGTAGATATAGGCATAGAGAAGGCAGCAGACACCCCCAATCGACAGCGGCAGCGACTGAGACGCCTACAGAAGCGCTGACAGAGGCTGCGACACCGACTGAGACGCCGGCTGAGACGCCGACTGAGGCAGATAGGGGTGGATGTAGGCATAGAGAAGGCAGCAGACCCCCCAATCGACAGCGGCAGCGACTGAGCCGCATACAGAGACGCTGACAGAGGCTGCGACGCCGACTGAGACGTCGACTGAGGAAGATAGGGGGAGATATAGGCATAGAGAAGGCAGCTGACACCCTAATCGACACCGATAGCGACTGAGACGCCTACAGAGACGCCGACTGAGATGCCGACTGAGGTAGATAGGGGTAGATATAGGTACAGAGAAGGCAGCAGAACCCCCAATCGACAGCGGCAATGACTGAGACGCCTACAGAGAAGCTGACAGAGGCTGCGACGCCGACTGAGACGCCGGCTGAGGCAGATGGTGGTATATATATGCATAGAGAAGGCAGCAGACCCCCCAATCGACAGCGGCAACGACTGAGACGCCTACAGAGACGCTGACAGAGGCTGCGACGACGACTGAGACGCCGACTGAGACGCCGACTGAGGCTGATAAGGGTATATATAGGTATAGAGAAGGCAGCAGACCCCCAATCGACAGCGGCTGTGACTGAGACGCTTACAGAGATGCTGACAGAGGCTGCGACGCCGACTGAGGCAGATAGGGGTAGATATAATCATAGAGAACGCAGCAGACCTCCCAATCGACAGCGGCAACGACTGAGACGCCTACAGAGAAGCTGACAGAGGCTGCGACGCCGACTGAGACGCCGACTGAGACGCCGACTGAGGCAGATAGGGGTAGATATAGGCATAGAGATGGCAGCATACCCACCCCAAACGACAGCGGCAACGACTGAGACGCCTACAGAGACGCTGATAGAGGCTGCGACGACGACTGATACGCCGACTGAGGCTGATAGGGGTAGATATAGGCATAGAGAAGGCGGCAGACCCCCTAAGCGACAGCGGCAGTCACTGGGACGCCTACAGAGACGCTGACAGAGGCTGCAACGCCGACTGAGACGCCGACTGAAGCAGATAGGCGTATATATTATCGTAGACAAGGCAGCAGACCGCCCCAATCGACAGCGGCAGCGACTGAGCCACCTACAGAGACGCTGACAGAGGCTGCGACGCCGACTGAGACGCCGACTGAGGCAGAGAAGGGTATATATATGTATAGAGAAGGCAGCAGACCCCCCCAATCGACAGCGGCTGCGACTGAGACGCTTACAGAGATGCTGACAGAGGCTGCGACGACGACTGAGGCAGATAGGGGTAGATATAATCATAGAGAACGCAGCAAATCTCCCAATCGACAGCGGCAACGACTGAGACGCCTACAGAGAAGCTGACAGAGGCTACGACGCCGACTGAGACGCCGACTGAGGCAGATGGTGGTATATATATGCAGAGAGAAGGCAGCAGATCCCCCAATCGACAGCGGCAACGACTGAGACGCCTACAGAGACGCTGACAGAAGCTACGACGACGACTGAGACGCCGACTGAGACGCCGACTGAGGCAGATAGGGGTAGATATAGGCATAGAGATGGCAGCATACCCACCCCAAACGACAGCGGCAACGACTGAGACGCCTACAAATACGCTGATAGCGGCTGCGACGACGACTGAGACGCCGACTGAGGCTGATAGGGGTAGATATAGGCATAGAGAAGGCAGCAGACCCCCTAAGCGACAGCGGCAGTCACTGGGACGCCTACAGAGACGCTGACAGAGGCTGCAACGCCGACTGAGACGCCGACTGAATCAGATAGGCGTAGATATTGGCATAGAGAAGGCAGCAGACCGCCCCAAACGACAGCGGCAGCAGACCGCCCCAATCGATAGCGGCAGCGACTGAGGCACCTACAGAGACGCTGACAGAGGCTGCGACGCCGACTGAGACGCCGACTGAGGCAGATAGGGGTATATATAGGTATAGAGAAGGCAGCAGACCCCCCCAATCGACAGCGGCTGCGACTGAGACACTTACAGAGATGCTGACAGAGGCTGCGACGTCAACTGAGGCAGATAGGGGTAGATATACGCATAGAGAAGGCAGCAAACTCCCCCAATCGACAGCAGCAACGGCTGAGACGCCTACAGAGACGCTGACAGAGGCTGCGACGCCGACTGAGGCAGATAGGGGTAGATATAATCATAGATAAAGCAGCAGACCCCCGCAATCGATAGCGGCAAACACTGAGACGCCTACAGAGACGCTGACAGAGGCTGCGATGCCGAATGAGGTAGATAGGGGTAGATATAGGCATAGAGAAGGCAGCCGACCCTGCAATCGACAGCGGCAACGACTGAGACGCCTACAGAGACTCTGACAGAGGCTTCGACGCCGACTGAGGCAGATAGGGGTAGATATAGCCATAGAGAAGGCAGCAGACATCTCAATCGACAGCGGCAGCGACTGAGACGCCTACAGAGACGCTGACAGAGGCTGCGACGACGACTGAGACGCCGACTGAGGCAGATAGGGGTAGATATAGGCATAGAGAAGGCAGCAAACCCCCAATCGACAGCTGCAACGACTGAGACGCCGACTGAGGCAGATAAGGGTAGATATATGCATGGAGGAGGCAGCAGACCCCCCAATCGACAGCGGCAGCGACTGAGACATCTACAGATACGCTGACAGAGATTGCGACGCCGACCAAGACGCCGACTGAGGCAGATAGGGGTAGATATAGGCATAGAGAAGGCAGCAGACCCTCCAATCGACAGCGCCAGCAACTGAGACGCCTACAGAGACGCTAACAGAGGCAGATAGGGGTAGATATAGGCCTAGAGAAGGCAGCAAACCCCCAATCGACAGCGGCAATGACTGAGACGCCTACAGATGCGCTGACAGAGTCTACGACGCCGACTGAGACGCCGATTGAGGCAGTTAGGGGTAGATATAGGCATAGAGAAGGCAGCAGACACCCCCAATGGACAGCGGCAGCGACTGAGACGCCTACAGAAGCGCTGACAGAGGCTGCGACACCGACTGAGACGCCGGCTGAGACGCCGACTGAGGCAGATAGGGGTGGATGTAGGCATAGAGAAGGCAGCAGACCCCCCAATCGACAGCGGCAGCGACTGAGCCGCATACAGAGACGCTGACAGAGGCTGCGACGCCGACTGAGACGTCGACTGAGGAAGATAGGGGGAGATATAGGCATAGAGAAGGCAGCTGACACCCTAATCGACAGCGGCAACGACTGAGACGCCTACAGAGACGCTGACAGAGGCTGCGACGACGACTGAGACGCCGACTGAGACGCCGACTGAGGCTGATAAGGGTATATATAGGTATAGAGAAGGCAGCAGACCCCCAATCGACAGCGGCTGTGACTGAGACGCTTACAGAGATGCTGACAGAGGCTGCGACGCCGACTGAGGCAGATAGGGGTAGATATAATCATAGAGAAGGCAGCAGAACCCCCAATCGACAGCGGCAACGACTGAGATGCCTACAGAGAAGCTGACAGAGGCTGCGACGCCGACTGAGACGCCGGCTGAGGCAGATGGTGGTATATATGCATAGAGAAGGCAGCAGACCCCCAATCGACAGCGGCAACGACTGAGACGCCTACAGAGACGCTGACAGAGGCTGCGACGACGACTGAGACGCCGACTGAGACGCCGACTGAGGCTGATAAGGGTATATATAGGTATAGAGAAGGCAGCAGACCCCCAATCGACAGCGGCTGTGACTGAGACGCTTACAGAGATGCTGACAGAGGCTGCGACGCCGACTGAGGCAGATAGGGGTAGATATAATCATAGAGAACGCAGCAAATCTCCCAATCGACAGCGGCAACGACTGAGACGCCTACAGAGAAGCTGACAGAGGCTACGACGCCGACTGAGACGCCGACTGAGGCAGATGGTGGTATATATATGCAGAGAGAAGGCAGCAGACCCCCAATCGACAGCGGCAACGACTGAGACGCCTACAGAGACGCTGACAGAGGCTACGACGACGACTGAGACGCCGACTGAGACGCCGACTGAGGCAGATAGGGGTAGATATAGGAATAGAGATGGCAGCATACCCACCCCAAATGACAGCGGCAACGACTGAGACGCCTACAGATACGCTGATAGCGGCTGCGACGACGACTGAGACGCCGACTGAGGCTGATAGGGGTAGATATAGGCATAGAGAAGGCAGCAGACCCCCTAAGCGACAGCGGCAGTCACTGGGACGCCTACAGAGACGCTGACAGAGGCTGCAACGCCGACTGAGACGCCGACTGAATCAGATAGGCGTAGATATTGGCATAGAGAAGGCAGCAGACCGCCCCAAATGACAGCGGCAGCAGACCGCCCCAATCGACAGCGGCAGCGACTGAGACACCTACAGAGACGCTGACAGAGGCTGCGACGCCGACTGAAACGCCGACTGAGGCAGATAGGGGTATATATAGGTATAGAGAAGGCAGCAGACCCCCCCAATCGACAGCGGCTGCGACTGAGACGCTTACAGAGATGCTGACAGAGGCTGCGACGTCAACTGAGGCAGATAGGGGTAGATATACGCATAGAGAAGGCAGCAAACTCCCCCAATCGACAGCAGCAACGGCTGAGACGCCTACAGAGACGCTGACAGAGGCTGCGACGCCGACTGAGATTCCGACTGAGGCAGACAGGGATAGATATAGGCATAAAGAAGGCAGCAGACCCCCCAATCGGCAGCGGCAGCCACTGAGACGCCTACAGAGGCGCTTACAGAGGCTGCGAAGACGAATGAGGCAGATAAGGGTAGATATACGCATAGAGAAGGCAGCAAACTCCCCCAATCGACAGCAGCAACGGCTGAGACGCCTACAGAGACGCTGACAGAGGCTGCGACGCTGACTGAGATTCCGACTGAGGCAGACAGGGATAGATATAGGCATAAAGAAGGCAGCAGACCCCCCAATCGGCAGCGGCAGCCACTGAGACGCCTACAGAGGCGCTTACAGAGGTTGCGAAGACGAATGAGGCAGATAAAGGTAGATATAGGCATAGATAACTCAGCAGACCCCCCCCAATCGGCAGCGGCAGCGACTGAGACGCCTACAGAAACGCTGGCAGACGCTGCTACGCCGACTGAGGCAGATAGGGGTAGATATAATAATAGAGAAGGCAGCAGACCCCCCAATCGACAGCGGCAACGACTGAGACGCCTACAGAGACGTTGACAGACACTGCGACGCCGACTGAGGCAGATAGGGTTAGATATAATCATAGAGAAGGCAGCACACCCCCAATCGACAGCGGCAACGACTGAGATGCCTTCAGAAACGCTGGCAGAGGCTGCGACGCCGAATGAGGCAGATAGGGGTAGATATAATCATAGAAAAAGCAGCAGACCCCCGCAATCGATAGCGGCAACGACTGAGACGCCTACAGAGACGCTGACAGAGGCTGCGACGCCGACTGAGACGCCAACTGAGACAGATGGTGTTATATATATGCATAGAGAAGGCAGCAGACCCCCCAATCGACAGCGGCAACGACTGAGACGCCTACAGAGACGCTGATAGAGGCTGCGACGACGACTGAGACGCCGACTGAGGCAGATAGGGGTAGATATAGGCATAGAGAAGGCAGCAGACCCCCTAAGCGACAGCGGCAGCGACTGAGACGCCTACAGAAACGCTGACAGAGGCTGCGACGTCGACAGAGGCAGATATGGGTAGATATAATCATAGAGAAGGCAGCACAACCCCAATCGACAGCGGCAACGACTGAGACGCCTACAGAGACTCTGACAGAGGCTGCGACGCCGAATGAGGTAGATAGGTGTAGATATAGGCATAGAGAAGGCAGCCGACCCTCCAGTCAACAGCGGCAACGACTGAGACGCCTACAGAGACGCAGACAGAGGCTGCGACGACGACTGAGACGCCGACTGAGGCAGATAGGGGTAGATATAGGCATAGAGAAGGCAGCAAACCCCCAATCGAAAGCTGCAACGACTGAGACGCCGACTGAGGCAGATAAGGGTAGATATATGCATAGAGGAGGCAGCAGAACCCCCAATCGACAGCGGCAGCGACTGAGACATCTACAGATACGCTGACAGAGATTGCGACGCCGAGCAAGACGCCGACTGAGGCAGATAGGGGTAGATATAGCCATAGAGACGGCAGCAGACATCCCAATCGACAGCGGCAGCGACTGAGACGCCTACATAGACGCTGACAGAGGCTGCGACCACGACTGAGACGCCGACTGAGGCAGATAGGGGTAGATATAGGCATAGAGAAGGCAGCAAACCCCCAATCGAAAGCTGCAACGACTGAGACGCCGACTGAGGCAGATAAGGGTAGATATATGCATAGAGGAGGCAGCAGACCCCCCAATCGACAGCGGCAGCGACTGAGACATCTACAGATACGCTGACAGAGATTGCGACGCCGAGCAAGACGCCGACTGAGGCAGATAGGGGTAGATATAGGCATAGAGAAGGCAGCGGACCCCCAATCGACAGCGCCAGCAACTGAGACGCCTACAGAGACGCTGACAGAGGCGGCGACGCCGACTGAGTCAGATAGGGGTAGATATAGGCCTAGAGAAGGCAGCAGACCCCCCAATCGACAGCGGCAATGACTGAGACGCCTGCAGAGACGCTGACAGAGACTACGACGCCGACTGAGACGCCGATTGAGGCAGATATGGGTAGATATAGGCATAGAGAAGGCAGCAGACACCCCAATCGACTACCGCAACGACTGAGACGCCTACAGAGACGCTGACAGAGGCTGCGACGACGACTGAGACGCCGACTGAGGCAGATAGGGGTAGATATAGGCATAGAGAAGGCAGCAGACCCCCTAATCGACAGCGGCAGTGACTGAGACGCCTACAGAGACGCTGACAGAGGCTACGACGCCGATTGAGACGCCGATTGAGGCATTTAGGGGTGGATATAGGCATAGAGAAGGCAGCCGACCCTCCAATCGACAGCGGCAACGACTGAGACGCCTACAGAGACGCTGACAGAGGTCTCGACGCCGACTAAGGCAGATAGGGGTAGATATAGCCATAGAGAAGGCAGCAGACCCTCCAATCGACAGCGGCAACGACTGAGACGCCTACAGAGACGCTAACAGAGGCTGCGACGCCGACTGAGACGCCAACTGTGGCAGATGGTGGTATATATGCATAGAGAAGGCAGCGACGACGACTGAGACGCCGACTGAGGCAGATAGGGGTAGATATAGGCATCGAGAAGGCAGCAGACACCCTAATCGACAGCGGCAGCGACTGAGACGCCTACAGAAACGCTGACAGAGGCTGCGACGTCGACGGAGGCAGATAGGGGTAGATATAATCATAGAGAAGGCAGCACACCCCCAATCGACAGCGGTAACGACTGAGACGCCGACTGAGGCAGATAAGGGTAGATATAGGCATAGAGAAGGCAGCAGACCCCCCAATCGACAGCGGCAACGACTGAGACGCCTACAGAGACGCTGACAGAGGCTGCGAAGACGAAATGAGGCAGATAAGGGTAGATATACGCATAGAGAAGGCAGCAGACTCCCCCAATCGACAGCAGCAACGGCTGAGACGCCTACAGAGACGCTAACAGAGGCTGCGACGCCGACTGAGACGCCAACTGTGGCAGATGGTGGTATATATGCATAGAGAAGGCAGCGACGACGACTGAGACGCCGACTGAGGCAGATAGGGGTAGATATAGGCATCGAGAAGGCAGCAGACACCCTAATCGACAGCGGCAGCGACTGAGACGCCTACAGAAACGCTGACAGAGGCTGCGACGTCGACGGAGGCAGATAGGGGTAGATATAATCATAGAGAAGGCAGCACACCCCCAATCGACAGCGGTAACGACTGAGACGCCGACTGAGGCAGATAAGGGTAGATATAGGCGTAGAGAAGGCAGCAGACCCCCCAATCGACCGCGGCAATGACTGAGACTCCTACAGAGACGCTGACAGAGGCTACGACGCCGACTGAGACGCCGATTGAGGCAGATATGGGTAGATATAGGCATAGAGAAGGCAGCAGACTCCCCCCCCCAATCGACAGGGGCAGCGACTGAGAAGCCTACAGAATCGCTGACAGAGGCTGCGACGCCGACAGAGACGCCGACTGAGGCAGATAGGGGTGGATATAGGCATAGAGAAGGCAGCAGACCCCCCAATCGACAGCGGCAGCGACTGAGCCGCATACAGAGACGCTGACAGAGGCTGCGACGCCGACTGAGACGTCGACTGAGGAAGATAGGGGTAGATATAGGCATATAGGGGTAGATATAGGCAGCAGACACCCTAATCGACAGCAATAGCGACTGAGACGCCTACAGAGACGCCGACTGAGATGCCGACTGAGGTAGATAGGGGTAGATATAGGTACAGAGAAGGCAGCAGAACCCCCAATCGACAGCGGCAACGACTGAGACGCCTACAGAGACGCTGACAGAGGCTGCGACGACGACTGAGACTCCGACTGAGGCAGATAGGGGCAGATATAGGCATAGAGAAGGCAGCAGACACCCCAATCGACTACCGCAACGACTGAGACGCCTACAGAGACGCTGACAGAGGCTGCGACGACGACTGAGACGCCGACTGAGGCAGATAGGGGTAGATATAGGCATAGAGAAGGCAGCAGACCCCCTAATCGACAGCGGCAGTGACTGGGACGCCTACAGAGACGCTGACATAGGCTGCAACGCCGATTGAGACGCCGACTGAAGCAGATAGGCGTCGATATTGGCACTGAGAAGGCGGCAGACCGCCCCAATCGACAGCGGCAGCGACTGAGACACCTACAGAGACGCTGACAGAGGCTGCGACGCCGACTGAGACGCCGACTGAGGCAGATAGGGGTAGATATAATCATTGAGAACGCAGCAGACCTCCAAATCGACAGCGGCAACGACTGAGACGCCTACAGAGAAGCTGACAGAGGCTGCGACGCCGACTGAGACGCCGACTGAGGCAGATGGTGGTATATATATGCATAGAGAAGGCAGCAGACCCCCCCAATCGACAGCGGCAACGACTGAGACGCCTACAGAGACGCTGACAGAGGCTGCGACGCCGACTGAGACGCCAACTGTGGCAGATGGTGGTATATATGCATAGAGAAGGCAGCGACGACGACTGAGACGCCGACTGAGGCAGATAGGGGTAGATATAGGCATCGAGAAGGCAGCAGAAACCCTAATCGACAGCGGCAGCGACTGAGACGCCTACAGAAACGCTGACAGAGGCTGCGACGTCGACGGAGGCAGATAGGGGTAGATATAATCATAGAGAAGGCAGCACATCCCCAATCGACAGCGGCAACGACTGAGACGCCTACAGAGACGCTGACAGAGGCTACGACGACGACTGAGACGCCGACTGAGACGCCAACTGTGGCAGATGGTGGTATATATGCATAGAGAAGGCAGCGACGACGACTGAGACGCCGACTGAGGCAGATAAGGGTAGATATAGGCATAGAGGAGGCAGCAGACCCCCCAGTCGACAGCGGCAGCGACTGAGACATCTACAGATACGCTGACAGAGATTGCGACGCCGACTAAGACGCCGACTGAGGCAGATAGGGGTAGATATAGGCATAGAGAAAGCAGCAGACCCCCCAATCGACAGTGCCAGCAACTGAGACGCTTACAGAGACGCTGACAGAGGCGGCGACGCCGACTGAGGCAGATAGGGGTAGATATAGCCATAGAGAAGGCAGCAGACATCCCAATAGACAGCGGCAGCGACTGAGACGCCTACAGAGACGCTGACAGAGGCTGCGACGACGACTGAGACGCCGACTGAATCAGATAGGGGTAGATATAGGCATAGAGAAGGCAGCAAACCCCCCAGTCGACAGCGGCAGCGACTGAGACATCTACAGATACGCTGACAGAGATTGCGACGCCGACTAAGACGCCGACTGAGGCAGATAGGGGTAGATATAGGCATAGAGACGCTGACAGAGGCGGTGACGCCGACTGAGGCAAATAGGGGTAGATATAGGCCTAGAGAAGGCAGCAGACCCCCCAATCGACAGCGGCAATGACTGAGACGCCTACAGAGACGCTGACAGAGGCTACGACGCCGACTGAGGCGCCGATTGAGGCAGATATGGGTAGATATAGGCATAGAGAAGGCAGCAGACTCCCCCCCCCCAATCGACAGAGGCTGCGACGCCGACAGAGACTCCGACTGAGGCAGATAGGGGTGGATATAGGCATAGAGAAGGCAGCAGACCCCCCAATCGACATCGGCAGCGACTGAGCCGCATACGGAGACGCTGACAGAAGCTGCGACGCCGACTGAGACGTCGACTGAGGAAGATAGGGGTAGATATAGGCATATAGGGGTAGATATAGGCAGCAGACACCCTAATCGACAGCGATAGCGACTGAGACGCCTACCGAGACGCCTTCTGAGATGCCGACTGAAGCAGATAGGGGTAGATATGGGTACAGAGAAGGCAGCAGAACCCCCAATCGACAGCGGCAACGACTGAGACGCCTACAGAGACGCTGACAGAGGCTGCGACGTCGAATGAGGCAGATAGGGTTAGATATAGCCATAGCGAAGGCAGCAGACATCCCAATCGACAGCGGCAACGACTGAGACGCCGACTGAGGCAGATAAGGGTAGAAGGCATAGAGGAGGCAGCAGACCCCCCAGTCGACAGCGGCAGCGACTGAGACATCTACAGATACGCTGACAGAGATTGCGACGCCGACTAAGACGCCGACTGAGGCAGATAGGGGTAGATATAGGCATAGAGAAAGCAGCAGACCCCCCAATCGACAGCGCCGGCAACTGAGACGCCTACAGAGACGCTGACAGAGGTGGCGACGCCGACTGAGGCAAATAGGGGTAGATATAGGCCTAGAGAAGGCAGCAGCCCCCCAATCGACAGCGGCAGCGACTGAGACGCCTACAGAAACGCTGACAGAGGCTGCGACGTCGACGGAGGCAGATAGGGGTAGATATAATCATAGAGAAGGCAGCACACCCCCAATCGACAGCGGCAACGACTGAGACGCCTACAGAGACGCTGACAGACGCTGCGACGCCGAATGAGGCAGATAGGGTTAGATATAGGCATAGAGAAGGCAGCCGACAATCCAATCGACAGCGGCAACGACTGAGACGCCTACAGTGACGCTGACAGAGGCCTCGACGCCGACTGAGGCAGATAGGGGTAGATATAGCCATAGAGAAGGCAGCAGACATCCCAATAGACAGCGGCAATGACTGAGACGCTCACAGAGACGCTGACAGAGGCTGCGACGACGACTGAGACGCCGACTGAATCAGATAGGGGTAGATATAGGCATAGACAAGGCAGCAAACCCCCAATCGACAGCTGCAACGACTGAGACACCGACTGAGGCAGATAAGGGTAGATATAGGCATAGAGGAGGCAGCAGACCCCCCAGTCGACAGCGGCAGCGACTGAGACATCTACAGATACGCTGACAGAGATTGCGACGCCGACTAAGACGCCGACTGAGGCAGATAGGGGTAGATATAGGCATAGAGAATGCAGCAGACCCCCCAATCGACAGCGGCAATGACTGAGACGCTCACAGAGACGCTGACAGAGGCTACGACGCCGACTGAGACGCCGATTGAGGCAGATATAGGCATAGAGAAGGTAGATATAGGCATAGAGAAGGCAGCAGACCCCCCCCCCCCAATCGATAGGGGCAGCGACTGAGACGCCTACAGAGACGCTGACAGAGGCTGCGACGCCGACTGAGACGTCGACTGAGGAAGATAGGGGTAGATATAGGCATATAGGGGTAGATATAGGCAGCAGACACCCTAATCGACAGCGATAGCGACTGAGACGCCTACAGAGACGCCGACTGAGATGCCGACTGAGGTAGATAGGGGTAGATATAGGTTCAGAGAAGGCAGCAGAACCCCCAATCGACAGCGGCAACGACTGAGACGCCTACAGAGACGCTGGCAGAGGCTGCGACGACGACTGAGACTCCGACTGAGGCAGATAGGGGTAGATATAGGCATAGAGAAGGCAACTGACCCCCTAATCGACAGCGGCAGTGACTGGGAGGCCTACAGAGACGCTGACATAGGCTGCAACGCCGATTGAGACGCCGACTGAAGCAGATAGGCGTAGATATTGGCACAGAGAAGGCAGCAGACCGCCCCAATCGACAGCGGCAGCGACTGAGACACCTACAGAGATGCTGACAGAGGCTGCGACGCCGACTGAGACGCCGACTGAGGCAGATAGGGGTAGATATAATCATTGAGAACGCAGCAGACCTCCCAATCGACAGCGGCAACGACTGAGACGCCTACAGAGACGCTGACGGAGGCTGCGAAGACGAATGAGGCAGATAAGGGTAGATATAGGCATAGAGAAGGCAGCAGACCCCCAATCGACAGCGGCAACGACTGAGACGCCTACAGAGACGCTGACAGAGGCTGCGAAGACGAATGAGGCAGATAAGGGTAGATATACGCATAGAGAAGGCAGCAGACTCCCCCAATCGACACCAGCTACGGCTGAGACGCCTACAGAGACGCTAACAG
The DNA here is from genome assembly GCA_920105625.2 of Clusia tigrina. Lineage (NCBI taxonomy): Eukaryota > Metazoa > Arthropoda > Insecta > Diptera > Clusiidae > Clusia > Clusia tigrina. The sequence goes on from OV050031.1 coordinate 92,047,828, forward strand.
AGGCTGCGACGCCGACTGAGATGCCGACTGAGGCAGACAGGGATAGATATAGGCATAGAGAAATCAGCAGACCCCCCAATCGGCAGCGGCAGCAACTTAGACGCCTACAGAAACGCTGACAGAGGCTGCGACGCCAAATGAGGCAGATAGGGGTAGATATAATAATAGAGAAGGCAGCAGAACCCCCAATCGACAGCGGCAACGACTGAGACGCCTACAGAGACGCTGACAGAGGCTGCGGCGCCGACTGAGACGCCAACTGTGGCAGATGGTGGTATATATATGCATAGAGAAGGCAGCGACGACGACTGAGACACCGACTGAGGCAGATAGGGGTAGATATAGGCATCGAGAAGGCAGCAGACACCCTAATCGACAGCGGCAGCAGACACCCTAATCGACAGCGGCAGCGACTGAGACGCCTACAGAAACGCTGACAGAGGCTGTGACGTCGATGGAGGCAGATAGGGGTAGATATAATCATAGAGAAGGCAGCACACCCCCAATCGACAGCGGCAACGACTGAGACGCCTACCGAGACGCTGACAGACGCTGCGACGCCGAATGAGGCAGATAGGGTTAGATATAGGCATAGAGAAGGCAGCCGACAATCCAATCGACAGCGGCAACGACTGAGACGCCTACAGTGACGCTGACAGAGGCCTCGACGCCGACTGAGGCAGATAGGGGTAGATATAGCCATAGAGAAGGCAGCAGACATCCCAATAGACAGCGGCAGCGACTGAGACGCCTACAGAGACGCTGACAGAGCCTGCTACGACGACTGAGATGCCGACTGAATCAGATAGGGGTAGATATAGGCATAGACAAGGCAGCAAACCCCCAATCGACAGCTGCAACGACTGAGACATCTACAGATACGCTGACAGAGATTGCGACGCCGACTAAGACGCCGATTGAGGCAGATATAGGCATAGAGAAGGTAGATATAGGCATAGAGAAGGCAGAAGACCCCCCCCCCCCCCCCAATCGACAGGGGCAGCGACTGAGACGCCTACAGAATCGCTGACAGAGGCTGCGACGCCGACAGAGACGCCGACTGAGGCAGATAGGGGTGGATATAGGCATAGAGAAGGCAGCAGACCCCCCAATCGACAGCGGCAGCGACTGAGCCGCATACAGAGACGCTGACAGAGGCTGCGACGCCGACTGAGACGTCGACTGAGGAAGATAGGGGTAGATATAGGCATATAGGGGTAGATATAGGCAGCAGACACCCTAATCGACAGCGATAGCGACTGAGACGCCTACAGAGACGCCGACTGAGACGCCGACTGAAGCAGATAGGCGTCGATATTGGCACAGAGAAGGCAGCAGACCGCCCCAATCGACAGCGGCAGCGACTGAGACACCTACAGAGACGCTGACAGAGGCTGCGCCGACGACTGAGACTCCGACTGAGGCAGATAGGGGCAGATATAGGCATAGAGAAGGCAGCAGACACCCCAATCGACTACCGCAACGACTGAGACGCCTTCAGAGACGCTGACAGAGGCTGCGACGCCGACTGAGACGCCGACTGAGGCAGATGGTGGTATATATATGCATAGAGAAGACAGCAGACCCCCCCAATCGACAGCGGCAACGACTGAGACGCCTACAGAGACGCTGACAGAGGCTGCGACGACGACTGAGACGCCGACTGAGGCAGATAGGGGTAGATATAGGCATAGAGATGGCAGCATACCCAATCGACAGCGGCAACGACTGAGACGCCTACAGAAACGCTGATAGAGACTGCGAAAACGAATGAGGCAGATAAGGAGGGATATAGGCATAGAGAAGGCAGCAGACCCCCTAAGCGACAGCGGCAGTCACTGGGACGCCTACAGAGACACTGACAGAGGCTGCAGCGCCGACTGAGATGCCGACTGAGACGCCGACTGAAGCAGATAGGCGTAGATATTGGCATAGAGAAGGCGGCAGACCGCCCCAATCGGCAGCGGCAGCGACTGAGACACCTACAGAGACGCTGACAGAGGCTTCGACGCCGACTGAGACGCCGGCTGAGACGCCGACTGAGGCAGACAGGGATAGATATAGGCATAGAGAAGGCAGCAGACCCCCCAATCGGCAGCGGCAGCGACTGAGACGCCCACAGAAACGCTGAAAGAGGCTGCGACACCAAATGAGGCAGATAGGGGTAGATATAATAATAGAGAAGTCAGCAGAACCCCCAATCGACAGCGGCAACGACTGAGACACCTACAGAGACGCTGACAGAGACTGCGAAGACGAATGAGGCAGATAAGGGGGGATATAGGCATAGAGAAGGCAGCAGACCCCCCAATCGACAGCGGCAACGACTGAGACGCCTACAGAGACGTTGACAGAGGCTGCGACGCCGACTGAGGCAGATAGGGGTAGATATAATCATAGAGAAAGCAGCAGACCCCCCAATCGACAGCGGCAACGACTGAGACGCCTACACAGTCGCTGACAGAGGCTGCGAAGACGAATGAGGCAAATAAGGGAAGATATAGGCATAGAGAAGGCAGCAGACCCCCCAATCGACAGTGGCAACGACTGAGACGCCTACAGAGACGCTGACAGAGGCTGCGAAGACGAATGAGGCAGATAAGGGTAGATATACGCATAGAGAAGGCAGCAGACTCCCCCAAACGACAGCAGCAATGGCTGAGACGCCTACAGAGACGCTGACAGAGGCTGCGACGCCGACTGAGATGCCGACTGAGGCAGACAGGGATAGATATAGGCATAGAGAAGGCAGCAGACCCCCAATCGGCAGCGGCAGCGACTGAGACGCCTACAGAAACGCTTACAGAGGCTGCGACGCCTAATGAGGCAGATAGGGGTAGATATAGGCTTAGAGAAGGCAGCCGACCCTCCAATCGACAGCGGGAACGACTGAGACGCCTACAGAGACGCTGACAGAGGCCTCGACGCCGACTGAGGCAGATAGGGGTAGATATAGCCGTAGAGAAGGCAGCAGACATCCCAATCAACAGCGGCAGCGACTGAGACGCCTAGAGAGACGCTGACAGACACTGCGACGACGACTGAGACGCCGACTGAGACAGATAGGGGTAGATATAGGCATAGAGAAGGCAGAAAACCCCCAATCGAGAGCTGCAACGACTGAGACGCCGACTGAGGCAGATAATGGTAGATATAGGCATAGAGGAGGCAGCAGACCCCCCAGTCGACAGCGGCAGCGACTGAGACATCTACAGATACGCTGACAGAGATTGCGACGCCGGCTAAGACGCCGACTGAGGCAGATAGGGGTAGATACAGGCATAGAGAAGGCAGCAGACCCCCCAATCGACAGCGCCAGCAACTGAGACGCCTACAGAGACGCTGACAGAGGCGGCGACGCCGATTGAGTCAGATAGGGGTAGATATAGGCATAGAGAAGGCAGCAGATCCCCCCAATCGACAGCGGCAACGACTGAGACGCCTACAGAGACGCTGACAGAAGCATCGACGTCTCGACTGAGGAAGATAGGGGTAGATATAGGCATAGAGAAGGCAGCAGACACCCTAATCGACAGCGATAGCGACTGAGACGCCTACAGAGACGCCGACTGAGACGCCGACTGAGGTAGATAGGGGTAGAAGGCAGCAGAACCCCCAATCGACAGCGGCAACGACTGAGACGCCTACAGAGACGCTGACAGAGGCTGCGACGACGACTGAGACTCCGACTGAGGCAGATAGGGGCAGATATAGGCATAGAGAAGGCAGCAGACACAACAATCGACAGCGGCAACGACTGAGACGCCGACTGAGGCAGATAGGGGTAGATATAGGCATAGAGAAGGCAGCAGACCCCCTAATCGACAGCGGCAGTGACTTAGACGCCTACAGAGACGCTGACAGAGGCTGCAACGCCGATTGAGGCGCCGACTGAAGCAGATAGGCGTAGATATTGGCACAGAGAAGGTAGCAGACCGCCCCAATCGACAGCGGCAGCGACTGAGACACCTACAGAGACGCTTACAGAGGCTGCGACGCCGACTGAGAAGCCGACTGAGGCAGATAGGGGTAGATATAATCATAGAGAACGCAGCAGACCAACCAATCGGCAGCGGCAACGACTGAGACGCCTACAGAGACGCTGACAGAGGTAGCGACGACGACTGAGCCGCCGACTGACGCAGATAGGGGTAGATATAGGCATAGAGAAGGCAGCAGACACCCTAAGCGACAGCGGCAGTCACAGGGACGCATACAGAGACGCTGACAGAGGCTGCAACGCCGACTGAGACGCCGACTGACGCAGATAGGCGTAGATATTGACATAGAGAAGGCAGCAAACCGCCCCAATCGACAGCAGCAGCGACTGAGACACCTACAGATACGCTGACAGAGGCTGCGACGCCGACTGAGACGCCGACTGAGCCAGATAGGGGTATATATAGGTATAGAGAAGGCAGCAGACCCCCCAATCGACAGCGGCTGCGACTGAGACGCTTACAGAGATGCTGACAGAGGCTGCGACGCCGACTGAGGCAGATAGGGGTAGATATACGCATAGAGAAGGCAGCAGACTCCCCCAATGGACAGCAGCAACGGCTGAGACGCCTACAAAGACGCTGACAGAGGCGGCGACCCCGAATGAGGCAGATAGGGGTAGATATAATAATAGAGAAGGCAGCAGAACCCCCAATCGACAGCGGCAACGACTGAGACGCCTACAGAGACGCTGACAGAGGCTGCGAAGACGAATGAGGCAGATAAGGGTAGATACAGGCATAGAGAAGGCATCAGACTCCCCAAATCGACAGCAGCAACGGCTGAGACGCCTACAGAGACGCTGACAGAGGCTGCGAAGCCAAATGAGATGCCGACTGAGGCAGACAGGGATAGATATAGGCATAGAGAAGGCAGCATACCCCCAATCGGCAGCGGCAGCGACTGAGACGCCTACAGAAACGCTGACAGAGGCTTCGACGCCGACTGAGGCAGATAGAGGTAGATATAGCCATAGAGAAGGCAGCAGCCATCCCAATCGACAGCGGCAACGGCTGAGACGCCTACAGAGACGCTGACAGAGGCTGCGACGCCGACTGAGATGTCGACTGAGGCAGATAGGGATAGATATAGGCATAGAGAAGGCAGCAGACCCCACCCCCCCAATCGGCAGCTGCAGCGACTGAGACGCCTACAGAAACGCTGACAGAGGCTGCGACGCCGACTGAGACGCCGACTGAGCCAGATAGGGGTATATATAGGTATAGAGAAGGCAGCAGACCCCCCAATCGACAGCTGCAACGACTGAGACGCCGATTGAGGCAGATAAGGGTAGATATAGGCATAGAGGAGGCAGCAGACCCTCCAGTCGACAGCGGCAGCGACTGAGACATGTACAGATACGCTGACAGAGATTGCGACGCCGACTAAGACGCCGACTGATGCAGATAGGGGTAGATATAGGCATAGAGAAGGCAGCAGACCCCCCAATCGACAGCGCCAGCAACTGAGACGCCTACAGAGATGCTGACAGAGGCGGCGACGCCGACTGAGGCAGATAGGGGTAGATATAGGCCTAGAGAATGCAGCAGACCCCCCAATCGACAGCGGCAACGACTGAGACGCCTACAGAGATGCTGACAGAGGCATCGACGCCGACTTAGGCATATAGGGGTAGATATAGCCATAGAGAAGGCAGCAGCCATCCCAATCGACAGCGGCAACGGCTGAGACGCCTACAGAGACGCTGACAGAGGCTGCGACGCCGACTGAGATGTCGACTGAGGCAGATAGGGATAGATATAGGCATAGAGAAGGCAGCAGACCCCACCCCCCCAATCGGCAGCTGCAGCGACTGAGACGCCTACAGAAACGCTGACAGAGGCTGCGACGCCGACTAAGGCAGATAGGGGTAGATATAATCATAGAGAAAGGAGCAGACCCCGCAATCGATAGCAGTAACGACTGAGACACCTAGAGAGACGCTGACAGAGGCTGCGACGCCGACTGAGACGCCAACTGAGGCAGATAGGGGTAGATATAGCCATATAGAAGGCAGCAGACCCCCTAATCGACAGCGGCAGCGACTGAGACGCCTACAGAAACGCTGACAGAGTTTGCGACGTCGACAGAGGCAGATAGGGGTAGATATAATCATAGAGAAGGCAGCACACCCCCCATCGACAGCGGCAACGACTGAGACGCCTACAGAGACGCTGACAGAGGCTGCGACGGCGACTGAGACGCCGACTGAGGCAGTTAGGGGTAGATATAGGCATAGAGAAGGCAGCAGACACTCCAATCAACAGCGGCAATGACTGAGACGCCTACAGAGACTCCGACTGAGACTCCGACTGAGGTAGATAAGGGGAAAATATAGGCACAGAGAAGGCAGCAGAACCCCCAATCGACAGCGGCAACGAGTGAGACGCGTACAGAGACGCTGACAGAGGCTGCGACGACGACTGAGACGCCGACTGAGCCAGATAGGGGTAGATATAGGCATAGAGAAGGCAGCAGACACCCCAATCGACAGTGGCAACGACTGAGACGCCTACAGAGACGCTGACAGAGGCTGCGACGACGACTGAGACGCCGACTGAGGCAGATAGGGGTAGATATAGGCATAGAGAAGGCAGCAGACCCCCTAATCGACAGCGGCATCGACTGAGACGCCTACAGACACGCTGACAGAGGCTGCGACGGCGACTGAGACGCCGACTGAGGCAGATAGGGGTAGATATAGGCATAGAGAAGGCAGCAGATCCCCTAATCGACCGCGGCAGTGACTGGGACCCTTACAGAGACGCTGACAGAGGCTGCGACGACGACTGAGACGCCGACTGAGGCAGATAGGGGTAGATATAGGCATAGAGAAATCAGCAAACCCCCAATCGACAGCTGCAACGACTGAGACGCCGACTGAGGCAGATAAGGGTAGATATAGGCCTAGAGAAGGCAGCAGACCCCCCAATCGACAGCGGCAACGACTGAGACGCCTACAGAGACGCTGACAGAGGCATCGACGCCGACTTAGGCAGATAGGGGTAGATATAGCCATAGAGAAGGCAGCAGACATCCCAATCGATAGCGGCAACGGCTGAGACGCCTACAGAGACGCTGACAGAGGCTGCGACGCCGACTGAGATGTCGACTGAGGGAGACAGGGATAGATATAGGCATAGAGAAGGCAGCAAACCCCCCCCCCAATCGGCAGCTGCAGCGACTGAGACGCCTACATAAACGCTGACAGAGGCTGCGACGCCGACTAAGGCAGATAGGGGTAGATATAATCATAGAGAAAGCAGCAGACCCCCGCAATCGATAGCGGTAACGACTGAGACACCTACAGAGACGCTGACAGAGGCTGCGACGCCGACTGAGACGCCATCTGAGGCAGATAGGGGTAGATATAGGCATATAGAAGGCAGCAGACCCCCTAATCGACAGCGGCAGCGACTGAGACGCCTACAGAAACGCTGACAGAGGCTGCGACGTCGACAGAGGCAGATAGGGGTAGATATAATCATAGAGAAGGCAGCACACCCCCCATCGACAGCGGCAACAACTGAGACGCCTACAGAGACGCCGACTGAGACTCCGACTGAGGTAGATAAGGGGAAAATATAGGCACAGAGAAGGCAGCAGAACCCCCAGTCGACAGCGGCAACGACTGAGACGCCTACAGAGACGCTGACAGAGGCTGCGACGACGACTGAGACGCCGACTGAGGCAGATAGGGGTAGATATAGGCATAGAGAAGTCAGCAGACCCCAATCGACAGCGGCAACGACTGAGACGCCTACAGAGACGCTGACAGAGGCTGCGACGACGACTGAGACGCCGACTGAGGCAGATAGGGGTAGATATAGGCATTGAGAACGCAGCAGACCCCCTAATCCACAGCGGCAGTGATTGGGACGCCTACAGAGACGCTGACAGAGGCTGCAACGCCAATTGAGAGGCCGACTGAAGCAGATAGGCGTAGATATTGGCACAGAGAAGGCAGCAGACCGCGCCAATCGACAGCGGCAGCGACTGAGACACCTACAGAGAAGCTGACAGAGGCTGCGACGCCGACTGAGAAGCCGACTGAGGCAGATGGTGGTATATATATGCATAGAGAAGGCAGCAGACCCCCCAATCGACAGCGGCAACGACTGAGACGCCTACAGAGACGCTGACAGAGGCTGCGACGACGACTGAGACGCCGACTGAGGCAGATAGGGGTAGATATAGGCATAGAGATGGCAGCATACCCCCCCAATCGACAGCGGCAACGACTGAGACGCCTACAGAGACGCTGATAGAGGCTGCGACGACGACTGAGACGCCGACTGAGGCTGATAGGGGTAGATATAGGCATAGAGAAGGCAGCAGACCCCCTAATCGACAGCGGCAACGACTGAAACGCCTACAGAGACGCTGACAGAGGCTGCGACGGCGACTGAGGCGCCGACTGAGGCAGATAGGGGTAGATATAGGCATAGAGAAGGCAGCAGACACCCCAATCGACAGCGGCAATGACTGAGACGCCTACAGAGACGCCGACTGAGACTCCGACTGAGGTAGATAAGGGGAAAATATAGGCACAGAGAAGGCAGCAGAACCCCCAGTCGACAGCGGCAACGACTGAGACGCCTACAGAGACGCTGACAGAGGCTGCGATGACGACTGAGACGCCGACTGAGGCAGATAGGGGTAGATACAGGCATAGAGAAGTCAGCAGACACCCCAATCGACAGCGGCAACGACTGAGACGCCTACAGAGACGCTGACAGAGGCTGCGACGACGACTGAGACGCCGACTGAGGCAGATAGGGGTAGATACAGGCATAGAGAAGTCAGCAGACACCCCAATCGACAGCGGCAACGACTGAGACGCCTACAGAGACGCTGATAGAGGCTGCGACGACGACTGAGACGCCGACTGAGGCTGATAGGGGTAGATATAGGCATAGAGAAGGCAGCAGACCCCCTAATCGACAGCGGCAACGACTGAGACGCCTACAGAGACGCTGACAGAGGCTGCGACGCCGACTGAGACGCCGCCTGAGGCAGATAGGGGTTGATATAATGAAAGAGAACGCAGCAGACCTCCCAATCGACAGCGGCAACGACTGAGACGCCTACAGAGAAGCTGACAGAGGCTGCGGCGCCGACTGAGAAGCCGACTGAGGCAGATGGTGGTATATATATGCATAGAGAAGGCAGCAGACCCCCCAATCGGCAGCGGCAACGACTGAGACGCCTACAGAGACGCTGACAGAGGCTGCGACGACTACTGAGACGCCGACTGAGGCAGATAGGGGTAGATATAGGCATAGAGATGGCAGCATACCCCCCCAATCGACAGCGGCAACGACTGAGACGCCTACAGAGGCGCTGATAGAGGCTGCGACGACGACTGTGACGCCGACTGAGGCTGATAGGGGTAGATATAGGCATAGAGAAGGCAGCAGACCCCCTAAGCGACAGCGGCAGTCACTGGGACGCCTACAGAGACGCTGACAGAGGCTTTAACGCCGACTGAGACGCCGACTGAAGCAGATAGGCGTAGATATTGGCATAGAGAAGGTAGCAGACCGCCCCAATCGACAGCGGCAGCGACTGAGACACCTACAGAGATGCTGACAGAGGCTGCGACGCCGACTGAGGCAGATAGGGGTAGATATAAGTATAGAGAAAGCAGCAGCCTCCCCCAATCGACAGCAGCAGCGGCTGAGACGCCTACAGAGACGCTGACAGAGGCTGCGACGCCGACTGAGATGCCGACTGAGGCAGACAGGGATAGATATAAGCATAGAGAAGGCAGCAGACCCCCCATTCGGCAGCGGCAGCGACTGAGACGCCTACAGAAACGCTGACAGAGGCTGCGACGCCGTCTGAAGCAGATAGAGGTGGATATAATAACAGAGAAGGCAGCAGACCCCCCAATCGACAGCGGCAACGACTGAGACGCCTACAGAGACGCTAACAGAGGCTGCGAAGACGAATGAGGCAGATAAGGGCAGATATAGGCATAGAGAAGGCAGCAGACCCCCCAATCGACAGCGGCAGCGACTGAGACGCCTAGAGAAACGCTGATAGAGGCTGTGACGCCGACTGAGGCAGATAGGGGTAGATATAATCATAGAAAAAGCAGCAGACACCCGCAATGTTTAGAGGCAACGACTGAGATGCCTACAGAGAGGCTGACAGAGGCTGCGACGCCGGCTGTGGCGCCAACTGAGGCAGATGGTGGAATATATATGAATAGAGAAGGCAGCAGCCCCCCAATCGACAGCGGGAACGACTGAGACGCCTACAGAGATGCTGATAGAGGCTGCGACGATGACTGAGACGCCGACTGAGGCAGATAGGGGTAGATATAGGCATAGAGAAGGCAGCAGACCACTTAATATACAGCGGCAGCAACTTAGACGCCTACAGAAATGCTGACAGAGGCTGCGACGCCGACAGAGGCTGCGACGCCGACGGAGGCAGATAGGGGTAGATATAATCATAGAGAAGGCAGCACACCCCCCAATCGACAGCGGTAATGACTGAGACGCCTACAGAGACGCTGACAGAGGCTGCGACGCCGAATGGGGCAGATAGGGGTAGATATAGGCATAGAGAAGGCAGCCGACCCTCCAAGCGACAGCGGCAACGACTGAGACGCCTACAGAGACGCTGACAGAGGCTGCGACGCTGACTGAGACGCCGACTGAGGCAGATAGGGGTAGATATAGGCATAGAGAAGGCAGCAAACCCCCAATCGACAGCTGCAACGGCTGAGACGCCGACTGAGGCAGATAAGGGTAGATATAGGCATAGAGGAGGCAGCAGACCCCCCAATCGACAGCGGCAGCGACTGAGACATCTACAGATACGCTGACTGAGGTTGCGACGCCGACTAAGACGCCGACTGAGGCATATAGGGGTAGATATAGGCATAGAGACGGCAGCAGACCCCCCAATCGACAGCGCCAGCGACTGAGACGCCTACAGAGACGCTGACAGAGGCTGCGACGCCGACTAAGACAGATAGGGGTAGATATTGACACAGAGAAGGCAGCAGTCCCCCCATTCGACAGCGGCAGCGGCTGAGACGCCTACAGAGACGCCGACTGAGGCAGATAGGGGTGGATATAGGCATAGAGAAGGCAGCAGACCTCCCCAATCGACAGCGGCAGCGACTGAGACCTACAGAGATGCCGACTGAGACGCCGACTGAGGTAGATATAGGTATAGAGAAGTCAGCAGAACCCCCAATCCACAGCTGCAACGACTGAGACGCCTACAGAGATGCTGACAGACGCTGCGACGCCGAATGAGGCAGATAGGGTTAGATATAGGCATAGAGAAGGCAGCAGACCTCCCCAATCGACAGCGGCAGCGAGTGAGACCTACAGAGATGCCGACTGAGACGCCGACTGAGGTAGATATAGGTATAGAGAAGTCAGCAGAACCCCCAATCCAATAAGAAGGCAGCGACAGGGGCAGCGACTGAGACGCCTACAGAAACGCTGACAGAGGCTGGGACGCCGACGGAGGCAGATAGGGGTGGATATAGGCATAGAGAAGTCAGCAGACATCCCAATAGACAGCGGCAGCGACTGAGACGCCTAAAGAGACGCTGACAGAGGCTGCGATGACGACTGAGATGCCGATTGAATCAGATAGGGGTAGATATAGGCATAGACCCAATCGACAGCTGCAACGACTGAGACGCCGACTGAGGCAGATAAGGGTAGATATAGGCATAGAGGAGGCAGCAGACCCCCCAGTCGACAGCGGCAGCGACTGAGACATCTACAGATACGCTGACAGAGATTGCGACGCCGACTAAGACGCCGACTGAGGCAGATAGGGGTAGATAGAGGCATAGAGAATGCAGCAGACCCCCCAATCGACAGCGCCAGCAACTGAGACGCGTACAGAGACGCTGACAGAGGCGGCACCGCCGACTGAGGCAAATAGGGGTAGATATAGGCCTAGAGAAGCCAGCAGACCCCCCAATCGACAGCGGCAATGACTGAGACGCTCACAGAGACGCTGACAGAGGCTACGACGCCGACTGAGACGCCGATTGAGGCACATATGGGTAGATATAGGCATAGAGAAGGCAGCAGACCCCCCAATCGACAGCGGCAACGACTGAGACGCCTACAGAGACGCTGACAGAGGCTGCGACGACGACTGAGACGCCGACTGAGGCAGATAGGGGTAGATATAGGCATAGAGATGGCAGCATACCCCCCCAATCGACAGCGGCAACGACTGAGACGCCTACAGAGACGCTGATAGAGGCTGCGACGACGACTGAGACGCCGACTGAGGCTGATAGGGGTAGATATAGGCATAGAGAAGGCAGCAGACCCCCTAATCGACAGCGGCAACGACTGAGACGCCTACAGAGACGCTGACAGAGGCTGCGACGGCGACTGAGGCGCCGACTGAGGCAGATAGGGGTAGATATAGCCATAGAGAAGGCAGCAGACACCCCAATCGACAGCGGCAATGACTGAGACGCCTACAGAGACGCCGACTGAGACTCCGACTGAGGTAGATAAGGGGAAAATATAGGCACAGAGAAGGCAGCAGAACCCCCAGTCGACAGCGGCAACGACTGAGACGCCTACAGAGACGCTGACAGAGGCTGCGACGACGACTGAGACGCCGACTGAGGCAGATAGGGGTAGATACAGGCATAGAGAAGTCAGCAGACACCCCAATCGACAGCGGCAACGACTGAGACGCCTACAGAGACGCTGACAGAGGCTGCGACGACGACTGAGACGCCGACTGAGGCAGATAGGGGTAGATACAGGCATAGAGAAGTCAGCAGACACCCCAATCGACAGCGGCAACGACTGAGACGCCTACAGAGACGCTGATAGAGGCTGCGACGACGACTGAGACGCCGACTGAGGCTGATAGGGGTAGATATAGGCATAGAGAAGGCAGCAGACCCCCTAATCGACAGCGGCAACGACTGAGACGCCTACAGAGACGCTGACAGAGGCTGCGACGCCGCCTGAGGCAGATAGGGGTTGATATAATGATAGAGAACGCAGCAGACCTCCCAATCGACAGCGGCAACGACTGAGACGCCTACAGAGAAGCTGACAGAGGCTGCGGCGCCGACTGAGAAGCCGACTGAGGCAGATGGTGGTATATATATGCATAGAGAAGGCAGCAGACACCCCAATCGACAGCGGCAACGACTGAGACGCCTACAGAGACGCTGATAGAGGCTGCGACGACTACTGAGACGCCGACTGAGGCAGATAGGGGTAGATATAGGCATAGAGATGGCAGCATACCCCCCAATCGACAGCGGCAACGACTGAGACGCCTACAGAGACGCTGATAGAGGCTGCGACGACGACTGTGACGCCGACTGAGGCTGATAGGGGTAGATATAGGCCTAGAGAAGGCAGCAGACCCCCAATCGACAGCTGCAACGACTGAGACGCCGACTGAGGCAGATAAGGGTAGATATAGGCCTAGAGAAGGCAGCAGACCCCCCAATCGACAGCGGCAACGACTGAGACGCCTACAGAGACGCTGACAGAGGCATCGACGCCGACTTAGGCAGATAGGGGTAGATATAGCCATAGAGAAGGCAGCAGACATCCCAATCGATAGCGGCAACGGCTGAGACGCCTACAGAGACGCTGACAGAGGCTGCGACGCCGACTGAGATGTCGACTGAGGCAGACAGGGATAGATATAGGCATAGAGAAGGCAGCAAACCACCCCCCCCCCCCCCCACAATCGGCAGCTGCAGCGACTGAGACGCCTACATAAACGCTGACAGAGGCTGCGACGCCGACTAAGGCAGATAGGGGTAGATGTAATCATAGAGAAGGCAGCACACCCCCCATCGACAGCGGCAACAACTGAGACGCCTACAGAGACGCTGACAGAGGCTGCGACGGCGACTGAGACGCCGACTGAGGCAGATAGGGGTAGATATAGGCATAGAGAAGGCAGCAGACACCCCAATCGACAGCGGCAATGACTGAGACGCCTACAGAGACGCCGACTGAGACTCCGACTGAGGTAGATAAGGGGAAAATATAGGCACAGAGAAGGCAGCAGAACCCCCAGTCGACAGCGGCAACGACTGAGCCGCCTACAGAGACGCTGACAGAGGCTGCGACGACGACTGAGACGCCGACTGAGGCAGATAGGGGTAGATATAGGCATAGAGATGGCAGCATACCCCCCCAATCGACAGCGGCAACGACTGAGACGCCTACAGAGACGCTGACAGAGGCTGCGACGGCGACTGAGGCGCCGACTGAGGCAGATAGGGGTAGATATAGGCATAGAGAAGGCAGCAGACACCCCAATCGACAGCTGCAACGGCTGAGACGCCGACTGAGGCAGATAAGGGTAGATATAGGCATAGAGGAGCCAGCAGACCCCCCAATCGACAGCGGCAGCGACTGAGACATCTACAGATACGCTGACTGAGGTTGCGACGCCGACTAAGACGCCGACTGAGGCATATAGGGGTAGATATAGGCATAGAGACGGCAGCAGACCCCCCAATCGACAGCGCCAGCGACTGAGACGCCTACAGAGACGCTGACAGAGGCTGCGACGCCGACTAAGACAGATAGGGGTAGATATTGACACAGAGAAGGCAGCAGTCCCCCCATTCGACAGCGGCAGCGGCTGAGACGCCTACAGAGACGCCGACTGAGGCAGATAGGGGTGGATATAGGCATAGAGAAGGCAGCAGATACGCTGACTGAGGTTGCGACGCCGACTAAGACGCCGACTGAGGCATATAGGGGTAGATATAGGCATAGAGACGGCAGCAGACCCCCCAATCGACAGCGCCAGCGACTGAGACGCCTACAGAGACGCTGACAGAGGCTGCGACGCCGACTAAGACAGATAGGGGTAGATATTGACACAGAGAAGGCAGCAGTCCCCCCATTCGACAGCGGCAGCGGCTGAGACGCCTACAGAGACGCCGACTGAGGCAGATAGGGGTGGATATAGGCATAGAGAAGGCAGCAGACCTCCCCAATCGACAGCGGCAGCGACTGAGACGCCTACAGAGATGCCGACTGAGACGCCGACTGAGGTAGATATAGGTATAGAGAAGTCAGCAGAACCCCCAACCGACAGCTGCAACGACTGAGACGCCTACAGAGATGCTGACAGACGCTGCGACGCCGAATGAGGCAGATAGGGTTAGATATAGGCATAGAGAAGGCAGCGACAGGGGCAGCGACTGAGACGCCTACAGAAATGCTGACAGAGGCTGGGACGCCGACGGAGGCAGATAGGGGTGGATATAGGCATAGAGAAGTCAGCAGACATCCCAATAGACAGCGGCAGCGACTGAGACGCCTACAGAGACGCTGACAGAGGCTGCGATGACGACTGAGATGCCGATTGAATCAGATAGGGGTAGATATAGGCATAGAGAATGCAGCAAACCCCCAATCGACAGCTGCAACGGCTGAGACGCCGACTGAGGCAGATAAGGGTAGATATAGGCATAGAGGAGCCAGCAGACCCCCCAATCGACAGCGGCAGCGACTGAGACATCTACAGATACGCTGACTGAGGTTGCGACGCCGACTAAGACGCCGACTGAGGCATATAGGGGTAGATATAGGCATAGAGACGGCAGCAGACCCCCCAATCGACAGCGCCAGCGACTGAGACGCCTACAGAGACGCTGACAGAGGCTGCGACGCCGACTAAGACAGATAGGGGTAGATATTGACACAGAGAAGGCAGCAGTCCCCCCATTCGACAGCGGCAGCGGCTGAGACGCCTACAGAGACGCCGACTGAGGCAGATAGGGGTGGATATAGGCATAGAGAAGGCAGCAGACCTCCCCAATCGACAGCGGCAGCGACTGAGACGCCTACAGAGATGCCGACTGAGACGCCGACTGAGGTAGATATAGGTATAGAGAAGTCAGCAGAACCCCCAACCGACAGCTGCAACGACTGAGACGCCTACAGAGATGCTGACAGACGCTGCGACGCCGAATGAGGCAGATAGGGTTAGATATAGGCATAGAGAAGGCAGCGACAGGGGCAGCGACTGAGACGCCTACAGAAATGCTGACAGAGGCTGGGACGCCGACGGAGGCAGATAGGGGTGGATATAGGCATAGAGAAGTCAGCAGACATCCCAATAGACAGCGGCAGCGACTGAGACGCCTACAGAGACGCTGACAGAGGCTGCGATGACGACTGAGATGCCGATTGAATCAGATAGGGGTAGATATAGGCATAGAGAATGCAGCAAACCCCCAATCGACAGCTGCAACGACTGAGACGCCGACTGAGGCAGATAAGGGTAGATATAGGCATAGAGGAGGCAGCAGACCCCCCAGTCGACAGCGGCAGCGACTGAGACATCTACAGATACGCTGACAGAGATTGCGACGCCGACTAAGACGCCGACTGAGGCAGATAGGGGTAGATAGAGGCATAGAGAATGCAGCAGACCCCCCAATCGACAGCGCCAGCAACTGAGACGCGTACAGAGACGCTGACAGAGGCGGCACCGCCGACTGAGGCAAATAGGGGTAGATATAGGCCTAGAGAAGGCAGCAGACCCCCCAATCGACAGCGGCAATGACTGAGACGCTCACAGAGACGCTGACAGAGGCTACGACGCCGACTGAGACGCCGATTGAGGCAGATATGGGTAGATATAGGCATAGAGAAGGCAGCAGACCCCCCAATCGACAGCGGCAACGACTGAGACGCCTACAGAGACGCTGACAGAGGCTGCGACGACGACTGAGACGCCGACTGAGGCAGATAGGGGTAGATATAGGCATAGAGATGGCAGCATACCCCCCCAATCGACAGCGGCAACGACTGAGACGCCTACAGAGACGCTGATAGAGGCTGCGACGACGACTGAGACGCCGACTGAGGCTGATAGGGGTAGATATAGGCATAGAGAAGGCAGCAGACCCCCTAATCGACAGCGGCAACGACTGAGACGCCTACAGAGACGCTGACAGAGGCTGCGACGGCGACTGAGGCAGATAGGGGTAGATATAGGCATAGAGAAGGCAGCAGACACCCCAATCGACAGCGGCAATGATTGAGACGCCTACAGAGACGCCGACTGAGACTCCGACTGAGGTAGATAAGGGGAAAATATAGGCACAGAGAAGGCAGCAGAACCCGCAGTCGACAGCGGCAACGACTGAGACGCCTACAGAGACGCTGACAGAGGCTGCGACGCTGACTGAGACGCCGACTGAGGCAGATAGGGGTAGATATAGGCATAGAGAAGGCAGCAAACCCCCAATCGACAGCTGCAACGGCTGAGACGCCGACTGAGGCAGATAAGGGTAGATATAGGCATAGAGGAGCCAGCAGACCCCCCAATCAACAGCGGCAGCGACTGAGACATCTACAGATACGCTGACTGAGGTTGCGACGCCGACTAAGACGCCGACTGAGGCATATAGGGGTAGATATAGGCATAGAGACGGCAGCAGACCCCCCAATCGACAGCGCCAGCGACTGAGACGCCTACAGAGACGCTGACAGAGGCTGCGACGCCGACTAAGACAGATAGGGGTAGATATTGACACAGAGAAGGCAGCAGTCCGCCCATTCGACAGCGGCAGCGGCTGAGACGCCTACAGAGACGCCGACTGAGGCAGATAGGGGTGGATATAGGCATAGAGAAGGCAGCAGACCTCCCCAATCGACAGCGGCAGCGACTGAGACGCCTACAGAGATGCCGACTGAGACGCCGACTGAGGTAGATATAGGTATAGAGAAGTCAGCAGAACCCCCAACCGACAGCTGCAACGACTGAGACAGAGATGCTGACAGACGCTGCGACGCCGAATGAGGCAGATAGGGTTAGATATAGGCATAGAGAAGGCAGCGACAGGGGCAGCGACTGAGACGCCTACAGAAACGCTGACAGAGGCTGGGACGCCGACGGAGGCAGATAGGGGTGGATATAGGCATAGAGAAGTCAGCAGACATCCCAATAGACAGCGGCAGCGACTGAGACGCCTACAGAGACGCTGACAGAGGCTGCGATGACGACTGAGATGCCGATTGAATCAGATAGGGGTAGATATAGGCATAGAGAATGCAGCAAACCCCCAATCGACAGCTGCAACGACTGAGACGCCGACTGAGGCAGATAAG
This sequence comes from Clusia tigrina, assembly GCA_920105625.2. Classification (NCBI taxonomy): domain Eukaryota; kingdom Metazoa; phylum Arthropoda; class Insecta; order Diptera; family Clusiidae; genus Clusia; species Clusia tigrina. The sequence continues at coordinate 92,065,947 of OV050031.1, forward strand.
GGTAGATATAGGCATAGAGGAGGCAGCAGACCCCCCAGTCGACAGCGGCAGCGACTGAGACATCTACAGATACGCTGACAGAGATTCCGACGCCGACTAAGACGCCGACTGAGGCAGATAGGGGTAGATAGAGGCATAGAGAATGCAGCAGACCCCCCAATCGACAGCGCCAGCAACTGAGACGCGTACAGAGACGCTGACAGAGGCGGCACCGCCGACTGAGGCAAATAGGGGTAGATATAGGCCTAGAGAAGGCAGCAGACCCCCCAATCGACAGCGGCAATGACTGAGACGCTCACAGAGACGCTGACAGAGGCTACGACGCCGACTGAGACGCCGATTGAGGCAGATATGGGTAGATATAGGCATAGAGAAGGCAGCAGACCCCCCAATCGACAGCGGCAACGACTGAGACGCCTACAGAGACGCTGACAGAGGCTGCGACGACGACTGAGACGCCGACTGAGGCAGATAGGGGTAGATATAGGCATAGAGAAGGCAGCAGACACCCCAATCGACAGCGGCAATGACTGAGACGCCTACAGAGACGCCGACTGAGACTCCGACTGAGGTAGATAAGGGGAAAATATAGGCACAGAGAAGGCAGCAGAACCCCCAGTCGACAGCGGCAACGACTGAGACGCCTACAGGGACGCTGACAGAGGCTGCGACGACGACTGAGACGCCGACTGAGGCAGATAGGGGTAGATACAGGCATAGAGAAGTCAGCAGACACCCCAATCGACAGCGGCAACGACTGAGACGCCTACAGAGACGCTGACAGAGGCTGCGACGACGACTGAGACGCCGACTGAGGCAGATAGGGGTAGATACAGGCATAGAGAAGTCAGCAGACACCCCAATCGACAGCGGCAACGACTGAGACGCCTACAGAGACGCTGACAGAGGCTGCGACGACGACTGAGATGCCGACTGAGGCAGATAGGGGTAGATATAGGCATAGAGAAGGCAGCAGACCCCCTAATCGACAGCGGCAACGACTGAGACGCCTACAGAGACGCTGACAGAGGCTGCGACGCCGCCTGAGGCAGATAGGGGTTGATATAATGATAGAGAACGCAGCAGACCTCCCAATCGACAGCGGCAACGACTGAGACACCTACAGAGAAGCTGACAGAGGCTGCGGCGCCGACTGAGAAGCCGACTGAGGCAGATGGTGGTATATATATGCATAGAGAAGGCAGCAGACCCCCCAATCGGCAGCGGCAACGACTGAGACGCCTACAGAGACGCTGACAGAGGCTGCGACGACTACTGAGACGCCGACTGAGGCAGATAGGGGTAGATATAGGCATAGAGATGGCAGCATACCCCCCCAATCGACAGCGGCAACGACTGAGACGCCTACAGAGACGCTGATAGAGGCTGCGACGACGACTGTGACGCCGACTGAGGCTGATAGGGGTAGATATAGGCCTAGAGAAGGCAGCAGACCCCCCAATCGACAGCGGCAATGACTGAGACGCTCACAGAGACGCTGACAGAGGCTACGACGCCGACTGAGACGCCGATTGAGGCAGATAGGGGTAGATATAGGCATAGAGAAGGCAGCAAACCCCCAATCGACAGCTGCAACGGCTGAGACGCCGACTGAGGCAGATAAGGGTAGATATAGGCATAGAGGAGCCAGCAGACCCCCCAATCAACAGCGGCAGCGACTGAGACGCCTACAGAGACGCTGACAGAGGCTGCGACGACGACTGAGACGCCGACTGAGGCAGATAGGGGTAGATATAGGCATAGAGATGGCAGCATACCCCCCCAATCGACAGCGGCAACGATTGAGACGCCTACAGAGACGCTGATAGAGGCTGCGACGACGACTGAGACGCCGACTGAGGCTGATAGGGGTAGATATAGGCATAGAGAAGGCAGCAGACACCCCAATCGACAGCGGCAATGACTGAGACGCCTACAGAGACGCCGACTGAGACTCCGACTGAGGTAGATAAGGGGTAGATATAGGCATAGAGACGGCAGCAGACCCCCCAATCGACAGCGCCAGCGACTGAGACGCCTACAGAGACGCTGACAGAGGCTGCGACGCCGACTAAGACAGATAGGGGTAGATATTGACACAGAGAAGGCAGCAGTCCCCCCATTCGACAGCGGCAGCGGCTGAGACGCCTACAGAGACGCCGACTGAGGCAGATAGGGGTGGATATAGGCATAGAGAAGGCAGCAGACCTCCCCAATCGACAGCGGCAGCGACTGAGACGCCTACAGAGATGCCGACTGAGACGCCGACTGAGGTAGATATAGGTATAGAGAAGTCAGCAGAACCCCCAACCGACAGCTGCAACGACTGAGACGCCTACAGAGATGCTGACAGACGCTGCGACGCCGAATGAGGCAGATAGGGTTAGATATAGGCATAGAGAAGGCAGCGACAGGGGCAGCGACTGAGACGCCTACAGAAACGCTGACAGAGGCTGGGACGCCGACGGAGGCAGATAGGGGTGGATATAGGCATAGAGAAGTCAGCAGACATCCCAATAGACAGCGGCAGCGACTGAGACGCCTACAGAGACGCTGACAGAGGCTGCGATGACGACTGAGATGCCGATTGAATCAGATAGGGGTAGATATAGGCATAGAGAATGCAGCAAACCCCCAATCGACAGCTGCAACGACTGAGACGCCGACTGAGGCAGATAAGGGTAGATATAGGCATAGAGGAGGCAGCAGACCCCCCAGTCGACAGCGGCAGCGACTGAGACATCTACAGATACGCTGACAGAGATTCCGACGCCGACTAAGACGCCGACTGAGGCAGATAGGGGTAGATAGAGGCATAGAGAATGCAGCAGACCCCCCAATCGACAGCGCCAGCAACTGAGACGCGTACAGAGACGCTGACAGAGGCGGCACCGCCGACTGAGGCAAATAGGGGTAGATATAGGCCTAGAGAAGGCAGCAGACCCCCCAATCGACAGCGGCAATGACTGAGACGCTCACAGAGACGCTGACAGAGGCTACGACGCCGACTGAGACGCCGACTGAGGCAGATATGGGTAGATATAGGCATAGAGAAGGCAGCAGACCCCCCAATCGACAGCGGCAACGACTGAGACGCCTACAGAGACGCTGACAGAGGCTGCGACGACGACTGAGACGCCGACTGAGGCAGATAGGGGTAGATATAGGCATAGAGATGGCAGCATACCCCCCCAATCGACAGCGGCAACGATTGAGACGCCTACAGAGACGCTGATAGAGGCTGCGACGACGACTGAGACGCCGACTGAGGCTGATAGGGGTAGATATAGGCATAGAGAAGGCAGCAGACCCCCTAATCGACAGCGGCAACGACTGAGACGCCTACAGAGACGCTGACAGAGGCTGCGACGGCGACTGAGGCGCCGACTGAGGCAGATAGGGGTAGATATAGGCATAGAGAAGGCAGCAGACACCCCAATCGACAGCGGCAATGACTGAGACGCCTACAGAGACGCCGACTGAGACTCCGACTGAGGTAGATAAGGGGAAAATATAGGCACAGAGAAGGCAGCAGAACCCCCAGTCGACAGCGGCAACGACTGAGACGCCTACAGAGACGCTGACAGAGGCTGCGACGACGACTGAGACGCCGACTGAGGCAGATAGGGGTAGATACAGGCATAGAGAAGTCAGCAGACACCCCAATCGACAGCGGCAACGACTGAGACGCCTACAGAGACGCTGACAGAGGCTGCGACGACGACTGAGACGCCGACTGAGGCAGATAGGGGTAGATACAGGCATAGAGAAGTCAGCAGACACCCCAATCGACAGCGGCAACGACTGAGACGCCTACAGAGACGCTGATAGAGGCTGCGACGGCGACTGAGACGCCGACTGAGGCTGATAGGGGTAGATATAGGCATAGAGAAGGCAGCAGACCCCCTAATCGACAGCGGCAACGACTGAGACGCCTACAGAGACGCTGACAGAGGCTGCGACGCTGCCTGAGGCAGATAGGGGTTGATATAATGATAGAGAACGCAGCAGACCTCCCAATCGACAGCGGCAACGACTGAGACACCTACAGAGAAGCTGACAGAGGCTGCGGCGCCGACTGAGAAGCCGACTGAGGCAGATGGTGGTATATATATGCATAGAGAAGGCAGCAGACCCCCCAATCGGCAGCGGCAACGACTGAGACGCCTACAGAGACGCTGACAGAGGCTGCGACGACTACTGAGACGCCGACTGAGGCAGATAGGGGTAGATATAGGCATAGAGATGGCAGCATACCCCCCCAATCGACAGCGGCAACGACTGAGACGCCTACAGAGACGCTGATAGAGGCTGCGACGACGACTGTGACGCCGACTGAGGCTGATAGGGGTAGATATAGGCCTAGAGAAGGCAGCAGACCCCCCAATCGACAGCGGCAATGACTGAGACGCTCACAGAGACGCTGACAGAGGCTACGACGCCGACTGAGACGCCGATTGAGGCAGATATGGGTAGATATAGGCATAGAGAAGGCAGCAGACCCCCCAATCGACAGCGGCAACGACTGAGACGCCTACAGAGACGCTGACAGAGGCTGCGACGACGACTGAGACGCCGACTGAGGCAGATAGGGGTAGATATAGGCATAGAGATGGCAGCATACCCCCCCAATCGACAGCGGCAACGACTGAGACGCCTACAGAGACGCTGATAGAGGCTGCGACGGCGACTGAGGCGCCGACTGAGGCAGATAGGGGTAGATATAGGCATAGAGAAGGCAGCAGACACCCCAATCGACAGCGGCAATGACTGAGACGCCTACAGAGATGCCGACTGAGACTCCGACTGAGGTAGATAAGGGGAAAATATAGGCACAGAGATGGCAGCATACCCCCCCAATCGACAGCGGCAACGACTGAGACGCCTACAGAGACGCTGATAGAGGCTGCGACGACGACTGAGACGCCGACTGAGGCTGATAGGAGTAGATATAGGCATAGAGAAGGCAGCAGACCCCCTAATCGACAGCGGCAACGACTGAGACGCCTACAGAGACGCTGACAGAGGTTGCGACGGCGACTGAGGCGCCGACTGAGGCAGATAGGGGTAGATATAGGCATAGAGAAGGCAGCAGACACCCCAATCGACAGCGGCAATGACTGAGACGCCTACAGAGACGCCGACTGAGACTCCGACTGAGGTAGATAAGGGGAAAATATAGGCACAGAGAAGGCAGCAGAACCCCCAGTCGACAGCGGCAACGACTGAGACGCCTACAGAGACGCTGACAGAGGCTGCGACGACGACTGAGACGCCGACTGAGGCAGATAGGGGTAGATACAGACATAGAGAAGTCAGCAGACACCCCAATCGACAGCGGCAACGACTGAGACGCCTACAGAGACGCTGACAGAGGCTGCGACGACGACTGAGACGCCGACTGAGGCAGATAGGGGTAGATACAGGCATAGAGAAGTCAGCAGACACCCCAATCGACAGCGGCAACGACTGAGACGCCTACAGAGACGCTGATAGAGGCTGCGACGACGACTGAGACGCCGACTGAGGCTGATAGGGGTAGATATAGGCATAGAGAAGGCAGCAGACCCCCTAATCGACAGCGGCAACGACTGAGACGCCTACAGAGACGCTGACAGAGGCTGCGACGCCGCCTGAGGCAGATAGGGGTTGATATAATGATAGAGAACGCAGCAGACCTCCCAATCGACAGCGGCAACGACTGAGACACCTACAGAGAAGCTGACAGAGGCTGCGGCGCCGACTGAGAAGCCGACTGAGGCAGATGGTGGTATATATATGCATAGAGAAGGCAGCAGACCCCCCAATCGGCAGCGGCAACGACTGAGACGCCTACAGAGACGCTGACAGAGGCTGCGACGACTACTGAGACGCCGACTGTATCAGATAGGGGTAGATATAGGCATAGAGATGGCAGCATACCCCCCCAATCGACAGCGGCAACGACTGAGACGCCTACAGAGACGCTGATAGAGGCTGCGACGACGACTGTGACGCCGACTGAGGCTGATAGGGGTAGATATAGGCATAGAGAAGGCAGCAGACCCCCTAAGCGACAGCGGCAGTCACTGGGACGCCTACAGAGACGCTGACAGAGGCTTTAACGCCGACTGAGACGCCGACTGAAGCAGATAGGCGTAGATATTGGCATAGAGAAGGTAGCAGACCGCCCCAATCGACAGCGGCAGCGACTGAGACACCTACAGAGATGCTGACAGAGGCTGCGACGCCGACTGAGGCAGATAGGGGTAGATATAAGCATAGAGAAAGCAGCAGCCTCCCCCAATCGACAGCAGCAGCGGCTGAGACGCCTACAGAGACGCTGACAGAGGCTGCGACGCCGACTGAGATGCCGACTGAGGCAGACAGGGATAGATATAAGCATAGAGAAGGCAGCAGACCCCCCATTCGGCAGCGGCAGCGACTGAGACGCCTACAGAAACGCTGACAGAGGCTGCGACGCCGTCTGAGGCAGATAGAGGTGGACATAATAACAGAGAAGGCAGCAGACCCCCCAATCGACAGCGGCAACGACTGAGACGCCTACAGAGACGCTAACAGAGGCTGCGAAGACGAATTAGGCAGATAAGGGCAGATATAGGCATAGAGAAGGCAGCAGACCCCCCAATCGACAGCGGCAGCGACTGAGACGCCTACAGAAACGCTGATAGAGGCTGTGACGCCGACTGAGGCAGATAGGGGTAGATATAATCATAGAAAAAGCAGCAGACACCCGCAATGTTTGGAGGCAACGACTGAGATGCCTACAGAGACGCTGACAGAGGCTGCGACGCCGGCTGTGGCGCCAACTGAGGCAGATGGTGGAATATATATGAATAGAGAAGGCAGCAGCCCCCCAATCGACAGCGGGAACGACTGAGACGCCTACAGAGATGCTGATAGAGGCTGCGACGATGACTGAGACGCCGACTGAGGCAGATAGGGGTAGATATAGGCATAGAGAAGGCAGCAGACCACTTAATAGACAGCGGCAGCAACTTAGACGCCTACAGAAATGCTGACAGAGGCTGCGACGCCGACAGAGGCTGCGACGCCGACGGAGGCAGATAGGGGTAGATATAATCATAGAGAAGGCAGCACACCCCCCAATCGACAGCGGTAACGACTGAGACGCCTACAGAGACGCTGACAGAGGCTGCGACGCCGAATGGGGCAGATAGGGGTAGATATAGGCATAGAGAAGGCAGCCGACCCTCCAAGCGACAGCGGCAACGACTGAGACGCCTACAGAGACGCTGACAGAGGCTGCGACGCTGACTGAGACGCCGACTGAGGCAGATAGGGGTAGATATAGGCATAGAGAAGGCAGCAAACCCCCAATCGACAGCTGCAACGGCTGAGACGCCGACTGAGGCAGATAAGGGTAGATATAGGCATAGAGGAGGCAGCAGACCCCCCAATCGACAGCGGCAGCGACTGAGACATCTACAGATACGCTGACTGAGGTTGCGACGCCGACTAAGACGCCGACTGAGGCATATAGGGGTAGATATAGGCATAGAGACGGCATCAGACCCCCCAATCGACAGCGCCAGCGACTGAGACGCCTACAGAGACGCTGACAGAGGCTGCGTCGCCGACTAAGACAGATAGGGGTAGATATTGACACAGAGAAGGCAGCAGTCCCCCCATTCGACAGCGGCAGCGGCTGAGACGCCTACAGAGACGCCGACTGAGGCAGATAGGGGTGGATATAGGCATAGAGAAGGCAGCAGACCTCCCCAATCGACAGCGGCAGCGACTGAGACGCCTACAGAGATGCCGACTGAGACGCCGACTGAGGTAGATATAGGTATAGAGAAGTCAGCAGAACCCCCAACCGACAGCTGCAACGACTGAGACGCCTACAGAGATGCTGACAGACGCTGCGACGCCGAATGAGGCAGATAGGGTTAGATATAGGCATAGAGAAGGCAGCGACAGGGGCAGCGACTGAGACGCCTACAGAAACGCTGACAGAGGCTGGGACGCCGACGGAGGCAGATAGGGGTGGATATAGGCATAGAGAAGTCAGCAGACATCCCAATAGACAGCGGCAGCGACTGAGACGCCTACAGAGACGCTGACAGAGGCTGCGATGACGACTGAGATGCCGATTGAATCAGATAGGGGTAGATATAGGCATAGAGAATGCAGCAAACCCCCAATCGACAGCTGCAACGACTCAGACGCCGACTGAGGCAGATAAGGGTAGATATAGGCATAGAGGAGGCAGCAGACCCCCCAGTCGACAGCGGCAGCGACTGAGACATCTACAGATACGCTGACAGAGATTGCGACGCCGACTAAGACGCCGACTGAGGCAGATAGGGGTAGATAGAGGCATAGAGAATGCAGCAGACCCCCCAATCGACAGCGCCAGCAACTGAGACGCGTACAGAGACGCTGACAGAGGCGGCACCGCCGACTGAGGCAAATAGGGGTAGATATAGGCCTAGAGAAGGCAGCAGACCCCCCAATCGACAGCGGCAATGACTGAGACGCTCACAGAGACGCTGACAGAGGCTACGACGCCGACTGAGACGCCGATTGAGGCAGATATGGGTAGATATAGGCATAGAGAAGGCAGCAGACCCCCCAATCGACAGCGGCAACGACTGAGACGCCTAAAGAGACGCTGACAGAGGCTGCGACGACGACTGAGACGCCGACTGAGGCAGATAGGGGTAGATATAGGCATAGAGATGGCAGCATACCCCCCCAATCGACAGCGGCAACGACTGAGACGCCTACAGAGACGCTGATAGAGGCTGCGACGACGACTGAGACGCCGACTGAGGCTGATAGGGGTAGATATAGGCATAGAGAAGGCAGCAGACCCCCTAATCGACAGCTGCAACGACTGAGACGCCTACAGAGACGCTGACAGAGGCTGCGACGGCGACTGAGGCGCCGACTGAGGCAGATAGGGGTAGATATAGGCATAGAGAAGGCAGCAGACACCCCAATCGACAGCGGCAATGACTGAGACGCCTACAGAGACGCCGACTGAGACTCCGACTGAGGTAGATAAGGGGAAAATATAGGCACAGAGAAGGCAGCAGAACCCCCAGTCGACAGCGGCAACGACTGAGACGCCTACAGAGACGCTGACAGAGGCTGCGACGACGACTGAGACGCCGACTGAGTCAGATAGGGGTAGATATAGGCATAGAGAATGCAGCAAACCCCCAATCGACAGCTGCAACGACTGAGACGCCGACTGAGGCAGATAAGGGTAGATATAGGCATAGAGGAGGCAGCAGACCCCCCAGTCGACAGCGGCAGCGACTGAGACATCTACAGATACGCTGACAGAGATTGCGACGCCGACTAAGACGCCGACTGAGACAGATAGGGGTAGATAGAGGCATAGAGAATGCAGCAGACTCCCCAATCGACAGCGCCAGCAACTGAGACGCGTACAGAGACGCTGACAGAGGCGGCACCGCCGACTGAGGCAAATAGGGGTAGATATAGGCCTAGAGAAGGCAGCAGACCCCCCAATCGACAGCGGCAATGACTGAGACGCTCACAGAGACGCTGACAGAGGCTACGACGCCGACTGAGACGCCGATTGAGGCAGATATGGGTAGATATAGGCATAGAGAAGGCAGCAGACCCCCCAATCGACAGCGGCAACGACTGAGACGCCTACAGAGACGCTGACAGAGGCTGCGACGACGACTGAGACGCCGACTGAGGCAGATAGGGGTAGATATAGGCATAGAGATGGCAGCATACCCCACCAATCGACAGCGGCAACGACTGAGACGCCTACAGAGACGCTGATAGAGGCTGCGACGACGACTGAGACGCCGACTGAGGCTGATAGGGGTAGATATAGGCATAGAGAAGGCAGCAGACCCCCTAATCGACAGCGGCAACGACTGAGACGCCTACAGAGACGCTGACAGAGGCTGCGACGGCGACTGAGGCGCCGACTGAGGCAGATAGGGGTAGATATAGGCATAGAGAAGGCAGCAGACACCCCAATCGACAGCGGCAATGACTGAGACGCCTACAGAGACGCCGACTGAGACTCCGACTGAGGTAGATAAGGGGAAAATATAGGCACAGAGAAGGCAGCAGAACCCCCAGTCGACAGCGGCAACGACTGAGACGCCTACAGAGACGCTGACAGAGGCTGCGACGACGACTGAGACGCCGACTGAGGCAGATAGGGGTAGATACAGGCATAGAGAAGTCAGCAGACACCCAAATCGACAGCGGCAACGACTGAGACGCCTACAGAGACGCTGACAGAGGCTGCGACGACGACTGAGACGCCGACTGAGGCAGATAGGGGTAGATACAGGCATAGAGAAGTCAGCAGACACCCCAATCGACAGCGGCAACGACTGAGACGCCTACAGAGACGCTGATAGAGGCTGCGACGACGACTGAGACGCCGACTGAGGCTGATAGGGGTAGATATAGGCATAGAGAAGGCAGCAGACCCCCTAATCGACAGCGGCAACGACTGAGACGCCTACAGAGACGCTGACAGAGGCTGCGACGCCGCCTGAGGCAGATAGGGGTTGATATAATGATAGAGAACGCAGCAGACCTCCCAATCGACAGCGGCAACGACTGAGACACCTACAGAGAAGCTGACAGAGGCTGCGGCGCCGACTGAGAAGCCGACTGAGGCAGATGGTGGTATATATATGCATAGAGAAGGCAGCAGACCCCCCAATCGGCAGCGGCAACGACTGAGACGCCTACAGAGACGCTGACAGAGGCTGCGACGACTACTGAGACGCCGACTGAGGCAGATAGGGGTAGATATAGGCATAGAGATGGCAGCATACCCCCCCAATCGACAGCGGCAACGACTGAGACGCCTACAGAGACGCTGATAGAGGCTGCGACGACGACTGTGACGCCGACTGAGGCTGATAGGGGTAGATATAGGCCTAGAGAAGGCAGCAGACCCCCCAATCGACAGCGGCAATGACTGAGACGCTCACAGAGACGCTGACAGAGGCTACGACGCCGATTGAGGCAGATATGGGTAGATATAGGCATAGAGAAGGCAGCAGACCCCCCAATCGACAGCGGCAACGACTGAGACGCCTACAGAGACGCTGACAGAGGCTGCGACGACGACTGAGACGCCGACTGAGGCAGATAGGGGTAGATATAGGCATAGAGATGGCAGCATACCCCCCCAATCGACAGCGGCAACGACTGAGACGCCTACAGAGACGCTGATAGAGGCTGCGACGACGACTGAGACGCCGACTGAAGCTGATAGGGGTAGATATAGGCATAGAGAAGGCAGCAGACCCCCTAATCGACAGCGGCAACGACTGAGACGCCTACAGAGACGCTGACAGAGGCTGCGACGGCGACTGAGGCGCCGACTGAGGCAGATAGGGGTAGATATAGGCATAGAGAAGGCAGCAGACACCCCAATCGACAGCGGCAATGACTGAGACGCCTACAGAGACGCCGACTGAGACTCCGACTGAGGTAGATAAGGGGAAAATATAGGCACAGAGATGGCAGCATACCCCCCCAATCGACAGCGGCAACGACTGAGACGCCTACAGAGACGCTGATAGAGGCTGCGACGACGACTGAGACGCCGACTGAGGCTGATAGGAGTAGATATAGGCATAGAGAAGGCAGCAGACCCCCTAATCGACAGCGGCAACGACTGAGACGCCTACAGAGACGCTGACAGAGGCTGCGACGGCGACTGAGGCGCCGACTGAGGCAGATAGGGGTAGATATAGGCATAGAGAAGGCAGCAGACACCCCAATCGACAGCGGCAATGACTGAGACGCCTACAGAGACGCCGACTGAGACTCCGACTGAGGTAGATAAGGGGAAAATATAGGCACAGAGAAGGCAGCAGAACCCCCAGTCGACAAAGCAACGACTGAGACGCCTACAGAGACGCTGACAGAGGCTGCGACGACGACTGAGACGCCGACTGAGGCAGATAGGGGTAGATACAGACATAGAGAAGTCAGCAGACACCCCAATCGACAGCGGCAACGACTGAGACGCCTACAGAGACGCTGACAGAGGCTGCGACGACGACTGAGACGCCGACTGAGGCAGATAGGGGTAGATACAGGCATAGAGAAGTCAGCAGACACCCCAATCGACAGCGGCAACGACTGAGACGCCTACAGAGACGCTGATAGAGGCTGCGACGACGACTGAGACGCCGACTGAGGCTGATAGGGGTAGATATAGGCATAGAGAAGGCAGCAGACCCCCTAATCGACAGCGGCAACGACTGAGACGCCTACAGAGACGCTGACAGAGGCTGCGACGCCGCCTGAGGCAGATAGGGGTTGATATAATGATAGAGAACGCAGCAGACCTCCCAATCGACAGCGGCAACGACTGAGACACCTACAGAGAAGCTGACAGAGGCTGCGGCGCCGACTGAGAAGCCGACTGAGGCAGATGGTGGTATATATATGCATAGAGAAGGCAGCAGACCCCCCAATCGGCAGCGGCAACGACTGAGACGCCTACAGAGACGCTGACAGAGGCTGCGACGACTACTGAGACGCCGACTGAGGCAGATAGGGGTAGATATAGGCATAGAGATGGCAGCATACCCCCCCAATCGACAGCGGCAACGACTGAGACGCCTACAGAGACGCTGATAGAGGCTGCGACGACGACTGTGACGCCGACTGAGGCTGATAGGGGTAGATATAGGCATAGAGAAGGCAGCAGACCCCCTAAGCGACAGCGGCAGTCACTGGGACGCCTACAGAGACGCTGACAGAGGCTGCGACGCCGACTGAGATGCCGACTGAGGCAGACAGGGATAGATATAAGCATAGAGAAGGCAGCAGACCCCCCATTCGGCAGCGGCAGCGACTGAGACGCCTACAGAAACGCTGACAGAGGCTGCGACGCCGTCTGAGGCAGATAGAGGTGGATATAATAACAGAAAAGGCAGCAGACCCCCAATCGACAGCGGCAACGACTGAGACGCCTACAGAGACGCTAACAGAGGCTGCGAAGACGAATGAGGCAGATAAGGGCAGATATAGGCATAGAGAAGGCAGCAGACCCCCCAATCGACAGCGGCAGCGACTGAGACGCCTACAGAAACGCTGATAGAGGCTGTGACGCCGACTGAGGCAGATAGGGGTAGATATAATCATAGAAAAAGCAGCAGACACCCGCAATGTTTGGAGGCAACGACTGAGATGCCTACAGAGACGCTGACAGAGGCTGCGACGCCGGCTGTGGCGCCAACTGAGGCAGATGGTGGAATATATATGAATAGAGAAGGCAGCAGCCCCCCAATCGACAGCGGGAACGACTGAGACGCCTACAGAGATGCTGATAGAGGCTGCGACGATGACTGAGACGCCGACTGAGGCAGATAGGGGTAGATATAGGCATAGAGAAGGCAGCAGACCACTTAATAGACAGCGGCAGCAACTTAGACGCCTACAGAAATGCTGACAGAGGCTGCGACGCCGACAGAGGCTGCGACGCCGACGGAGGCAGATAGGGGTAGATATAATCATAGAGAAGGCAGCACACCCCCCAATCGACAGCGGTAACGACTGAGACGCCTACAGAGACGCTGACAGAGGCTGCGACGCCGAATGGGGCAGATAGGGGTAGATATAGGCATAGAGAAGGCAGCCGACCCTCCAAGCGACAGCGGCAACGACTGAGACGCCTACAGAGACGCTGACAGAGGCTGCGACGCTGACTGAGACGCCGACTGAGGCAGATAGGGGTAGATATAGGCATAGAGAAGGCAGCAAACCCCCAATCGACAGCTGCAACGGCTGAGACGCCGACTGAGGCAGATAAGGGTAGATATAGGCATAGAGGAGGCAGCAGACCCCCCAATCGACAGCGGCAGCGACTGAGACATCTACAGATACGCTGACTGAGGTTGCGACGCCGACTAAGACGCCGACTGAGGCATATAGGGGTAGATATAGGCATAGAGACGGCAGCAGACCCCCCAATCGACAGCGCCAGCGACTGAGACGCCTACAGAGACGCTGACAGAGGCTGCGACGCCGACTAAGACAGATAGGGGTAGATATTGACACAGAGAAGGCAGCAGTCCCCCCATTCGACAGCGGCAGCGACTGAGACGCCTACAGAGACGCCGACTGAGGCAGATAGGGGTGGATATAGGCATAGAGAAGGCAGCAGACCTCCCCAATCGACAGCGGCAGCGACTGAGACGCCTACAGAGATGCCGACTGAGACGCCGACTGAGGTAGATATAGGTATAGAGAAGTCAGCAGAACCCCCAATCCACAGCTGCAACGACTGAGACGCCTACAGAGATGCTGACAGACGCTGCGACGCCGAATGAGGCAGATAGGGTTAGATATAGGCATAGAGAAGGCAGCGACAGGGGCAGCGACTGAGACGCCTACAGAAACGCTGACAGAGGCTGGGACGCCGACGGAGGCAGATAGGGGTGGATATAGGCATAGAGAAGTCAGCAGACATCCCAATAGACAGCGGCAGCGTATGAGACGCCTACAGAGACGCTGACAGAGGCTGCGATGACGACTGAGATGCCGATTGAATCAGATAGGGGTATATAGGCATAGAGAATGCAGCAAACCCCCAATCGACAGCTGCAACGACTGAGACGCCGACTGAGGCAGATAAGGGTAGATATAGGCATAGAGGAGGCAGCAGACCCCCCAGTCGACAGCGGCAGCGACTGAGACATCTACAGATACGCTGACAGAGATTGCGACGCCGACTAAGACACCGACTGAGGCAGATAGGGGTAGATAGAGGCATAGAGAATGCAGCAGACCCCCCAATCGACAGCGCCAGCAACTGAGACGCGTACAGAGACGCTGACAGAGGCGGCACCGCCGACTGAGGCAAATAGGGGTAGATATAGGCCTAGAGAAGGCAGCAGACCCCCCCAATCGACAGCGGCAATGACTGAGACGCTCACAGAGACGCTGACAGAGGCTACGACGCCGACTGAGACGCCGATTGAGGCAGATATGGGTAGATATAGGCATAGAGAAGGCAGCAGACCCCCCCCCCCCAATCGACAGGGGCAGCGACTGAGACGCCTACAGAATCGCTGACAGAGGCTGCGACGCCGACAGAGACGCCGACTGAGGCAGATAGGGGTGGATATAGGCATAGAGAAGGCAGCAGACCCCCCAATCGACAGCGGCAGCGACTGAGCCGCATACAGAGACGCTGACAGAGGCTGCGACGCCGACTGAGACGTCGACTGAGGAAGATGGGGGTAGATATAGGCAAATAGGGGTAGATATAGGCAGCAGACACCCTAATCGACAGCGATAGCGACTGAGACGCCTACAGAGACGCCGACTGAGATGCCGACTGAGGTAGATAGGGGTAGATATAGGTACAGAGAAGGCAGCAGAACCCCCAATCGACAGCGGCAACGACTGAGACGCCTACAGAGACCCTGACAGAGGCTGCGACGACGACTGAGACTCCGACTGAGGCAGATAGGGGCAGATATAGGCATAGAGAAGGCAGCAGACACCCCAATCGACTACCGCAACGGCTGAGACGCCTACAGAGACGCTGACAGAGGCTGATGCGACGACGCCTGAGACGCCGACTGAGGCAGATAGGGGTAGATATAGGCATAGAGAAGGCAGCAGACCCCCTAATCGACAGCGGCAGTGACTGGGACGCCTACAGAGACGCTGACATAGAGTGCAACGCCGATTGAGACGCCGACTGAAGCAGATAGGCGTCGATATTGGCACAGAGAAGGCAGCAGAACGCCCCAATCGACAGCGGCAGCAACTGAGACACCTACAGAGATGCGGACAGAGGCTGCGACGCCGACTGAGACGCCGACTGAGGCAGATAGGGGTAGATATAATCATTGAGAACGCAGCAGACCTCCCAATCGACAGCGGCAACGACTGAGACGCCTACAGAGAAGCTGACAGAGGCTGCGGCGCCGACTGAGAAGCCGACTGAGGCAGATGGTGGTATATATATGCATAGAGAAGGCAGCAGACCCCCCAATCGGCAGCGGCAACGACTGAGACGCCTACAGAGACGCTGACAGAGGCTGCGACGACTACTGAGACGCCGACTGAGGCAGATAGGGGTAGATATAGGCATAGAGATGGCAGCATACCCCCCCAATCGACAGCGGCAACGACTGAGACGCCTACAGAGACGCTGATAGAGGCTGCGACGACGACTGTGACGCCGACTGAGGCTGATAGGGGTAGATATAGGCATAGAGAAGGCAGCAGACCCCCAATCGACAGCTGCAACGGCTGAGACGCCGACTGAGGCAGATAAGGGTAGATATAGGCATAGAGGAGGCAGCAGACCCCCCAATCGACAGCGGCAGCGACTGAGACATCTACAGATACGCTGACTGAGGTTGCGACGCCGACTAAGACGCCGACTGAGGCATATAGGGGTAGATATAGGCATAGAGACGGCAGCAGACCCCCCAATCGACAGCGCCAGCGACTGAGACGCCTACAGAGACGCTGACAGAGGCTGCGACGCCGACTAAGACAGATAGGGGTAGATATTGACACAGAGAAGGCAGCAGTCCCCCCTTCGACAGCGGCAGCGGCTGAGACGCCTACAGAGACGCCGACTGAGGCAGATAGGGGTGGATATAGGCATAGAGAAGGCAGCAGACCTCCCCAATCGACAGCGGCAGCGACTGAGACGCCTACAGAGATGCCGACTGAGACGCCGACTGAGGTAGATATAGGTATAGAGAAGTCAGCAGAACCCCCAATCCACAGCTGCAACGACTGAGACGCCTACAGAGATGCTGACAGACGCTGCGACGCCGAATGAGGCAGATAGGGTTAGATATAGGCATAGAGAAGGCAGCGACAGGGGCAGCGACTGAGACGCCTACAGAAACGCTGACAGAGGCTGGGACGCCGACGGAGGCAGATAGGGGTGGATATAGGCATAGAGAAGTCAGCAGACATCCCAATAGACAGCGGCAGCGACTGAGACGCCTACAGAGACGCTGATAGAGGCTGCGACGACGACTGAGACGCCGACTGAGGCTGATAGAGGTAGATATAGGCATAGACAAGGCAGCAGACCCCCTAATCGACAGCGGCAACGACTGAGACGCCTACAGAGACGCTGACAGAGGCTGCGACGGCGACTGAGGCGCCGACTGAGGCAGATAGGGGTAGATATAGGCATAGAGAAGGCAGCAGACACCCCAATCGACAGCGGCAATGACTGAGACGCCTACAGAGACGCCGACTGAGACTCCGACTGAGGTAGATAAGGGGAAAATATAGGCACAGAGAAGGCAGCAGAACCCCCAGTCGACAGCGGCAACGACTGAGACGCCTACAGAGACGCTGACAGAGGCTGCGACGACGACTGAGACGCCGACTGAGGCAGATAGGGGTAGATACAGGCATAGAGAAGTCAGCAGACACCCCAATCGACAGCGGCAACGACTGAGACGCCTACAGAGACGCTGACAGAGGCTGCGACGACGACTGAGACGCCGACTGAGGCAGATAGGGGTAGATACAGGCATAGAGAAGTCAGCAGACACCCCAATCGACAGCGGCAACGACTGAGACGCCTACAGAGACGCTGATAGAGGCTGCGACGACGACTGAGACGCCGACTGAGGCTGATAGGGGTAGATGTAGGCATAGAGATGGCAGCATACCCCCCCAATCGACAGCGGCAACGACTGAGACGCCTACAGAGACGCTGACAGAGGCTGCGACGACTACTGAGACGCCGACTGAGGCAGATAGGGGTAGATATAGGCAGAGAGATGGCAGCATACCCCCCCAATCGACAGCGGCAACGACTAAGACGCCTACAGAGACGCTGATAGAGGCTGCGACGACGACTGTGACGCCGACTGAGGCTGATAGGGGTAGATATAGGCATAGAGAAGGCAGCAGACCCCCTAAGCGACAGCGGCAGTCACTGGGACGCCTACAGAGACGCTGACAGAGGCTTTAACGCCGACTGAGACGCCGACTGAAGCAGATAGGCGTAGATATTGGCATAGAGAAGGTAGCAGACCGCCCCAATCGACAGCGGCAGCGACTGAGACACCTACAGAGGTGCTGACAGAGGCTGCGACGCCGACTGAGGCAGATAGGGGTAGATATAAGCATAGAGAAAGCAGCAGCCTCCCCCAATCGACAGCAGCAGCGGCTGAGACGCCTACAGAGACGCTGACAGAGGCTGCGACGCCGACTGAGATGCCGATTGAGGCAGACAGGGATAGATATAAGCATAGAGAAGGCAGCAGACCCCCATTCGGCAGCGGCAGCGACTGAGACGCCTACAGAAACGCTGACAGAGGCTGCGACGCCGTCTGAGGCAGATAGAGGTGGATATAATAACAGAGAAGGCAGCAGACCCCCCAATCGACAGCGGCAACGACTGAGACGCCTACAGAGACGCTAACAGAGGCTGCGAAGACGAATTAGGCAGATAAGGGCAGATATAGGCATAGAGAAGGCAGCAGACCCCCCAATCGACAGCGGCAGCGACTGAGACGCCTACAGAAACGCTGATAGAGGCTGTGACGCCGACTGAGGCAGATAGGGGTAGATATAATCATAGAAAAAGCAGCAGACACCCGCAATGTTTAGAGGCAACGACTGAGATGCCTACAGAGAGGCTGACAGAGGCTGCGACGCCGGCTGTGGCGCCAACTGAGGCAGATGGTGGAATATATATGAATAGAGAAGGCAGCAGCCCCCCAATCGACAGCGGGAACGACTGAGACGCCTACAGAGATGCTGATAGAGGCTGCGACGATGACTGAGACGCCGACTGAGGCAGATAGGGGTAGATATAGGCATAGAGAAGGCAGCAGACCACTTAATAGACAGCGGCAGCAACTTAGACGCCTACAGAAATGCTGACAGAGGCTGCGACGCCGACGGAGGCAGATAGGGGTAGATATAATCATAGAGAAGGCAGCACACCCCCCAATCGACAGCGGTAACGACTGAGACGCCTACAGAGACGCTGACAGAGGCTGCGACGCCGAATGGGGCAGATAGGGGTAGATATAGGCATAGAGAAGGCAGCCGACCCTCCAAGCGACAGCGGCAACGACTGAGACGCCTACAGAGACGCTGACAGAGGCTGCGACGCTGACTGAGACGCCGACTGAGGCAGATAGGGGTAGATATAGGCATAGAGAAGGCAGCAAACCCCCAATCGACAGCTGCAACGGCTGAGACGCCGACTGAGGCAGATAAGGGTAGATATAGGCATAGAGGAGGCAGCAGACCCCCCAATCGACAGCGGCAGCGGCTGAGACATCTACAGATACGCTGACTGAGGTTGCGACGCCGACTAAGACGCCGACTGAGGCATATAGGGGTAGATATAGGCATAGAGACGGCAGCAGACCCCCCAATCGACAGCGCCAGCGACTGAGACGCCTACAGAGACGCTGACAGAGGCTGCGACGCCGACTAAGACAGATAGGGGTAGATATTGACACAGAGAAGGCAGCAGTCCCCCCATTCGACAGCGGCAGCGGCTGAGACGCCTACAGAGACGCCGACTGAGGCAGATAGGGGTGGATATAGGCATAGAGAAGGCAGCAGACCTCCCCAATCGACAGCGGCAGCGACTGAGACGCCTACAGAGATGCCGACTGAGACGCCGACTGAGGTAGATATAGGTATAGAGAAGTCAGCAGAACCCCCAATCCACAGCTGCAACGACTGAGACGCCTACAGAGATGCTGACAGACGCTGCGACGCCGAATGAGGCAGATAGGGTTAGATATAGGCATAGAGAAGGCAGCGACAGGGGCAGCGACTGAGACGCCTACAGAAACGCTGACAGAGGCTGGGACGCCGACGGAGGCAGATAGGGGTGGATATAGGCATAGAGAAGTCAGCAGACATCCCAATAGACAGCGGCAGCGACTGAGACGCCTACAGAAACGCTGACAGAGGCTGCGATGACGACTGAGATGCCGATTGAATCAGATAGGGGTAGATATAGGCATAGAGAATGCAGCAAACCCCCAATCGACAGCTGCAACGACTGAGACGCCGACTGAGGCAGATAAGGGTAGATATAGGCATAGAGGAGGCAGCAGACCCCCCAGTCGACAGCGGCAGCGACTGAGACATCTACAGATACGCTGACAGAGATTGCGACGCCGACTAAGACGCCGACTGAGGCAGATAGGGGTAGATAGAGGCATAGAGAATGCAGCAGACCCCCCAATCGACAGCGCCAGCAACTGAGACGCGTACAGAGACGCTGACAGAGGCGGCACCGCCGACTGAGGCAAATAGGGGTAGATATAGGCCTAGAGAAGGCAGCAGACCCCCCAATCGACAGCGGCAATGACTGAGACGCTCACAGAGACGCTGACAGAGGCTACGACGCCGACTGTGACGCCGATTGAGGCAGATATGGGTAGATATAGGCATAGAGAAGGCAGCAGACCCCCCCCCCCCAAACGACAGGGGCAGCGACTGAGACGCCTACAGAATCGCTGACAGAGGCTGCGACGCCGACAGAGACGCCGACTGAGGCAGATAGGGGTGGATATAGGCATAGAGAAGGCAGCAGACCCCCCAATCGACAGCGGCAGCGACTGAGCCGCATACAGAGACGCTGACAGAGGCTGCGACGCCGACTGAGACGTCGACTGAGGAAGATGGGGGTAGATATAGGCAAATAGGGGTAGATATAGGCAGCAGACACCCTAATCGACAGCGATAGCGACTGAGACGCCTACAGAGACGCCGACTGAGATGCCGACTGAGGTAGATAGGGGTAGATATAGATACAGAGAAGGCAGCAGAACCCCCAATCGACATCGGCAACGACTGAGACGCCTACAGAGACCCTGACAGAGGCTGCGACGACGACTGAGACTCCGACTGAGGCAGATAGGGGCAGATATAGGCATAGAGAAGGCAGCAGACACCCCAATCGACTACCGCAACGGCTGAGACGCCTACAGAGACGCTGACAGAGGCTGCTGCGACGACGACTGAGACGCCGACTGAGGCAGATAGGGGTAGATATAGGCATAGAGAAGGCAGCAGACCCCCTAATCGACAGCGGCAGTGACTGGGACGCCTACAGAGACGCTGACATAGACTGCAACGCCGATTGAGACGCCGACTGAAGCAGATAGGCGTCGATATTGGCACAGAAAAGGCAGCAGACCGCCCCAATCGACAGCGGCAGCAACTGAGACACCTACAGAGATGCTGACAGAGGCTGCGACGCCGACTGAGACGCCGACTGAGGCAGATAGGGGTAGATATAATCATTGAGAACGCAGCAGACCTCCCAATCAACAGCGGCAACGACTGAGACGCCTACAGAGAAGCTGACAGAGGCTGCGACGCCGACTGAGACGCCGACTGAGGCAGATGGTGGTATATATATGCATAGAGAAGGCAGCAGACCCCCCCAATCGACAGCGGCAACGACTGAGACGCCTACAGAGACGCTGACAGAGGCTGCGACGACGACTGAGACGCCGACTGAGGCCGATAGGGGTAGATATAGGCATAGAGATGGCAGCATACCCCCCCCCCCCCCAATCGACAGCGGCAACGACTGAGACGCCTACAGAAACGCTGATAGAGGCTGTGACGACGATTGTGACGCCGACTGAGGATGATGGGGGTAGATATAGGCATAGAGAAGGCAGCAGACCCCCTAAGCGACAGCGGCAGTCACTGGGACGCCTACAGAGACACTGACAGAGGCTGCAACGCCGACTGAGACGCCGACTGAAGCAGATAGGCGTAGATATTGGCATAGAGAAGGCGGCAGACCGCCCCAATCAGCAGCGGCAGCGACTGAGACACCTACAGAGACGCTGACAGAGGCTGCGACGCCGACTGAGACGCCGGCTGAGACGCCGACTGAGACAGATAGGGGTATATATAGGTATAGAGAAGGCAGCAGACCCCCCAATCGACAGCGGCTGCGACTGAGACGCTTACAGAGATGCTGACAGAGGCTGCGACGCCGACTGAGGCAGATAGGGGTAGATATACGCATAGAGAAGGCAGCAGACTCCCCCAATCGGCAGCGGCAGCGACTGAGACGCCTACAGAAACGCTGACAGAGGCTGCGACGCCAAATGAGGCAGATAGGGGTAGATATAATAATAGAGAGGGCAGCAGAACCCCCAATCGACAGCGGCAACGACTGAGACGCCTACAGAGACGCTGACAGAGACTGCGAAGACGAATGAGGCAGATAAGGGGGGATATAGGCATAGAGAAGGCAGCAGACCCCCCAATCGACAGCGGCAACGACTGAGACGCCTACAGAGACGTTGACAGAGGCTGCGACGCCGACTGAGGCAGATAGGGGTAGATATAATCATAGAGAAGGCAGCAGAGCCCCCAATCGACAGCGGCAACGACTGAGACGCCTACACAGACGCTGACAGAGGCTGCGAAGACGAATGAGGCAGATAAGGGAAGATATAGGCATAGAGAAGGCAGCAGACCCCCCAATCGACAGCGGCAACGACTGAGACGCCTACAGAGACGCTGACAGAGGCTGCGAAGACGAATGAGGCAGATAAGGGTAGATATACGCATAGAGAAGGCAGCAGACTCCCCCAAACGACAGCAGCAACGGCTGAGACGCCTACAGAGACGCTGACAGAGGCTGCGACGCCGACTGAGATGCCAACTGAGGCAGACAGGGATAGATATAGGCATAGAGAAGGCAGCAGACCCCCAATCGGCAGCGGCAGCGACTGAGACGCCTACAGAAACGCTTACAGAGGCTGCGACGCCGAATGAGGCAGATAGGGGTAGATATAGGCTTAGAGAAGGCAGCCGACCCTCCAGTCGACAGCGGCAACGACTGAGACGCCTACAGAGACGCTGACAGAGGCCTCGACGCCGACTGAGGCAGATAGGGGTAGATATAGGCATAGAGGAGGCAGCAGACCCCCCAATCGACAGCGGCAGCGACTGAGACATCTACAGATACGCTGACTGAGGTTGCGACGCCGACTAAGACGCCGACTGAGGCATATAGGGGTAGATATAGGCATAGAGACGGCAGCAGACCCCCCAATCGACAGCGCCAGCGACTGAGACGCCTACAGAGACGCTGACAGAGGCTGCGACGCCGACTAAGACAGATAGGGGTAGATATTGACACAGAGAAGGCAGCAGTCCCCCCATTCGACAGCGGCAGCGGCTGAGACGCCTACAGAGACGCCGACTGAGGCAGATAGGGGTGGATATAGGCATAGAGAAGGCAGCAGACCTCCCCAATCGACAGCGGCAGCGACTGAGACGCCTACAGAGATGCCGACTGAGACGCCGACTGAGGTAGATATAGGTATAGAGAAGTCAGCAGAACCCCCAATCCACAGCTGCAACGACTGAGACGCCTACAGAGATGCTGACAGACGCTGCGACGCCGAATGAGGCAGATAGGGTTAGATATAGGCATAGAGAAGGCAGCGACAGGGGCAGCGACTGAGACGCCTACAGAAACGCTGACAGAGGCTGGGACGCCGACGGAGGCAGATAGGGGTGGATATAGGCATAGAGAAGTCAGCAGACATCCCAATAGACAGCGGCAGCGACTGAGACGCCTACAGAGACGCTGACTGAGGTTGCGACGCCGACTAAGACGCCGACTGAGGCATATAGGGGTAGATATAGGCATAGAGACGGCAGCAGACCCCCCAATCGACAGCGCCAGCGACTGAGACGCCTACAGAGACGCTGACAGAGGCTGCGACGCCGACTAAGACAGATAGGGGTAGATATTGACACAGAGAAGGCAGCAGTCCCCCCATTCGACAGCGGCAGCGGCTGAGACGCCTACAAAGACGCCGACTGAGGCAGATAGGGGTGGATATAGGCATAGAGAAGGCAGCAGACCTCCCCAATCGACAGCGGCAGCGACTGAGACGCCTACAGAGATGCCGACTGAGACGCCGACTGAGGTAGATATAGGTATAGAGAAGTCAGCAGAACCCCCAATCCACAGCTGCAACGACTGAGACGCCTACAGAGATGCTGACAGACGCTGCGACGCCGAATGAGGCAGATAGGGTTAGATATAGGCATAGAGAAGGCAGCGACAGGGGCAGCGACTGAGACGCCTACAGAAACGCTGACAGAGGCTGGGACGCCGACGGAGGCAGATAGGGGTGGATATAGGCATAGAGAAGTCAGCAGACATCCCAATAGACAGCGGCAGCGACTGAGACGCCTACAGAGACGCTGACAGAGGCTGCGATGACGACTGAGATGCCGATTGAATCAGATAGGGGTAGATATAGGCATAGAGAATGCAGCAAACCCCCAATCGACAGCTGCAACGACTGAGACGCCGACTGAGGCAGATAAGGGTAGATATAGGCATAGAGGAGGCAGCAGACCCCCCAGTCGACAGCGGCAATGACTGAGACGCTCACAGAGACGCTGACAGAGGCTACGACGCCGACTGAGACGCCGATTGAGGCAGATATGGGTAGATATAGGCATAGAGAAGGCAGCAGACCCCCCCCCCCAATCGACAGGGGCAGCGACTGAGACGCCTACAGAATCGCTGACAGAGGCTGCGACGCCGACAGAGACGCCGACTGAGGCAGATAGGGGTGGATATAGGCATAGAGAAGGCAGCAGACCCCCCAATCGACAGCGGCAGCGACTGAGCCGCATACAGAGACGCTGACAGAGGCTGCGACGCCGACTGAGACGTCGACTGAGGAAGATGGGGGTAGATATAGGCAAATAGGGGTAGATATAGGCAGCAGACACCCTAATCGACAGCGATAGCGACTGAGACGCCTACAGAGACGCCGACTGAGATGCCGACTGAGGTAGATAGGGGTAGATATAGGTACAGAGAAGGCAGCAGAACCCCCAATCGACAGCGGCAACGACTGAGACGCCTACAGAGACCCTGACAGAGGCTGCGACGACGACTGAGACTCCGACTGAGGCAGATAGGGGCAGATATAGGCATAGAGAAGGCAGCAGACCCCCTAATCGACAGCGGCAGTGACTGGGACGCCTACAGAGACGCTGACATAGACTGCAACGCCGATTGAGACGCCGACTGAAGCAGATAGGCGTCGATATTGGCACAGAGAAGGCAGCAGACCGCCCCAATCGACAGCGGCAGCAACTGAGACACCTACAGAGATGCTGACAGAGGCTGCGACGCCGACTGAGACGCCGACTGAGGCAGATAGGGGTAGATATAATCATTGAGAACGCAGCAGACCTCCCAATCGACAGCGGCAACGACTGAGACGCCTACAGAGAAGCTGACAGAGGCTGCGACGCCGACTGAGACGCCGACTGAGGCAGATGGTGGTATATATATGCATAGAGAAGGAAGCAGAAAACCCCCCCAATCGACAGCGGCAACGACTGAGACGCCTACAGAGACGCTGACAGAGGCTGCGACGACGACTGAGACGCCGACTGAGGCAGATAGGGGTAGATATAGGCATAGAGATGGCAGCATACCCCCCCAATCGACAGCGGCAACGACTGAGACGCCTACAGAAACGCTGATAGAGGCTGTGACGACGACTGTGACGCCGACTGAGGATGATGGGGGTAGATATAGGCATAGAGAAGGCAGCAGACCCCCTAAGCGACAGCGGCAGTCACTGGGACGCCTACAGAGACACTGACAGAGGCTGCAACGCCGACTGAGACGCCGACTGAAGCAGATAGGCGTAGATATTGGCATAGAGAAGGCGGCAGACCGCCCCAATCAGCAGCGGCAGCGACTGAGACACCTACAGAGACGCTGACAGAGGCTGCGACGCCGACTGAGACAGATAGGGGTATATATAGGTATAGAGAAGGCAGCAGACCCCCCAATCGACAGCGGCTGCGACTGAGACGCTTACAGAGATGCTGACAGAGGCTGCGACACCGACTGAGGCAGATAGGGGTAGATATACGCATAGAGAAGGCAGCAGACTCCCCCAATCGGCAGCGGCAGCGACTGAGACGCCTACAGAAACGCTGACAGAGGCTGCGACGCCAAATGAGGCAGATAGGGGTAGATATAATAATAGAGAGGGCAGCAGAACCCCCAATCGACAGCGGCAACGACTGAGACGCCTACAGAGACGCTGACAGAGACTGCGAAGACGAATGAGGCAGATAGGGGTAGATATAATCATAGAGAAGGCTGCAGACCCCCCAATCGACAGCGGCAACGACTGAGACGCCTACACAGACGCTGACAGAGGCTGCGAAGACGAATGAGGCAGATAAGGGAAGATATAGGCATAGAGAAGGCAGCAGACCCCCCAATCGACAGCGGCAATGACTGAGACGATTACAGAGACGCTGACAGAGGAAACGACGCAGACTGAGACGCCGATTGAGTCAGATAGGGGTAGATATAGGCATAGAGAAGGCAGCAGACCACTTAATAGACAGCGGCAGCAACTTAGACGCCTACAGAGACGCTGACAGAGGCTGCGACGCCGACTGAGATGCCGACTGAGGCAGACAGGGATAGATATAAGCATAGAGAAGGCAACAGACCCCCCATTCGGCAGCGGCAGCGACTGAGACGCCTACAGAAACGCTGACAGAGGCTGCGACGCCGTCTGAGGCAGATAGAGGTGGATATAATAACAGAGAAGGCAGCAGACCCCCCAATTGACAGCGGCAACGACTGAGACGCCTACAGAGACGCTAACAGAGGCTGCGAAGACGAATGAGGCAGATAAGGGCAGATATAGGCATAGAGAAGGCAGCAGACCCCCCAATCGACAGCGGCAGCGACTGAGACGCCTACAGAAACGCTGATAGAGGCTGTGACGCCGACTGAGGCAGATAGGGGTAGATATAATCATAGAAAAAGCAGCAGACACCCGCAATGTTTAGAGGCAACGACTGAGATGCCTACAGAGAGGCTGACAGAGGCTGCGACGTCGACTGTGGCGCCAACTGAGGCAGATGGTGGAATATATATGCATAGAGAAGGCAGCAGCCCCCCAATCGACAGCGGGAACGACTGAGACGCCTACAGAGATGCTGATAGAGGCTGCGACGACGACTGAGACGCCGACTGAGGCAGATAGGGGTAGATATAGGCATAGAGAAGGCAGCCGACCCCCCCCCCCCCAATCGACAGGGGCAGCGACTGAGACGCCTACAGAAACGCTGACAGAGGCTGGGACGCCGACGGAGGCAGATAGGGGTGGATATAGGCATAGAGAAGTCAGCAGACCCCCCAATCCACAGCTGCAACGACTGAGACGCCTACAGATATGCTGACAGACGCTGCGACGCCGAATGAGGCAGATAGGGTTAGATATAGGCATAGAGAAGGCAGCCGACCCGCCAATCGACAGCGGCAACGACTGAGACGCCTACAGAGACGCTGACAGAGGCTGCAACGCTGACTGAGACGCCGACTGAGGCAGATAGGGGTAGATATAGGCATAGAGAAGGCAGCAAACCCCCAATCGACAGCTGCAACGGCTGAGACGCCGACTGAGGCAGATAAGGGTAGATATAGGCATAGAGGAGGTAGCAGACCCCCCAATCGACAGCGGCATCGACTGAGACATATACAGATACGCTGACAGAGATTGCGACGCCGACTAAGACGCCGACTGAGGCAGATAGGGGTAGATAGAGGCATAGAGAATGCAGCAGACCCCCCAATCGACAGCGCCAGCAACTGAGACGCGTACAGAGACGCTGACAGAGGCGGCGACGCCGACTGAGGCAAATAGGGGTAGATATAGGCCTAGAGAAGGCAGCAGACCCCCCAATCGACAGCGGCAGCGACTGAGCCGCATACAGAGACGCTGACAGAGGCTGCGACGCCGACTGAGACGTCGACTGAGGAAGATAGGGGTAGCTATAGGCATATAGGGGTAGATATAGGCAGCAGACACCCTAATCGACAGCGATAGCGACTGAGACGCCTACAGAGACGCCGACTGAGATGCCGACTGAGGTAAATAGGGGTAGATATATTTACAGAGAAGGCAGCAGACCCCCTAATCGACAGCGGCAGTGACTGGGACGCCTACAGAGACGCTTACACAGACTGCAACGCCGATTGAGACGCCGACTGAAGCAGATAGGCGTCGATATTGGCACAGAGAAGGCAGCAGACCCTCCAATCGACAGCGGCAACGACTGAGACGCCTACAGAGACGCTGACAGAGGCTGCAACGCTGACTGAGACGCCGACTGAGGCAGATAGGGGTAGATATAGGCATAGAGAAGGCAGCAAACCCCCAATCGACAGCTGCAACGGCTGAGACGCCGACTGAGGCAGATAAGGGTAGATATAGGCATAGAGGAGGCAGCAGACCCCCCAATAGACAGCGGCATCGACTGAGACATATACAGATACGCTGACTGAGGTTGCGACGCCGACTAAGACGCCGACTGAGGCATATAGGGGTAGATATAGGCACAGAGACGGCAGCAGACCCCCCAATCGACAGCGCCAGCGACTGAGACGCCTACAGAGACGCTGACAGAGGCTGCGACGCCGACTAAGACAGATAGGGGTAGATATTGACACAGAGAAGGCAGCAGTCCCCCCATTCGACAGCGGCAGCGGCTGAGACGCCTACAGAGACGCCGACTGAGGCAGATAGGGGTGGATATAGGCATAGAGAAGGCAGCAGACCTCCCCAATTGACAGCGGCAGCGACTGAGACGCCTACAGAGATGCCGACTGAGACGCCGACTGAGGTAGATATAGGTATAGAGAAGTCAGCAGAACCCCCAATCCACAGCTGCAACGACTGAGACGCCTACAGAGATGCTGACAGACGCTGCGACGCCGAATGAGGCAGATAGGGTTAGATATAGGCATAGAGAAGGCAGCCGACCCCCCCCCCAATCGACAGGGGCAGCGACTGAGACGCCTACAGAAACGCTGATAGAGGCTGGGACGCCGACGGAGGCAGATAGGGGTGGATATAGGCATAGAGAAGTCAGCAGACCCCCCAATCCACAGCTGCAACGACTGAGACGAATACAGATATGCTGACAGACGCTGCGACGCCGAATGAGGCAGATAGGGTTAGATATAGGCATAGAGAAGGCAGCCGACCCGCCAATCGACAGCGGCAACGACTGAGACGCCTACAGTGACGCTGACAGAGGCCTCGACGCCGACTGAGGCAGATAGGGGTAGATAGGCAGCGACTGAGACGCCTACAGAGACGCTGACAGAGGCTGCGATGACGACTGAGACGCCGACTGAATCAGATAGGGGTAGATATAGGCATAGAGAAGGCAGCAAACCCCCAATCGACAGCTGCAACGACTGAGACGCCGACTGAGGCAGATAAGGGTAGATATAGGCATAGAGGAGGCAGCAGACCCCCCAGTCGACAGCGGCAGCGACTGAGACATCTACAGATACGCTGACAGAGATTGCGACGCCGACTAAGACGCCGACTGAGGCAGATAGGGGTAGATAGAGGCAAAGAGAATGCAGCAGACCCCCCAATCGACAGCGCCAGCAACTGAGACGCGTACAGAGACGCTGACAGAGGCGGCGACGCCGACTGAGGCAAATAGGGGTAGATATAGGCCTAGAGAAGGCAGCAGACCCCCCAATCGACAGCGGCAATGACTGAGACGCTCACAGAGATGCTGACAGAGGCTACGACGCCGACTGATACGCCGATTGAGGCAGATATGGGTAGATATAGGCATAGAGAAGGCAGCAGACCCCCCCCCCAATCGACAGGGGCAGCGACTGAGACGCCTACAGAATCGCTGACAGAGGCTGCGACGCCGACAGAGACGCCGACTGAGGCAGATAGGGGTGGATATAGGCATAGAGAAGGCAGCAGACCCCCCAATCGACAGCGGCAGCGACTGAGCCGCATACAGAGACGCTGACAGAGGCTGCGACGCCGACTGAGACGTCGACTGCGGAAGATAGGGGTAGCTATAGGCATATAGGGGTAGATATAGGCAGCAGACACCCTAATCGACAGCGATAGCGACTGAGACGCCTACAGAGACGCCGACTGAGATGCCGACTGAGGTAAATAGGGGTAGATATATTTACAGAGAAGGCAGCAGACCCCCTAATCGACAGCGGCAGTGACTGGGACGCCTACAGAGACGCTTACATAGACTGCAACGCCGATTGAGACGCCGACTGAAGCAGATAGGCGTCGATATTGGCACAGAGAAGGCAGCAGACCGCCCCAATCGACAGCGGCAGCAACTGAGATACCTACAGAGATGCTGACAGAAGCTGCGACGCCGACTGAGACGCCGACTGAGGCAGATGGTGGTATATATATGCATAGAGAAGGCAGCATACCCCCCCAATCGACAGCGGCAACGACTGAGACGCCTACAGAGACGCTGACAGAGGCTGCGACGACGACTGAGACGCCGACTGAGGCAGATAGGGGTAGATATAGGCATAGAGATGGCAGCATACCCCCCCCCCCCAATCGACAGCGGCAACGACTGAGACGCCTGCAGAAACGCTGATAGAGGCTGTGACGACGACTGTGACGCCGACTGAGGATGATGGGGGTAGATATAGGCATAGAGAAGGCAGCAGACCCCCTAAGCGATAGCGGCAGTCACTGAGACGCCTACAGAGACACTGACAGAGGCTGCAACGCCGACTGAGACGCCGACTGAAGCAGATAGGCGTAGATATTGGCATAGAGAAGGCGGCAGACCGCCCCAATCGGCAGCGGCAGCGACTGAGACACCTACAGAGACGCTGACAGAGGCTGCGACGCCGACTGAGACGCCGGCTGAGACGCCGACTGAGGCAGATAGGGGTATATATAGGTATAGAGAAGGCAGCAGACCCCCCAATCGACAGCGGCTGCGACTGAGACGCTTACAGAGATGCTGACAGAGGCTGCGACGCCGACTGAGGCAGATAGGGGTAGATATACGCATAGAGAAGGCAGCAGACTGCCCCAATCGGCAGCGACAGCGACTGAGACGCCTACAGAAACGCTGTAAGAGGCTGCGACGCCAAATGAGGCAGATAGGGGTAGATATAATAATAGAGAAGGCAGCAGAACCCCCAATCGACAGCGGCAACGACTGAGACGCCTACAGAGACGCTGACAGAGACTGCGAAGACGAATGAGGCAGATAAGGGGGGATATAGGCATAGAGAAGGCAGCAGACCCCCCAATCGACAGCGGCAACGACTGAGACGCCTACAGAGAAGTTGACAGAGGCTGCGACGCCGACTGAGGCAGATAGGGGTAGATATAATCATAGAGAAGGCAGCAGACCCCCCAATCGACAGCGGCAACGACTGAGACGCCTACACAGACGCTGACAGAGGCTGTGAAGACGAATGAGGCAGATAAAGGAAGATATAGGCATAGAGAAGGCAGCAGACTCCCCCAAACGACAGCAGCAATGGCTGAGACGCCTACAGAGACGCTGACAGAGGCTGCGACGCCGACTGAGATGCCGACTGAGGCAGACAGGGATAGATATAGGCATAGAGAAGGCAGCAGACACCCCAATCGGCAGCGGCAGCGACTGAGACGCCTACAGAAACGCTTACAGAGGCTGCGACGCCAAATGAGGCAGATAGGGGTAGATATAGGCTTAGAGAAGGCAGCCGACCCTCCAATCGACAACGGCAACGACTGAGACGCCTACAGAGACGCTGACAGAGGCCTCGACGCCGACTGAGGCAGATAGGTTTAGATATAGCCGTAGAGAAGGCAGCAGACATCCCAATCGACAGCGGCAGCGACTGAGACGCCTACAGAGACGCTGACAGAGGCTGCGACGACGACTGAGACGCCGACTGAGACAGATAGGGGTAGATATAGGCATAGAGAAGGCAGAAAACCCCCAATCGAGAGCTGCAACGACTGAGACGCCGACTGAGGCAGATATGGGCAGATATAGGCATAGAGGAGGCAGCAGACCCCCCAGTCGACAGCGGCAGCGACTGAGACATCTACAGATACGCTGACAGAGATTGCGACGCCGGCTAAGACGCCGACTGAGGCAGATTGGGGTAGATACAGGCATAGAGAAGGCAGCAGACCCCCCAATCGACAGCGCCAGCAACTGAGACGCCTACAGAGACGCTGACAGAGGCGGCGACGCCGACTGAGGCAGATAGGAGTAGATATAGGCCTGGAGAAGGCAGCAGACCCCCCCAATCGACAGCGGCAATGACAGAGACGATTACAGAGACGCTGACAGAGGAAACGACGCAGACTGAGACGCCGATTGAGTCAGATAGGGGTAGATATAGGCATAGAGAAGGCAGCAGATCCCCCAATCGACAGCGGCAACGACTGAGACGCCTACAGAGACGCTGACAGAAGCATCGACGCCGACTGAGACGTCGACTGAGGAAGATAGGGGTAGATATAGGCATAGAGAAGGCAGCAGACACCCTAATCGACAGCGATAGCGACTGAGACGCCTACAGAGACGCCGACTGAGACGCCGACTGAGGTAGATAGGGGTAGAAGGCAGCAGAACCCCCAATCGACAGCGGCAACGACTGAGACGCCTACAGAGACGCTGACAGAGGCTGCGACGACGACTGAGACTCCGACTGAGGCAGATAGGGGCAGATATAGGCATAGAGATGGCAGCAGACACAACAATCGACAGCGGCAACGACTGAGACGCCTACAGAGACGCTGACAGAGGCTGCGACGACGACTGAGACGCCGACTGAGGCAGATAGGGGTAGATATAGGCATAGAGAAGGCAGCAGACCCCCTAATCGACAGCGGCAGTGACTTAGACGCCTACAGAGACGTTGACAGAGGCTGCAACGCCGATTGAGGCGCCGACTGAAGCAGATAGGCGTAGATATTGGCACAGAGAAGGCAGCAGACCGCCCCAATCGACAGCGGCAGCGACTGAGACAACTACAGAGACGCTTACAGAGGCTGCGACGCCGACTGAGACGCCGACTGAGGCAGATAGGGGTAGATATAATCATAGAGAACGCAGCAGACCAACCAATCGGCAGCGGCAACGACTGAGACGCCTACAGAGACGCTGACAGAGGTAGCGACGACGACTGAGCCGCCGACTGAGGCAGATAGGGGTAGATATAGGCATAGAGAAGGCAGCAGACACCCTAAGCGACAGCGGCAGTCACTGGGACGCATACAGAGACGCTGACAGAGGCTGCAACGCCGACTGAGACGCCGACTGACGCAGATAGGCGTAGATATTGGCATAGAGAAGGCAGCAAACCACCCCAATCGACAGCAGCAGCGACTGAGACACCTACAGATACGCTGACAGAGGCTGCGACGCCGACTGAGACGCCGACTGAGCCAGATAGGGGTATATATAGGTATAGAGAAGGCAGCAGACCCCCCAATCGACAGCGGCAGTGACTTAGACGCCTACAGAGACGTTGACAGAGGCTGCAACGCCGATTGAGGCGCCGACTGAAGCAGATAGGCGTAGATATTGGCACAGAGAAGGCAGCAGACCGCCCCAATCGACAGCGGCAGCGACTGAGACACCTACAGAGACGCTTACAGAGGCTGCGACGCCGACTGAGACGCCGACTGAGGCAGATAGGGGTAGATATAATCATAGAGAACGCAGCAGACCAACCAATCGGCAGCGGCAACGACTGAGACGCCTACAGAGACGCTGACAGAGGTAGCGACGACAACTGAGCCGCCGACTGAGGCAGATAGGGGTATATATAGGCATAGAGAAGGCAGCAGACACCCTAAGCGACAGCGGCAGTCACTGGGACGCATACAGAGACGCTGACAGAGGCTGCAACGCCGACTGAGACGCCGACTGACGCAGATAGGCGTAGATATTGGCATAGAGAAGGCAGCAAACCGCCCCAATCGACAGCAGCAACGGCTGAGACGCCTACAGAGACGCTGATAGAGGCTGCGACCCCGAATGAGGCAGATAGGGGTAGATATAATAATAGAGAAGGCAGCAGAACCTCCAATCGACAGCGGCAACGACTGAGACGCCTACAGAGACGCTGACAGAGGCTGCGAAGACGAATGAGGCAGATAAGGGTAGATATAGACATAGAGAAGGCATCAGACTCCCCAAATCGACAGCAGCAACGGCTGAGACGCCTACAGAGACGCTGACAGAGGCTGCGAAGCCGACTGAGATGCCGACTGAGGCAGACAGGGGTAGATATAGGCATAGAGAAAGCAGCAAACCCCCAATCGACAGCTGCAACGACTGAGACGCCGACTGAGGCAGATAAGGGTAGATATAGGCATAGAGGAGGCAGCAGATCCCCCAGTCGACAGCGGCAGCGACTGAGACATGTACAGATACGCTGACAGAGATTGCGACGCCGACTAAGACGCCGACTGATGCCGATAGGGGTAGATATAGGCATAGAGAAAGCAGCAAACCCCCAAAAGACAGCTGCAACGACTGAGACGCCGACTGAGGCAGATAAGGGTAGATATAGGCATAGAGGAGGCAGCAGACCCCCCAATCGACAGCGCCAGCAACTGAGACGCCTACAGAGATGCTGACAGAGGCGGCGACGCCGACTGAGGCAGATAGGGGTAGATATAATCATAGAGAAGGCAGCACACCCCCCATCGACAGCGGCAACGACTGAGACGCCTACAGAGACGCTGACAGAGGCTGCGACGGCGACTGAGACGCCAACTGAGGCAGATAGGGGTAGATATAGGCATATAGAAGGCAGCAGACCCCCTAATCGAGAGCGGCAGCGACTGAGACGCCTACAGGAACGCTGACAGAGGCTGCGACGTCGACAAAGGCAGATAGGGGTAGATATAATCATAGAGAAGGCAGCACACCCCCCATCGACAGCGGCAACGACTGAGACGCCTACAGAGACGCTGACAGAGGCTGCGACGGCGACTGAGACGCCGACTGAGGCAGATAGGGGTAGATATAGGCATAGAGAAGGCAGCAGACACTCCAATCAACAGCGGCAATGACTGAGACGCCTACAGAGACGCCGACTGAGACTCCGACTGAGGTAGATAAGGGGGAAATATAGGCACAGAGAAGGCAGCAGAACCCCCAATCGACAGCGGCAACGAGTGAGACGCCTACAGGGACGCTGACAGAGGCTGCGACGACGACTGAGACGCCGACTGAGGCAGATAGGGGTAGATATAGGCATAGAGAAGGCAGCAGACACCCCAATCGACAGCGACAACGACTGAGACGCCTACAGAGACGCTGACAGAGGCTGGGACGCCGACTGAGACGCCGACTGAGGCAGATAGGGGTAGATATAGGCATAGAGAAGGCAGCAGACCCCCTAATCGACAGCGGCAACGACTGAGACGTCTACAGACACGCTGACAGAGGCTGCGACGGCGACTGAGACGCCGACTGAGGCAGATAGGGGTAGATATAGGCATAGAGAAGGCAGCAGATCCCCTAATCGACAGCGGCAGTGACTGGGACCCTTACAGAGACGCTGACAGAGGCTGCGACGACGACTGAGACGCCAACTGACGCAGATAGGGGTAGATATAGGCATAGAGAAAGCAGCAAACCCCCAATTGACAGCTGCAACGACTGAGACGCCGACTGAGGCAGATAGGGGTAGATATAGGCATAGAGGAGGCAGCAGACCCCCCAGTCGACAGCGGCAGCGACTGAGACATGTACAGATACGCTGACAGAGATTGCGACGCCGAATAAGACGCCGACTGAGGCAGATAGGGAATATAGGCATAGAGAAGGCAGCAGACCCCCCAATCGACAGCGCCAGCAACTGAGACGCCTACAGAGACGCTGACAGAGGCGGCGACGCCGACTGAGGCAGATGGGGGTAGATATAGGCCTAGAGAAGGCAGCAGACCCCTCAATCGACAGCGGCAACGACTGAGACGCCTACAGAGACGCTGACAGAGGCATCGACGCCGACTTAGGCAGATAGGGGTAGATATAGCCATAGAGAAGGCAGCAGACATCCCAATCGATAGCGGCAACGGCTGAGACGCCTACAGAGACGCTGACAGAGGCTGCGACGCCGACTGAGATGTCGACTGAGGGAGATAGGGATAGATATAGGCATAGAGAAGGCAGCAAAACACCCCCCCCCCCCCCAATCGGCAGCTGCAGCGACTGAGACGCCTACAGAAACGCTGACAGAGGCTGCGACGCCGACTAAGGCAGATAGGGGTAGATATAATCATAGAGAAAGCAGCAGACCCCCGCAATCGATAGCGGTTACGACTGAGACACCTACAGAGACGCTGACAGAGGCTGCGACGCCGACTGAGACGCCAACTGAGGCAGATAGGGGTAGATATAGGCATATAGAAGGCAGCAGACCCCCTAATCGACAGCGGCAACGACTGAGACGCCTACAGAAACGCTGACAGAGGCTGCGACGTCGACAGAGGCAGATAGGGGTAGATAGAATCATAGAGAAGGCAGCACACCCCCCATCGACAGCGGCAACAACTGAGACGCCTACAGAGACGCTGACAGAGGCTGCGACGGCGACTGAGACGCCGACTGAGGCAGATAGGGGTAGATATAGGCATAGAGAAGGCAGCAGACACCCCAATCGACAGCGGCAATGACTGAGACGCCTACAGAGACGCCGACTGAGACTCCGACTGAGGTAGATAAGGGGAAAATATAGGCACAGAGAAGGCAGCAGAACCCCCAGTCGACAGCGGCACCGACTGAGACGCCTACAGAGACGCTGACAGAGGCTGCAACGCCAATTGAGACGCCGACTGAAGCAGATAGGCGTAGATATAGGCACAGAGAAGGCAGCAGACCGCGCCAATCGATAGCGGCAGCGACTGAGACACCTACAGAGACGCTGACAGAGGCTGCGACGCCGACTGAGACGCCGCCTGAGGCAGATAGGGGTTGATATAATCATTGAGAACGCAGCATACCCCCCCAATCGATAGCGGCAACGACTGAGACGCCTACAGAGAAGCTGACAGGGTCTGCGGCGCCGACTGAGAAGCCGACTGAGGCAGATGGTGGTATATATATGCATAGAGAAGGCAGCAGACCCCCCAATCGGCAGCGGCAACGACTGAGACGCCTACAGAGACGCTGACAGAGGCTGCGACGACGACTGAGACGCCGACTGAGGCAGATAGGGGTAGATATAGGCATAGAGATGGCAGCAAACCCCCCCAATCGACAGCGGCAACGACTGAGACGCCTACAGAGACGCTGATAGAGGCTGCGACGACGACTGTGACGCCGACTGAGGCTGATAGGGGTAGATATAGGCATAGAGAAGACAGCAGACCCCCTAAGCGACAGCGGCAGTCACTGGGACGCCTACAGAGACGCTGACAGAGGCTGCAACGCCGACTGAGACGCCGACTGAAGCAGATAGGCGTAGATATTGGCATAGAGAAGGCAGCAGACCGCCCCAATCGACAGCGGCAGCGACTGAGAAACCTACAGAGACGCTGACAGAGGCTGCGACGCCGACTGAGACGCCGACTGAGACGCCGACTGAGACGCCGACTGAGGCAGATAGGGGTATATATAGGTATAGAGAAGGCAGCAGACCCCCCAATCGACAGCGGCAGCGACTGAGACGCTTACAGAGATGCTGACAGAGGCTGCGACGCCGACTGAGGCAGATAGGGGTAGATATAAGCATAGAGAAGGCAGCAGCCTCCCCCAATCGACAGCAGCAGCGGCTGAGACGCCTACAGAGACGCTGACAGAGGCTTCGAAGCCGACTGAGATGCCGACTGAGGCAGACAGGGATAGAAATAAGCATAGAGAAGGCAGCAGACCCCCCATTCGGCAGCGGCAGCGACTGAGACGCCTACAGAAACGCTGACAGAGGCTGCGACGCCGACTGAGGCAGATAGAGGTGGATATAATAACAGAGAAGGCAGCAGACCCCCCCAATCGACAGCGGCAGCGACTGAGACGCCTACAGAAACGCTGATAGAGGCTGTGACGCCGACTGAGGCAGATAGGGGTAGATATAATCATAGAAAAAGCAGCAGACACCCGCAATGTTTAGAGGCAACGACTGAGATGCCTACAGAGAGGCTGACAGAGGCTGCGACGCCGACTGTGGCGCCAACTGAGGCAGATAGTGGAATATATATGCATAGAGAAGGCAGCAGCCCCCCAATCGACAGCGGGAACGACTGAGACGCCTACGGAGATGCTGATAGAGGCTGCGACGACGACTGAGACGCCGACTGAGGCAGATAGGGGTAGATATAGGCATAGAGAAGGAAGCAGACCACTTAATAGACAGCGGCAGCAACTTAGACGCCTACAGAAATGCTGACAGAGGCTGCGACGCCGACAGAGGCTGCGACGCCGACAGAGGCTGCGACGCCGATAGAGGCTGCGACGCCGACGGAGGCAGATAGGGGTAGATATAATCATAGAGAAGGCAGCACACCCCCCAATCGACAGCGGCAACGACTGAGACGCCTACAGAGACGCTGACAGAGGCTGCGACGCCGAATGGGGCAGATAGGGGTAGATATAGGCATAGAGAAGACAGCCGACCCTCCAATCGACAGCGGCAACGACTGAGACGCCTACAGAGACGCTGAGAGAGGCTGCGACGCTGACTGAGACGCCGACTGAGGCAGATATGGGTAGATATAGGCATAGAGAAGGCAGCAAACCCCAATCGACAACTGCAACGGCTGAGACGCCGACTGAGGCAGATAAGGATAGATATAGGCACAGAGGAGGCAGCAGACCCCCCAATCGACAGCGGCAGCGACTGAGACTTCTACAGATACGCTGACTGAGGTTGCGACGCCGACTAAGACGCCGACTGAGGCATATAGGGGTAGATATAGGCATAGAGACGGCAGCAGACCCCCCAATCGACAGCGCCAGCGACTGAGACGCCTACAGAGACGCTGACAGAGGCTGCGACGCCGACTAAGACAGATAGGGGTAGATATTGGCATGAAGAAGGCAGCAGACCGCCCCAATCGACAGCGGCAGCGACTGAGAAACCTACAGAGACGCTGACAGAGGCTGCGACGCCGACTGAGACGCCGACTGAGGCAGATAGGGGTACATATAGGCCTAGAGAAGGCAGCAGACCCCCCAATCGACAGCGGCAACGACTGAGACGCCTACAGAGACGCTGACAGAGGCATCGACGCCGACTTAGGCAGATAGGGGTAGATATAGCCATAGAGAAGGCAGCAGACATCCCAATCGATAGCGGCAACGGCTGAGACGCCTACAGAGACGCTGACAGAGGCTGCGACGCCGACTGAGATGTCGACTGAGGCAGATAGGGATAGATATAGGCATAGAGAAGACAGCAAAACACCCCCCCCCCCCCTATCGGCAGCTGCAGCGACTGAGACGCCTACAGAAACGCTGACAGAGGCTGCGACGCCGACTAAGGCAGATAGGGGTAGATATAATCATAGAGAAGGCAGCACACACCCCATCGACAGCGGCAACAACTGAGACGCCTACAGAGACGCTGACAGAGGCTGCGACGGCGACTGAGACGCCAACTGAGGCAGATAGGGGTAGATATAGGCATATAGAAGGCAGCAGACCCCCTAATCGACAGCGGCAGCGACTGAGACGCCTACAGAAACGCTGACAGAGGCTGCGACGTCGACAGAGGCAGATAGGGGTAGATATAATCATAGAGAAGGCAGCACACCCCCCATCGACAGCGGCAACAACTGAGACGCCTACAGAGACGCTGACAGAGGCTGCGACGGCGACTGAGACGCCGACTGAGGCAGATAGGGGTAGATATAGGCATAGAGAAGGCAGCAGACACCCCAATCGACAGCGGCAATGACTGAGACGCCTACAGAGACGCCGACTGAGACTCCGACTGAGGTAGATAAGGGGAAAATATAGGCACAGAGAAGGCAGCAGAACCCCCAGTCGACAGCGGCAACGACTGAGACGCCTACAGAGACGCTGACAGAGGCTGCGACGACGACTGAGACGCCGACTGAGGCAGATAGGGGTAGATATAGGCATAGAGAAGTCAGCAGACACCCCAATCGACAGCGGCAACGACTGAGACGCCTACAGAGACGCTGACAGAGGCTGCGACGACGACTGAGACGCCGACTGAGGCAGATAGGGGTAGATATAGGCATATAGAAGGCAGCAGACCCCCTAATCGACAGCGGCAGCGACTGAGACGCCTACAGAAACGCTGACAGAGGCTGCGACGTCGACAGAGGCAGATAGGGGTAGATATAATCATAGAGAAGGCAGCACACCCCCCATCGACAGCGGCAACAACTGAGACGCCTACAGAGACGCTGACAGAGGCTGCGACGGCGACTGAGACGCCTACAGAGACGCCGACTGAGACTCCGACTGAGGTAGATAAGGGGAAAATATAGGCACAGAGAAGGCAGCAGAACCCCCAGTCGACAGCGGCAACGACTGAGACGCCTACAGAGACGCTGACAGAGGCTGCGACGACGACTGAGACGCCGACTGAGGCAGATAGGGGTAGATATAGGCATAGAGAAGTCAGCAGACACCCCAATCGACAGCGGCAACGACTGAGACGCCTACAGAGACGCTGACAGAGGCTGCGACGACGACTGAGACGCCGACTGAGGCAGATAGGGGTAGATATAGGCATTGAGAACGCAGCAGACCCCCTAATCGACAGCGGCAGTGACTGGGACGCCTACAGAGACGCTGACAGAGGCTGCAACGCCAATTGAGACGCCGACTGAAGCAGATAGGCCTAGATATTGGCACAGAGAAGGCAGCAGACCGCGCCAATCGACAGCGGCAGCGACTGAGACACCTACAGAGACGCTGACAGAGGCTGCGACGCCGACTGAGACGCCGTCTGAGGCAGATAGGGGTTGATATAATCATAGAGAACGCAGCAGACCTCCCAATCGACAGCGGCAACGACTGAGACGCCTACAGAGAAGCTGACAGAGGCTGCGACGCCGACTGAGAAGCCGACTGAGGCAGATGGTGGTATATATATGCATAGAGAAGGCAGCAGACCCCCCAATCGACAGCGACAACGACTGAGACGCCTACAGAGACGCTGATAGAGGCTGCGACGACGACTGAGACGCCGACTGAGGCTGATAGGGGTAGATATAGGCATAGAGAAGGCAGCATACCCCCTAATCGACAGCGGCAACGACTGAGACGCCTACAGAGACGCTGACAGAGGCTGCGACGGCGACTGAGGCGCCGACTGAGGCAGATAGGGGTAGATATAGGCATAGAGAAGGCAGCAGACACCCCAATCGACAGCGGCAATGACTGAGACGCCTACAGGGACGCCGACTGAGACCCGACTGAGATAGATAAGGGGAAAATATAGGCACAGAGAAGGCAGCAGAACCCCCAGTCGACAGCGGCAACGACTGAGACGCCTACAGAGACGCTGACAGAGGCTGCGACGACGACTGAGACGCCGACTGAGGCAGATAGGGGTAGATATAGGCATAGAGAAGTCAGCAGACACCCCAATCGACAGCGGCAACGACTGAGACGCCTACAGAGACGCTGACAGAGGCTGCGACGACGACTGAGACGCCGACTGAGGCAGATAGGGGTAGATATAGGCATTGAGAAGGCAGCAGACCCCCTAATCGACAGCGGCAGTGACTGGGACGCCTACAGAGACGCTGACAGAGGCTGCAGCGCCAATTGAGACGCCGACTGAAGCAGATAGGCGTAGCTATTGGCACAGAGAAGGCAGCAGACCGCCCCAATGGACAGCGGCAGCGACTGAGACACCTACAGAGACGCTGACAGAGGCTGCGACGCCGACTGAGACGCCGCCTGAGGCAGATAGGGGTTGATATAATGATAGAGAACGCAGCAGACCTCCCAATCGACAGCGGCAACGACTGAGACGCCTACAGAGAAGCTGACAGAGGCTGCGGCGCCGACTGAGAAGCCGACTGAGGCAGATGGTGGTATATATATGCATAGAGAAGGCAGCAGACCCCCCAATCGGCAGCGGCAACGACTGAGACGCCTACAGAGACGCTGACAGAGGCTGCGACGACGACTGAGACGCCTACTGAGGCAGATAGGGGTAGATATAGGCATAGAGATGGCAGCATACCCCCCCAATCGACAGCGGCAACGACTGAGACGCCTACAGAGACGCTGATAGAGGCTGCGACGACGACTGTGACGCCGACTGAGGCTGATAGGGGTAGATATAGGCATATAGAAGGCAGCAGACCCCCTAAGCGACAGCGGCAGTCACTGGGACGCCTACAGAGACGCTGACAGAGGCTGCAACGCCGACTGAGACGCCGACTGAAGCAGATAGGCGTAGATATTGGCATAGAGAAGGCAGCAGACCGCCCCAATCGACAGCGGCAGCGACTGAGAAGCCTACAGAGATGCTGATAGAGGCTGCGACGACGACTGAGACGCCGACTGAGGCAGATAGGGGTAGATATAGGCATAGAGAAGGCAGCAGACCACTTAATAGACAGCGGCAGCAACTTAGACGCCTACAGAAATGCTGACAGAGGCTGCGACGCCGACAGAGGCTGCGACGCCGACGGAGGCAGATAGGGGTAGATATAATCATAGAGAAGGCAGCACACCCCCAATCGACAGCGGCAACGACTGAGACGCCTACAGAGACGCTGACAGAGGCTGCGACGCCGAATGGGGCAGATAGGGGTAGATATAGGCATAGAGAAGGCAGCAGACCCCCCAATCGACAGCGCCAGCGACTGAGACGCCTACAGAGACGCTGAGAGAGGCTGCGACGCCGACTAAGACAGATAGGGGTAGATATTGACACAGAGAAGGCAGCAGTCCCCCCATTCGACAGCGGCAGCGGCTGAGACGCCTACAGAGACGCCGACTAAGGCGGTTAGGGGTGGATATAGGCATAGAGAAGGCAGCAGACCTCCCCTATCGACAGCGGCAGCGACTGAGACGTCTACAGAGATGCCGACTGAGACGCCGACTGAGGTAGATATAGGTATAGAGAAGTCAGCAGAACCCCCAATCAACAGCGGCAACGACAGAGTCTCCTACAGAGACGCTGACAGAGGCTGTGACACCGACTTGACGCCGGCTGAGCAGATAGTGGTATATATATGCATAGAGAAGGTAGCAGACCCCCCAATCGACAGCGGCAGTGAGTGAGACGCCTACAGAAACGCTGACAGAGGCTGGGACGTCGACGGAGGCAGATAGGGGTGGATATAGGCATAGAGAAGGCAGCAGACACCCCAATCGACAGCGGCAGTGTCTGAGACGCCTACAGAAACGCTGACAGAGGCTGGGACGCCGACGGAGGCAGATAGGGGTGGATATAGGCATAGAGAAGTCAGCAGACACCCCAATCCACAGCTGCAACGACTGAGACGCCTATAGAGATGCTGACAGAAGCTGCGACGATGACTGAGACGCCGACTGAGGCAGATAGGGGCAGATATAGGCATATAGCAGGCAGCAGACCCCACAATCGACAGCGGCAGCGACTGAGACGCCTACAGAAACGCTGACAGAGGCTGGGATGCCGACGGAGACAGATAGCGGTGGATACAGGCACAGAGAAGGCAGCAGACACCCCAATCGACAGCGGCAGTCACTGAGACGCCTACAGAGTCGCTGACAGAGGCTGCGACGCCGAGTGAGACACCGACTGATGCAGATAGGGGTAGATATAGGCATAGAGAAGGCAGCAGACCCCCCAATCGACAGCGGCAGCGACTGAGACGCTTACAGAGATGCTGACAGAGGCTGCGACGCCGACTGAGGCAGATAGGGGTAGATATGGGCATAGAGAAGGCAGCAGACCCTCCAATCGACAGCGGCAGCGACTGAGACGCCTACAGAGACGCTGACAGAGGTTGCGACGCCGAATGAGGCAGATAGGGGTAGATATAGGCATAGAGAAAGCAGCAGACCCTCCAATCGACAGCGCCAGCGACTGAGACGCCTACAGAGACGCTGACAGAGGCTGCGACGCCGACTAAGACAGATAGAGGTAGATATAGACACAGAGAAGGCAGCATTCCCCACATTCGACAGCGGCAGCGACTGAGACGCCTACAGAGACACCGACTGAGGTAGATAGGGGTAGATATAGGTATAGAGAAGGCAGCAGACCCCCAATCAACAGCGGCAACGACTGGGTCTCCTACAGAGACGCTGACAGAGGCTGCGACACCGACTCAGAAGCCGACTGAGGCAGATAGGGGAAGATATAGGCATAGAGAAGGCAGCAGACCCCCCCAATCGACAGCAGCAGCAACTCAGACGCCTACAGAAACGCTAACAGAGGCTGCGACGCCGACTTGACGCCGACTGAGCAGATAGTGGTATATATATGCATAGAGAAGGCAGCAGACCCCCCAATCGACAGCGGCAGCGACTGAGACGCCTACAGAAACGCTGACAGAGGCTGGGACGCCGACGGAGGCAGATAGGGGTTGATATAGGCATAGAGAAGGCAGCACACACCCCAATCGACAGCGGCAGTGTCTGAGACACCTACAGAAACGCTGACAGAGGGTGGGACGCCGACGGAGGCAGATAGGGGTGGATATAGGCATA
This sequence comes from Clusia tigrina, assembly GCA_920105625.2. Taxonomy (NCBI): domain Eukaryota; kingdom Metazoa; phylum Arthropoda; class Insecta; order Diptera; family Clusiidae; genus Clusia; species Clusia tigrina. The sequence continues at coordinate 92,110,440 of OV050031.1, forward strand.
GAGAAGGCATCACACACCCCAATCGACAGCGGCAGTGACTGAGACGCCTACAGAGACGCTGACAGAGGGTGCGACGCCGACTGAGACGTCGATTGAGGCAGATAGGAGTATATATATACATAGAGAAAGCAGCAGACCCCACCAATCGACAGCTGCAACGACTGAGACGCTTACAGAGATGCTGACAGAGGCTGCGACGCCGACTGAGGCAGGTAGGGGTAGATATAGGCATAGAGAAGGCGGCAGACCTCCCCAATCGACACCGCCAGCGACTGAGACGCCTACAGAGACGCTGACAGAGGCGGCGACACCGACTCAGAAGCCGACTGAGGCAGATAGGGGAAGATATAGGCATAGAAAAGGCAGCAGACGCCCCCAATCGACAGCGGCAGCGACTCAGACGCCTACAGAAACGCTAACAGAGGCTGCGACGCCGACTTGACGCCGACTGAGCAGATAGTGGTATATATATGCATAGAGAAGGCAGCAGACTTCCCAATCGACGGCGGCAGTGACTGAGACGCCTACAGAGACGCCGACTGAGGTAGATAGGGGTAGATATAGGTATAGAGAAGGAAGCAGATCCCCCAATCGACAGCGCCAGCGACTGAGACGCCTACAGAGACGCTAGCAGAGGCTGCGGCGCCGACTCAGAAGCCGACTGAGGTAGATAGGGGAAGATATAGGCATAGAGAAGGCAGCAGACCCCCCCAATCGACAGCGGCAGCGACTGAGACGCCTACAGAAACGCTAGCAGAGGCTGCGGCGCCGACTTGACGCCGACTGAGCTGATAGTGGTATATATATATGCATAGAGAAAGCAGCAGACCCCCCAATCGACAGCGGCAGTGACTGAGACGCCTACAGTAACGCTGACAGAGGCTGGGACGCCGACAAAGGCAGATAGGGGCAGATATAGGCATAGAGCAGGTAGCAGACACCACAATCGACAGCGGCAGCGACTGAGACACCTACAGAAACGCTGACAGTGGCTGGGACGCCGACGGAGACAGATAGGGGTGGATACAGGCATAGAGAAGGCAGCAGACACCCCAATCGACAGCGGCAGTCACTGAGACGCCTACAGAGACGCTGACAGAGGCTGCGACGCCGACTGAGGCAGATAGGGGTAGATATAGGCATAGAGAAGGCAGCAGACCCTCAATCGACAGCGGCAGCGACTGAGACGCCTACAGAGACGCTGACAGAGGCTGCGACGCCGATTGAGACGTCGACTGAGGCAGATAGGAGTAGATATATACATAGAGAATGCAGCAGACCCCCCAATCGACAACTGCAACGACTGAGACGCCTACAGAGACGCTGACAGAAGCTGCGACGCCGACTGAGACGCCGACTGGGGCAGATAGGTGTATATATAGGCATAGAGAAGGCAGCAGACCCCCCAATCGACAGCGGCAGCGACTGAGACGCTTACAGAGATGCTGACAAAGGCTGCGACGCCGACCGAGGCAGATAGGGGTAGATATAGGCATAGAGAAGGCAGCAGACCCTCCAATCGACAGCGGCAACGACTGAGACGCCTACAGAGACGCTGACAGAGGCTGCGACGCCGACTGAGGCAGATAGGGGTAGATATAAGCATAGAGAAGGCAGCAGACATCCCAATCGACAGCGGCAGTGACTGAGACGCCTACAGAGACGCTGACAGAGGCTGCGACGACGACTGAGACGCCGACTGAGGCAGATAGGGGTAGATAGAGGCATAGAGCAGGCAGCAAACCCCCCAATCGACAGCGGCAGCGACTTAGACGCCTTCAGAGACGCTGACAGAGGCTGCGACGCCGACTGAGGCAGAAAGGGGTAGATAGAGGCATAGAGAAGGCAGCAAACCCCCCCAATCGACAGCGGCAGCGACTGAGACGCCTTCAGATACGCTGACCGAGGTTACGACGCCGACTGTGGCAGATAGGGGTAGATATAGGCATAGAGAAGGCAGCGGACCCCTCAATCGACAGCGCCAGTGACTGAGACGCCTACAGAAACGCTGGCAGAGGCTGCGACGCCGACTGAGACGCCGACTGAGGCAGATAGGGGTAGATATAGGCATAGAGAAAGCAGCAGAACCCCCAATCGACAGCGGCAATGACTGAGACGCCTACAGAGACGCTGACAGAGGCTACGACGCCGACTGAGACGCCGATTTAGGCAGATAGGGGTAGATATAGGCATAGAGAAAGCAGCAGACTCTCCCAAACGACAGCGGCAGCGACTGAGACGCCTACAGAAACGCTGACAGAGGCTGCGACGCCGACTGAGACGCCGACTGAGGCAGATATGGGGTGGATATAGGCATAGAGAAGGCAGCAGACCCCCCAATCGACAGCGGCAGCGACTGAGACGCATACAGGGACGCTGACAGAGGCTGCGACGCCGACTGAGACGTCGACTGAGGAAGATAGGGGTAGATATTTGCGTAGAGAAGGCAGCAGACCGCCCCAATCGACAGCGGCAGCAACTGAGACGCCTACAGAGACGTCGACTGCGACGCCGATTGAGGTAGATAGGGGTAGATATAGGCACAGAGAAGGCAGCAAAACCCACAATCGACAGCGGCAACGACTGAGATGCCTACAGAGACGCTGACAGAGGCTGCGACGCCAACTGAGACGCCGACTGAGGCAGATGGTGGTATACATATGCATAGAGAAGGCAGCAGACCCCCCCTCAATCGACAGCGGCAATGACTGAGACGCCTACAGAGACGCTGACAGAGGCTGCGACGATGACTGAGACGCCGACTGAGGCAGATAGGGGTAGATATAGGCATAGAGAAGGCAGCATACCCCCCAGTCGACAGCGGCAACGACTTCGACGCCTACAGAGACGCTGACAGAGGCTGCGACGACGACTGAGATGCCGACTGAGGCTGATAGTGGTAGATATAGGCATAGAGAAGGCAGCATACGCCCCAATCGACAGCGGCAACGACTGAGACGCATACAGAGACGTTGACAGAGGCTGCGACTCCGACTGAGGCAGATAGGGGTAGATATAATCATAGAGAAGGCAGCAGACCCCCCAATCGACAGCGGCAGCGACTGAGACGCCTACAGAGAAGCTGACAGAGGCTGCGACGCCGACTGAGACGCCAACTGAGGTAGATGGTGGTATATATATATGCATAGAGAAGGCAGCAGACCCCCCAATCGACAGCGGCAACGACTGAGACGCCTATATAAATGCTGATAGAGGCTGCGACGACGACTGAGACGCCGACTGAGGCAGATAGGGGTATATATAGGCATAGAGAAGGCAGCAGACCCCCTAAGCAACAGCGGCCGTCACTGGGACGCCTACAGAGACGCTGCAGAGGCTGCAACGCCGACTGAGACGCCGATTGAGACGCCGACTGAAGCAGATAGGCCTAGATATTGGCCTAGAAAAGGCAGCAGACCGCCCCAATCGACAGCGGCAGCGACTGCGACGCCTACAGAGACGCTGCCAGAGGCTGCGACGATGACTGAGACGCCGACTGAGGCAGATAGGGGTAGATATAGGCAGAGAGAAGGCAGCAGACCCCCTAATCAACAGCGGCAGAGACTGGGACGCCTACAGAGACGCTGACAGAGGCTGCGACGATGACTGAGACGCCGACTGAAGCAGATAGGCGTAGTTATTGGCATAGAGAAGGCAGCAGACCGCCCCATTCGACAGCGGCAGCGACTGAGACACCTACAGAGGCGCTGACAGAGGCCGCGACGCCGACTGAGACGCCGACTGAGGCAGATAGGGGTATATATAGGCATAGAGAAGGCAGCATACGCCCCAATCGACAGCGGCAACGACTGAGACGCATACAGAGACGTTGACAGAGGCTGCGACTCCGACTGAGGCAGATAGGGGTAGATATAATCATAGAGAAGGCAGCAGACCCCCCAATCGACAGCGGCAGCGACTGAGACGCCTACAGAGAAGCTGACAGAGGCTGCGACGCCGACTGAGACGCCAACTGAGGTAGATGGTGGTATATATATATGCATAGAGAAGGCAGCAGACCCCCCAATCGACAGCGGCAACGACTGAGACGCCTATATAAATGCTGATAGAGGCTGCGACGACGACTGAGACGCCGACTGAGGCAGATAGGGGTAGATATAGGCATAGAGAAGACAGCCGACCCTCCAATCGACCGCGGCAACGACTGAGACGCCTACAGAGACGCTGACAGAGGCTGCGACGCCGACTGAGGCAGATAGGGGTGGATATAGGCATAGAGAAGACAGCAAAACCCAATCGAGAGCTGCAACGACTGAGACGCCGATTGAGGCAGATAAGGGTAGATATAGGCATAGAGGAGGCAGCAGACCCCCCATCGACAGCGGCAGCGACTGACACGCCTACAGAAACGCTGACAAAGGCTGCGACGTCGACGGAGGCAGCTAGGGGTAGATATAATCATAGAGAAGGCAGCACACCCCCAATCGACAGCGGCAACGACTGAGACGCCTACAGAGACGCTGACAGAGGCTGCGACGCCGAATGAGGCAGATAGCGGTAGATATAGGCATAGAGAAGGCAGCCGACCCTCCAATCGACAGCGGCAACGACTGATACGCCTACAGAGACGCTGACAGAGGCTGCGACGCCGACTGAAACACATAGAGGTAGATATAGGCATAGAGAAGGCAGCACACATCCCAATCGACAACGGCAGCGACTGAGACGCCTACAGAGACGCTGACAGAGGCTGTGACGACGACTGAGACGCCGACTGAGGCAGATAGGGGTAGATACAAGCATACAGAAGGCAGCAAACCCCCAATCGACAGCTGCAACGACAGAGACGCCGACTGAGGTAGATAAGGGTAGATATAGGCATAGAGGAGGCAGCAGACCCCCCAATCGACAGCGGCAGCGACTGAGACATCTACAGATACGCTGACAGAGATTGCGACGCCGACTAAGACGACGACTGAGGCAGATAGGAGTAGATATAGGCATAGAGAACGCAGCAGACCCCCCAATCGACAGCGCCAGCGACTGAGACGCCTACAGAGACGCTGACAGAGGCTGCGACGCCGACTGAGGCAGATAGGGGTAGATATAGGCCTAGAGAAGGCAGCAGACCACCCAATCGGCAGCGATAGTGACTGAGACGCCTACAGAGACGCTGACAGAGGCTGCGACGCCGACTGAAACTGATAGAGGTAGATATAGGCATAGAGAAGGCAGCACACATCCCAATCGACAGCGGCAGCGACTGAGACGCCTACAGAGACGCTGACAGAGGCTACGACGACGACTGAGACGCCGACTGAGGTAGATAGGGGTAGATATAGGTACAGAGAAATCAGCAGAACCGCCAATCGACAGCGGCAATGACTGAGACGCCTACAGAGACGCTGACAGAGGCTGCGACGCCGACTGAAACAGATAGAGGTAGATATAGGCATAGAGAAGGCAGCACACATCCCAATCGACAGCGGCAGCGACTGAGACGCCTACAGAGACGCTGACAGAGGCTACGACGCCGAATGAGGCAGATAGGGGTAGATATAGGCATAGAGAAGGCAGCCGACCCTCCAATCGACAGCGGCAACGACTGAGACGCCCACAGAGACGCTGACAGAGGCTGCGACGCCGACTGAAACAGATAGAGGTAGATAGAGGCATAGAGAAGGCAGCAGACTTCCCAATCGACAGCGGCAGCGACTGAGACGCCTACAGAGCCGCTGACAGAGGCTGCGACGACGACTGAGACGCCGACTGAGGCAGATAGGGGTAGATATAGGCATAGAGAAGGCAGCAAACCCCCAACCGACAGCTGCAACGATAGAGACGCCGACTGAGGCAGATATGGGTAGATATAGGCATAGAGGAGGCAGCAGGCCCCCAATCGACAGCGGCAGCGACTGAGACATCTACAGATACGCTGACAGAGATTGCGACGCCGACTAAGACGCCGACTGAGGCAGATAGGAGTAGATATAGGCATAGAGAACGCAGCAGACCCCACAATCGACAGCGCCAGCGACTGAGACGCCTACAGAGACGCTGACAGAGGCGGCGACGCCCACTGAGGCATATAGGGGTAGATATAGGCATAGAGAAGGCATCCGACCCTCCAATCGACAGTGGCAACGACTGAGACGCCTACAGAGACGCTGACAGAGGCTGCGACGCCGACTGAGGCAGATAGGGGTAGATATAGGCATATAGAAGGCAGCCGACCCTCCAATCGACAGCGGCAACGACTGAGACGCCTACAGAGACGCTGACAGAGGCTGCGACGACGACTGAGACGCCGACTGAGGCAGATAGGGGTAGATATAGGCATAGAGAAGGCAGCAGACCCCCTAATCGACAGCGGCAGCGACTGAGACGCCTATAGAAATGCTGACAGAGGCTGCGACGCCGACGGAGGCAGATAGGGGTAGATATAATCATAGAGAAGGCAGCACACCCCCCAATCGACAGCCGCAACGGCTGAGAAGCCTACAGAGACGCTGACAGAGGCTGCGACGCCGAATGAGGCAGATAGGGGTAGATATAGGCATAGAGAAGACAGCCGACCCTCCAATCGACCGCGGCAACGACTGAGACGACTACAGAGACGCTGACAGAGGCTGCGACGCCGACTGAGGCAGATAGGGGTGGATATAGGCATAGAGAAGGCAGCAAAACCCAATCGAGAGCTGCAACGACTGAGACGCCGACTGAGGCAGATAAGGGTAGATATAATCATAGAGAAGGCAGCACACCCCCAATCGACAGCGGCAACGACTGAGACGCCTACAGAGACGCTGACAGAAGCTGCGACGCCGACTGAGGCAGATAGGGGTAGATATAGGCATAGAGAAGGCAGCAGACATCCCAATCGACAGCGACTGAGACGCCTACAGAGACGCTGACAGAGGCTGCGACGCCGACTGAGACGCCAACTTAGGCAGATGATAGTATATATATGCATAGAGAAAGCAGCATACTCCCCAATCGACAGCGGCAACGACTGAGACGCCTACAGAGACGCTGATAGCGGCTGCGACGACGACTGAGACGCCGACTGAGGCAGATAGGGGTAGATATATTCATAGAGAAGGCAGCAGACCCCCCAATCGACAGCGGCAGCGACTGAGACGCCTACAGAGACGCTGACAGAGGCTGCGACGCCGAATGAGGCAGATGGGGGTAGATATAGGCATAGAGAAGGCAGCCGACCCTCCAATCGACAGCGGCAACGACTGAGACGCCTACAGAGACGCTGACAGAGGCTGCGACGCCGACTGAAACAGATAGAGGTAGATATAGGCATAGAGAAGGCAGCACACATCCCAATCGACAGCGGCAGCGACTGAGACGCCTACAGAGACACTGACAGAGGCTGCGACGACGACTGAGACGCCGACTGAGGCAGATAGGGGTAGATATAGGCATAGAGAAGGCAGCCAACCCCCAAACGACAGCTGCAACGATAGAGACGCCGCCTGAGGCAGATATGGGTAGATATAGGCATAGAGGAGGCAGCAGGCCCCCCAATCGACAGCGGCAGCGACTGAGACATCTACAGTTACGGTGACAGAGATTGCGACGCCGACTAAGACGACGACTGAGGCAGATAAGAGTAGATATAGGCATAGAGAACGCAGCAGACCCCCCAATCGACAGCGCCAGCGACTGAGACGCCTTCAGAGACGCTGACAGAGGCGGCGACGCCGACTGAGGCAGATAGGGGTAGATATAGGCCTAGAGAAGGCAGCAGACCCCACAATCGACAGCGATAGCGACTGAGACGCCTACAGAGACGCCGACTGAGACGCCGACTGAGGTAGATAGGGGTAGATATAGGTACAGAGAAGGCAGCAGAACCGCCAATCGACAGCGGCAATGACTGAGACGCCTACAGAGACGCTGACAGAGGCTACGACGCCGACTGAGACGCCGATTGAGGCAGATAGGGGTAGATATAGGCATAGACAACGCAGCAGACCACCCAATCGACAGCGCCAGCGACTGAGACGCCTACAGAGACGCTGACAGAGGCGGCCGACGCCGACTGAGGCAGATAGGGGTAGATATAGGCCTAGAGAAGGCAGCAAACCCCACAATCGACAGCGATAGCGACTGAGACGCCTACAGAGACGCCGACTGAGACGCCGACTGAGGTAGATAGGGGTAGATATAGATACAGAGAAGGCAGCAGAACCGCCAATCGACAGCGGCAATGACTGAGACGCCTACAGAGACGCTGAGAGAGGCTACGACGCCGACTGAGACGCCGATTGAGGCAGATAGGGGTAGATATAGGCATAGACAACGCAGCAGACCCCCCCATCGACAGCGCCAGCGACTGAGACGCCTACAGAGACGCTGACAGAGGCTGCGACGACGACTGAGACGCCCACTGATGCAGATAGGTCTAGATATTGGCATAGAGAAGGCAGCAGACCCCCCAATCGACAGCGGCAGCGACTGAGACATCTACAGATACGCTGACAGAGATTGCGACGCCGCCTAAGACGCCGACTGAGGCAGATAGGAGTAGATATAGGCATAGAGAACGCAGCAGACCAACCAATCGACAGCGCCATCGACTGAGATGCCTACAGAGACGCTGACAGAGGCGGCGACGCCGACTGAGGCAGATAGGGGTAGATGTAGGCCTAGAGAAGGCAGCAGACCCCCCAATCGACAGCGATAGCGACTGAGACGTCTACAGAGACGCCGACTGAGACGCCGACTGAGGTAGATAGGGGTAGATATAGGTACAGAGAAGGCAGCAGAACCGCCAATCGACAGCGGCAATGACTGAGACGCCTACAGAGACGCTGACAGAGGCTACGACGCCGACTGAGACGCCGATTGAGGCAGCTAGGGGTAGATATAGGCATAGACAACGCAGCAGACCCCCCAATCGACAGCGCCAGCGACTGAGACGCCTACAGAGACGCTGACAGAGGCGGCGAAGCCGACTGAGGCAGATAGGGGTAGATATAGGCCTAGAGAAGGCAGCAGACCCCACAATCGACAGCGATAGCGACTGAGACGCCTACAGAGACGCCGACTGAGACGCCGACTGAGGTAGATAGGGCTAGATATAGTTACAGAGAAGGCAGCAGAACCGCCAATCGACAGCGGCAATGACTGAGACGCCTACAGAGACGCTGAGAGAGGCTACGACGCCGACTGAGACGCCGATTGAGGCAGATAGGGGTAGATATAGGCATAGACAACGCAGCAGACCCCCCCCATCGACAGCGCCAGCGACTGAGACGCCTACAGAGACGTTGACAGAGGCGGCGACGCCGATTGAGGCAGATAGGGGTAGATATAAGCATAGACAACGCAGCAGACCCCCCAATCGACAGCGGCAACGACTGAGACGCCTACAGAGTCGCTGACAGAGGCTGCGACGACGACTGAGACGCCGACTGAGGCAGATAGGCCTAGATATTGGCATAGAGAAGGCAGCAGACCCCCCAATCGACAGCGGCAGCGACTGAGACATCTACAGATACGCTGACAGAGATTGCGACGACGACTGAGACGCCTACTGAGGCAGATAGGGGTAGATATAGGCATAGAGATGGCAGCATACCCCCCCAATCGACAGCGGCAACGACTGAGACGCCTACAGAGACGCTGATAGAGGCTGCGACGACGACTGTGACGCCGACTGAGGCTGATAGGGGTAGATATAGGCATATAGAAGGCAGCAGACCCCCTAAGCGACAGCGGCAGTCACTGGGACGCCTACAGAGACGCTGACAGAGGCTGCAACGCCGACTGAGACGCCGACTGAAGCAGATAGGCGTAGATATTGGCATAGAGAAGGCAGCAGACCGCCCCAATCGACAGCGGCAGCGACTGAGAAGCCTACAGAGATGCTGATAGAGGCTGCGACGACGACTGAGACGCCGACTGAGGCAGATAGGGGTAGATATAGGCATAGAGAAGGCAGCAGACCACTTAATAGACAGCGGCAGCAACTTAGACGCCTACAGAAATGCTGACAGAGGCTGCGACGCCGACAGAGGCTGCGACGCCGACGGAGGCAGATAGGGGTAGATATAATCATAGAGAAGGCAGCACACCCCCAATCGACAGCGGCAACGACTGAGACGCCTACAGAGACGCTGACAGAGGCTGCGACGCCGAATGGGGCAGATAGGGGTAGATATAGGCATAGAGAAGGCAGCAGACCCCCCAATCGACAGCGCCAGCGACTGAGACGCCTACAGAGACGCTGAGAGAGGCTGCGACGCCGACTAAGACAGATAGGGGTAGATATTGACACAGAGAAGGCAGCAGTCCCCCCATTCGACAGCGGCAGCGGCTGAGACGCCTACAGAGACGCCGACTAAGGCGGTTAGGGGTGGATATAGGCATAGAGAAGGCAGCAGACCTCCCCTATCGACAGCGGCAGCGACTGAGACGTCTACAGAGATGCCGACTGAGACGCCGACTGAGGTAGATATAGGTATAGAGAAGTCAGCAGAACCCCCAATCAACAGCGGCAACGACAGAGTCTCCTACAGAGACGCTGACAGAGGCTGTGACACCGACTTGACGCCGGCTGAGCAGATAGTGGTATATATATGCATAGAGAAGGTAGCAGACCCCCCAATCGACAGCGGCAGTGAGTGAGACGCCTACAGAAACGCTGACAGAGGCTGGGACGTCGACGGAGGCAGATAGGGGTGGATATAGGCATAGAGAAGGCAGCAGACACCCCAATCGACAGCGGCAGTGTCTGAGACGCCTACAGAAACGCTGACAGAGGCTGGGACGCCGACGGAGGCAGATAGGGGTGGATATAGGCATAGAGAAGTCAGCAGACACCCCAATCCACAGCTGCAACGACTGAGACGCCTATAGAGATGCTGACAGAAGCTGCGACGATGACTGAGACGCCGACTGAGGCAGATAGGGGCAGATATAGGCATATAGCAGGCAGCAGACCCCACAATCGACAGCGGCAGCGACTGAGACGCCTACAGAAACGCTGACAGAGGCTGGGATGCCGACGGAGACAGATAGCGGTGGATACAGGCACAGAGAAGGCAGCAGACACCCCAATCGACAGCGGCAGTCACTGAGACGCCTACAGAGTCGCTGACAGAGGCTGCGACGCCGAGTGAGACACCGACTGATGCAGATAGGGGTAGATATAGGCATAGAGAAGGCAGCAGACCCCCCAATCGACAGCGGCAGCGACTGAGACGCTTACAGAGATGCTGACAGAGGCTGCGACGCCGACTGAGGCAGATAGGGGTAGATATGGGCATAGAGAAGGCAGCAGACCCTCCAATCGACAGCGCCAGCGACTGAGACGCCTACAGAGACGCTGACAGAGGTTGCGACGCCGAATGAGGCAGATAGGGGTAGATATAGGCATAGAGAAAGCAGCAGACCCTCCAATCGACAGCGCCAGCGACTGAGACGCCTACAGAGACGCTGACAGAGGCTGCGACGCCGACTAAGACAGATAGAGGTAGATATAGACACAGAGAAGGCAGCATTCCCCACATTCGACAGCGGCAGCGACTGAGACGCCTACAGAGACACCGACTGAGGTAGATAGGGGTAGATATAGGTATAGAGAAGGCAGCAGACCCCCAATCAACAGCGGCAACGACTGGGTCTCCTACAGAGACGCTGACAGAGGCTGCGACACCGACTCAGAAGCCGACTGAGGCAGATAGGGGAAGATATAGGCATAGAGAAGGCAGCAGACCCCCCCAATCGACAGCAGCAGCAACTCAGACGCCTACAGAAACGCTAACAGAGGCTGCGACGCCGACTTGACGCCGACTGAGCAGATAGTGGTATATATATGCATAGAGAAGGCAGCAGACCCCCCAATCGACAGCGGCAGCGACTGAGACGCCTACAGAAACGCTGACAGAGGCTGGGACGCCGACGGAGGCAGATAGGGGTTGATATAGGCATAGAGAAGGCAGCACACACCCCAATCGACAGCGGCAGTGTCTGAGACACCTACAGAAACGCTGACAGAGGGTGGGACGCCGACGGAGGCAGATAGGGGTGGATATAGGCATAGAGAAGGCATCACACACCCCAATCGACAGCGGCAGTGACTGAGACGCCTACAGAGACGCTGACAGAGGGTGCGACGCCGACTGAGACGTCGATTGAGGCAGATAGGAGTATATATATACATAGAGAAAGCAGCAGACCCCACCAATCGACAGCTGCAACGACTGAGACGCTTACAGAGATGCTGACAGAGGCTGCGACGCCGACTGAGGCAGGTAGGGGTAGATATAGGCATAGAGAAGGCGGCAGACCTCCCCAATCGACACCGCCAGCGACTGAGACGCCTACAGAGACGCTGACAGAGGCGGCGACACCGACTCAGAAGCCGACTGAGGCAGATAGGGGAAGATATAGGCATAGAAAAGGCAGCAGACGCCCCCAATCGACAGCGGCAGCGACTCAGACGCCTACAGAAACGCTAACAGAGGCTGCGACGCCGACTTGACGCCGACTGAGCAGATAGTGGTATATATATGCATAGAGAAGGCAGCAGACTTCCCAATCGACGGCGGCAGTGACTGAGACGCCTACAGAGACGCCGACTGAGGTAGATAGGGGTAGATATAGGTATAGAGAAGGAAGCAGATCCCCCAATCGACAGCGCCAGCGACTGAGACGCCTACAGAGACGCTAGCAGAGGCTGCGGCGCCGACTCAGAAGCCGACTGAGGTAGATAGGGGAAGATATAGGCATAGAGAAGGCAGCAGACCCCCCCAATCGACAGCGGCAGCGACTGAGACGCCTACAGAAACGCTAGCAGAGGCTGCGGCGCCGACTTGACGCCGACTGAGCTGATAGTGGTATATATATATGCATAGAGAAAGCAGCAGACCCCCCAATCGACAGCGGCAGTGACTGAGACGCCTACAGTAACGCTGACAGAGGCTGGGACGCCGACAAAGGCAGATAGGGGCAGATATAGGCATAGAGCAGGTAGCAGACACCACAATCGACAGCGGCAGCGACTGAGACACCTACAGAAACGCTGACAGTGGCTGGGACGCCGACGGAGACAGATAGGGGTGGATACAGGCATAGAGAAGGCAGCAGACACCCCAATCGACAGCGGCAGTCACTGAGACGCCTACAGAGACGCTGACAGAGGCTGCGACGCCGACTGATGCAGATAGGGGTAGATATAGGCATAGAGAAGGCAGCAGACCCCCAATCGACAGCGGCAGCGACTGAGACGCCTACAGAGACGCTGACAGAGGCTGCGACGCCGATTGAGACGTCGACTGAGGCAGATAGGAGTAGATATATACATAGAGAATGCAGCAGACCCCCCAATCGACAACTGCAACGACTGAGACGCCTACAGAGACGCTGACAGAAGCTGCGACGCCGACTGAGACGCCGACTGGGGCAGATAGGTGTATATATAGGCATAGAGAAGGCAGCAGACCCCCCAATCGACAGCGGCAGCGACTGAGACGCTTACAGAGATGCTGACAAAGGCTGCGACGCCGACCGAGGCAGATAGGGGTAGATATAGGCATAGAGAAGGCAGCAGACCCTCCAATCGACAGCGGCAACGACTGAGACGCCTACAGGGACGCTGACAGAGGCTGCGACGCCGACTGAGGCAGATAGGGGTAGATATAAGCATAGAGAAGGCAGCAGACATCCCAATCGACAGCGGCAGTGACTGAGACGCCTACAGAGACGCTGACAGAGGCTGCGACGACGACTGAGACGCCGACTGAGGCAGATAGGGGTAGATATAGGCATAGAGCAGGCAGCAAACCCCCCAATCGACAGCGGCAGCGACTTAGACGCCTTCAGAGACGCTGACAGAGGCTGCGACGCCGACTGAGGCAGAAAGGGGTAGATAGAGGCATAGAGAAGGCAGCAAACCCCCCCAATCGACAGCGGCAGCGACTGAGACGCCTTCAGATACGCTGACCGAGGTTACGACGCCGACTGTGGCAGATAGGGGTAGATATAGGCATAGAGAAGGCAGCGGACCCCTCAATCGACAGCGCCAGTGACTGAGACGCCTACAGAAACGCTGACAGAGGCTGCGACGCCGACTGAGACGCCGACTGAGGCAGATAGGGGTAGATATAGGCATAGAGAAAGCAGCAGAACCCCCAATCGACAGCGGCAATGACTGAGACGCCTACAGAGACGCTGACAGAGGCTACGACGCCGACTGAGACGCCGATTTAGGCAGATAGGGGTAGATATAGGCATAGAGAAAGCAGCAGACTCTCCCAAACGACAGCGGCAGCGACTGAGACGCCTACAGAAACGCTGACAGAGGCTGCGACGCCGACTGAGACGCCGACTGAGGCAGATATGGGGTGGATATAGGCATAGAGAAGGCAGCAGACCCCCCAATCGACAGCGGCAGCGACTGAGACGCATACAGGGACGCTGACAGAGGCTGCGACGCCGACTGAGACGTCGACTGAGGAAGATAGGGGTAGATATTTGCGTAGAGAAGGCAGCAGACCGCCCCAATCGACAGCGGCAGCAACTGAGACGCCTACAGAGACGTCGACTGCGACGCCGATTGAGGTAGATAGGGGTAGATATAGGCACAGAGAAGGCAGCAAAACCCACAATCGACAGCGGCAACGACTGAGATGCCTACAGAGACGCTGACAGAGGCTGCGACGCCAACTGAGACGCCGACTGAGGCAGATGGTGGTATACATATGCATAGAGAAGGCAGCAGACCCCCCCTCAATCGACAGCGGCAATGACTGAGACGCCTACAGAGACGCTGACAGAGGCTGCGACGATGACTGAGACGCCGACTGAGGCAGATAGGGGTAGATATAGGCATAGAGAAGGCAGCATACCCCCCAGTCGACAGCGGCAACGACTTCGACGCCTACAGAGACGCTGACAGAGGCTGCGACGACGACTGAGATGCCGACTGAGGCTGATAGTGGTAGATATAGGCATAGAGAAGGCAGCATACGCCCCAATCGACAGCGGCAACGACTGAGACGCATACAGAGACGTTGACAGAGGCTGCGACTCCGACTGAGGCAGATAGGGGTAGATATAATCATAGAGAAGGCAGCAGACCCCCCAATC
Source organism: Clusia tigrina (assembly GCA_920105625.2). Lineage (NCBI taxonomy): Eukaryota > Metazoa > Arthropoda > Insecta > Diptera > Clusiidae > Clusia > Clusia tigrina. Next base: position 92,125,512 of record OV050031.1, read on the forward strand.
GACAGCGGCAGCGACTGAGACGCCTACAGAGAAGCTGACAGAGGCTGCGACGCCGACTGAGACGCCAACTGAGGTAGATGGTGGTATATATATATGCATAGAGAAGGCAGCAGACCCCCCAATCGACAGCGGCAACGACTGAGACGCCTATATAAATGCTGATAGAGGCTGCGACGACGACTGAGACGCCGACTGAGGCAGATAGGGGTATATATAGGCATAGAGAAGGCAGCAGACCCCCTAAGCAACAGCGGCCGTCACTGGGACGCCTACAGAGACGCTGCAGAGGCTGCAACGCCGACTGAGACGCCGATTGAGACGCCGACTGAAGCAGATAGGCCTAGATATTGGCCTAGAAAAGGCAGCAGACCGCCCCAATCGACAGCGGCAGCGACTGCGACGCCTACAGAGACGCTGCCAGAGGCTGCGACGATGACTGAGACGCCGACTGAGGCAGATAGGGGTAGATATAGGCAGAGAGAAGGCAGCAGACCCCCTAATCAACAGCGGCAGAGACTGGGACGCCTACAGAGACGCTGACAGAGGCTGCGACGATGACTGAGACGCCGACTGAAGCAGATAGGCGTAGTTATTGGCATAGAGAAGGCAGCAGACCGCCCCATTCGACAGCGGCAGCGACTGAGACACCTACAGAGGCGCTGACAGAGGCCGCGACGCCGACTGAGACGCCGACTGAGGCAGATAGGGGTATATATAGGCATAGAGAAGGCAGCATACGCCCCAATCGACAGCGGCAACGACTGAGACGCATACAGAGACGTTGACAGAGGCTGCGACTCCGACTGAGGCAGATAGGGGTAGATATAATCATAGAGAAGGCAGCAGACCCCCCAATCGACAGCGGCAGCGACTGAGACGCCTACAGAGAAGCTGACAGAGGCTGCGACGCCGACTGAGACGCCAACTGAGGTAGATGGTGGTATATATATATGCATAGAGAAGGCAGCAGACCCCCCAATCGACAGCGGCAACGACTGAGACGCCTATATAAATGCTGATAGAGGCTGCGACGACGACTGAGACGCCGACTGAGGCAGATAGGGGTAGATATAGGCATAGAGAAGACAGCCGACCCTCCAATCGACCGCGGCAACGACTGAGACGCCTACAGAGACGCTGACAGAGGCTGCGACGCCGACTGAGGCAGATAGGGGTGGATATAGGCATAGAGAAGACAGCAAAACCCAATCGAGAGCTGCAACGACTGAGACGCCGATTGAGGCAGATAAGGGTAGATATAGGCATAGAGGAGGCAGCAGACCCCCCATCGACAGCGGCAGCGACTGACACGCCTACAGAAACGCTGACAAAGGCTGCGACGTCGACGGAGGCAGCTAGGGGTAGATATAATCATAGAGAAGGCAGCACACCCCCAATCGACAGCGGCAACGACTGAGACGCCTACAGAGACGCTGACAGAGGCTGCGACGCCGAATGAGGCAGATAGCGGTAGATATAGGCATAGAGAAGGCAGCCGACCCTCCAATCGACAGCGGCAACGACTGATACGCCTACAGAGACGCTGACAGAGGCTGCGACGCCGACTGAAACACATAGAGGTAGATATAGGCATAGAGAAGGCAGCACACATCCCAATCGACAACGGCAGCGACTGAGACGCCTACAGAGACGCTGACAGAGGCTGTGACGACGACTGAGACGCCGACTGAGGCAGATAGGGGTAGATACAAGCATACAGAAGGCAGCAAACCCCCAATCGACAGCTGCAACGACAGAGACGCCGACTGAGGTAGATAAGGGTAGATATAGGCATAGAGGAGGCAGCAGACCCCCCAATCGACAGCGGCAGCGACTGAGACATCTACAGATACGCTGACAGAGATTGCGACGCCGACTAAGACGACGACTGAGGCAGATAGGAGTAGATATAGGCATAGAGAACGCAGCAGACCCCCCAATCGACAGCGCCAGCGACTGAGACGCCTACAGAGACGCTGACAGAGGCGGCGACGCCGACTGAGGCAGATAGGGGTAGATATAGGCCTAGAGAAGGCAGCAGACCACCCAATCGGCAGCGATAGTGACTGAGACGCCTACAGAGACGCTGACAGAGGCTGCGACGCCGACTGAAACTGATAGAGGTAGATATAGGCATAGAGAAGGCAGCACACATCCCAATCGACAGCGGCAGCGACTGAGACGCCTACAGAGACGCTGACAGAGGCTACGACGACGACTGAGACGCCGACTGAGGTAGATAGGGGTAGATATAGGTACAGAGAAATCAGCAGAACCGCCAATCGACAGCGGCAATGACTGAGACGCCTACAGAGACGCTGACAGAGGCTGCGACGCCGACTGAAACAGATAGAGGTAGATATAGGCATAGAGAAGGCAGCACACATCCCAATCGACAGCGGCAGCGACTGAGACGCCTACAGAGACGCTGACAGAGGCTACGACGCCGAATGAGGCAGATAGGGGTAGATATAGGCATAGAGAAGGCAGCAGACCCTCCAATCGACAGCGGCAACGACTGAGACGCCCACAGAGACGCTGACAGAGGCTGCGACGCCGACTGAAACAGATAGAGGTAGATAGAGGCATAGAGAAGGCAGCAGACTTCCCAATCGACAGCGGCAGCGACTGAGACGCCTACAGAGCCGCTGACAGAGGCTGCGACGACGACTGAGACGCCGACTGAGGCAGATAGGGGTAGATATAGGCATAGAGAAGGCAGCAAACCCCCAACCGACAGCTGCAACGATAGAGACGCCGACTGAGGCAGATATGGGTAGATATAGGCATAGAGGAGGCAGCAGGCCCCCAATCGACAGCGGCAGCGACTGAGACATCTACAGATACGCTGACAGAGATTGCGACGCCGACTAAGACGCCGACTGAGGCAGATAGGAGTAGATATAGGCATAGAGAACGCAGCAGACCCCACAATCGACAGCGCCAGCGACTGAGACGCCTACAGAGACGCTGACAGAGGCGGCGACGCCCACTGAGGCATATAGGGGTAGATATAGGCATAGAGAAGGCATCCGACCCTCCAATCGACAGTGGCAACGACTGAGACGCCTACAGAGACGCTGACAGAGGCTGCGACGCCGACTGAGGCAGATAGGGGTAGATATAGGCATATAGAAGGCAGCCGACCCTCCAATCGACAGCGGCAACGACTGAGACGCCTACAGAGACGCTGACAGAGGCTGCGACGACGACTGAGACGCCGACTGAGGCAGATAGGGGTAGATATAGGCATAGAGAAGGCAGCAGACCCCCTAATCGACAGCGGCAGCGACTGAGACGCCTATAGAAATGCTGACAGAGGCTGCGACGCCGACGGAGGCAGATAGGGGTAGATATAATCATAGAGAAGGCAGCACACCCCCCAATCGACAGCCGCAACGGCTGAGAAGCCTACAGAGACGCTGACAGAGGCTGCGACGCCGAATGAGGCAGATAGGGGTAGATATAGGCATAGAGAAGACAGCCGACCCTCCAATCGACCGCGGCAACGACTGAGACGACTACAGAGACGCTGACAGAGGCTGCGACGCCGACTGAGGCAGATAGGGGTGGATATAGGCATAGAGAAGGCAGCAAAACCCAATCGAGAGCTGCAACGACTGAGACGCCGACTGAGGCAGATAAGGGTAGATATAATCATAGAGAAGGCAGCACACCCCCAATCGACAGCGGCAACGACTGAGACGCCTACAGAGACGCTGACAGAAGCTGCGACGCCGACTGAGGCAGATAGGGGTAGATATAGGCATAGAGAAGGCAGCAGACCCCCCAATCGACAGCGACTGAGACGCCTACAGAGACGCTGACAGAGGCTGCGACGCCGACTGAGACGCCGACTGAGGCAGATGATAGTATATATATGCATAGAGAAAGCAGCATACTCCCCAATCGACAGCGGCAACGACTGAGACGCCTACAGAGACGCTGATAGCGGCTGCGACGACGACTGAGACGCCGACTGAGGCAGATAGGGGTAGATATATTCATAGAGAAGGCAGCAGACCCCCTAATCGACAGCGGCAGCGACTGAGACGCCTACAGAGACGCTGACAGAGGCTGCGACGCCGAATGAGGCAGATGGGGGTAGATATAGGCATAGAGAAGGCAGCAGACCCCCCAATCGACAGCGGCAGCGACTGAGACGCCTACAGAGACGCTGACAGAGGCTGCGACGCCGACTGAAACAGATAGAGGTAGATATAGGCATAGAGAAGGCAGCACACATCCCAATCGACAGCGGCAGCGACTGAGACGCCTACAGAGACACTGACAGAGGCTGCGACGACGACTGAGACGCCGACTGAGGCAGATAGGGGTAGATATAGGCATAGAGAAGGCAGCCAACCCCCAAACGACAGCTGCAACGATAGAGACGCCGCCTGAGGCAGATATGGGTAGATATAGGCATAGAGGAGGCAGCAGGCCCCCCAATCGACAGCGGCAGCGACTGAGACATCTACAGTTACGGTGACAGAGATTGCGACGCCGACTAAGACGACGACTGAGGCAGATAAGAGTAGATATAGGCATAGAGAACGCAGCAGACCCCCCAATCGACAGCGCCAGCGACTGAGACGCCTTCAGAGACGCTGACAGAGGCGGCGACGCCGACTGAGGCAGATAGGGGTAGATATAGGCCTAGAGAAGGCAGCAGACCCCACAATCGACAGCGATAGCGACTGAGACGCCTACAGAGACGCCGACTGAGACGCCGACTGAGGTAGATAGGGGTAGATATAGGTACAGAGAAGGCAGCAGAACCGCCAATCGACAGCGGCAATGACTGAGACGCCTACAGAGACGCTGACAGAGGCTACGACGCCGACTGAGACGCCGATTGAGGCAGATAGGGGTAGATATAGGCATAGACAACGCAGCAGACCACCCAATCGACAGCGCCAGCGACTGAGACGCCTACAGAGACGCTGACAGAGGCGGCCGACGCCGACTGAGGCAGATAGGGGTAGATATAGGCCTAGAGAAGGCAGCAAACCCCACAATCGACAGCGATAGCGACTGAGACGCCTACAGAGACGCCGACTGAGACGCCGACTGAGGTAGATAGGGGTAGATATAGATACAGAGAAGGCAGCAGAACCGCCAATCGACAGCGGCAATGACTGAGACGCCTACAGAGACGCTGAGAGAGGCTACGACGCCGACTGAGACGCCGATTGAGGCAGATAGGGGTAGATATAGGCATAGACAACGCAGCAGACCCCCCCATCGACAGCGCCAGCGACTGAGACGCCTACAGAGACGCTGACAGAGGCTGCGACGACGACTGAGACGCCCACTGATGCAGATAGGTCTAGATATTGGCATAGAGAAGGCAGCAGACCCCCCAATCGACAGCGGCAGCGACTGAGACATCTACAGATACGCTGACAGAGATTGCGACGCCGCCTAAGACGCCGACTGAGGCAGATAGGAGTAGATATAGGCATAGAGAACGCAGCAGACCACCCAATCGACAGCGCCATCGACTGAGATGCCTACAGAGACGCTGACAGAGGCGGCGACGCCGACTGAGGCAGATAGGGGTAGATGTAGGCCTAGAGAAGGCAGCAGACCCCCCAATCGACAGCGATAGCGACTGAGACGTCTACAGAGACGCCGACTGAGACGCCGACTGAGGTAGATAGGGGTAGATATAGGTACAGAGAAGGCAGCAGAACCGCCAATCGACAGCGGCAATGACTGAGACGCCTACAGAGACGCTGACAGAGGCTACGACGCCGACTGAGACGCCGATTGAGGCAGCTAGGGGTAGATATAGGCATAGACAACGCAGCAGACCCCCCAATCGACAGCGCCAGCGACTGAGACGCCTACAGAGACGCTGACAGAGGCGGCGAAGCCGACTGAGGCAGATAGGGGTAGATATAGGCCTAGAGAAGGCAGCAGACCCCACAATCGACAGCGATAGCGACTGAGACGCCTACAGAGACGCCGACTGAGACGCCGACTGAGGTAGATAGGGCTAGATATAGTTACAGAGAAGGCAGCAGAACCGCCAATCGACAGCGGCAATGACTGAGACGCCTACAGAGACGCTGAGAGAGGCTACGACGCCGACTGAGACGCCGATTGAGGCAGATAGGGGTAGATATAGGCATAGACAACGCAGCAGACCCCCCCCATCGACAGCGCCAGCGACTGAGACGCCTACAGAGACGTTGACAGAGGCGGCGACGCCGATTGAGGCAGATAGGGGTAGATATAAGCATAGACAACGCAGCAGACCCCCCAATCGACAGCGGCAACGACTGAGACGCCTACAGAGTCGCTGACAGAGGCTGCGACGACGACTGAGACGCCGACTGAGGCAGATAGGCCTAGATATTGGCATAGAGAAGGCAGCAGACCCCCCAATCGACAGCGGCAGCGACTGAGACATCTACAGATACGCTGACAGAGATTGCGACGCCGACTAAGACGCCGACTGAGACAGATAGGAGTAGATATAGGCATAGAGAACGCAGCAGGCCCCCCAATCGACAGCGCCAGCGACTGAGGCGCCTACAGAGACGCTGACAGAGGCGGCGACGCCGACTGAGGCAGATAGGGGTAGATGTAGGCCTAGAGAAGGCAGCAGACCCCCCAATCGACAGCGATAGCGACTGAGACGCCTACAGAGACGCCGACTGAGACGCTGACTGAGGTAGATAAGGGTAGATATAGGTACAGAGAAGGCAGCAGAACCGCCAATCGACAGCGGCAACGACTGAGACGCCTACAGAGACTCTGACAGAGCCTGCGACGACGACTGAGACGCCGGCTGAGGCAGATAGTGGTAGATATAGGCATAGAGAAGGCAGCAGACCACCCAATCGACAGCGGCAACGACTGAGACGCCTACAGAGACGCTGACAGACGCTGTGACGACGACTGAGACGCCGACTGAGGCAGATAGGCCTAGATATTGGCATAGAGAAGGCAGCATACCGCCCCAATCGACAGCGGCAGCGACTGAGACACCTACAGAGACGCTGACAGAGGCTGCGACGCCTACTGAGACGCCGACTGAGGCATATAGGGGTAAATATAGGCATAGAGAAGGCATCAGACCCCCCAATCGACAGCGCCAGCAACTGAGACGCCTACAGAGACGCTGACAGAGGCTGCAACGCCGACTGAGACGCCGAATGAAGCAGATAGGCCTAGATATTGGCATAGAGAAGGTAGCAGACCCCCCAATCTACAGCGACTGAGACACCTACAGAAACGCTGACAGAGGCTGCGACGCCGACTGAGACGCCGATTGAGGCAGATAGGGGTAGATATAGGCATAGAGAAGGCAGCAGACCCCCTAATCGACAGCGATAGCGACTGAGACGCCTACAGAGACGTTGACAGAGGCTGCGACTCCGACTGAGGCAGATAGGGGTAGATATAGGCATAGAGAAGGCAGCAGACCCCCTAATCGACAGCGGCAACGACTGAGACGCCTACAGAAATGCTGACAGAGGCTGCGACGCCGACGGAAGCAGATAGGGGTAGATATAATCATAGAGAAGGCAGCACACCCCCAATCGATAGCGGCAATGACTGAGACGCCTACAGAGACGCTGGCAGAGGCTGCGACGCCGACTGAGGCAGATAGGGGTAGATATAGGCATAGAGAAGGCAGCAGACATCCCAATCGACAGCGGTAGCGACTGAGACGCCTACAGAAACGCTGACAAAGGCTGCGACGTCGACGGAGGCAGCTAGGGGTAGATATAATCATAGAGAAGGCAGCACACCCCCAATCGATAGCGGCAATGACTGAGACGCCTACAGAGACGCTGGCAGAGGCTGCGACGCCGACTGAGGCAGATAGGGGTAGATATAGGCATAGAGAAGGCAGCAAACCCCCAATCGACAGCTGCAACGACAGAGACGCCGACTGAGGCAGAAAAGGGTAGATATAGGCATAGAGGAGGCAGCAGACCCCCCAATCGACAGCGGTAGCGACTGAGACGCCTACAGAAACGCTGACAAAGGCTGCGACGTCGACGGAGGCAGCTAGGGGTAGATATAATCATAGAGAAGGCAGCACACCCCCAATCGATAGCGGCAATGACTGAGACGCCTACAGAGACGCTGGCAGAGGCTGCGACGCCGACTGAGGCAGATAGGGGTAGATATAGGCATAGAGAAGGCAGCAGACATCCCAATCGACAGCGACTGAGACGCCTACAGAGACGCTGACAGAGGCTGCGACGCCGACTGAGACGCCGATTGAGGCAAATAGGGGTAGGTATAGGCATAGACAACGCAGCAGACCCCCCAGTCGACAGCGCCAGCGACTGAGACGCCTACAGAGACGTTGACAGAGGCTGTGACGCCGACTGAGGCAGATAGGGGTAGATATAGGCCTAGAGAAGGCAGCAGAACCCCCAATCGACAGCGATAGCGACTGAGACGCCTACAGAGACGCCGACTGAGACGACGACTGAGCTAGGTAGGGGTAGATATAGGTACAGAGAAGGCAGCAGAACCGGCAATCGACAGCGGCAATGACTGAGACGCCTACATAGACGTTGACAGAGGCTACGACGCCGACTGAGACGCCGATTGAGGCAGATAGGGGTAGGTATAGGCATAGACAACGCAGCAGACCCGCCAGTCGACAGCGCCAGCGACTGAGACGCCTACAGAGACGTTGACAGGGGCGGCGACGCCGACTGAGGCAGATAGGGGTAGATATAAGTACAGAGAAGGCAGCAGAACCGCCAATCGACAGCGGCAACGACTGAGACGCCTACAGAGACTCTGACAGAGGCTGCGACGACGACTGAGACGCCGGCTGATGCAGATAGGGGTAGATATAGGCATAGAGAAGGCAGCAGACCCCCCAATCGACAGGGGCAACGACTGAGACGCCTACAGAGACGCTGACAGAGGCTGCGACGACGACTGAGACGCCGACTGAGGCAGACAGGGGTAGATATAGGCATAGAGAAGGCAGCAAACCCGCCAATCGACAGCGCCAGCGACTGAGACGCCTACAGAGACGCTGACAGAGGCTGCAATGCCGACTGAGACGCCGACTGAGGCATATAGGGGTAGATATAGGCATATAGAAGGCAGCAGACCCCCCAATCGACAGCGCCAGCGACTGAGACGCCTACAGAGACGCTGACAGAGGCTACGACGCCGACTGCGACGCCGATTGAGGCAGATAGGAGTAGATATAGGCATAGAGAAGGCAGCAGACCCCTCAATCTACAGCGACTGAGACGCCTACATAAACGCTGACAGAGGCTGCGACGCCGACTGAGCCGCCGACTGAGGCAGATAGGGGTAGATATAGGCATAGAGAAGGCAGCAGACCCCCTAATCGACAGCGATAGCGACTGAGACGCCTACAGAAACGCTGACCGAGGCTGCGACGCCGACTAAGGCAGATAGGGGTAGATATAGGCATAGAGAAGGCAGCATACGCCCCAATCGACAGCGGCAACGACTGAGACGCCTACAGAGACGTTGACAGAAGCTGCGACTCCGACTGAGGCAGATAGGGGTAGATATAATCATAGAGAAGGCAGCAGACCCCCCAATCGACAGCGGCAGCGAATGAGACGCCTACAGAGAAGCTGACAGAGGCTGCGACGCCGACTGAGACGCCAACTGAGGCAGATGGTGGTATATATATGCATAGAGAAGGCCCCCCAATCGACAGCGGCAACGACTGAGACGCCTATATAAATGCTGATAGAGGCTGCGACGACGACTGAGACGCCGACTGAGGCAGATAGGGGTAGATATAAGCATAGAGAAGGCAGCAGACCCCCTAATCGACAGCGGCGGCGACTGAGACGCCTACAGAAATGCTGATAGAGGCTGCGACGCCGACGGAGGCAGATAGGGGTAGATATAATCATAGAGAAGGCAGCAACAACGACTGAGAAGCCTACAGAGACGCTGACAGAGGCTGCGACGCCGAATGAGGCAGATAGGGGTAGATATAGGCATAGAGAAGACAGCCGACCCTCCAATCGACCGCGGCAACGACTGAGACGCCTACAGAGACGCTGACAGAGGCTGCGACGCCGACTGAGGCAGATAGGGGTGGATATAGGCATAGAGAAGGCAGCAAAACCCAATCGAGAGCTGCAACGACTGAGACGCCGACTGAGGCAGATAAGGGTAGATATAGGCATAGAGGAGGCAGCAGACCCCCCAATCGACAGCGGCAGCGACTGAGACGCCTACAGAAACGCTGACAAAGGCTGCGACGTCGCCGGAGGCAGCTATGGGGAGATATAATCATAGAGAAGGCAGCAGACCCCCCAATCGACAGCGGCAGCGACTGAGACGCCTACAGAGAAGCTGACAGAGGCTGCGACGCCGACTGAGACGCCAACTGAGGCAGATGGTGGTATATATATGCATAGAGAAGGCAGCAGACCCCCCAATCGACAGCGGCAACGACTGAGACGCCTATATAAATGCTGATAGAGGCTGCGACGACGACTGAGACGCCGGCTGAGGCAGATAGGGGTAGATGAAGGCATAGAGAAGGCAGCAGACCCCCTAATCGACAGCGGCAGCGACTGAGACGCCTACAGAGCCGCCGACAGAGGCTGCGACGACGACTGAGGCCCGACTGAGGCAGATAGGGGTAGATATAGGCATAGAGAAGGCAGCAAACCCCCAATCGACAGCTGCAACGATAGAGACGCCGACTGAGGCAGATATGGGTAGATATAGGCATAGAGGAGGCAGCAGGCCCCACAATCGACAGCGGCAGCGACTGAGACATCTACAGATACGCTGACAGAGATTGCGACGCCGACTAAGACGCCGACTGAGGCAGATAGGAGTAGATATAGGCATAGAGATCGCAGCAGACCCCGCAATCGACAGCGCCAGCGACTGAGACGCGTACAGAGACGCTGACAGAGGCGGCGACGCCGACTGAGGCAGATAGGGGTAGATATAGGCATAGAGAAGGCAGCCGACCCTCCAATCGACAGCGGCAACGACTGAGACGCCTACAGAGACGCTGACAGAGGCTGCGACGCCGACTGAGGCAGATAGGGGTAGATATAGGCATAGAGAAGGCAGCAGACATCCCAATCGACAGCGACTGAGACGCCTACAGAGACGCTGACAGAGGCTGCGACGCCGACTGAGACGCCAACTGAGGCAGATGGTAGTATATATATGCATAGAGAAGGCAGCATACTCTCCAATCGACAGCGGCAACGACTGAGACGCCTACAGAGACGTTGATAGAGGCTGCGACGACGACTGAGACGCCTACTGAGGCAGATAGGGGTAGATATAGGCATAGAGAAGGCAGCAGACCCCCTAATCGACAGCGGCAGCGACTGAGACGCCTACAGAGACGCTGACAGAGGCTGCGACGCCGAATGAGCCAGATAGGGGTAGATATAGGCATAGAGAAGGCAGCCGACCCTCCAATCGACAGCGGCAACGACTGAGACGCCTACAGAGACGCTGATAGAGGCAGCGACGCCGACTGAAACAGATAGAGGTAGATATAGGCATAGAGAAGGCAGCACACATCCCAATCGACAGCGGCAGCGACTGAGACGCCTACAGAGACGCTGACAGAGGCTGCGACGACGACTGAGACGCCGACTGAGGCAGATAGGGGTAGATATAGGCACCTATAGGGGTAGATATAGACCCCCTAATCGACAGCGGCAGCGACTGAGACGCCTACAGAAATGCTGACAGAGGCTGCGACGCCGACGGAGGCAGATAGGGGTAGATATAATCATACAGAAGGCGGCACACCCCCCAATCGACAGCCGCAACGACTGAGAAGCCTACAGAGACGCTGACAGAGGCTGCGACGCCGACTGAGGCAGATAGGGGTAGATATAGGCATAGAGAAGGCATCTCAATCGACAGCGACTGAGACGCCTACAGAGACGCTGACAGAGGCTGCGACGCCGACTGAGACGCCAACTGAGGCAGATGGTAGTATATATATGCATAGAGAAAGCAGCATACTCCCCAATCGACAGCGGCAACGACTGAGACGCCTACAGAGACGCTGATAGAGGCTGCGATGACGACTGAGACGCCGACTGAGGCAGATAGGGGTAGATATAGGCATAGAGAAGGCAGCAGACCCCCTAATCGACAGCGGCAGCGACTGAGACGCCTACAGAGACGCTGACAGAGGCTGCGACGCCGAATGAGGCAGATAGGGGTAGATATAGGCATAGAGAAGGCAGCCGACCCTCCAATCAACAGCGGCAACGACTGAGACGCCTACAGAGACGCTGACAGAGGCTGCGACGCCGACTGAAACAGATAGAGGTAGATATAGGCATAGAGAAGGCAGCACACATCCCAATCGACAGCGGCAATGACTGAGACGCCTACAGAGACGCTGACAGAGGCTACGACGCCGACTGAGACGCCGATTGAGGCAGATAGGGGTAGATATAGGCATAGACAACGCAGCAGACCCCCCAATCGACAGCGGCAACGACTGAGACGCCTACAGAGACGGTGACAGAGGCTGCGACGACGACTGAGACGCCGACTGAGGCAGATAGGCCTAGATATTGGCATAGAGAAGGCAGCAGACCCCCCAATCGACAGCGGCAGCGACTGAGACATCTACAGATACGCTGACAGAGATTGCGACGCCGACTAAGACGCCGACTGAGGCAGATAGGAGTAGATATAGGCATAGAGAAAGCAGCAGACCCCCCAATCGACAGCGCCAGCGACTGAGACGCCTACAGAGACGCTGACAGAGGCGGCGACGCCGACTGAGGCAGATAGGGGTAGATGTAGGCCTAGAGAAGGCAGCAGACACCTCAATCGACAGCGATAGCGACTGAGACGCCTACAGAGACGCCGACTGAGACGCCGACTGACGTAGATAGGGGTAGATATAGTTACAGAGAAGGCAGCAGAACCGCCAATCGACAGCGGCAATGACTGAGACGCCTATAGAGACGCTGACAGAGGCGACGACGCCGACTGAGACGCCGATTGAGGCAGATAGGGGTAGATATAGGCATAGACAACGCAGCAGACCCCCCAATCGACAGCGCCAACGACTGAGACGCCTACAGAGACGCTGACAGAGGCGGCGACGCCGACTGAGGCAGATAGGGGTAGATATAGGCCTAGAGAAGGCAGCAGACCCCACAATCGACAGCGATAGCGACTGAGACGCCTACAGAGACGCCGACTGAGACGCCGACTGAGGTAGATAGGGGTAGATATAGGTACAGAGAAGGCAGCAGAACCGCCAATCGACAGCGGCAATGACTGAGACGCCTACAGAGACGCTGACAGAGGCTACGACGCCGACTGAGACGCTGATTGAGGCAGATAGGGGTAGATATAGGCATAGACAACGCAGCAGACCCCCCCATCGACAGCGCCAGCGACTGAGACGCCTACAGAGACGTTGACAAAGGCGGCGACGCCGATTGAGGCAGATAGGGGTAGATATAAGCATAGACAACGCAGCAGACCCCCCAATCGACAGCGGCAACGACTGAGACGCCTACAGAGACGCTGACAGAGGCTGCGACGACGACTGAGACGCCGACTGAGGCAGATAGGCCTAGATATTGGCATAGAGAAGGCAGCAGACCCCCCAATCGACAGCGGCAACGACTGAGACGCCTACAGAGACGCTGATAGAGGCTGCGATGACGACTGAGACGCCGACTGAGGCAGATAGGGGTAGATATAGGCATAGAGAAGGCATCTCAATCGACAGCGACTGAGACGCCTACAGAGACGCTGACAGAGGCTGCGACGCCGACTGAGACGCCAACTGAGGCAGATGGTAGTATATATATGCATAGAGAAAGCAGCATACTCCCCAATCGACAGCGGCAACGACTGAGACGCCTACAGAGACGCTGATAGAGGCTGCGATGACGACTGAGACGCCGACTGAGGCAGATAGGGGTAGATATAGGCATAGAGAAGGCAGCAGACCCCCTAATCGACAGCGGCAGCGACTGAGACGCCTACAGAGACGCTGACAGAGGCTGCGACGCCGAATGAGGCAGATAGGGGTAGATATAGGCATAGAGAAGGCAGCCGACCCCCCAATCAACAGCGGCAACGACTGAGACGCCTACAGAGACGCTGACAGAGGCTGCGACGCCGACTGAAACAGATAGAGGTAGATATAGGCATAGAGAAGGCAGCACACATCCCAATCGACAGCGGCAATGACTGAGACGCCTACAGAGACGCTGACAGAGGCTACGACGCCGACTGAGACGCCGATTGAGGCAGATAGGGGTAGATATAGGCATAGACAACGCAGCAGACCCCCCAATCGACAGCGGCAACGACTGAGACGCCTACAGAGACGTTGACAGAGGCTGCGACGACGACTGAGACGCCGACTGAGGCAGATAGGCCTAGATATTGGCATAGAGAAGGCAGCAGACCCCCCAATCGACAGCGGCAGCGACTGAGACATCTACAGATACGCTGACAGAGATTGCGACGCCGACTAAGACGCCGACTGAGGCAGATAGGAGTAGATATAGGCATAGAGAAAGCAGCAGACCCCCCAATCGACAGCGCCAGCGACTGAGACGCCTACAGAGACGCTGACAGAGGCGGCGACGCCGACTGAGGCAGATAGGGGTAGATGTAGGCCTAGAGAAGGCAGCAGACCCCTCAATCGACAGCGATAGCGACTGAGACGCCTACAGAGACGCCGACTGAGACGCCGACTGACGTAGATAGGGGTAGATATAGGTACAGAGAAGGCAGCAGAACCGCCAATCGACAGCGGCAATGACTGAGACGCCTACAGAGACGCTGACAGAGGCGACGACGCCGACTGAGACGCCGATTGAGGCAGATAGGGGTAGATATAGGCATAGACAACGCAGCAGACCCCCCAATCGACAGCGCCAGCGACTGAGACGCCTACAGAGACGCTGACAGAGGCGGCGACGCCGACTGAGGCAGATAGGGGTAGATATAGGCCTAGAGAAGGCAGCAGACCCCACAATCGACAGCGATAGCGACTGAGACGCCTACAGAGACGCCGACTGAGACGCCGACTGAGGTAGATAGGGGTAGATATAGGTACAGAGAAGGCAGCAGAACCGCCAATCGACAGCGGCAATGACTGAGACGCCTACAGAGACGCTGACAGAGGCTACGACGCCGACTGAGACGCTGATTGAGGCAGATAGGGGTAGATATAGGCATAGACAACGCAGCAGACCCCCCCATCGACAGCGCCAGCGACTGAGACGCCTACAGAGACGTTGACAAAGGCGGCGACGCCGATTGAGGCAGATAGGGGTAGATATAAGCATAGATAACGCAGCAGACCCCCCAATCGACAGCGGCAACGACTGAGACGCCTACAGAGACGCTGACAGAGGCTGCGACGACGACTGAGACGCCGACTGAGGCAGATAGGCCTAGATATTGGCATAGAGAAGGCAGCAGACCCCCCAATCGACAGCGGCAGCGACTGAGACATCTACAGATACGCTGACAGAGATTGCGACGCCGACTAAGACGCCGACTGAGACAGATAGGAGTAGATATAGGCATAGAGAACGCAGCAGACCCCCCAATCGACAGCGCCAGCGACTGAGGCGCCTACAGAGACGCTGACAGAGGCGGCGACGCCGACTGAGGCAGATAGGGGTAGATGTAGGCCTAGAGAAGGCAGCAGACCCCCCAATCGACAGCGATAGCGACTGAGACGCCTACAGAGACGCCGACTGAGACGCCGACTGAGGTAGATAAGGGTAGATATAGGTACAGAGAAGGCAGCAGAACCGCCAATCGACAGCGGCAGTGACTGAGACGCCTACAGAGACGCTGACAGAGGCT
This sequence comes from Clusia tigrina, assembly GCA_920105625.2. Classification (NCBI taxonomy): domain Eukaryota; kingdom Metazoa; phylum Arthropoda; class Insecta; order Diptera; family Clusiidae; genus Clusia; species Clusia tigrina. Next base: position 92,141,355 of record OV050031.1, read on the forward strand.
ACGAGGCCGACTGAGACGCCGATTGATGCAGATAGGGGTAGATATAGGCATAGACAACGCAGCAGACCCCCCAGTCGACAGCACCAGCGACTGAGACGCCTACAGAGACGCTGACAGAGGCGGCGACGCCGACTGAGGCAGATAGGTGTAGATATAGGCCTAGAGAAGGCAGCAGACCCCACAATCGACAGCGATAGCGACTGAGACGCCTACAGAGACACCGACTGAGAAGCCGACTGAGGTAGATAGGGATAGATATAGGTACAGAGAAGGCAGCAGAACCGCCAATCGACAGCGGCAATGACTGAGACGCCTACGAGACGCTGACAGAGGCTACGACGCCGACTGAGACGCCGATTGAGGCAGATAGGGATAGATATAGGCATAGACAACGCAGCAGACCCCCAATCGACAGCGCCAGCGACTGAGACGCCTACAGAGACGTTGACAGAGGCGGCGACGCCGACTGAGGCAGATAGGGGTAGATATAGGCCCAGAGAAGGCAGCAAACCCCCCAATCGACAGCGGCAGGGACTGAGACGCATACAGAAACGCTGTCAGAGGCTGCGACGCCGACTGAGACGTCAACTGAGGAAGATAGGGGTAGATATAGGCATAGAGAAGGCAGCAGACCCCCTAATCGACAGCGATAGCGACTGAGACGCGTACAGAGACGCCGACTGAGACGCCGACTGAGGAAGATAGGTGTAGATATAGGTACAGAAAAGGCAGCAGAACCGCCAATCGACAGCGGCAACGACTGAGACGCCTACAGAGACTCTGACAGAGCCTGTGACGACGACTGAGACGCCGGCTGAGGCAGATAGAAGGCAGCAGACCACCCAATCGACAGATCCCCGAATCGACAGCAGCAATGACTGAGACGCCTACAGAGACGCTGACAGAGGCTACGACGCCGACTGAGACGCCGATTGCGGCAGATAGCATTAGATATAGGCATAGAGAAGGCAGGCGACCCCCCAATCTACAGCGACTGAGACGCCTACAGAAACGCTGACAGAGGCTGCGACGCCGACTAAGGCAGACAGGGGTAGATATAGGCATAGAGAAGGCAGCATACGCCCCAATCGACAGCGGCAACGACTGAGACGCCTACAGAGACGTTGACAGAGGCTGCGACTCCGACTGAGGCAGATAGGGGTAGGTATAATCATAGAGAAGGCAGCAGACCCCCCAATCGACAGCGGCAGCGACTGAGACGCCTACAGAGACGCTGACAGAGGCTGCGACGCCGACTGAGGCAGATAGGGGTGGATATAGGCATAGAGAAGGCAGCAAAACCCAATCGAGAGCTGCAACGACTGAGACGCCGACTGAGGCAGATAAGGGTAGATATAGGTATAGAGGAGGCAGCAGACCCCCCAATCGACAGCGGCAGCGACTGAGACGCCTACAGAAACGCTGACAAAGGCTGCGACGTCGCCGGAGGCAGCTAGGGGTAGATATAATCATAGAGAAGGCAGCACACCCCCAATCGACAGCGGCAACGACTGAGACTCCTACAGAGACGCTGACAGAGGCTGCGACGCCGACTGAGGCAGATAGGGGTAGATATAGGCATAGAGAAGGCAGCAGACATCGCAATCGACAGCGACTGAGACGCCTACAGAGACGCTGACAGAGGCTGCGACGCCAACTGAGACGCCAACTGAGGCAGATGGTAGTATATATAAGCATAGAGAAGGCAGTATACTCCCCAATCGACAGCGGCAACGACTGAGACGCCTACAGAGACGCTGACAGAGGCTGCGACGCCGACTGAAACAGATAGAGGTAGATATAGGCATAGAGAAGGCAGCACACATCCCAATCGACAGCGGCAGTGACTGAGACGCCTACAGAGACGCTGACAGAGGCTGCGATGACGACTGAGACGCCGACTGAAGCAGATAGGGGTAGATATAGGCATAGAGAAGGCAGCAAACCCCCAATCGACAGCTGCAAGGATAGAGACGCCGACTGAGGCAGATAAGGGTAGATATAGGCATAGAGGAATCAGCAGACCCCCCAATCGACAGCGGCAGCGACTGAGACATCTACAGATACGCTGACAGAGATTGCGACGCCGACTAAGACGCCGACTGAGGCAGATAGGAGTAGATATAGGCATAGAGAACGCAGCATACCCCCCAATCGACAGCGCCAGCGACTGAGACGCCTACAGAGACGCTGACAGAGGCGGCGACGCCGACTGAGGCAGATAGGGGTAGATATAGGCCTAGAGAAGGCAGCAGACCCCCCAATCGGCAGCGATAGCGACTGAGACGCCTACAGAGACTCTGACAGAGGCTGCGACGACGACTGAGACGCCGGCTGAGGCAGATAGGGGTAGATATAGGCATAGAGAAGGCAGCAGACCACCCAATCGACAGCGGCAACGACTGAGACGCCTACAGAGACGCTGACAGAGGCTGCGACGACGACTGAGATGCCGACTGAGGCAGATATGCCTAGATATTGGCATAGAGAAGGCAGCAGACCGCCCCAATCGACAGCGGCAGCGACTGAGACACCTACAGAGACGCTGACAGAGGCTGCGACGCCGACTGAGACGCCTACTGAGGCATATAGGGGTAGATATAGGCATAGAGAAGGCAGCAGACCCCCTAATCGACAGCGGCAGCGACTGAGACGCCTACAGAGACGCTGACAGAGGCTGCGACGCCCAATGAGACAGATAGGGGTAGATATAGGCATAGAGAAGGCAGCAGATCCCCCAATCGACAGCAGCAATGACTGAGACGCCTACAGAGACGCTGACAGAGGCTACGACGCCGACTGAGACGCCGATTGAGGCAGATAGTAGTAGATATAGGCATAGAGAAGACAGCAGACCCCCCAATCTACAGCGACTGAGACGCCTACAGAAACGCTGACAGAGGCTGCGACGCCGACTGAGACGCCGACTGTGGCAGATATGGGTAGATATAGGCATAGAGAAGGCAGCAGACCCCCTATTCGACAGCGATAGCGACTGAGACGCCTACAGAAACGCTGACCGAGGCTGCGACGCCGACTAAGGCAGATAGGGGTAGATATAGGCATAGAGAAGGCAGCATACGCCCCAATCGACAGCGGCAACGACTGAGCGGCCTACAGAGACGTTGACAGAGGCTGCGACTCCGACTGAGGCAGATAGGAGTAGATATAATCATAGAGAAGGCAGCAGACCCCCCAATCGACAGCAGCAGCGACTGAGACGCCTACAGAGAAGCTGACAGAGGCTGCGACGCCGACTGAGACGCCAACTGAGGCAGATGGTGGTATATATATGCATAGAGAAGGCAGCAGACCCCCCAATCGACAGCGGCAACGACTGAGACGCCTATATAAATGCTGATAGAGGCTGCGACGACGACTGAGACGCCGACTGAGGCAGATAGGGGTAGATATAGGCATAGAGAAGGCAGCAAAACCCAATCGAGAGCTGCAACGACTGAGACGCCGACTGAGGCAGATAAGGGTAGATATAGGCATAGAGGAGGCAGCAGACCCCCCAATCGACAGCGGCAGCGACTGAGACGCCTACAAAAACGCAGACAAAGGCTGCGACGTCGACGGAGGCAGCTATGGGTAGATATAATCATAGAGAAGGCAGCACACCCCCAATCGACAGCGGCAACGACTGAGACGCCTACAGAGACGCTGACAGAGGCTGCGACGCCGACTGAGGCAGATAGGGGTAGATATACTCATAGAGAAGGCAGCAGACATCCCAATCGACAGCGACTGAGACGCCTACAGAGACGCTGACAGAGGCTGCGACGCCAACTGAGACACCAACTGAGGCAGATGGTAGTATATATATGCATAGAGAAGGCAGTATACTCCCCTATCGACAGCGGCAACGACTGAGACGCCTACAGAGACGCTGATAGAGGCTGCGACGACGACTGAGACGCCGACTGAGGCAGATAGGGGTAGATATAGGCATAGAGAAAGCAGCAGACCCCCTAATCGACAGCGGCAGCGACTGAGACGCCTACAGAGACGCTGACAGAGGCTGCGACGCCGAATGAGGCAGATAGGGGTAGATATAGGCATAGAGAAGGCAGCCGACCCTCCAATCGTCAGCGGCAACGACTGAGACGCCTACAGAGACGCTGATAGAGGCTGCAACGCCGACTGAAACAGATAGAGGTAGATATAGGCATAGAGAAGGCAGCACACATCCCAATCGACAGCGGCAGCGACTGAGACGCCTACAGAGACGCCGACTGAGACGCCGACTGAGGTAGATAGGGGTAGATACAGGTACAGAGAAGGCAGCAGAACCGCCAATCGACAGCGGCAATGACTGAGACGGCTACAGAGACGCTGACAGAGGCTACGACGCCGACTGAGACGCCGATTGAGGCAGATAGGGGTAGATATAGGCATAGACAATGCAGCAGACCCCCCAAACGACAGCGCCAGCGACTGAGACGCCTACAGAGACGCTGACAGAGGCGGCGACGCCGACTGAGGCAGATAGGGGTAGATATAGGCCTAGAGAAGGCAGCAGACCCCACAATCGACAGCGATAGCGACTGAGACGCCTACAGAGACGCGGACTGAGACGCCGACTGACGTAGATAGGGGTAGATATAGGTACAGAGAAGGCAGCAGAACCGCCAATCGACAGCGGCAACGACTGAGACGCCTACAGAGACGCTGACAGAGGCTGCGACGCCGAATGAGGCAGATAGGGGTAGATATTGGCATAGAGAAGGCAGCAGATCCCCCAATCGACAGCAGCAATGACTGAGACGCCTACAGAGACGCTGACAGAGGTTACGACGCCGACTGAGACGCCGATGAGGGAGATAGGAGTAGATATAGGCATAGCGAAGGTAGCAGACCCTCCAATCGACAGCGGCAACGACTGAGACGCCTACAGAGACGCAGACAGAGGCTGCGACGTCGACGGAGGCAGCTATGGGTAGATATAATCATAGAGAAGGCAGCACACCCCCAATCGACAGCGGCAACGACTGAGACGCCTACAGAGACGCTGACAGAGGCTGCGACGCCGACTGAGGCAGATAGGGGTAGATATACTCATAGAGAAGGCAGCAGACATCCCAATCGACAGCGACTGAGACGCCTACAGAGACGCTGACAGAGGCTGCGACGCCAACTGAGACACCAACTGAGGCAGATGGTAGTATATATATGCATAGAGAAGGCAGTATACTCCCCTATCGACAGCGGCAACGACTGAGACGCCTACAGAGACGCTGATAGAGGCTGCGACGACGACTGAGACGCCGACTGAGGCAGATAGGGGTAGATATAGGCATAGAGAAAGCAGCAGACCCCCTAATCGACAGCGGCAGCGACTGAGACGCCTACAGAGACGCTGACAGAGGCTGCGACGCCGAATGAGGCAGATAGGGGTAGATATAGGCATAGAGAAGGCAGCCGACCCTCCAATCGTCAGCGGCAACGACTGAGACGCCTACAGAGACGCTGATAGAGGCTGCAACGCCGACTGAAACAGATAGAGGTAGATATAGGCATAGAGAAGGCAGCACACATCCCAATCGACAGCGGCAGCGACTGAGACGCCTACAGAGACGCCGACTGAGACGCCGACTGAGGTAGATAGGGGTAGATACAGGTACAGAGAAGGCAGCAGAACCGCCAATCGACAGCGGCAATGACTGAGACGGCTACAGAGACGCTGACAGAGGCTGCGACGCCGACTGAGACGCCGATTGAGGCAGATAGGGGTAGATATAGGCATAGACAATGCAGCAGACCCCCCAAACGACAGCGCCAGCGACTGAGACGCCTACAGAGACGCTGACAGAGGCGGCGACGCCGACTGAGGCAGATAGGGGTAGATATAGGCCTAGAGAAGGCAGCAGACCCCACAATCGACAGCGATAGCGACTGAGACGCCTACAGAGACGCGGACTGAGACGCCGACTGACGTAGATAGGGGTAGATATAGGTACAGAGAAGGCAGCAGAACCGCCAATCGACAGCGGCAACGACTGAGACGCCTACAGAGACGCTGACAGAGGCTGCGACGCCGAATGAGGCAGATAGGGGTAGATATTGGCATAGAGAAGGCAGCAGATCCCCCAATCGACAGCAGCAATGACTGAGACGCCTACAGAGACGCTGACAGAGGTTACGACGCCGACTGAGACGCCGATGAGGGAGATAGGAGTAGATATAGGCATAGCGAAGGTAGCAGACCCTCCAATCGACAGCGGCAACGACTGAGACGCCTACAGAGACGCAGACAGAGGCTGCGACGCCGACTGAGACGCCGACTGTGGCAGATAGGGGTAGATATAGGCATAGAGAAGGCAGCAGACCCCCCAATCGACAGCGGCAACGACTGAGACGCCTACAGAGACGCTGACAGAGGCTGCGACGACGACTGAGACGCCGACTGAGGCAGATAGGGGTAGATATAGGCATAGAGAAGGCAGCAGACCCCCCAATCGACAGCGCCAGCGACTGAGACGCCTACAGAGACGCTGACAGAGGCTGCAATGCCGACTGAGACGCCGACTGAGGCATATAGGGGTAGATATAGGCATAGAGAAGGCAGCAGACCCCCCAATCGACAGCGCCAGCGACTGAGACGCCAACAGAGACGCTGACAGAGGCTGCGACGCCGACTGAGCCGCCGACTGAGGCAGATAGGGGTAGATATAGGCATAGAGAAGGCAGCAGACCCCCTAATCGACAGCGATAGCGACTGAGACGCCTACAGAAACGCTGACCGAGGCTGCGACGCCGACTAAGGCAGATAGGGGTAGATATAGGCATAGAGAAGGCAGCATACGCCCCAATCGACAGCGGCAACGACTGAGACGCCTACAGAGACGTTGACAGAGGCTGCGACTCCGACTGAGGCAGATAGGGGTAGATATAATCATAGAGAAGGCAGCAGACCCCCCAATAGACAGCGGCAGCGAATGAGACGCCTACAGAGAAGCTGACAGAGGCTGCGACGCCGACTGAGACGCCAACTGAGGCAGATGGTGGTATATATATGCATAGAGAAGGCCCCCCAATCGACAGCGGCAACGACTGAGACGCCTATATAAATGCTGATAGAGGCTGCGACGACGACTGAGACGCCGACTGAGGCAGATAGGGGTAGATATAAGCATAGAGAAGGCAGCAGACCCCCTAATCGACAGCGGCGGCGACTGAGACGCCTACAGAAATGCTCATAGAGGCTGCGACGCCGACGGAGGCAGATAGGGGTAGATATAATCATAGAGAAGGCAGCAACAACGACTGAGAAGCCTACAGAGACGCTGACAGAGGCTGCGACGCCGAATGAGGCAGATAGGGGTAGATATAGGCATAGAGAAGACAGCCGACCCTCCAATCGACCGCGGCAACGACTGTGACGCCTACAGAGACGCTGACAGAGGCTGCGACGCCGACTGAGGCAGATAGGGGTGGATATAGGCATAGAGAAGGCAGCAAAACCCAATCGAGAGCTGCAACGACTGAGACGCCGACTGACGCAGATAAGGGTAGATATAGGCATAGAGGAGGCAGCAGACCCCCCAATCGACAGCGGCAGCGACTGAGACGCCTACAGAAACGCTGACAAAGGCTGCGACGTCGCCGGAGGCAGCTAGGGGTAGATATAATCATAGAGAAGGCAGCAGACCCCCCAATCGACAGCGGCAGCGACTGAGACGCCTACAGAGAAGCTGACAGAGGCTGCGACGCCGACTGAGACGCCAACTGAGGCAGATGGTGGTATATATATGCATAGAGAAGGCAGCAGACCCCCCAATCGACAGCGGCAACGACTGAGACGCCTATATAAATGCTGATAGAGGCTGCGACGACGACTGAGACGCCGGCTGAGGCAGATAGGGGTAGATGAAGGCATAGAGAAGGCAGCAGACCCCCTAATCGACAGCGGCAGCGACTGAGACGCCTACAGAGCCGCTGACAGAGGCTGCGACGACGACTGAGGCCCGACTGAGGCAGATAGGGGTAGATATAGGCATAGAGAAGGCAGCAAACCCCCAATCGACAGCTGCAACGATAGAGACGCCGACTGAGGCAGATATGGGTAGATATAGGCATAGAGGAGGCAGCAGGCCCCACAATCGACAGCGGCAGCGACTGAGACATCTACACATACGCTGACAGAGATTGCGACGCCGACTAAGACGCCGACTGAGGCAGATAGGAGTAGATATAGGCATAGAGAACGCAGCAGACCCCGCAATCGACAGCGCCAGCGACTGAGACGCCTACAGAGACGCTGACAGAGGCGGCGACGCCGACTGAGGCAGATAGGAGTAGATATAGGCATAGAGAAGGCAGCCGACCCTCCAATCGACAGCGGCAACGACTGAGACGCCTACAGAGACGCTGACAGAGGCTGCGACGCCGACTGAGGCAGATAGGGGTAGATATAGGCATAGAGAAGGCAGCAGACATCCCAATCGACAGCGACTGAGACGCCTACAGAGACGCTGACAGAGGCTGCGACGCCGACTGAGACGCCAACTGAGGCAGATGGTAGTATATATATGCATAGAGAAGGCAGCATACTCTCCAATCGACAGCGGCAACGACTGAGACGCCTACAGAGACGTTGATAGAGGCTGCAACGACGACTGAGACGCCTACTGAGGCAGATAGGGGTAGATATAGGCATAGAGAAGGCAGCAGACCCCCTAATCGACAGCGGCAGCGACTGAGACGCCTACAGAGACGCTGACAGAGGCTGCGACGCCGAATGAGCCAGATAGGGGTAGATATAGGCATAGAGAAGGCAGCCGACCCTCCAATCGACAGCGGCAACGACTGAGACGCCTACAGAGACGCTGATAGAGGCTGCGACGCCGACTGAAACAGATAGAGGTAGATATAGGCATAGAGAAGGCAGCACACATCCCAATCGACAGCGGCAGCGACTGAGACGCCTACAGAGACGCTGACAGAGGCTGCGACGACGACTGAGACGCCGACTGAGGCAGATAGGGGTAGATATAGGCACCTATAGGGGTAGATATAGACCCCCTAATCGACAGCGGCAGCGACTGAGACGCCTACAGAAATGCTGACAGAGGCTGCGACGCCGACGGAGGCAGATAGGGGTAGATATAATCATAGAGAAGGCGGCACACCCCCCAATCGACAGCCGCAACGACTGAGAAGCCTACAGAGACGCTGACAGAGGCTGCGACGCCGACTGAGGCAGATAGGGGTAGATATAGGCATAGAGAAGGCATCTCAATCGACAGCGACTGAGACGCCTACAGAGACGCTGACAGAGGCTGCGACGCCGACTGAGACGCCAACTGAGGCAGATGGTAGTATATATATGCATAGAGAAAGCAGCATACTCCCCAATCGACAGCGGCAACGACTGAGACGCCTACAGAGACGCTGATAGAGGCTGCGACGACGACTGAGACGCCGACTGAGGCAGATAGGGGTAGATATAGGCATAGAGAAGGCAGCAGACCCCCTAATCGACAGCGGCAGCGACTGAGACGCCTACAGAGACGCTGACAGAGGCTGCGACGCCGAATGAGGCAGATAGGGGTAGATATAGGCATAGAGAAGGCAGCCGACCCTCCAATCAACAGCGGCAACGACTGAGACGCCTACAGAGACGCTGACAGAGGCTGCGACGCCGACTGAAACAGATAGAGGTAGATATAGGCATAGAGAAGGCAGCACACATCCCAATCGACAGCGGCAATGACTGAGACGCCTAAAGAGACGCTGACAGAGGCTACGACGCCGACTGAGACGCCGATTGAGGCAGATAGGGGTAGATATAGGCATAGACAACGCAGCAGACCCCCCAATCGACAGCGGCAACGACTGAGACGCCTACAGAGACGTTGACAGAGGCTGCGACGACGACTGAGACGCCGACTGAGGCAGATAGGCCTAGATATTGGCATAGAGAAGGCAGCAGACCCCCCAATCGACAGCGGCAGCGACTGAGACATCTACAGATACGCTGACAGAGATTGCGACGCCGACTAAGACGCCGACTGAGGCAGATAGGAGTAGATATAGGCATAGAGAAAGCAGCAGACCCCCCAATCGACAGCGCCAGCGACTGAGACGCCTACAGAGACGCTGACAGAGGCGGCGACGCCGACTGAGGCAGATAGGGGTAGATGTAGGCCTAGAGAAGGCAGCAGACCCCTCAATCGACAGCGATAGCGACTGAGACGCCTACAGAGACGCCGACTGAGACGCCGACTGACGTAGATAGGGGTAGATATAGGTACAGAGAAGGCAGCAGAACCGCCAATCGACAGCGGCAATGACTGAGACGCCTACAGAGACGCTGACAGAGGCGACGACGCCGACTGAGACGCCGATTGAGGCAGATAGGGGTAGATATAGGCATAGACAACGCAGCAGACCCCCCAATCGACAGCGCCAGCGACTGAGACGCCTACAGAGACGCTGACAGAGGCGGCGACGCCGACTGAGGCAGATAGGGGTAGATATAGGCCTAGAGAAGGCAGCAGACCCCACAATCGACAGCGATAGCGACTGAGACGCCTACAGAGACGCCGACTGAGATGCCGACTGAGGTAGATAGGGGTAGATATAGGTACAGAGAAGGCAGCAGAACCGCCAATCGACAGCGGCAATGACTGAGACGCCTACAGAGACGCTGACAGAGGCTACGACGCCGACTGAGACGCTGATTGAGGCAGATAGGGGTAGATATAGGCATAGACAACGCAGCAGACCCCCCCATCGACAGCGCCAGCGACTGAGACGCCTACAGAGACGTTGACAGAGGCGGCGACGCCGATTGAGGCAGATAGGGGTAGATATAAGCATAGACAACGCAGCAGACCCCCCAATCGACAGCGGCAACGACTGAGACGCCTACAGAGACGCTGACAGAGGCTGCGACGACGACTGAGACGCCGACTGAGGCAGATAGGCCTAGATATTGGCATAGAGAAGGCAGCAGACCCCCCAATCGACAGCGGCAGCGACTGAGACATCTACAGATACGCTGACAGAGATTGCGACGCCGACTAAGACGCCGACTGAGACAGATAGGAGTAGATATAGGCATAGAGAACGCAGCAGACCCCCCAATCGACAGCGCCAGCGACTGAGGCGCCTACAGAGACGCTGACAGAGGCGGCGACGCCGACTGAGGCAGATAGGGGTAGATGTAGGCCTAGAGAAGGCAGCAGACCCCCCAATCGACAGCGATAGCGACTGAGACGCCTACAGAGACGCCGACTGAGACGCCGACTGAGGTAGATAAGGGTAGATATAGGTACAGAGAAGGCAGCAGAACCGCCAATCGACAGCGGCAGTGACTGAGACGCCTACAGAGACGCTGACAGAGGCTACGACGCCGACTGAGACGCCGATTGATGCAGATAGGGGTAGATATAGGCATAGACAACGCAGCAGACCCCCCAGTCGACAGCGCCAGCGACTGAGACGCCTACAGAGACGCTGACAGAGGCGGCGACGCCGACTGAGGCAGATAGGTGTAGATATAGGCCTAGAGAAGGCAGCAGACCCCACAATCGACAGCGATAGCGACTGAGACGCCTACAGAGACACCGACTGAGACGCCGACTGAGGTAGATAGGGATAGATATAGGTACAGAGAAGGCAGCAGAACCGCCAATCGACAGCGGCAATGACTGAGACGCCTACGAGACGCTGACAGAGGCTACGACGCCGACTGAGACGCCGATTGAGGCAGATAGGGATAGATATAGGCATAGACAACGCAGCAGACCCCCAATCGACAGCGCCAGCGACTGAGACGCCTACAGAGACGTTGACAGAGGCGGCGACGCCGACTGAGGCAGATAGGGGTAGATATAGGCCCAGAGAAGGCAGCAAACCCCCCAATCGACAGCGGCAGGGACTGAGACGCATACAGAAACGCTGTCAGAGGCTGCGACGCCGACTGAGACGTCAACTGAGGAAGATAGGGGTAGATATAGGCATAGAGAAGGCAGCAGACCCCCTAATCGACAGCGATAGCGACTGAGACGCGTACAGAGACGCCGACTGAGACGCCGACTGAGGAAGATAGGTGTAGATATAGGTACAGAAAAGGCAGCAGAACCGCCAATCGACAGCGGCAACGACTGAGACGCCTACAGAGACTCTGACAGAGCCTGTGACGACGACTGAGACGCCGGCTGAGGCAGATAGAAGGCAGCAGACCACCCAATCGACAGATCCCCGAATCGACAGCAGCAATGACTGAGACGCCTACAGAGACGCTGACAGAGGCTACGACGCCGACTGAGACGCCGATTGAGGCAGATAGCATTAGATATAGGCATAGAGAAGGCAGCCGACCCCCCAATCTACAGCGACTGAGACGCCTACAGAAACGCTGACCGAGGCTGCGACGCCGACTAAGGCAGACAGGGGTAGATATAGGCATAGAGAAGGCAGCATACGCCCCAATCGACAGCGGCAACGACTGAGACGCCTACAGAGACGTTGACAGAGGCTGCGACTCCGACTGAGGCAGATAGGGGTAGATATAATCATAGAGAAGGCAGCAGACCCCCCAATCGACAGCGGCAGCGACTGAGACGCCTACAGAGACGCTGACAGAGGCTGCGACGCCGACTGAGGCAGATAGGGGTGGATATAGGCATAGAGAAGGCAGCAAAACCCAATCGAGAGCTGCAACGACTGAGACGCCGACTGAGGCAGATAAGGGTAGATATAGGCATAGAGGAGGCAGCAGACCCCCCAATCGACAGCGGCAGCGACTGAGACGCCTACAGAGACGCTGACAGAGGCTGCGACGCCGACTGAGGCAGATAGGGGTGGATATAGGCATAGAGAAGGCAGCAAAACCCAATCGAGAGCTGCAACGACTGCGACGCCGACTGAGGCAGATAAGGGTAGATATAGGCATAGAGGAGGCAGCAGACCCCCCAATCGACAGCGGCAGCGACTGAGACGCCTACAGAAACGCTGACAAAGGCTGCGACGTCGCCGGAGGCAGCTAGGGGTAGATATAATCATAGAGAAGGCAGCAGACCCCCCAATCGACAGCGGCAGCGACTGAGACGCCTACAGAGAAGCTGACAGAGGCTGCGACGCCGACTGAGACGCCAACTGAGGCAGATGGTGGTATATATATGCATAGAGAAGGCAGCAGACCCCCCAATCGACAGCGGCAACGACTGAGACGCCTATATAAATGCTGATAGAGGCTGCGACGACGACTGAGACGCCGGCTGAGGCAGATAGGGGTAGATGAAGGCATAGAGAAGGCAGCAGACCCCCTAATCGACAGCGGCAGCGACTGAGACGCCTACAGAGCCGCTGACAGAGGCTGCGACGACGACTGAGGCCCGACTGAGGCAGATAGGGGTAGATATAGGCATACAGAAGGCAGCAAACCCCCAATCGACAGCTGCAACGATAGAGACGCCGACTGAGGCAGATATGGGTAGATATAGGCATAGAGGAGGCAGCAGGCCCCACAATCGACAGCGGCAGCGACTGAGACATCTACAGATACGCTGACAGAGATTGCGACGCCGACTAAGACGCCGACTGAGGCAGATAGGAGTAGATATAGGCATAGAGAACGCAGCAGACCCCGCAATCGACAGCGCCAGCGACTGAGACGCCTACAGAGACGCTGACAGAGGCGGCGACGCCGACTGAGGCAGATAGGGGTAGATATAGGCATAGAGAAGGCAGCCGACCCTCCAATCGACAGCGGCAACGACTGAGACGCCTACAGAGACGCTGACAGAGGCTGCGACGCCGACTGAGGCAGATAGGGGTAGATATAGGCATAGAGAAGGCAGCAGACATCCCAATCGACAGCGACTGAGACGCCTACAGAGACGCTGACAGAGGCTGCGACGCCGACTGAGACGCCAACTGAGGCAGATGGTAGTATATATATGCATAGAGAAGGCAGCATACTCTCCAATCGACAGCGGCAACGACTGAGACGCCTACAGAGACGTTGATAGAGGCTGCGACGACGACTGAGACGCCTACTGAGGCAGATAGGGGTAGATATAGGCATAGAGAAGGCAGCAGACCCCCTAATCGACAGCGGCAGCGACTGAGACGCCTACAGAGACGCTGACAGAGGCTGCGACGCCGAATGAGCCAGATAGGGGTAGATATAGGCATAGAGAAGGCAGCCGACCCTCCAATCGACAGCGGCAACGACTGAGACGCCTACAGAGACGCTGATAGAGGCTGCGACGCCGACTGAAACAGATAAAGGTAGATATAGGCATAGAGAAGGCAGCACACATCCCAATCGACAGCGGCAGCGACTGAGACGCCTACAGAGACGCTGACAGAGGCTGCGACGACGACTGAGACGCCGACTGAGGCAGATAGGGGTAGATATAGGCACCTATAGGGGTAGATATAGACCCCCTAATCGACAGCGGCAGCGACTGAGACGCCTACAGAAATGCTGACAGAGGCTGCGACGCCGACGGAGGCAGATAGGGGCAGATATAATCATAGAGAAGGCGGCACACCCCCCAATCGACAGCCGCAACGACTGAGAAGCCTACAGAGACGCTGACAGAGGCTGCGACGCCGACTGAGGCAGATAGGGGTAGATATAGGCATAGAGAAGGCATCTCAATCGACAGCGACTGAGACGCCTACAGAGACGCTGACAGAGGCTGCGACGCCGACTGAGACGCCAACTGAGGCAGATGGTAGTATATATATGCATAGAGAAAGCAGCATACTCCCCAATCGACAGCGGCAACGACTGAGACGCCTACAGAGACGCTGATAGAGGCTGCGACGACGACTGAGACGCCGACTGAGGCAGATAGGGGTAGATATAGGCATAGAGAAGGCAGCAGACCCCCTAATCGACAGCGGCAGCGACTGAGACGCCTACAGAGACGCTGACAGAGGCTGCGACGCCGAATGAGGCAGATAGGGGTAGATATAGGCATAGAGAAGGCAGCAGACCCTCCAATCAACAGCGGCAACGACTGAGACGCCTACAGAGACGCTGACAGAGGCTGCGACGCCGACTGAAACAGATAGAGGTAGATATAGGCATAGAGAAGGCAGCACACATCCCAATCGACAGCGGCAATGACTGAGACGCCTACAGAGACGCTGACAGAGGCTACGACGCCGACTGAGACGCCGATTGAGGCAGATAGGGGTAGATATAGGCATAGACAACGCAGCAGACCCCCCAATCGACAGCGGCAACGACTGAGACGCCTACAGAGACGTTGACAGAGGCTGCGACGACGACTGAGACGCCGACTGAGGCAGATAGGCCTAGATATTGGCATAGAGAAGGCAGCAGACCCCCCAATCGACAGCGGCAGCGACTGAGACATCTACAGATACGCTGACAGAGAGTGCGACGCCGACTAAGACGCCGACTGAGGCAGATAGGAGTAGATATAGGCATAGAGAAAGCAGCAGACCCCCCAATCGACAGCGCCAGCGACTGAGACGCCTACAGAGACGCTGACAGAGGCGGCGACGCCGACTGAGGCAGATAGGGGTAGATGTAGGCCTAGAGAAGGCAGCAGACCCCTCAATCGACAGCGATAGCGACTGAGACGCCTACAGAGACGCCGACTGAGACGCCGACTGACGTAGATAGGGGTAGATATAGGTACAGAGAAGGCAGCAGAACCGCCAATCGACAGCGGCAATGACTGAGACGCCTACAGAGACGCTGACAGAGGCGACGACGCCGACTGAGACGCCGATTGAGGCAGATAGGGGTAGATATAGGCATAGACAACGCAGCAGACCCCCCAATCGACAGCACCAGCGACTGAGACGCCTACAGAGACGCTGACAGAGGCGGCGACGCCGACTGAGGCAGATAGGGGTAGATATAGGCCTAGAGAAGGCAGCAGACCCCACAATCGACAGCGATAGCGACTGAGACGCCTACAGAGACGCCGACTGAGACGCCGACTGAGGTAGATAGGGGTAGATATAGGTACAGAGAAGGCAGCAGAACCGCCAATCGACAGCGGCAATGACTGAGACGCCTACAGAGACGCTGACAGAGGCTACGACGCCGACTGAGACGCTGATTGAGGCAGATAGGGGTAGATATAGGCATAGACAACGCAGCAGACCCCCCCATCGACAGCGCCAGCGACTGAGACGCCTACAGAGACGTTGACAGAGGCGGCGACGCCGATTGAGGCAGATAGGGGTAGATATAAGCATAGACAACGCAGCAGACCCCCCAATCGACAGCGGCAACGACTGAGACGCCTACAGAGACGCTGACAGAGGCTGCGACGACGACTGAGACGCCGACTGAGGCAGATAGGCCTAGATATTGGCATAGAGAAGGCAGCAGACCCCCCAATCGACAGCGGCAGCGACTGAGACATCTACAGATACGCTGACAGAGATTGCGACGCCGACTAAGACGCCGACTGAGACAGATAGGAGTAGATATAGGCATAGAGAACGCAGCAGACCCCCCAATCGACAGCGCCAGCGACTGAGGCGCCTACAGAGACGCTGACAGAGGCGGCGACGCCGACTGAGGCAGATAGGGGTAGATGTAGGCCTAGAGAAGGCAGCAGACCCCCCAATCGACAGCGATAGCGACTGAGACGCCTACAGAGACGCTGACAGAGGCTGCGACGCCGACTGAGGCAGATAGGGGTAGATATAGGCATAGAGAAGGCAGCAGACATCCCAATCGGCAGCGACTGAGACGCCTACAGAGACGCTGACAGAGGCTGCGACGCCGACTGAGACGCCAACTGAGGCAGATGGTAGTATATATATGCATAGAGAAGGCAGCATACTCTCCAATCGACAGCGGCAACGACTGAGACGCCTACAGAGACGTTGATAGAGGCTGCGAAGACGACTGAGACGCCTACTGAGGCAGATAGGGGTAGATATAGGCATAGAGAAGGCAGCAGACCCCCTAATCGACAGCGGCTGCGACTGAGACGCCTACAGAGACGCTGACAGAGGCTGCGACGCCGAATGAGCCAGATAGGGGTAGATATAGGCATAGAGAAGGCAGCCGACCCTCCAATCGACAGCGGCAACGACTGAGACGCCTACAGAGACGCTGATAGAGGCTGCGACGCCGACTGAAACAGATAGAGGTAGATATAGGCATAGAGAAGGCAGCACACATCCCAATCGACAGCGGCAGCGACTGAGACGCCTACAGAGACGCTGACAGAGGCTGCGACGACGACTGAGACGCCGACTGAGGCAGATAGGGGTAGATATAGGCACCTATAGGGGTAGATATAGACCCCCTAATCGACAGCGGCAGCGACTGAGACGCCTACAGAAATGCTGACAGAGGCTGCGACGCCGACGGAGGCAGATAGGGGTAGATATAATCATAGAGAAGGCGGCACACCCCCCAATCGACAGCCGCAACGACTGAGAAGCCTACAGAGACGCTGACAGAGGCTGCGACGCCGACTGAGGCAGATAGGGGTAGATATAGGCATAGAGAAGGCATCTCAATCGACAGCGACTGAGACGCCTACAGAGACGCTGACAGAGGCTGCGACGCCGACTGAGACGCCAACTGAGGCAGATGGTAGTATATATATGCATAGAGAAAGCAGCATACTCCCCAATCGACAGCGGCAACGACTGAGACGCCTACAGAGACGCTGATAGAGGCTGCGACGACGACTGAGACGCCGACTGAGGCAGATAGGGGTAGATATAGGCATAGAGAAGGCAGCAGACCCCCTAATCGACAGCGGCAGCGACTGAGACGCCTACAGAGACGCTGACAGAGGCTGCGACGCCGAATGAGGCAGATAGGGGTAGATATAGGCATAGAGAAGGCAGCCGACCCTCCAATCAACAGCGGCAACGACTGAGACGCCTACAGAGACGCTGACAGAGGCTGCGACGCCGACTGAAACAGATAGAGGAAGATATAGGCATAGAGAAGGCAGCACACATCCCAATCGACAGCGGCAATGACTGAGACGCCTACAGAGACGCTGACAGAGGCTACGACGCCGACTGAGACGCCGATTGAGGCAGATAGGGGTAGATATAGGCATAGACAACGCAGCAGACCCCCCAATCGACAGCGGCAACGACTGAGACGCCTACAGAGACGTTGACAGAGGCTGCGACGACGACTGAGACGCCGACTGAGGCAGATAGGCCTAGATATTGGCATAGAGAAGGCAGCAGACCCCCCAATCGACAGCGGCAGCGACTGAGACATCTACAGATACGCTGACAGAGATTGCGACGCCGACTAAGACGCCGACTGAGGCAGATAGGAGTAGATATAGGCATAGAGAAAGCAGCAGACCCCCCAATCGACAGCGCCAGCGACTGAGACGCCTACAGAGACGCTGACAGAGGCGGCGACGCCGACTGAGGCAGATAGGGGTAGATGTAGGCCTAGAGAAGGCAGCAGACCCCTCAATCGACAGCGATAGCGACTGAGACGCCTACAGAGACGCCGACTGAGACGCCGACTGACGTAGATAGGGGTAGATATAGGTACAGAGAAGGCAGCAGAACCGCCAATCGACAGCGGCAATGACTGAGACGCCTACAGAGACGCTGACAGAGGCGACGACGCCGACTGAGACGCCGATTGAGGCAGATAGGGGTAGATATAGGCATAGACAACGCAGCAGACCCCCCAATCGACAGCGCCAGCGACTGAGACGCCTACAGAGACGCTGACAGAGGCGGCGACGCCGACTGAGGCAGATAGGGGTAGATATAGGCCTAGAGAAGGCAGCAGACCCCACAATCGACAGCGATAGCGACTGAGACGCCTACAGAGACGCCGAATGAGACGCCGACTGAGGTAGATAGGGGTAGATATAGGTACAGAGAAGGCAGCAGAACCGCCAATCGACAGCGGCAATGACTGAGACGCCTACAGAGACGCTGACAGAGGCTACGACGCCGACTGAGACGCTGATTGAGGCAGATAGGGGTAGATATAGGCATAGACAACGCAGCAGACCCCCCATCGACAGCGCCAGCGACTGAGACGCCTACAGAGACGTTGACAGAGGCGGCGACGCCGATTGAGGCAGATAGGGGTAGATATAAGCATAGACAACGCAGCAGACCCCCCAATCGACAGCGGCAACGACTGAGACGCCTACAGAGACGCTGACAGAGGCTGCGACGACGACTGAGACGCCGACTGAGGCAGATAGGCCTAGATATTGGCATAGAGAAGGCAGCAGACCCCCCAATCGACAGCGGCAGCGACTGAGACATCTACAGATACGCTGACAGAGATTGCGACGCCGACTAAGACGCCGACTGAGACAGATAGGAGTAGATATAAGCATAGAGAACGCAGCAGACCCCCCAATCGACAGCGCCAGCGACTGAGGCGCCTACAGAGACGCTGACAGAGGCGGCGACGCCGACTGAGGCAGATAGGGGTAGATGTAGGCCTAGAGAAGGCAGCAGACCCCCCAATCGACAGCGATAGCGACTGAGACGCCTACAGAGACGCCGACTGAGACGCCGACTGAGGTAGATAAGGGTAGATATAGGTACAGAGAAGGCAGCAGAACCGCCAATCGACAGCGGCAGTGACTGAGACGCCTACAGAGACGCTGACAGAGGCTACGACGCCGACTGAGACGCCGATTGATGCAGATAGGGCTAGATATAGGCATAGACAACGCAGCAGACCCCCCAGTCGACAGCGCCAGCGACTGAGACGCCTACAGAGACGCTGAGAGAGGCGGCGACGCCGACTGAGGCAGATAGGTGTAGATATAGGCCTAGAGAAGGCAGCAGACCCCACAATCGACAGCGATAGCGACTGAGACGCCTACAGAGACACCGACTGAGACGCCGACTGAGGTAGATAGGGATAGATATAGGTACAGAGAAGGCAGCAGAACCGCCAATCGACAGCGGCAATGACTGAGACGCCTACGAGACGCTGACAGAGGCTACGACGCCGACTGAGACGCCGATTGAGGCAGATAGGGATAGATATAGGCATAGACAACGCAGCAGACCCCCAATCGACAGCGCCAGCGACTGAGACGCCTACAGAGACGTTGACAGAGGCGGCGACGCCGACTGAGGCAGATAGGGGTAGATATAGGCCCAGAGAAGGCAGCAAACCCCCCAATCGACAGCGGCAGGGACTGAGACGCATACAGAAACGCTGTCAGAGGCTGCGACGCCGACTGAGACGTCAACTGAGGAAGATAGGGGTAGATATAGGCATAGAGAAGGCAGCAGACCCCCTAATCGACAGCGATAGCGACTGAGACGCGTACAGAGACGCCGACTGAGACGCCGACTGAGGCAGATAGGTGTAGATATAGGTACAGAAAAGGCAGCAGAACCGCCAATCGACAGCGGCAACGACTGAGACGCCTACAGAGACTCTGACAGAGCCTGTGACGACGACTGAGACGCCGGCTGAGGCAGATAGAAGGCAGCAGACCACCCAATCGACAGATCCCCGAATCGACAGCAGCAATGACTGAGACGCCTACAGAGACGCTGACAGAGGCTACGACGCCGACTGAGACGCCGATTGACGCAGATAGCATTAGATATAGGCATAGAGAAGGCAGCCGACCCCCCAATCTACAGCGACTGAGACGCCTACAGAAACGCTGACAGAGGCTGCGACGCCGACTGAGTCGCCGACTGAGGCAGATAGGGGTAGATATAGGCATAGAGAAGGCAGCAGACCCCCTAATCGACGGCGATAGCGACTGAGACGCCTACAGAAACGCTGACCGAGGCTGCGACGCCGACTAAGGCAGACAGGGGTAGATATAGGCATAGAGAAGGCAGCATACGCCCCAATCGACAGCGGCAACGACTGAGACGCCTACAGAGACGTTGACAGAGGCTGCGGCTCCGACTGAGGCAGATAGGGGTAGATATAATCATAGAGAAGGCAGCAGACCCCCCAATCGACAGCGGCAGCGACTGAGACGCCTACAGAGACGCTGACAGAGGCTGCGACGCCGACTGAGGCAGATAGGGGTGGATATAGGCATAGAGAAGGCAGCAAAACCCAATCGAGAGCTGCAACGACTGAGACGCCGACTGAGGCAGATAAGGGTAGATATAGGTATAGAGGAGGCAGCAGACCCCCCAATCGACAGCGGCAGCGACTGAGACGCCTACAGAAACGCTGACAAAGGCTGCGACGTCGCCGGAGGCAGCTAGGGGTAGATATAATCATAGAGAAGGCAGCACACCCCCAATCGACAGCGGACACGACTGAGACTCCTACAGAGACGCTGACAGAGGCTGCGACGCCGACTGAGGCAGATAGGGGTAGATATAGGCATAGAGAAGGCAGCAGACATCGCAATCGACAGCGACTGAGACGCCTACAGAGACGCTGACAGAGGCTGCGACGCCAACTGAGACGCCAACTGAGGCAGATGGTAGTATATATAAGCATAGAGAAGGCAGTATACTCCCCAATCGACAGCGGCAACGACTGAGACGCCTACAGAGACGCTGATAGAGGCTGCGACGACGACTGAGACGCCGACTGAGGCAGATAGGGGTAGATATAGGCATAGAGAAGGCAGCAGACCCCCTAATCGACAGCGGCAGCGAATGAGACGCCTACAGAGACGCTGACAGAGGCTGCGACGCCGACTGAAACAGATAGAGGTAGATATAGGCATAGAGAAGGCAGCACACATCCCAATCGACAGCGGCAGTGACTGAGACGCCTACAGAGACGCTGACAGAGGCTGCGATGACGACTGAGACGCCGACTGAAGCAGATAGGGGTAGATATAGGCATAGAGAAGGCAGCAAACCCCCAATCGACAGCTGCAAGGATAGAGACGCCGACTGAGGCAGATAAGGGTAGATATAGGCATAGAGGAATCAGCAGACCCCCCAATCGACAGCGGCAGCGACTGAGACATCTACAGATACGCTGACAGAGATTGCGACGCCGACTAAGACGCCGACTGAGGCAGATAGGAGTAGATATAGGCATAGAGAACGCAGCATACCCCCCAATCGACAGCGCCAGCGACTGAGACGCCTACAGAGACGCTGACAGAGGCGGCGACGCCGACTGAGGCAGATAGGGGTAGATATAGGCCTAGAGAAGGCAGCAGACCCCCCAATCGACAGCGATAGCGACTGAGACGCCTACAGAGACTCTGACAGAGGCTGCGACGACGACTGAGACGCCGGCTGAGGCAGATAGGGGTAGATATAGGCATAGAGAAGGCAGCAGACCACCCAATCGACAGCGGCAACGACTGAGACGCCTACAGAGACGCTGACAGAGGCTGCGACGACGACTGAGATGCCGACTGAGGCAGATATGCCTAGATATTGGCATAGAGAAGGCAGCAGACCGCCCCAATCGACAGCGGCAGCGACTGAGACACCTACAGAGACGCTGACAGAGGCTGCGACGCCGACTGAGACGCCGACTGAGGCATATAGGGGTAGATATAGGCATAGAGAAGGCAGCAGACCCCCTAATCGACAGCGGCAGCGACTGAGACGCCTACAGAGACGCTGACAGAGGCTGCGACGCCCAATGAGACAGATAGGGGTAGATATAGGCATAGAGAAGGCAGCAGATCCCCCAATCGACAGCAGCAATGACTGAGACGCCTACAGAGACGCTGACAGAGGCTACGACGCCGACTGAGACGCCGATTGAGGCAGATAGTAGTAGATATAGGCATAGAGAAGACAGCAGACCCCCCAATCTACAGCGACTGAGACGCCTACAGAAACGCTGACAGAGGCTGCGACGCCGACTGAGACGCCGACTGTGGCAGATAGGGGTAGATAGGGGTAGATATAGGCATAGAGAAGGCAGCAGACCCCCTATTCGACAGCGATAGCGACTGAGACGCCTACAGAAACGCTGACCGAGGCTGCGACGCCGACTAAGGCAGATAGGGGTAGATATAGGCATAGAGAAGGCAGCATACGCCCCAATCGACAGCGGCAACGACTGAGAGGCCTACAGAGACGTTGACAGAGGCTGCGACTCCGACTGAGGCAGATAGGAGTAGATATAATCATAGAGAAGGCAGCAGACCCCCCAATCGACAGCAGCAGCGACTGAGACGCCTACAGAGAAGCTGACAGAGGCTGCAACGCCGACTGAGACGCCAACTGAGGCAGATGGTGGTATATATATGCATAGAGAAGGCAGCAGACCCCCCAATCGACAGCGGCAACGACTGAGACGCCTATATAAATGCTGATAGAGGCTGCGACGACGACTGAGACGCCGACTGAGGCAGATAGGGGTAGATATAGGCATAGAGAAGGCAGCAAAACCCAATCGAGAGCTGCAACGACTGAGACGCCGACTGAGGCAGATAAGGGTAGATATAGGCATAGAGGAGGCAGCAGACCCCCCAATCGACAGCGGCAGCGACTGAGACGCCTACAAAAACGCAGACAAAGGCTGCGACGTCGACGGAGGCAGCTAGGGGTAGATATAATCATAGAGAAGGCAGCACACCCCCAATCGACAGCGGCAACGACTGAGACGCCTACAGAGACGCTGACAGAGGCTGCGACGCCGACTGAGGCAGATAGGGGTAGATATACTCATAGAGAAGGCAGCAGACATCCCAATCGACAGCGACTGAGACGCCTACAGAGACGCTGACAGAGGCTGCGACGCCAACTGAGACACCAACTGAGGCAGATGGTAGTATATATATGCATAGAGAAGGCAGTATACTCCCCTATCGACAGCGGCAACGACTGAGACGCCTACAGAGACGCTGATAGAGGCTGCGACGACGACTGAGACGCCGACTGAGGCAGATAGGGGTAGATATAGGCATAGAGAAAGCAGCAGACCCCCTAATCGACAGCGGCAGCGACTGAGACGCCTACAGAGACGCTGACAGAGGCTGCGACGCCGAATGAGGCAGATAGGGGTAGATATAGGCATAGAGAAGGCAGCCGACCCTCCAATCGTCAGCGGCAACGACTGAGACGCCTACAGAGACGCTGATAGAGGCTGCAACGCCGACTGAAACAGATAGAGGTAGATATAGGCATAGAGAAGGCAGCACACATCCCAATCGACAGCGGCAGCGACTGAGACGCCTACAGAGACGCTGACAGAGGCTGCGACGACGACTGAGACGCCGACTGAAGCAGATAGGGGTAGATATAGGCATAGAGAAGGCAGCAAACCCCCAATCGACAGCTGCAACGATAGAGACGCCGACTGAGGCAGATAAGGGTAGATATAGGCATAGAGGAATCAGCAGAGACCCCAATCGACAGCGGCAACGACTGAGACATCTACAGATACGCTGACAGAGATTGCGACGCCGACTAAGACGCCGACTGAGGCAGATAGGAGTAGATATAGGCATAGAGAACGCAGCAGACCCCCCAATCGACAGCGCCAGCGACTGAGACGTCTACAGAGACGCTGACAGAGGCGGCGATGCCGACTGAGGCAGATAGGGGTAGATATAGGCCTAGAGAAGGCAGCAGACCCCCCCAATCGACAGCGATAGCGACTGAGACGCCTACAGAGACGCCGACTGAGACGCCGACTGAGGTAGATAGGGGTAGATACAGGTACAGAGAAGGCAGCAGAACCGCCAATCGACAGCGGCAATGACTGAGACGGCTACAGAGACGCTGACAGAGGCTACGACGCCGACTGAGACGCCGATTGAGGCATATAGGGGTAGATATAGGCATAGACAATGCAGCAGACCCCCCAAACGACAGCGCCAGCGACTGAGACGCCTACAGAGACGCTGACAGAGGCGGCGACGCCGACTGAGGCAGATAGGGGTAGATATAGGCCTAGAGAAGGCAGCAGACCCACAATCGACAGCGATAGCGACTGAGACGCCTACAGAGACGCTGACTGAGACGCCGACTGACGTAGATAGGGGTAGATATAGGTACAGAGAAGGCAGCAGAACCGCCAATCGACAGCGGCAACGACTGAGACGCCTACAGAGACTCTGACAGAGGCTGCGACGACGACTGAGACGCCGGCTGAGGCAGATAGGGGTAGATATAGGCATAGAGAAGGCAGCAGACCACCCAATCGACAGCGGCAATGGCTGAGACGCCTACAGAGACGCTGACAGAGGCTGCGACGACGATTGAGATGCCGACTGAGGCAGAGAGGCCTAGATATTGGCATACAGAAGGCAGCAGACCGCCCCAATCGACAGCGGCAGCGACTGAGACACCTACAGAGACGCTGACAGAGGCTGCGACGCCGACTGAGACGCCAACTGAGGCAGATGGTGGTATATATATGCATAGAGAAGGCAGCAGACCCCCCAATCGACAGCGGCAACGACTGAGACGCCTATATAAATGCTGATAGAGGCTGCGACGACGACTGAGACGCCGACTGAGGCAGATAGGGGTAGATATAGGCATAGAGAAGGCAGCAAAACCCAATCGAGAGCTGCAACGACTGAGACGCCGACTGAGGCAGATAAGGGTAGATATAGGCATAGAGGAGGCAGCAGACCCCCCAATCGACAGCGGCAGCGACTGAGACGCCTACAAAAACGCAGACAAAGGCTGCGACGTCGACGGAGGCAGCTAGGGGTAGATATAATCATAGAGAAGGCAGCACACCCCCAATCGACAGCGGCAACGACTGAGACGCCTACAGAGACGCTGACAGAGGCTGCGACGCCGACTGAGGCAGATAGGGGTAGATATACTCATAGAGAAGGCAGCAGACATCCCAATCGACAGCGACTGAGACGCCTACAGAGACGCTGACAGAGGCTGCGACGCCAACTGAGACACCAACTGAGGCAGATGGTAGTATATATATGCATAGAGAAGGCAGTATACTCCCCTATCGACAGCGGCAACGACTGAGACGCCTACAGAGACGCTGACAGAGGCTGCGACGACGACTGAGACGCCGACTGAGGCAGATAGGGGTAGATATAGGCATAGAGAAAGCAGCAGACCCCCTAATCGACAGCGGCAGCGACTGAGACGCCTACAGAGACGCTGACAGAGGCTGCGACGCCGAATGAGGCAGATAGGGGTAGATATAGGCATAGAGAAGGCAGCCGACCCTCCAATCGTCAGCGGCAACGACTGAGACGCCTACAGAGACGCTGATAGAGGCTGCAACGCCGACTGAAACAGATAGAGGTAGATATAGGCATAGAGAAGGCAGCACACATCCCAATCGACAGCGGCAGCGACTGAGACGCCTACAGAGACGCTGACAGAGGCTGCGACGACGACTGAGACGCCGACTGAAGCAGATAGGGGTAGATATAGGCATAGAGAAGGCAGCAAACCCCCAATCGACAGCTGCAACGATAGAGACGCCGACTGAGGCAGATAAGGGTAGATATAGGCATAGAGGAATCAGCAGAGACCCCAATCGACAGCGGCAACGACTGAGACATCTACAGATACGCTGACAGAGATTGCGACGCCGACTAAGACGCCGACTGAGGCAGATAGGAGTAGATATAGGCATAGAGAACGCAGCAGACCCCCCAATCGACAGCGCCAGCGACTGAGACGTCTACAGAGACGCTGACAGAGGCGGCGATGCCGACTGAGGCAGATAGGGGTAGATATAGGCCTAGAGAAGGCAGCAGACCCCCCAATCGACAGCGATAGCGACTGAGACGCCTACAGAGACGCCGACTGAGACGCCGACTGAGGTAGATAGGGGTAGATACAGGTACAGAGAAGGCAGCAGAACCGCCAATCGACAGCGGCAATGACTGAGACGGCTACAGAGACGCTGACAGAGGCTACGACGCCGACTGAGACGCCGATTGAGGCATATAGGGGTAGATATAGGCATAGACAATGCAGCAGACCCCCCAAACGACAGCGCCAGCGACTGAGACGCCTACAGAGACGCTGACAGAGGCGGCGACGCCGACTGAGGCAGATAGGGGTAGATATAGGCCTAGAGAAGGCAGCAGACCCACAATCGACAGCGATAGCGACTGAGACGCCTACAGAGACGCTGACTGAGACGCCGACTGACGTAGATAGGGGTAGATATAGGTACAGAGAAGGCAGCAGAACCGCCAATCGACAGCGGCAACGACTGAGACGCCTACAGAGACTCTGACAGAGGCTGCGACGACGACTGAGACGCCGGCTGAGGCAGATAGGGGTAGATATAGGCATAGAGAAGGCAGCAGACCACCCAATCGACAGCGGCAATGGCTGAGACGCCTACAGAGACGCTGACAGAGGCTGCGACGACGATTGAGATGCCGACTGAGGCAGAGAGGC
Organism: Clusia tigrina; assembly: GCA_920105625.2. Taxonomy (NCBI): domain Eukaryota; kingdom Metazoa; phylum Arthropoda; class Insecta; order Diptera; family Clusiidae; genus Clusia; species Clusia tigrina. Next base: position 92,168,604 of record OV050031.1, read on the forward strand.
CTAGATATTGGCATACAGAAGGCAGCAGACCGCCCCAATCGACAGCGGCAGCGACTGAGACACCTACAGAGACGCTGACAGAGGCTGCGACGCCGACTGAGACGCCGACTGAGGCATATAGGGGTAGATATAGGCATAGAGAAGGCAGCAGACCCCGCTAATCGACAGCGGCAGCGACTGAGACGCCTACAGAGACGCTGACAGAGGCTGCGACGCCGAATGAGGCAGATAGGGGTAGATATTGGCATAGAGAAGGCAGCAGATCCCCCAATCGACAGCAGCAATGACTGAGACGCCTACAGAGACGCTGACAGAGGTTACGACGCCGACTGAGACGCCGATTGAGGCAGATAGGAGTAGATATAGGCATAGAGAAGGCAGCAGACCCCCCAATCTACAGCGGCTGAGACGCCTACAGAAACGCTGACAGAGGCTGCGACGCCGACTGAGACGCCGACTGTGGCAGATAGGGGTAGATATAGGCATAGAGAAGGCAACAGACCCCCTAATCGACAGCGGCAGCGACTGAGACGCCTACAGAAATGCTGACCGAGGCTGCGACGCCGACTAAGGCAGATAGGGGTAGATATAGGCATAGAGAAGGCAGCATACGCCCCAATCGACAGCGGCAACGACTGAGAGGCCTACAGAGACGTTGACAGAGGCTGCGACTCCGACTGAGGCAGATAGGGGTAGATATAATCATAGAGAAGGCAGCAGACCCCCCAATCGACAGCAGCAGCGACTGAGACGCCTACAGAGAAATTGACAGAGGCTGCGACGCCGACTGAGACGCCAACTGAGGCAGATGGTGGTATATATATGCATAGAGAAGGCAGCAGACCCCCCAATCGACGGCGGCAACGACTGAGACGCCTATATAAATGCTGATAGAGGCTGCGACGACGACTGAGACGCCGACTGAGGCAGATAGGGGTAGATATAGGCAAAGAGAAGGCAGCAGACCCCCTAATCGACAGCGGCAGCGACTGAGACGCCTACAGAAATGCTGACAGAGGCTGCGACGCCGACGGAGGTAGATAGGGGTAGATATAATCATAGAGAAGGCAGCACACCCCCCAATCGACAGCCGCAACGACTGAGAAGCCTACAGAGACGCTGACACAGGCTTCGACGCCGACTGAGGCAGATAGGGGTGGATATAGGCATAGAGAAAGCAGCAAAACCCAATCGAGAGCTGCAACGACTGAGACGCCGACTGAGGCAGATAAGGGTAGATATAGGCATAGAGGAGGCAGCAGACCCCCCAATCGACAGCAGCAGCGACTGAGACGCCTACAAAAACGCTGACAAAGGCTGCGACGTCGACGGAGGCAGCTAGGGGTAGATATAATCATAGAGAAGGCAGCACACCCCCAATCGACAGCGGCAACGACTGAGACGCCTACAGAGACGCTGACAGAGGCTGCGACGCCGACTGAGGCAGATAGGGGTAGATATAGGCATAGAGAAGGCAGCAGACATCCCAATCGACAGCGACTGAGACGCCTACAGAGACGCTGATAGAGGCTGCGACGACGACTGTGACGCCGACTGAGGCAGATAGGGGTAGATATAGGTATAGAGAAAGCAGCAGACCCCCTAATCGACAGCGGCAGCGACTGAGACGCCTACAGAGACGCTGACAGAGGCTGCGACGCCGAATGAGGCAGATAGGGGTAGATATAGGCATAGAGAAGGCAGCCGACCCTCCAATCGACAGCGGCAACGACTGAGACGCCTACAGAGACGCTGACAGAGGCTGCAACGCCGACTGAAACAGATAGAGGTAGATATAGGCATAGAGAAGGCAGCACACATCCCAATCGACAGCGGCAGCGACTGAGACGCCTACAGAGACGCTCACAGAGGCTGCGACGACGACTGAGACGCCGACTGAAGCAGATAGGGGTAGATATAGGCATAGAGAAGGCAGCAAACCCCCAATCGACAGCTGCAACGATAGAGACGCCGACTGAGGCAGATAAGGGTAGATATAGGCATGGAGGAATCAGCAGAGACCCCAATCGACAGCGGCAACGACTGAGACATCTACAGATACGCTGACAGAGATTGCGACGCCGACTAAGACGCCGACTGAGGCAGATAGGAGTAGATATAGGCATAGAGAACGCAGCAGACCCCCCAATCGACAGCGCCAGCGACTGAGACGTCTACAGAGACGCTGACAGAGGCGACGCCGACTGAGGCAGATAGGGGTAGATATAGGCCTAGAGAAGGCAGCAGACCCCCCCAATCGACAGCGATAGCGACTGAGACGCCTACAGAGACGCCGACTGAGACGCCGACTGAGGTAGATAGGGGTAGATATAGGTACAGAGAAGGCAGCAGAACCGCCAATCGACAGCGGCAATGACTGAGACGGCTACAGAGACGCTGACAGAGGCTACGACGCCGACTGAGACGCCGATTGTGGCAGATAGGGGTAGATATAGGCATAGACAATGCAGCAGACCCCCCAATCGACAGCGCCAGCGACTGAGACGCCTACAGAGACGCTGACAGAGGGGGCGACGCCGACTGAGGCAGATAGGGGTAGATATAGGCCTAGAGAAGGCAGCAGACCCCACAATCGACAGCGATAGCGACTGAGACGCATACAGAGACGCCGACTGAGACGCCGACTGAGGTAGATAGGGGTAGATATAGGTACAGAGAAGGCAGCAGAACCGCCAATCGACAGCGGCAACGACTGAGACGCCTACAGAGACTCTGACAGAGGCTGCGACGACGACTGAGACGCCGGCTGAGGCAGATAGGGGTAGATATAGGCATAGAGAAGGCAGCAGACCACCCAATCGACAGCGGCAACGACTGAGACGCCTACAGAGACGCTGACAGAGGCTGCGACGACGACTGAGATGCCGACTGAGGCAGATAGGCCTAGATATTGGCATAGAGAAGGCAGCAGACCGCCCCAATCGACAGCGGCAGCGACTGAGACACCTACAGAGACGCTGACAGAGGCTGCGATGCCGACTGAGACGCCGACTGAGGCATATAGGGGTAGATATAGGCATAGAGAAGGCATCAGACCCCCCCAATCGACAGCGCCAGCAACTGAGACGCCTACAGAGACGCTGACAGAGGCTGCAACGCCGACTGAGACACCGACTGAAGCAGATAGGCCTAGATATTGGCATAGAGAAGGCAGCAGACCGCCCCAATAGATAGCGGCAGCGACTGAGACACCTACAGAGACGCTGACAGAGGCTGCGACGCCGACTGAGGCATATAGGGGTAGATATAGGCATAGAGAAGGCAGCAGACCCCCTAATCGACAGCGGCAGCGACTGAGACGCCTACAGAGACGCTGACAAAGGCTGCGACGCCGAATGAGGCAGATAGGGGTAGATATAGGCATAGAGAAGGCACCCGACCTTCCAATCGACAGCGGCAACGACTGAGACGCCTACAGAGACGCTGACAGAGGCTGCGACGCCGACTGAAACAGATAGAGGTAGATATAGGCATAGAGAAGGCAGCACACATCCCATTCGACAGCGGCAGCGACTGAGACGCCTACAGAGACGCTGACAGAGGCTGCGACGACGACTGAGACGCCGACTGAGGCAGATAGGGGTAGATATAGGCATAGAGAAGGCAGCAGACCCCCCAATCGACAGCGGCAGCGACTGAGACATCTACAGATACGCTGACAGAGATTGCGACACCGACTAAGACGCCGACTGAGGCAGATAGGAGTAGATATAGGCATAGAGAAGGCAGCAGACCCCCCAATCGACAGCGCCAGCGACTGAGACGCCTACAGAGACGCTGACAGAGGCTGCAACGCCGACTGAGCCGCCGACTGAAGCAGATAGGCCTAGATATTGGCATAGAGAAGGCAGCAGACCGCCCCAATAGATAGCGGCAGCGACTGAGACACCTACAGAGACGCTGACAGAGGCTGCGACGCCGACTGAGACGCCGACTGAGGCATATAGGGGTAGATATAGGCATAGAGAAGGCAGCAGACCCCCAATCGACAGCGCCAGCGACTGAGACGCCTACAGAGACGCTGACAGAGGCGGCGACGCCGACTGAGGCAGATAGGGGTGGATATAGGCATAGAGAAGGCAGCAAAACCCAATCGAGAGCTGCAACGACTGAGACGCCGACTGAGGCAGATAAGGGTAGATATAGGCATTGAGGATGCAGCAGACCCCCCAATCGACAGCGGCAGCGACTGAGACGCCTACAGAAACGCTGACAAAGGCTGCGACGTCGACGGAGGCAGCTAGGGGTAGATATAATCATAGAGAAGGCAGCACACCCCCAATCCACAGCGGCAACGACTGAGACTCCTACAGAGACGCTGACAGAGGCTGCGACGCCGACTGAGGCAGATAGGGGTAGATATAGGCATAGAAAAGGCAGCAGACATCCCAAACGACAGCGACTGAGACGCCTACAGAGACGCTGACAGAGGCTGCGACGCCAACTGAGACGCCAACTGAGGCAGATGGTAGTATATATATGCATAGAGAAGGCAGTATACTCCCCAATCGACAGCGGCAACGACTGAGACGCCTACAGAGACGCTGATAGAGGCTGCGACGACGACTGAGACGCCGACTGAGGCAGATAGGAGTAGATAAAGGCATAGAGAACGCAGCAGACCCCCAAACGACAGCGCCAGCGACTGAGACGCCTACAGAGACGCCAACAGTGGCGGCGACGCCGACTGAGGCAGATAGGGGTAGATATAGGACTAGAGAAGGCAGCAGTCCCCCCAATCGACAGCGATAGCGACTGAGACGCCTATTGAAACGCCGACTGGGACGCCGACTGAGGTAGGTAGGGGTAGATATAGGTACAGAGAAGGCAGCAGAACCGCCAATCGACAGCGGCAATGACTGAGACGCCTACAGAGACACTGACAGAGGCTGTGACGACGACTGAGACGCCGACTGAGGCAGATAGGCCTAGATATTGGCATAGAGAAGGCAGCAGACCGCCCCAATCGACAGCGGCAGGGACTGAGACGCATACAGAGACGCTGTCAGAGGCTGCGACGCCGACTGAGACGTCGACTGAGGAAGATAGGGGTAGATATAGGCATAGACAACGCAGCAGACCCCCCAATCGACAGCGCCAGCGACTGAGACGCCTACAGAGACGTTGACACAGGCGGCGACGCCGACTGAGGCAGATAGGGGTCGATATAGGCCTAGAGAAAGCAGCAGACCCCCTAATCGACAGCGATAGCGACTGAGACGCCTACAGAGACGCCGACTGAGATGCCGACTGAGGTAGATAGGGGTAGATATAGGTACAGAGAAGGCAGCAGAACCGCCAATCGACAGCGGCAACGACTGAGACGCCTACAGAGACTCTGACAGAGGCTGCGACGACGACTGAGACGCCGGCTGAGGCTGATAGGGGTAGATATAGGCATAGAGAAGGCAGCAGACCCCCCAATCGACAGCGGCAACGACTGAGACACCTACAGAGACGCTGACAGAGGCTGCGACGACGACTGAGACGCCGACTGAGGAAGATAGGCCTAGATATTGGCATAGAGAAGGCAGCAGACCGCCCCAATCGACAGCGGCAGCGACTGAGACGCCTACAGAGACGCTGACAGAGGCGGCGACGCCGACTGAGGCTGATAGGGGTAGATATAGGCCTAGAGAAGGCAGCAGATCCCCCAATCGATAGCAGCAATGACTGAGACGCCTACAGAGACGCTGACAGAGGCTACGAAGCCAACTGAGACGCCGATTGAGGCAGATAGGAGTAGATATAGGCATAGAGAAGGCAGCAGACCCCCAATCTACAGCGACTGAGACGCCTACAGAAACGCTGACAGAGGCTGCGACGCCGACTGAGACGCCGACTGAGGCAGATAGGGGTAGATATAGGCATAGAGAAGGCAGCTGACCCCCTAATCGACAGCGATAGCGACTGAGACGCCTACAGAGACGCCGACTGAGACGCCGACTGAGGTAGATAGGGGTAGATATAGGTACAGAGAAGGCAGCAGAACCGCCAATCGACAACGGCAATGACTGAGACGCCTACAGAGACGCTGACAGAGGCTACGACGCCGACTGAGACGCCGACTGAAGCAGATAGGCCTAGATATTGGCATAGAGAAGGCAGCAGACCGACCCAATAGATAGCGGCAGCGACTGAGACACCTACAGAGACGCTGACAGAGGCTGCGACGCCGACTGAGATGCCGACTGAGGCAGATAGGCCCAGATATTGGCATAGAGAAGGCAGCAGACCGCCCCAATCGACAGCGGCAGCGACTGAGACACCTACAGAGACGCTGACAGAGGCTGCGATGCCGACTGAGACGCCGACTGAGGCATATAGGGGTAGATATAGGCATAGAGAAGGCATCAGACCCCCCAATCGACAGCGCCAGCAACTGAGACGCCTACAGAGACGCTGACAGAGGCTGCAACGCCGACTGAGACGCCGACTGAAGCAGATAGGTATAGATATTGGCATAGAAAAGGCAGCAGACCGCCCCAATAGATAGCGGCAGCGACTGAGACACCTACAGAGACGCTGACAGAGGCTTGCGACGCCGACTGAGGCATTTAGGGGTAGATATAGGCATAGAGAAGGCAGCAGACCCCCTAATCGACAGCGGCAGCGACTGAGACGCCTACAGAGACGCTAACAGAGGCTGCGACGCCGAATGAGGCAGATAGGGGTAGATATAGGCATAGAGAAGGCAGCACACATCCCAATCGACAGCGGCAGCGACTGAGACGCCTACAGACACGCTGACAGAGGCTGCGACGACGACTGAGACGCCGACTGAGGCAGATAGGGGTAGATATAGGCATAGAGAAGGCAGCAGACCCCCCAATCGACAGCGGCAGCGACTGAGACATCTACAGATACGCTGACAGAGATTGCGACACCGACTAAGACGCCGACTGAGGCAGATAGGAGTAGATATAGGCATAGAGAAGGCAGCAGACGCCCCAATCGACAGCGCCAGCGACTGAGACGCCTACAGAGACGCTGACAGAGGCTGCAACGCCGACTGAGCCGCCGACTGAAGCAGATAGGCCTAGATATTGGCATAGAGAAGGCAGCAGACCGCCCCAATAGATAGCGGCAGCGACTGAGACACCTACAGAGACGCTGACAGAGGCTGCGACGCCGACTGAGACGCCGACTGAGGCATATAGGGGTAGATATAGGCATAGAGAAGGCAGCAGACCCCCAATCGACAGCGCCAGCGACTGAGACGCCTACAGAGACGCTGACAGAGACGGCGACGCCGACTGAGGCTGATAGGGGTAGATATAGGCCTAGAGAAGGCAGCAGATCCCCCAATCGACAGCAGCAATGACTGAGACGCCTACAGAGACGCTGACAGAGGCTGCGACGCCGACTGAGGCAGATAGGGGTGGATATAGGCATAGAGAAGGCAGCAAAACCCAATCGAGAGCTGCAACGACTGAGACGCCGACTGAGGCAGATAAGGGTAGATATAGGCATTGAGGATGCAGCAGACCCCCCAATCGAGAGCGGCAGCGACTGAGACGCCTACAGAAACGCTGACAAAGGCTGCGACGTCGACGGAGGCAGCTAGGGGTAGATATAATCATAGAGAAGGCAGCACACCCCCAATCGACAGCGGCAACGACTGAGACTCCTACAGAGACGCTGACAGAGGCTGCGACGCCGACTGAGGCAGATAGGGGTAGATATAGGCATAGAAAAGGCAGCAGACATCCCAATCGACAGCGACTGAGACGCCTACAGAGACGCTGACAGAGGCTGCGACGCCAACTGAGACGCCAACTGAGGCAGATGGTAGTATATATATGCATAGAGAAGGCAGTATACTCCCCAATCGACAGCGGCAACGACTGAGACGCCTACAGAGACGCTGATAGAGGCTGCGACGACGACTGAGACGCCGACTGAGGCAGATAGGAGTAGATATAGGCATAGAGAACGCAGCAGACCCCCAAACGACAGCGCCAACAGAGGCGGCGACGCCGACTGAGGCAGATAGGGGTAGATATAGGACTAGAGAAGGCAGCAGACCCCCCAATCGACAGCGATAGCGACTGAGACGCCTATTGAGACGCCGACTGAGACGCCGACTGAGGTAGGTAGGGGTAGATATAGGTACAGAGAAGGCAGCAGAACCGCCAATCGACAGCGGCAATGACTGAGACGCCTACAGAGACACTGACAGAGGCTGCGACGACGACTGAGACGCCGACTGAGGCAGATAGACCTAGATATTGGCATAGAGAAGGCAGCAGACCGCCCCAATCGACAGCGGCAGCAATGACTGAGACGCCTACAGAGACACTGACAGAGGCTACGAAGCCAACTGAGACGCCGATTGAGGCAGATAGGAGTAGATATAGGCATAGAGAAGGCAGCAGACCCCCAATCTACAGCGACTGAGACGCCTACAGAAACGCTGACAGAGGCTGCGACGCCGACTGAGACGCCGACTGAGGCAGATAGGGGTAGATATAGGCATAGAGAAGGCAGCTGACCCCCTAATCGACAGCGATAGCGACTGAGACGCCTACAGAGACGCCGACTGAGACGCCGACTGAGGTAGATAGGGGTAGATATAGGTACAGAGAAGGCAGCAGAACCGCCAATCGACAGCGGCAATGACGGAGATGCCTACAGAGACGCTGACAGAGACTACTACGCCGACTGAGACGCCGACTGAAGCAGATAGGCCTAGATATTGGCATAGAGAAGGCAGCAGACCGCCCCAATAGATAGCGGCAGCGACTGAGACACCTACAGAGACGCTGACAGAGGCTGCGACGCCGACTGAGACGCCGACTGACCCATATAGGGGTAGATATAGGCATAGAGAAGGCAGCAGACCCCCCAATCGACAGCGCCAGCGACTGAGACGCCTACAGAGACGCTGACAAAGGCGGCGACGCCGACTGAGGCTGATAGAGGTAGATATAGGCCTAGAGAAGGCAGCAGATCCCCCAATCGATAGCAGCAATGACTGAGACGCCTACAGAGACGCTGACAGAGGCTACGACGCCAACTGAGACGCCGATTGAGGCAGATAGGAGTAGATATAGGCACAGAGAAGGCAGCAGACCCCCAATCTACAGCGACTGAGACGCCTACAGAAACGCTGACAGAGGCTGCGACGCCGACTGAGACGCCGACTGAGGCAGATAGGGGTAGATATAGGCATAGAGAAGGCAGCTGACGCCCTAATCGACAGCGATAGCGACTGAGACGCCTACAGAGACGCCGACTGAGACGCCGACTGAGGTAGATAGGGGTAGATATAGGTACAGAGAAGGCAGCAGAACCGCCAATCGACAACGGCAATGACTGAGACGCCTACAGAGACGCTGTCAGAGGCTACGACGCCGACTGAGACGCCGACTGAAGCAGATAGGCCTAGATATTGGCATAGAGAACGCAGCAGACCGCCCCAATAGATAGCGGCAGCGACTGAGACACCTACAGAGACGCTGACAGAGGCTGCGACGCCGACTGAGACGCCGACTGAGGCATATAGGGGTAGATATAGGCATAGAGAAGGCAGCAGACCCCCCAATGGAGAGCGGCAGCTACTGAGGCGCCTACAGAAACGCTTACAGAGGCTGCGACGCCGACTGAGGCAGATGGTGGTATATATATGCATAGAGAAGGCAGCAGACCCCCTCCCCCCCAATCGACAGCGGCAACGACGGAGACGCCTACAGAGACGCTGACACAGGCTGCGACAACGACTGAGATGCCGACAGAGGCAGATAGGGGTAGATATAGGCATAGAGAAGGCAACAGACCCCCTAATCGACAGCGGCAGCGACTGAGACGCCTACAAAAACGCTGACAGAGGCTGCGACGCCGACGGAGGCAGATAGGGGTGGATATAGGCATAGAGTAGGCAGCAGACACACCAATCGACAGCGGCAGTGACTGGGACGCCTACAGAAACGCTGACAGAGACTGCGACGCCGACTGAGACTCCGACTGATGCAGATAGGGGTTGATATAGGCATAGAGAAGGCAGCAGACCCTTAATCGACAGCGGCACCGACTGAGACGCCTACAGAGACGCTGACAGAGGCTGCGACGCCGACTGAGGCAGATAGGGGTAGATATTGGCATAGAGAAGGCAGCAGACCCCCCAACCGACAGCCGCAGCGCCTGAGACGCCTACAGAGACGCTGACAGAGGCTGCGACTCCGACTGAGGCAGATAGGCCTAGAGAAAGCAGCAGACCCCCCAATCGACAGCGGCAGCGACTGAGACGCCTACAGAAATGCTGACAGAGGCTTCGACGCCGACTGAGACGCCGACTGAGGCAGATAGGGGTAGATATAGGCATAGACAAGGCAGCAAACCCCCAATCGACAGCTGCAGCGACTGAGACGCCCACTGAGGCAGATAAGGGTAGATATAGGCATATAGGAGGCAGCAGACCCCCCAATCGAGAGCGGCAGCGACTGAGACGCCTACAGAAACGCTGACAGAGGCTGCGACGCCGACTGAGACGCCGACTCAGGCAGATAGGTGTAGATATAGGCATAGAGAAGGCAGCAGACCCCCCAATCGACAGCGGCAGCGACTGACATACCTACAGAGACGCGACAGAGGCTGCGACGCCGACTGAGGCAGGTAGGGTTAGATATTGGCATAGAGAAAGCAGCAGACCCCCCAATCGACAGTGGCAGCGACTGAGACATCTACAGAGACGCTGACAGAGGCTGCGACGCCGACTGAGGCAGATAGGGGTAGATATTGGCATAGAGAAGGCAGCAGACCCCCCAACCGACAGCCGCAGCGCCTGAGACGCCTACAGAGACGCTGACAGAGGCTGCGACTCCGACTGAGGCAGATAGGCCTAGAGAAAGCAGCAGACCACCCCAATCGACAGCGGCAGCGACTGAGACGCCTACAGAAATGCTGACAGAGGCTGCGACGCCGACTGAGACGCCGACTGAGGCAGATAGGGGTAGATATAAGCATAGACAAGGCAGCAAACCCCCAATCGACAGCTGCAGCGACTGAGACGCCCACTGAGGCAGATAAGGGTAGATATAGGCATATAGGAGGCAGCAGACCCCCCAATCGACAGCGGCAGCTACTGAGACGCCTACATACAAGCTGACAGACGCTGCGACGCCGCCTGAGACGCCGACTGAGGCAGATGGTGGTATATATATGCATAGAGAAGGCAGCAAACCCCCAATCGACAGCTGCAGCGACTGAGACGCCCTCTGAGGCAGATAAGGGTAGATATAGGCATATAGGAGGCAGCAGACCCTCCAATCGACAGCGGCAGCGACTGACACACCTACAGAGACGCTGACAGAGGCTGCGACGCCGACTGAGGCAGATAGGGTTAGATATTGGCATAGAGAAGGCAGCAGATCCCCCAATCGTCAGCGGCAATGACTGAGACGCCTACAGAGACGCTGACAGAGGCTACGACGCCGACTGAGACGCCGACTGAGGCAGATAGGGGTAGATATAGGCATAGAGAAGGCAGCAGACCCTCCCAATCGACAGCGGCAGCGACTGAGACGCCTACAGAAACGCTGACATAGGCTGCGACGTCGACTGAGACGCCGACTGAGGAAGATAGAGGTGGATATAGGCATTGAGAAGGCAGCAGACCCCCCAATCGTCAGCGGCAGCGACTGAGACGCATACAGAGACGCTGACAGAGGCTGAGACGCCGACTGAGACGTCGACTGAGGAAGATAAGGGTAGATATAGGCATAGAGAAGGCAGCAGACACCCCAATTGACAGCGACAGCGACTGAGATGCCTACAGAAACGCTGACCGAGGCTGCGACGCCGACTAAGACAGATAGGGGTAGATATAGACACAGTGAAGGCAGCAGTGCCCCCATTCGACAGCGGCAGCGGCTGACACGCCTACAGAGACGCTGACAGAGGCTGCGACACCGAATGAGACCCCGACTGAGGCAGATAGGGGTAGATATAGGCATAGAGAATGCAGCAGACCTCCCCAATCGACAGCGGCAGCGACTGGGACAGATAGGGGTAGATATAGGTATAGAGAAGGCAGCAGAACCCCCAGTCGACAGCGGCAACGACTGAGACTCCTACAGAGACGCTGACAGAGGCTGCGACACCGACTGAGACGTCGACTGAGGCAGATAGGGGTAGATATAGGCATAGAGAAGGCAGCAGACCCCCCAATCGACAGCGGCAGCTACTGAGACGACTACAGAAACGCTGACAGAGGCTGCGACGCCGACTGAGGCAGATAGGGGCAGATATAATCATAAAGAAGGCAGCAGACCCCCCAATTGACAGCGACAGCGACTGAGACGCCTACAGAAACGCTGACCGAAGCTGCGACGCCGACTAAGACAGATAGGGGTAGATATAGAGACAGAGAAGGCAGCAGAGCCCCCATTCGACAGCGGCAGCGGCTGACACGCCTACAGAGACGCTGGCAGAGGCTGCGACACCGAATGAGTCGCCGACTGAGGCAGATAGGGGTAGATATAGGCATAGAGAAGGCAGCAGATACCCTAATCGACAGCGGCAGTGACTGGGACGCCTACAGAGACGCTGACAGAGGCTGCAACGCCGACTGAGACGCCGACTGAAGCAGATAGGCGTAGATATTTGCGTAGAGAAGGCAGCAGACCGCCCCAAACGACAGCGGCAGCAACTGAGACGCCTACAGAGACGCTGACAGAGGCTGCGACGACAACTGAGACGCCAACTGAGGCAGATAGGGGTAGATATAGGCATAGAGAAGGCAGCAGACCCCCTAAACGACAGCGGCATAGACTGGGACGCCTACAGAGAAACTGACAGAGGCTACGACGCCGACTGAGACGCCGACTGAGGCAGATAGGGGTAGATATAGGCATAGAGAAGGCAGCAGACCCCCCCAATCGACAGCGGCAGCGACTGAGACGCCTACAGAAACGCTGACAGAGGCTGCGACGCCGACTGAGACGCCGACTGAGGCAGATATGGGGTGGATATAGGCATAGAGAAGGCAGCAGACCCCCCAAATCGACAGCGGCAACGACTGAGACGCATACAGGGACGCTGACAGAGGCTGCGACGCAGACTGAGACGTCGACTGAGGAAGATAGGGGTAGATATAGACACAGAGAAGGCAGCAGTCCCCCCATTCGACAGCGGCAGTGGTTGACACGGCTACAGAGACGCTGACAGAGGCTGCGACGCCGACTGAGATGCCGACTGAGGCAGATAGGGGTAGATATAGGCATATAAAAGGCAGAAGACCTCCCCAATCGACAGCGGCAGCAACTGAGACGCCTACAGAAATGCTGACAGAGGCTGCGACGCCGACTGAGACGCCGACTGAGGCAGATAGGGGTAGATATAGGCATAGACAAGGCAGCAAACCCCCAATCGACAGCTGCAGCGACTGAGACGCCCACTGAGGCAGATAAGGGTAGATATAGGCATATAGGAGGCAGCAGACCCCCCAATCGACAGCGGCAGCTACTGAGACGCCTACATACAAGCTGACAGACGCTGCGACGCCGCCTGAGACGCCGACTGAGGCAGATGGTGGTATATATATGCATAGAGAAGGCAGCAAACCCCCAATCGACAGCTGCAGCGACTGAGACGCCCTCTGAGGCAGATAAGGGTAGATATAGGCATATAGGAGGCAGCAGACCCTCCAATCGAGAGCGGCAGCGACTGAGACGCCTACTGAAACGCTGACAGAGGCTGCGACGCCGACTGAGACGCCCACTCAGGCAGATAGGTGTAGATATAGGCATAGAGAAGGCAGCAGACCCCCCAATCGACAGCGGCAGCGACTGACACACCTACAGAGACGCTGACAGAGGCTGCGACGCCGACTGAGGCAGATAGGGTTAGATATTGGCATAGAGAAAGCAGCAGACCCCCCAATCGACAGTGGCAGCGACTGAGACATCTACAGATACGCTAACAGAGGTTGCGACGCCGACTATGACGCCGACTGAGGCAGATAGGGGTAGATATAGGCATAGAGAAGGCAGCAGACCCCCAAATCGACAGCGCCAGCGACTGAGACGCCTACAGAGACGCTGACAGAGGCGGCTACGCCGACTGAGATACCGACTGAGGCAGATAGGAGTAGATATAGGTCTAGAGAAGGCAGCAGATCCCCCAATCGTCAGCGGCAATGACTGAGACGCCTACAGAGACGCTGACAGAGGCTACGACGCCGACTGAGACGCCGACTGAGGCAGATAGGGGTAGATATAGGCATAGAGAAGGCAGCAGACCCTCCCAATCGACAGCGGCAGCGACTGAGACGCCTACAGAAACGCTGACAGAGGCTGCGACGTCGACTGAGACGCCGACTGAGGAAGATAGAGGTGGATATAGGCATTGAGAAGGCAGCAGACCCCCCAATCGTCAGCGGCAGCGACTGAGACGCATACAGAGACGCTGACAGAGGCTGAGACGCCGAATGAGTCGCCGACTCAGGCAGATAGGGGTAGATATAGGCATAGAGAAGGCAGCAGATACCCTAATCGACAGCGGCAGTGACTGGGACGCCTACAGAGACGCTGACAGAGGCTGCAACGCCGACTGAGACGCCGACTGAAGCAGATAGGCGTAGATATTTGCGTATTGAAGGCAGCAGACCGCCCCAAACGACAGCGGCAGCAACTGAGACGCCTACAGAGACGCTGACAGAGGCTGCGACGACAACTGAGACGCCAACTGAGGCAGATAGGGGTAGATATAGCCATAGAGAAGGCAGCAGACCCCCTAAACGACAGCGGCATAGACTGGGACGCCTACAGAGAAACTGACAGAGGCTACGACGCCGACTGAGACGCCGACTGAGGCAGATAGGGGTAGATATAGGCATAGAGAAGGCAGCAGACCCCCCCAATCGACAGCGGCAGCGACTGAGACGCCTACAGAAACGCTGACAGAGGCTGCGCCGACTGAGGCAGATAGGGGTAGATATAGGCATAGAGAAGGCAGCAGACCCCCTAATCGACAGCGGCAATGACTGGGACGCCTATAGAGACGCTGACAGAGGCTGCAGCGCCGACTGAGACGCCGACTGAGGCAGATAGGGATAGATATAGGCATAGAGAAGGCAGCAGAACCCGCCCCCAATCGGCAGCTGCAGCGACTGAGACGCCTACAGAAACGCTGACAGAGGCTACGACGCCGACTGAGGCAGATAGGGGTAGATATAATAATCGAGAAGGCAGCAGACCCCCCAATCGACAGCGGCAACGACTGAGACGCCTACAGAGACGCTGACAGAGGCTGCGAAGCCGAATTTGGCTGATAGGGGTAGATATAGGCATAGAGAAGGCAGCAGACCCCCCAATCGACAGCGGCAGCGACTGAGACGCCTACAGAAACGCTGACAGAGGCTGCGACGTCGACTGAGGCAGATAGGGGTAGATATAATCATAGAGAAGGCAGTAGACCCCCCAATCGACAGCGGAAACGACTGAGACGCCTACAGAGACGCTGATAGAGGCTGCGATGACGACTGAGACGCCGACTGAGGCAGATAGGGGTAGATATAGGCATAGAGAAGGCAGCAGACCCCCTAATCATAAGTGGCAGCGACTGAGACGCCTACAGAAACTCTGACAAAGGCTGCGACGTCGACTGAGGCAGATGGGGGTAGATATTGGCATAGAGAAGGCAGCAGACATCCCAATCGACAGCGGCTGCGACTGAGACGCCTACAGAGATGCTGACAGAGGTTGCGACGCCGACTGAGACGTCGACTGAGGAAGATAGGGGTAGATATAGACACAGAGAAGGCAGCAGTCCCCCCATTCGACAGCGGCAGTGGTTGACACGGCTACAGAGACGCTGACAGAGGCTGCGACGCCGACTGAGATGCCGACTGAGGCAGATAGGGGTAGATATAGGCATAGAAAAGGCAGAAGACCTCCCCAATCGACAGCGGCAGCAACTGAGACGCCTAGAGAGACGTCGACTGCGACGCCGACTAAGATAGATAGGGGTAGATATAGGCATAGAGAAGCCAGCAGACCCCCTAATCGACAGCGGCAATGACTGGGACGCCTATAGAGAAGCGGACAAAGGCTGCGACGACGACTGAGACACCGACTGAGGCAGATAGGGGTAGATATAGGCATAGAGAAGGCAGCAGACACCCTAATCGACAGCGGCAGTGACTGGGACGCCTACAGAGACGCTGACAGGGGCTGCAACGCTGACTGAGACGCCGACTGAAGCAGATAGGCGTAGATATTTGCGTAGAGAAGGCAGCAGACCGCCCCAATCGACAGCGGCAGCGACTGAGACGCCTACAGAGACGCTGACAGCGGCTGCGACGCCGACTGAGACGCCGACTGAGGCAGATAGGGGTAGATATAGGCATAGAGAAGCCAGCAGACCCCCTAATCGACAGCGGCAATGACTGGGACGCCTATAGAGAAGCGGACAAAGGCTGCGACGCCGACTGAGACGCCGACTGAGGCAGATGGTGGTATACATATGCATAGAGAAGGCAGCAGACCCCCCTCAATCGACAGCTGCAGCGACTGAGACGCCCACTGAGGCAGATAAGGGTAGATATAGGCATATAGGAGGCAGCAGACCCCCCAATCGACAGCGGCAGCTACTGAGACGCCTACATACAAGCTGACAGACGCTGCGACGCCGCCTGAGACGCCGACTGAGGCAGATGGTGGTATATATATGCATAGAGAAGGCAGCAAACCCCCAATCGACAGCTGCAGCGACTGAGACGCCCTCTGAGGCAGATAAGGGTAGATATAGGCATATAGGAGGCAGCAGACCCTCCAATCGAGAGCGGCAGCGACTGAGACGCCTACTGAAACGCTGACAGAGGCTGCGACGCCGACTGAGACGCCCACTCAGGCAGATAGGTGTAGATATAGGCATAGAGAAGGCAGCAGACCCCCAATCGACAGCGGCAGCGACTGACACACCTACAGAGACGCTGACAGAGGCTGCGACGCCGACTGAGGCAGATAGGGTTAGATATTGGCATAGAGAAGGCAGCAGACCCCCCAATCGACAGTGGCAGCGACTGAGACATCTACAGATACGCTAACAGAGGTTGCGACGCCGACTATGACGCCGACTGAGGCAGATAGGGGTAGATATAGGCATAGAGAAGGCAGCAGACCCCCAAATCGACAGCGCCAGCGACTGAGACGCCTACAGAGACGCTGACAGAGGCGGCTACGCCGACTGAGATACCGACTGAGGCAGATAGGAGTAGATATAGGTCTAGAGAAGGCAGCAGATCCCCCAATCGTCAGCGGCAATGACTGAGACGCCTACAGAGACGCTGACAGAGGCTACGACGCCGACTGAGACGCCGACTGAGGCAGATAGGGGTAGATATAGGCATAGAGAAGGCAGCAGACCCTCCCAATCGACAGCGGCAGCGACTGAGACGCCTACAGAAACGCTGACAGAGGCTGCGACGTCGACTGAGACGCCGACTGAGGAAGATAGAGGTGGATATAGGCATTGAGAAGGCAGCAGACCCCCCAATCGTCAGCGGCAGCGACTGAGACGCATACAGAGACGCTGACAGAGGCTGAGACGCCGAATGAGTCGCCGACTCAGGCAGATAGGGGTAGATATAGGCATAGAGAAGGCAGCAGATACCCTAATCGACAGCGGCAGTGACTGGGACGCCTACAGAGACGCTGACAGAGGCTGCAACGCCGACTGAGACGCCGACTGAAGCAGATAGGCGTAGATATTTGCGTATTGAAGGCAGCAGACCGCCCCAAACGACAGCGGCAGCAACTGAGACGCCTACAGAGACGCTGACAGAGGCTGCGACGACAACTGAGACGCCAACTGAGGCAGATAGGGGTAGATATAGCCATAGAGAAGGCAGCAGACCCCCTAAACGACAGCGGCATAGACTGGGACGCCTACAGAGAAACTGACAGAGGCTACGACGCCGACTGAGACGCCGACTGAGGCAGATAGGGGTAGATATAGGCATAGAGAAGGCAGCAGACCCCCCCAATCGACAGCGGCAGCGACTGAGACGCCTACAGAAACGCTGACAGAGGCTGCGACGCCGACTGAGACGCCGACTGAGGCAGATATGGGGTGGATATAGGCATAGAGAAGGCAGCAGACCCCCCAAATCGACAGCGGCAACGACTGAGACGCATACAGGGACGCTGACAGAGGCTGCGACGCAGACTGAGACGTCGACTGAGGAAGATAGGGGTAGATATAGACACAGAGAAGGCAGCAGTCCCCCCATTCGACAGCGGCAGTGGTTGACACGGCTACAGAGACGCTGACAGAGGCTGCGACGCCGACTGAGGCAGATAGGGGTAGATATAGGCATAGAAAAGGCAGAAGACCTCCCCAATCGACAGCGGCAGCAACTGAGACGCCTAGAGAGACGTCGACTGCGACGCCGACTAAGATAGATAGGGGTAGATATAGGTACAGAGAAGGCAGCAGAACCCCCAATCGACAGCGGCAACGACTGAGATGCCTACAGAGACGCTGACAGAGGCTGCGACGACGACTGAGACACCGACTGAGGCAGATAGGGGTAGATATAGGCATAGAGAAGGCAGCAGACACCCTAATCGACAGCGGCAGTGACTGGGACGCCTACAGAGACGCTGACAGGGGCTGCAACGCTGACTGAGACGCCGACTGAAGCAGATAGGCGTAGATATTTGCGTAGAGAAGGCAGCAGACCGCCCCAATCGACAGCGGCAGCGACTGAGACGCCTACAGAGACGCTGACAAAGGCTGCGACGACGACTGAGACGCCGACTGAGGCAGATAGGGGTAGATATAGGCATAGAGAAGGCAGCAGACCCCCTAATCGACAGCGGCAATGACTGGGACGCCTATAGAGACGCTGACAGAGGCTGCAGCGCCGACTGAGACGCCGACTGAGGCAGATAGGGATAGATATAGGCATAGAGAAGGCAGCAGAACCCGCCCCCAATCGGCAGCTGCAGCGACTGAGACGCCTACAGAAACGCTGACAGAGGCTACGACGCCGACTGAGGCAGATAGGGGTAGATATAATAATCGAGAAGGCAGCAGACCCCCCAATCGACAGCGGCAACGACTGAGACGCCTACAGAGACGCTGACAGAGGCTGCGAAGCCGAATTTGGCTGATAGGGGTAGATATAGGCATAGAGAAGGCAGCAGACCCCCCAATCGACAGCGGCAGCGACTGAGACGCCTACAGAAACGCTGACAGAGGCTGCGACGTCGACTGAGGCAGATAGGGGTAGATATAATCATAGAGAAGGCAGTAGACCCCCCAATCGACAGCGGAAACGACTGAGACGCCTACAGAGACGCTGATAGAGGCTGCGATGACGACTGAGACGCCGACTGAGGCAGATAGGGGTAGATATAGGCATAGAGAAGGCAGCAGACCCCCTAATCATAAGTGGCAGCGACTGAGACGCCTACAGAAACGCTGACAAAGGCTGCGACGTCGACTGAGGCAGATGGGGGTAGATATTGGCATAGAGAAGGCAGCAGACATCCCAATCGACAGCTGCTGCGACTGAGACGCCTACAGAGATGCTGACAGAGGTTGCGACGCCGACTGAGACGTCGACTGAGGAAGATAGGGGTAGATATAGACACAGAGAAGGCAGCAGTCCCCCCATTCGACAGCGGCAGTGGTTGACACGGCTACAGAGACGCTGACAGAGGCTGCGACGCCGACTGAGATGCCGACTGAGGCAGATAGGGGTAGATATAGGCATAGAAAAGGCAGAAGACCTCCCCAATCGACAGCGGCAGCAACTGAGACGCCTAGAGAGACGTCGACTGCGACGCCGACTAAGATAGATAGGGGTAGATATAGGTACAGAGAAGGCAGCAGAACCCCCAATCGACAGCGGCAACGACTGAGATGCCTACAGAGACGCTGACAGAGGCTGCGACGACGACTGAGACACCGACTGAGGCAGATAGGGGTAGATATAGGCATAGAGAAGGCAGCAGACACCCTAATCGACAGCGGCAGTGACTGGGACGCCTACAGAGACGCTGACAGGGGCTGCAACGCTGACTGAGACGCCGACTGAAGCAGATAGGCGTAGATATTTGCGTAGAGAAGGCAGCAGACCGCCCCAATCGACAGCGGCAGCGACTGAGACGCCTACAGAGACGCTGACAGCGGCTGCGACGCCGACTGAGACGCCGACTGAGGCAGATAGGGGTAGATATAGGCATAGAGAAGGCAGCAGACCCCCTAATCGACAGCGGCAATGACTGGGACGCCTATAGAGAAGCGGACAAAGGCTGCGACGCCGACTGAGACGCCGACTGAGGCAGATGGTGGTATACATATGCATAGAGAAGGCAGCAGACCCCCCTCAATCGACAGCGGCAGCGACTGAGACGCCTACAGAGACGCTGATAGAGGCGGCGATGCCGACTGAGGCAGATAGGGGTAGATATAGGCATAGAGGAGGCAGCAGACCCCCCAATCAATAGCGGCAGCGACTGAGACATCTACAGATACGCTGACAGAGATTGCGACGCCGACTAAAACGCCGACTGAGGCAGATAGGGGAGGATATAGGCATAGAGAAGACAGCAGACCCCCCAATCGACAGCGGCAGCGACTGAGACGCATACAGATACGCTGACAGAGGCTGCGACCCCGACTGAGACGTCGACTGAGGAAGATAGGGGTAGATATAGGCATAGAGAAGGCAGCAGACCGCCTACAGAGACGCCGACTGAGATGCCGACTGAGGTAGATAGGGGTAGATATAGGTACAGAGAAGGCAGAAGAACCCCCAATCGACAGCGGCAGTGACTGGGACGCCTACAGAGACGCTGACAGAGGCTGCGACGCCGACTGAGACGCCGACTGAGGCAGATAGGGTAGATATAATCATAGAGAACGCAGCAGACCTCCCAATCGACAGCGGCAATGACTGAGACGCCTACAGTTAAGCGGACAGAGGCTGCGACGCCGACTGAGACGCCGACTGAGGCAGATGGTGGTATACATATGCATAGAGAAGGCAGCAGACCCCCCTCAATCGACAGCGGCAATGACTGAGACGCCTACAGAGACGCTGACAGAGGCTGCGACGATGACTGAGACGCCGACTGAGGCAGATAGGGGTAGATATAGGCATAGAGAAGGCAGCATACCCCCAATCGACAGCGGCAACGACTTCGACGCCTACAGAGACGCTGACAGAGGCTGCGACGACGACTGAGATGCCGACTGAGGCTGATAGTGGTAGATATAGGCATAGAGAAGCCAGCAGACCCCCTAAGCGACAGCGGCCGTCACTGGGACGCCTACAGAGACGCTGCAGAGGCTGCAACGCCGACTGAAGCGCGGACTGAGACGCCGACTGAAGCAGATAGGCCTAGATATTGGCCTAGAAAAGGCAGCAGACCGCCCCAATCGACAGCGGCAGCGACTGCGACGCCTACAGAGACGCTGACAGAGGCTGCGACGATGACTGAGACGCCGACTAAGGCAGATAGGGGTAGATATAGGCAGAGAGAAGGCAGCAGACCCCTAATCAACAGCGGCAGAGACTGGGACGCCTACAGAGACGCTGACAGAGGCTGCGACGATGACTGAGACGCCGACTGAAGCAGATAGGCGTAGTTATTGGCATAGAGAAGGTAGCAGACCGCCCCATTCGACAGCGGCAGCGACTGAGACACCTACAGAGGCGCTGACAGAGGCCGCGACGCCGAGTGAGACGCCGACTGAGGCAGATAGGGGTATATATAGGCATAGAGAAGGCAGCATACGCCCGAATCGACAGCGGCAGCGACTGAGACGCCTACAGAGACGTTGACAGAGGCTGCGACTCCGACTGAGGCAGATAGGGGTAGATATAATCATAGAGAAGGCAGCAGACCCCCCAATCGACAGCGGCAGCGACTGAGACGCCTACAGAGAAGCTGACAGAGGCTGCGACGCCGACTGAGACGCCAACTGAGGCAGATGGTGGTATATATATGTGCATAGAGAAGGCAGCAGACCCCCCAATCGACAGCGGCAACGACTGAGACGCCTATATAAATGCTGATAGAGGCTGCGACGACGACTGAGACGCCGACTGAGGCAGATAGGGGTAGATATAGGCATAGAGAAGGCAGCAGACCCCCTAATCGGCAGCGGCAGCGACTGAGACGCCTACAGAAATGCTGACAGAGGCTGCGACACCGACGGAGGCAGATAGGGGTAGATATAATCATAGAGAAGGCAGCACACCCCCAATCGACAGCAGCAACGACTGAGAAGCCTACAGAGACGCTGACAGAGACTGCGACACCGACTGAGGCAGATAGGGGTAAATATAGGCATAGAGAAGGCAGCAGACATCCCAATCGACAGCGACTGAGACGCCTACAGACACGCTGATAGAGGCTGCGACGACGACTGAGACGCCGACTGAGGCAGATAGGGGTAGATATAGGCATAGAGAAGGCAGCAGACCCCCTAATCGACAGCAGCAGCGACTGAGACACCTACAGAAACGCTGACACAGGCTGCGACGCTGAATGAGGCAGATAGGGGTAGATATAGGCATAGAGAAGACAGCCGACCCTCCAGTCGACCCTCCAATCGACCGCGGCAACGACTGAGACGCCTACAGAGACGCTGACAGAGGCTGCGACGCCGACTGAGACGCCAACTGAGGCAGATGGTGGTATATATATGTGCATAGAGAAGGCAGCAGACCCCCCAATCGACAGCGGCAACGACTGAGACGCCTATATAAATGCTGATAGAGGCTGCGACGACGACTGAGACGCCGACTGAGGCAGATAGGGGTAGATATAGGCATAGAGAAGACAGCCGACCCTCCAATCGACCGCGGCAAAGACTGAGACGCCTACAGAGACGCTGACAGAGGCTGCGACGCCGACTGAGCCAGTACGGGGTGGATATATTCATAGAGAAGACAGCAAAACCCAATCGAGAGCTGCAACGACTGAGACTCCGATTGAGGCAGATAAGGGTAGATATAGGCATAGAGGAGGCAGCAGACCCCCCAATCGACAGCGGCAGCGACTGAGACACCTACAGAAACGCTGACAAAGGCTGCGACGTCGACGGAGGCAGCTAGGGGTAGATATAATCATAGAGAAGGCAGCACACCCCCAATCGACAGCGGCAACGACTGAGACGCCTACAGAGACGCTGACAGAGGCTGCGACGCCGACTGAGGCAGATAGGGGTAAATATAGGCATAGAGAAGGCAGCAGACATCCCAATCGACAGCGACTGAGACACCTACAGACACGCTGATAGAGGCTGCGACGACGACTGAGACGCCGACTGAGGCAGATAGGGGTAGATATAGGCTTAGAGAAGGCAGCAGACCCCCCAATCGACAGCGATAGCGACTGAGACGCCTACAGAGACGCTGACAGAGGCTGCGACGCCGACTGAAACAGATAGAGGTAGATATAGGCATAGAGAAGGCAGCACACATCCCAATCGACAGCGGCAGCGACTGAGACGCCTACAGAGACGCTGACAGAGGCTACGACGACGACTGAGACGCCAACTGAGGTATATAGGGGTAGATATAGGTACAGAGAAGGCAGCAGAACCGCCAATCGACAGCGGCAATGACTGAGACGCCTACAGAGACGCTGACAGAGGCTACGACGCCGACTGAGACGCCGATTGAGGCAGATAGGGGTAGATATAGGCATAGACAACGCAGCAGACCCCCCAATCGACAGCGCCAGCGACTGAGACGCCTACATAGGCGGCGACGCCGACTGAGGCAGATAGGGGTAGATATAGGCCTAGAGAAGGCAGCAGACCCCCCAATCGACAGCGGCAGGGACTGAGACGCATACAGAGACGCTGTCAGAGGCTGCGACGCAGACTGAGACGTCGACTGAGGAAGATAGGTGTAGATATAGGCATAGAGAAGGCAGCAGACCCCCTAATCGACAGCGATAGCGACTGAGACGCCTACAGAGACGCCGACTGAGACGCCGACTGAGGTAGATAGGGGTATATATAGGTACAGAGAAGGCAGCAGAACCGCCAATCGACAGCGGCAACGACTGAGACGCCTACTGAGACTCTGACAGAGGCTGCGACGACGGCTGAGACGCCGGCTGAGGCAGATAGGGGTAGATATAGGCATAGAGAAGGCAGCAGACCCCCCAATCGACAGCGGCAACGACTGAGACGCCTACAGAGACGCTGACAGAGGTTGCGACGTCGACTGAGACGCCGACTGAGGCAGATAGACCTATATATTGGTATAGAGAAGGCAGCAGACCGCCCCAATCGACAGCGCCAGCGACTGAGACGCCTACAGAGACGCTGACAGAGGCGGCGACGCCGACTGAGGCTGATAGGGGTAGATATAGGCCTAGAGAAGGCAGCAGATCCCCCAATCGACAGCAGCAATGACTGAGACGCCTACAGAGACGCTGACAGAGGCTACGACGCCGACTGAGACGCCGACTGAGGCAGATAGGAGTAGATATAGGCATAGAGAAGGCAGCAGACCCCCCAATCAACAGCGACTGAGACGCCTACAGAAACGCTGACAGAGGCTGCGACGCCGACTGAGACGCCAACTGAGGCAGATGGTAGTATATATATGCATAGAGAAGGCAGCATACTCCCCAATCGACAGCGGCAACGACTGAGACGCCTACAGAGACGCTGATAGAGGCTGCGACGACGACTGAGACGCCGACTGAGGCAGATAGGGGTAGATATAGGCATAGAGAAGGCAGCAGACCCCCTAATCGACAGCGGCAGCGACTGAGACTCCTACTGAGACGCTGACAGAGGCTGCGACGCCGAATGAGGCAGATAGGGGTATATATAGGCATAGAGAAGGCAGCAGACCCCCCAATCGACAGCGGCAACGACTGAGACGCCTACAGAGACGCTGACAGAGGCTGCGACGCCGACTGAGGCAGATAGGGGTAGATATAGGCATAGAGAAGGCAGCAGACATCCCAATCGACAGCGACTGAGACGCCTACAGAGACGCTGACAGAGGCTGCGACGCCGACTGAGACGCCAACTGAGGCAGATGGTAGTATATATATGCATAGAGAAGGCAGCATACTCCCCAATCGACAGCGGCAACGTCTGAGACGCCTACAGAGACGCTGATAGAGGCTGCGACGACGACTGAGACGCCGACTGAGGCAGATAGGGGTAGATATAGGCATAGAGAAGGCAGCAGACCCCCTAATCGACAGCGGCAGCGACTGAGACGCCTACTGAGACGCTGACAGAGGCTGCGACGCCGAATGAGGCAGATAGGGGTATATATAGGCATAGAGAAGGCAGCACACATCCCAATCGACAGCGGCAGCGACTGAGACGCCTACAGAGACGCCGACAGAGGCTGCGACGACGACTGAGACGCCGACTGAGGCAGATAGGGGTAGATATAGGCATAGAGAAGGCAGCAGACCCCCTAATCGACAGCGGCAGCGACTGAGACCCCTACAGAAATGCTGACAGAGGCTGCGACGCCGACGGAGGCAGATAGGGGTAGATATAATCATAGAGAAGGCAGCACACCCCCCAATCGATAGCCGCAACGACTGAGAAGCCTACAGAGACGCTGACAGAGGCTGCGACGCCGAATGAGGCAGATAGGGGTAGATATAGGCATAGAGAAGACAGCCGACCCTCCAATCGACCGCGGCAACGACTGAGATGCCTACAGAGACGCTGACAGAGGCTGCGACGCCGACTGAGGCAGATAGGGGTGGATATAGGCATAGAGAAGGCAGCAAAACCCAATTGAGAGCTGCAACGACTGAGACGTCGACTGAGGCAGATAAGGGTAGATATAGGCATAGAGGAGGCAGCAGACCCCCCCAATCGACAGCGGCAGCGACTGAGACGCCTACAGAAACGCTGACAAAGGCTGCGACGTCGACGGAGGCAGCTAGGGGTAGATATAATCATAGAGAAGGCAGCACACCCCCAATCGACAGCGGCAACGACTGAGACGCCTACAGAGACGCTGACAGAGGCTGCAACGCCGACTGAGGCAGATAGGGGTAGATATAGGCATAGAGAAGGCAGCAGACATCCCAATCGACAGCGACTGAGACGCCTACAGAGACGCTGACAGAGGCTGCGACGCCGACTGAGACGCCAACTGAGGCAGATGGTAGTATATATATGCATAGAGAAAGCAGCATACTCCCCAATCGACAACGGCAACGATAGACACGCCGACTGAGGCAGATATAGGTAGATATAGGCATAGAGGAGGCAGCAGGCCCCCCAATCGACAGCGGCAGCGACTGAGACATCTACAGATACGCTGACAGTGATTGCGACGCCGACTAAGACGCCGACTGAGGCAGATAGGAGTAGATATAGGCATAGAGTACGCAGCAGACCCCCCAATCGACAGCGCCAGCGACTGAGACGCCTACAGAGACGCTGACAGAGGCGGCGACGCCGACTGAGGCAGATAGGGGTAGATGTAGGCCTAGAGAAGGCAGCAGACCCCACAACCGACAGCGATAGCGACTGAGACGCCTACAGAGACGCCGACTGAGACGCCGACTGAGGTAGATAGGGGTAGATATAGGTACAGAGAAGGCAGCAGAACCGCCAATCGACAGCGGCAATGACTGAGACACCTACAGATACGCTGACAGAGGCTACGACGCCGACTGAGACGCCGATTGAGGCAGATAGGGGTAGATATAGGCATAGACAACGCAGCAGACCCCCCAATCGACAGCGCCAGCGACTGAGACGCCTACAGAGACGTTGACAGAGGCGGCGACGCCGACTGAGGTAGATAGGGGTAGATATAGGCCTAGAGAAGGCAGCAAACCCCCCAATCGACAGCAGCAGGGACTGAGACGCATACAGAGACGCTGTCAGAGGCTGCGACGACGACTGAGGCAGATAGGGTGCAGAGAAGGCAGCAGAACCGCCAATCGACAGCGGCAATGACTGAGACGCCTACAGAGACTCTGACAGATGCTGCGACGCCGACTGAGACGTCGACTGAGGAAGGTAGGGTTAGATATAGGCAAAGAGAAGGCAGCAGACCCCCTAATCGACAGCGATAGCGACTGAGACGCGTACAGAGACGCCGACTGAGGTAGATAGAGGTAGATATAGGTACAGAGAAGGCAGCAGAACCGCCAATCGACAGCGGCAACGACTGAGACGCCTACAGAGACTCTGACAGAGGCTGCGACGCCGACTGAGACGCCGACTGAGGCAGATAGGGGTAGATATAGGCATAGAGAAGGCAGCAGACCACCCAATCGACAGAGGCAACGACTGAGACGCCTACAGAGACGCTGACAGAGGCTGCGACGACGACTGAGGCAGATAAGGGTAGATATAGGTGCAGAGAAGGCAGCAGAACCCCCAATCGACAGCGGCAATGACTGAGACGCCTACAGAGACGCTGACAGAGGCTACGACGCCGACTGAGACGCCGATTGAGGCAGATAGGGGTAGATATAAGCATAGACAACGCAGCAGACCCCCCCAATCGACAGCGGCAACGACTCAGACGCCTACAGAGACGCTGACAGAGGCTGCGACGACGACTGAGACGCCGACTGAGGCAGATAGGCCTAGATATTGGCATAGAGAAGCCAGCAGACCCCCCAATCGACAGCGGCAGCGACTGAGACATCTACGGATACGCTGACAGAGATTGCGACGCCGACTAAGACGCCGACTGAGGTAGATAGGAGTAGATATAGGCATAGAGAACGCAGCAGAACCCCCAATCGACAGCGCCAGCGACTGAGGCGCCTACAGAGACGCTGACAGAGGCGGCGACGCCGACTGAGGCAGATAGGGGTAGATATAGACACAGAGAAGGCAGCAGACCCCCCAATCGACAGCGATAGCGACTGAGACGCCTACAGAGACGCCGACTGAGACGCCGACTGAGGTAGATAGGGGTAGATATAGGTACAGAGAAGGCAGCAGAACCGCCAATCGACAGCGGCATTGACTGAGATGCCTACAGAGACGCTGACAGAGGTTACGACGCCGACTGAGACGCCGATTGATGCAGATAGGGGTAGATATAGGCATAGACAACGCAGCGGACCCCCCAATCGACAGCGCCAGCGACTGAGACGCCTACAGAGACGCTGACAGAGGCGACGACGCCGACTGAGGCAGATAGGTGTAGATATAGGCCTAGAGAAGGCAGCAGACCCCACAATCGACAGTGATAGCGACTGAGACGCCTACAGAGACGCCGACTGAGACGCCGACTGAGGTAGATATAGGTACAGAGAAGGCAGCAGAACCGCCAATCGACAGCGGTAATGACTGAGACGCCTACGAGACGCTGACAGAGGCTACGACGCCGACTGAGACGCCGATTGAGGCAGATAGGGGTAGATATAGGCATAGACAACGCAGCAGACCCCCCAATCGACAGCGCCAGCGACTGAGACGCCTACAGAGACGCTGACAGAGGCTGGGACGACGACTGAGACGCCGACTGAGGCAGATAGGCCTAGATATTGGCAAAGAGAAGGCAGCAGACCGCCCCAATCGACAGCGGCAGCGACTGAGACACCTACATAGACGCTGACAGAGGCTGCGACACCGACTGAGACGCCGACTGAGGCATATAGGGGTAGATATAGGCATAGAGAAAGCATCAGACCCCCCAATCGACAGCGCCAGCAACTGAGACGCCTACAGAGACGCTGACAGAGGCTGCAACGCCGACTGAGACGCCGACTGAAGCAGGTAGGCCTAGATATTTGCATAGAGAAGGCAGCAGACCCCCCAATCGACAGCGCCAGCAACTGAGGCGCCTACAGAGACGCTGACAGAGGCGGCGACGCCGACTGAGGCAGATAGAGGTAGATATAGACACAGAGACGGCAGCAGACCCCCCAATCGACAGCGATAGCGACTGAGACGCCTACAGAGACGCCGACTGAGACGCCGACTGAGGTAGATAGGGGTAGATATAGGTACAGAGAAGGCAGCAGAACCGCCAATCGACAGCGGCAACGACTGAGACGCCTACAGAGACTCTGACAGAGGCTGCGACGCCGACTGAGACGCCGACTGAGGCAGATAGGGGTAGATATAGGCATAGAGAAGGCAGCAGACCACCCAATCGACAGCGGCAACGACTGAGACGCCTACAGAGACGCTGACAGAGGCTGCGACGACGACTGAGGCAGATAAGGGTAGATATAGGTGCAGAGAAGGCAGCAGAACCCCCAATCGACAGCGGCAATGACTGAGACGCCTACAGAGACGCTGACAGAGGCTGCAACGCCGACTGAGACGCCGACTGAAGCAGGTAGGCCTAGATATTGGCATAGAGAAGCCAGCAGACCCCCCAATCGACAGCGGCAGCGACTGAGACATCTACGGATACGCTGACAGAGATTGCGACGCCGACTAAGACGCCGACTGAGGTAGATAGGAGTAGATATAGGCATAGAGAACGCAGCAGAACCCCCAATCGACAGCGCCAGCGACTGAGGCGCCTACAGAGACGCTGACAGAGGCGGCGACGCCGACTGAGGCAGATAGGGGTAGATATAGACACAGAGAAGGCAGCAGACCCCCCAATCGACAGCGTCAGCAACTGAGACGCCTACAGAGACGCTGACAGAGGCTGCAACGCCGACTGAGACGCCGACTGAAGCAGGTAGGCCTAGATATTGGCATAGAGAAGGCAGCAGACCCCCAAATCGACAGCGCCAGCGACTGAGACGCCTACAGAGACGCTGACAGAAGAGGCGACGCTGACAGAGGCGGCGACGCTGACAGAGGCGGCGACGCTGACAGAGGCGGCGACGCCGACTGAGGCTGATAGGGGTAGATATAGGCCTAGAGAAGACAGCAGATCGCCCAATCGACAGCAGCAATGACTCAGACGCCTACAGAGACGCTGACAGAGACTACGACGCCGACTGAGACGCCAACTGAGGCAGATGGTGGTATATATATGCATAGAGAAGGCAGCAGACCCCCTAATCGACAGTGGCAGCGACTGAGACGCCTACAGAAATGCTGACAGAGGCTGCGTCGCCGACGGAGGCAGATAGGGGTAGATAGAATCATAGAGAAGGCAGCACATCCCCAATCGACAGCCGCAACGACTGAGAAGCCTCCAGAGACGCTGACAGAGGCTGCGACGCCGAATGAGGCAGATAGGGGTAGATATAGGCATAGAGCAGACAGCCGACCCTCCAATCGACCGCGGCAACGTCTGAGACGCCTACAGAGACGCTGAGAGAGGCTGCGACGCCGACTGAGGCAGATAGGGGTGGATATAGGCATAGAGAAGGCAGCAAAACCCAATCGAGAGCTGCAACGACTGAGACGCCGACTGAGGCAGATAAGGGTAGATATAGGCATAGAGGAGGCAGCAGACCCCCCAATCGACAGCAGTAGCGACTGAGACGCCTACAGAAACGCTGACAAAGGCTGCGAGGTCGACGGAGGCAGCTAGGGGTAGATATAATCATAGAGAAGGCAGCACACCCCCAATCGACAGCGGCAACGACTGAGACGCCTACAGAGACGCTGACAGAGGCTGCGACGCCGACTGAGGCAGATAGGTGTAGATATAGGCATAGAGAAGGCAGCAGACATCCCAATCGACAGCGACTGAGACGCCTACAGAGACGCTGACAGAGGCTGCGACGCCGACTGAGACGCCAACTGAGGCAGATGGTAGTATATATATGCATAGAGAAGGCAGCATACTCCCCAATCGACAGCGGCAACGACTGAGACGCCTACAGAGACGCTGATAGAGGCTGCGACGACGACTGAGACACCGACTGAGGCAGATAGGGGTAGATATAGGCATAGAGAAGGCAGCAGACCCCCTAATCGACAGCGGCAGCGACTGAGACGCCTACAGAGACGCTGACAGAGGCTGCGACGCCGAATGAGGCAGATAGGGGTAGATATAGGCATAGAGAAGGCAGCCGACCCTCCAATCGACAGCGGCAACGACTGAGACGCCTACAGAGACGCTGACAGAGGATGCGACGCCGACTGAAACAGATAGAGGTAGATATAGGCATAGAGAAGGCAGCACACATCCCAATCGACAGCGGCAGCGACTGAGACGCCTACAGAGACGCTGACAGAGGCTGCGACGACGACTGAGACGCCGACTGAGGCAGATAGGGGTAGATATAGTCATAGAGAAGGCAGCAAACCGCCAATCGACAGCTGCAACGACAGAGACGCCGCCTGAGGCAGAAAAGGTTAGATATAGGCATAGAGGAGGCAGCAGACCCCCCAATCGACAGCGGCAGCGACTGAGACATCTACAGATACGCTGACAGAGATTGCGACGCCGACTAAGACGCCGACTGAGGCAGATAGGAGTAGATATAAGCATAGAGAACGCAGCAGACCCCCAATCGACAGCGCCAGCGACTGAGACGCCTACAGAGACGCTGACAGAGGAGGCGACGCCGACTGAGGCAGATAGGGGTGGATATAGGCCTAGAGAAGGCAGCAGACCCCCCAATGGACAGCGATAGCAACTGAGACGCCTACAGAGACGCCGACTGAGACGCCGACTGAGGTAGGTAGGGGTAGATATAGGTACAGAGAAGGCAGCAGAACCGCCAATCGACAGCGGCAATGACTGAGACGCCTACAGAGACGCTGACAGAGGCTACGACGCCGACTGAGACGCCGATTGAGGCAGATAGGGGTAGGTATAGGCATAGACAACGCAGCAGACCCCCCAGTCGACAGCGCCAGCGACTGAGACGCCTACAGAGACGCTGATAGAGGCTGCGACGACGACTGAGACACCGACTGAGGCAGATAGGGGTAGATATAGGCCTAGAGAAGGCAGCAGACCCCCCAATCGACAGCGGCAGGGACTGAGACGCATACAGAGACGCTGTCAGAGGCTGCGACGCCGACTGAGACGTCGACTGAGGAAGATAGGGGTAGATATAGGCATAGAGAAGGCAGCAGACCCCCTAATCGACAGCGATAGCGACTGAGACGCCTACAGAGACGCCGACTGAGTCGCCGACTGAGGTAGATAGGGGTAGATATAAGTACAGAGAAGGCAGCAGAACCGCCAATCGACAGCGGCAACGACTGAGACGCCTACAGAGACTCTGACAGAGGCTGCGACGACGACTTAGACGCCAGCTGAGGCAGATAGGGGTAGATATAGGCATAGAGAAGACAGCAGACCCCCCAATCGACAGCGGCAACGACTGAGACGCCTACAGAGACGCTGACAGAGGCTACGACGCCGACTGAGACGCCGATTGAGGCAGATAGGAGTAGATATAGGCATAGAGAAGGCAGCAGTCCCCCCAATCTACAGCGACTGAGACGCCTACAGAAACGCTGACAGAGGCTGCGACGCCGACTGAGACGCCGACTGAGGCAGATAGGGGTAGATATAGGCATAGAGAAGGCAGCATACGCCCCAATCGACAGCGGCAACGACTGAGACGCCTACAGAGACGTTGACAGAGGCTGCGACTCCGACTGAGGCAGATAGGAGTAGATATAATAATAGAGAAGGCAGCAGACCTCCCAATCGACAGCGGCAGCGACTGAGACGCCTACAGAGAAGCTGACAGAGGCTGCGACGCCGACTGAGACGCCAACTGAGGCAGATGGTGGTATATATATGCATAGAGAAAGCAGCAGACCCCCCAATCGACAGCGATAGCGACTGAGACGCCTACAGAAGCGCCGACTGAGACGCCGACTGAGGCAGATAGGCCTAGATATTGGCATAGAGAAGGCAGCAGACCGCCCCAATCGACAGCGGCAGCGACTGAGACGCCTACAGAGAAGCTGACAGAGGCTGCGACACCGACTGAGACGCCGACTGAGGCATATAGGGGTAGATATAGGCATAGAGAAGGCATCAGACCCCCCAATCGACAGCGCCAGCAACTGAGACGCCTACAGAGACGCTGACAGAGGCTGCAACGCCGACTGAGACGCCGACTGAAGCAGATAGGCCTAGATATTGGCATAGAGAAGGCAGCAGACCCCCCAATCGACAGCGCCAGCGACTGAGACGCCTACAGAGACGCTGACAGAAGAGGCGACGCTGACCGAGGCGGCGACGCCGACTGAGGCTGATAGGAGTAGATATAGGCCTAGAGAAGGCAGCAGATCCCCCAATCGACAGCAGCAATGACTCAGACGCCTACAGAGACGCTGACAGAGGCTACGACGCCGACTGAGACGCCAACTGAGGCAGATGGTGGTATATATATGCATAGAGAAGGCAGCAGACCCCCTAATCGACAGCGGCAGCGACTGAGACGCCTACAGAAATGCTGACAGAGGCTGCGACGCCGACGGAGGCAGATAGGGGTAGATAGAATCATAGAGAAGGCAGCACACCCCCAATCGACAGCCGCAACGACTGAGAAGCCTACAGAGACGCTGACAGAGGCTGCGACGCCGAATGAGGCAGATAGGGGTAGATATAGGCATAGAGCAGACGGCCGACCCTCCAATCGACCGCGGCAACGTCTGAGACGCCTACAGAGACGCTGACAGAGGCTGCGATGCCGACTGAGGCAGATAGGGGTGGATATAGGCATAGAGAAGGCAGCAAAACCCAATCGAGAGCTGCAACGACTGAGACGCCGACTGAGGCAGATAAGGGTAGATATAGGCATAGAGGAGGCAGCAGACCCCCCCAATCGACAGCAGTAGCGACTGAGACGCCTACAGAAACGCTGACAAAGGCTGCGACGTCGACGGAGGCAGCTAGGGGTAGATATAATCATAGAGAAGGCAGCACACCCCCAATCGACAGCGGCAACGACTGAGACGCCTACAGAGACGCTGACAGAGGCTGCGACGCCGACTGAGGCAGATAGGTGTAGATATATGCATAGAGAAGGCAGCAGACATCCCAATCGACAGCGACTGAGACGCCTACAGAGACGCTGACAGAGGCTGCGACGCCGACTGAGACGCTAACTGAGGCAGATGGTAGTATATATATGCATAGAGAAGGCAGCATACTCCCCAATCGACAGCGGCAGCGACTGAGACGCCTACAGAGATGCTGATAGAGGCTGCGACGACGACTGAGACACCGACTGAGGCAGATAGGGGTAGATATAGGCGTAGAGAAGGCAGCAGACCCCCCAATCGACAGCGGCAGCGACTGAGACGCCTACAGAGACGCTGACAGAGGCTGCGACGCCGAATGAGGCAGATAGGGGTAGATATAGGCATAGAGAAGGCAGCCGACCCTCCAATCGACAGCGGCAACGACTGAGACGCCTACAGAGACGCTGACAGAGGCTGCGACGCCGACTGAAACAGATAGAGGTAGATATAGGCATAGAGAAGGCAGCACACATCCCAATCGACAGCGGCAGCGACTGAGACGCCTACAGAGACGCTGACAGAGGCTGCGACGACGACTGAGACGCCGACTGAGGCAGATAGGGGTAGATATAGGCATAGAGAAGGCAGCAAACCGCCAATCGACAGCTGCAACGACAGAGACGCCGACTGAGGCAGAAAAGGGTAGATATAGGCATAGAGGAGGCAGCAGACCCCCCAATCGACAGCGGCAGCGACTGAGACATCTACAGATACGCTGACAGAGATTGCGACGCCGACTAAGACGCCGACTGAGGCAGATAGGAGTAGATATCGGCATAGAGAACGCAGCAGACCCCCAATCGACAGCGCCAGCGACTGAGACGCCTACAGAGACGCTGACAGAGGAGGCGACGCCGACTAACGCAGATAGGGGTGGATATAGGCCTAGAGAAGGCAGCAGACCCCCCAATCGACAGCGATAGCAACTGAGACGCCTACAGAGACGCCGACTGAGACGCCGACTGAGGTAGGTAGGGGTAGATATAGGTACAGAGAAGGCAGCAGAACCGCCAATCGACAGCGGCAATGACTGAGACGCCTACAGAGACGCTGACAGAGGCTACGACGCCGACTGAGACGCCGATTGACGCAGATAGGGGTAGGTATAGGCATAGACAACGCAGCAGACCCCCCAGTCGACAGCGCCAGCGACTGAGACGCCTACAGAGACGTTGACAGAGGCGGCGACGCCGACTGAGGCAGATAGGGGTAGATATAGGCCTAGAGAAGGCAGCAGACCCCCCAATCGACAGCGGCAGGGACTGAGACGCATACAGAGACGCTGTCAGAGGCTGCGACGCCGACTGAGACGTCGACTGAGGAAGATAGGGGTAGATATAGGCATAGAGAAGGCAGCAGACCCCCTAATCGACAGCGATAGCGACTGAGACGCCTACAGAGACGCCGACTGAGACGCCGACTGAGGTAGATAGGGGTAGATATAAGTACAGAGAAGGCAGCAGAACCGCCAATCGACAGCGGCAATGACTGAGACGCCGATTGAGGCAGATAGGGGTAGATATAAGCATAGACAACGCAGCAGACCCCCCAATCGACAGCGGCAACGACTGAAACGCCTACAGAGACGCTGACAGAGGCTGCGACGACGACTGAGACGCCGACTGAGGCAGATAGGCCTAGATATTGGCATAGAGAAGGCAGCAGACCCCCCAATCGACAGCGGCAGCGACTGAGACATCTACAGATACGCTGACAGAGATTGCGACGCCGACTAAGACGCCGACTGAGGCAGATAGGAGTAGATATAGGCATAGAGAACGCAGCAGACCCCCCAATCGACAGCGCCAGCGACTGAGACGCCTACCGAGACGCTGACAGAGGCTGGGACGACGACTGAGACGCCGACTGAGGCAGATAGGCCTACATATTGGCATAGAGAAGGCAGCAGACCGCCCCAATCGACAGCGGCAGCGACTGAGACACCTACATAGACGCTGACAGAGGCTGCGACACCGACTGAGACGCCGACTGAGGCATATAGGGGTAGATATAGGCATAGAGAAGGCATCAGACCCCCCAATCGACAGCGCCAGCAACTGAGACGCCTACAGAGACGCTGACAGAGGCTGCAACGCCGACTGAGACGCCGACTGAAGCAGATAAGCCTAGATATTGGCATAGAGAAGGCAGCAGACCCCCCAATCGACAGCGCCAGCGACTGAGACGCCTACAGAGACGCTGACAGAAGAGGCGACGCTGACCGAGGCGGCGACGCCGACTGAGGCTGATAGGGGTAGATATAGGCCTAGAGAAGGCAGCAGATCCCCCAATCGACAGCAGCAATGACTCAGACGCCTACAGAGACGCTGACAGAGGCTACGACGCCGACTGAGATGCCAACTGAGGCAGATGGTGGTATATATATGCATAGAGAAGGCAGCAGACCCCCTAATCGACAGCGGCAGCGACTGAGACGCCTACAGAAATGCTGACAGAGGCTGCGACGCCGACGGAGGCAGATAGGGGTAGATAGAATCATAGAGAAGGCAGCACACCCCCAATCGACAGCCGCAACGACTGAGAAGCCTACAGAGACGCTGACAGAGGCTGCGACGCCGAATGAGGCAGATAGGGGTAGATATAGGCATAGAGCAGACAGCCGACCCTCCAATCGACCGCGGCAACGTCTGAGACGCCTACAGAGACGCTGACAGAGGCTGCGATGCCGACTGAGGCAGATAGGGGTGGATATAGGCATAGAGAAGGCAGCAAAACCCAATCGAGAGCTGCAACGACTGAGACGCCGACTGAGGCAGATAAGGGTAGATATAGGCATAGAGGAGGCAGCAGACCCCCCCAATCGACAGCAGTAGCGACTGAGACGCCTACAGAAACGCTGACAAAGGCTGCGACGTCGACGGAGGCAGCTAGGGGTAGATATAATCATAGAGAAGGCAGCACACCCCCAATCGACAGCGGCAACGACTGAGACGCCTACAGAGACGCTGACAGAGGCTGCGACGCCGACTGAGGCAGATAGGTGTAGATATATGCATAGAGAAGGCAGCAGACATCCCAATCGACAGCGACTGAGACGCCTACAGAGACGCTGACAGAGGCTGCGACGCCGACTGAGACGCTAACTGAGGCAGATGGTAGTATATATATGCATAGAGAAGGCAGCATACTCCCCAATCGACAGCGGCAGCGACTGAGACGCCTACAGAGACGCTGATAGAGGCTGCGACGACGACTGAGACACCGACTGAGGCAGATAGGGGTAGATATAGGCATAGAGAAGGCAGCAGACCCCCCAATCGACAGCGGCAGCGACTGAGACGCCTACAGAGACGCTGACAGAGGCTGCGACGCCGAATGAGGCAGATAGGGGTAGATATAGGCATAGAGAAGGCAGCCGACCCTCCAATCGACAGCGGCAACGACTGAGACGCCTACAGAGACGCTGACAGAGGCTGCGACGCCGACTGAAACAGATAGAGGTAGATATAGGCATAGAGAAGGCAGCACACATCCCAATCGACAGCGGCAGCGACTGAGACGCCTACAGAGACGCTGACAGAGGCTGCGACGACGACTGAGACGCCGACTGAGGCAGATAGGGGTAGATATAGGCATAGAGAAGGCAGCAAACCGCCAATCGACAGCTGCAACGACAGAGACGCCGACTGAGGCAGAAAAGGGTAGATATAGGCATAGAGGAGGCAGCAGACCCCCCAATCGACAGCGGCAGCGACTGAGACATCTACAGATACGCTGACAGAGATTGCGACGCTGACTAAGACGCCGACTGAGGCAGATAGGAGTAGATATAGGCATAGAGAACGCAGCAGACCCCCAATCGACAGCGCCAGCGACTGAGACGCCTACAGAGACGCTGACAGAGGAGGCGACGCCGACTAACGCAGATAGGGGTGGATATAGGCCTAGAGAAGGCAGCAGACCCCCCAATCGACAGCGATAGCAACTGAGACGCCTACAGAGACGCCGACTGAGACGCCGACTGAGGTAGGTAGGGGTAGATATAGGTACAGAGAAGGCAGCAGAACCGCCAATCGACAGCGGCAATGACTGAGACGCCTACAGAGACGCTGACAGAGGCTACGACGCCGACTGAGACGCCGATTGACGCAGATAGGGGTAGGTATAGGCATAGACAACGCAGCAGACCCCCCAGTCGACAGCGCCAGCGACTGACACGCCTACAGAGACGTTGACAGAGGCGGCGACGCCGACTGAGGCAGATAGGGGTAGATATAGGCCTAGAGAAGGCAGCAGACCCCCCAATCGACAGCGGCAGGGACTGAGACGCATACAGAGACGCTGTCAGAGGCTGCGACGCCGACTGAGACGTCGACTGAGGAAGATAGGGGTAGATATAGGCATAGAGAAGGCAGCAGACCCCCTAATCGACAGCGATAGCGACTGAGACGCCTACAGAGACGCCGACTGAGACGCCGACTGAGGTAGATAGGGGTAGATATAAGTACAGAGAAGGCAGCAGAACCGCCAATCGACAGCGGCAATGACTGAGACGCCGGCTGAGGCAGATAGGGGTAGATATAGGCATAGAGAAGGCAGCAGACCCCCCAATCGACAGCGGCAACGACTGAGACGCCTACAGAGACGCTGACAGAGGCTGCAACGACGACTGAGACGCCGACTGAGGCAGATAGGTGTAGATATACGCATAGAGAAGGCAGCAGACCCCCCAATCGACAGCGCCAGCGACTGAGACGCCTACAGAGACGCTGACAGAGGCTGCAACGCCGACTGAGACGCCGACTGAGGCATATAGGGGTAGATATAGGCATAGAGAAGGCAGCAGACCCCCAAATCGACAGCGCCAGCGACTGAGACGCCTACAGAGACGCTGACAGAGGCGGCGACGCCGACTGAGGCTGATAGGGGTAGATATAGGCCTAGAGAAGGCAGCAGATCCCCCAATCGACAGCAGCAATGACTGAGATGCCTACAGAGACGCTGACAGAGGCTACGACGCCGACTGAGACGCCGATTGAGGCAGATAGGAGTAGATATAGGCATAGAGAAGGCAGCAGACCCCCCAATCTACAGCGACTGAGACGCCTACAGAAACGCTGACAGGGGCTGCGACGCCGACTGAGACGCCGACTGAGGCAGATAGGGGTAGATATAGGCATAGAGAAGGCAGCATACGCCCCAATCGACAGCGGCAACGAGTGAGACGCCTACAGAGACGTTGACAGAGGCTGCGACTCCGACTGAGGCAGATAGGGGTAGATATAATAATAGAGAAGGCAGCAGACCTCCCAATCGACAGCGGCAGCGACTGAGACGCCTTCAGAGAAGCTGACAGAGGCTGCGACGCCGACTGAGACGCCAACTGAGGCAGATGGTGGTATATATATGCATAGAGAAAGCAGCAGACCCCCCAATCGACAGCGTCAACGACTGAGACGCCTATATAAATGCTGATAGAGGCTGCGACGACGACTGAGACGCCGACTGAGGCAGATGGTGGTATATATATATGCATAGAGAAAGCAGCAGACCCCCCAATCGACAGCGTCAACGACTGAGACGCCGACTGAGGCAGATAGGGGTAGATATAGGCATAGAGAAGGCAGCAGACCCCCTAATCGACAGCCGCAACGACTGAGAAGCCTACAGAGACGTTGACAGAGGCTGCGACGCCGAATGAGGCAGATAGGGTTAGATATATGCATAGAGAAGACAGCCGACCCTCCAATCGACCGCGGCAACGACTGAGACGCCTACAGAGACGCTGACAGAGGCTGCGACGCCGACTGTGGCAGATAGGGGTGGATATAGGCATAGAGAAGGCAGCAAAACCCAATCGAGAGCTGCAACGACTGAGACGCCGACTGAGGCAGATAAGGGTAGATATAGGCATAGAGGAGGCAGCAGACCCCCCAATCGACGGCGGCAGCGACTGAGACGCCTACAGAAACGCTGACAAAGGCTGCGACGTCGACGGAGGCAGCTAGGGGTAGATATAATCATAGAGAAGGCAGCACACCCCCAATCGACAGCGGCAACGACTGAGACGCCTACAGAGACGCTGACAGAGGCTGCGACGCCGACTGAGGCAGATAGGGGTAGATATAGGCATAGAGAAGGCAGCAGACATCCCAATCGACAGCGACTGAGACGCCTACAGTGACGCTGACAGAGGCTGCGACGCCAACTGAGGCAGATGGTAGTATATATATGCATAGAGAAGGCAGTATACTCCCCAATCGACAGCGGCAACAACTGAGACGCCTACAGAGACGCTGATAGAGGCTGCGACGACGACTGAGACGCCGACTGAGGCAGATAGGGGTAGATATAGGCATAGAGAAGGCAGCAGACCCCCTAATCGACAGCGGCAGCGACTGAGACGCCTACAGAGACGCTGACAGAGGCTGCGACGCCGACTGCAACAGATAGAGGTAGATATAGGCATAGAGAAGGCAGCACACATCCCAATCGACAGCGGCAGCGACTGAGGCGCCTACAGAGACGCTGACAGAGGCTGCGACGACGACTGAGACGCCGACTGAAGCAGATAGGGGTAGATATAGGCATAGAGAAGGCAGCAGACCCCCCAATCGACAGCGATAGCGACTGAGACGCCTACAGAGACGCCGACTGAGACGCCGACTGAGGTAGATAGGGGTAGATATAGGTACAGAGGAGGCAGCAGAACCGCCAACCGACAGCGGCAATGACTGAGACGGCTACAGAGACGCTGACAGAGGCTACGACGCCGACTGAGACGCCGATTGAGGCAGATAGGGGTAGATATAGGCATAGACAACGCAGCAGACCCCCCAATCGACAGCGCCAGCGACTGAGACGCCTACAGAGACGCTGACAGAGGCGGCGACGCCGACTGAGGCAGATAGGGGTAGATATAGGCCTAGAGAAGGCAGCAGACCCCACAATCGACAGCGATAGCGACTGAGACGCCTACAGAGACGCCGACTGAGACGCCGACTGAGGTAGATAGGGGCAGATATAGGTACAGAGAAGGCAGCAGAACCGCCAATCGACAGCGGCAATGACTGAGACGCCTACAGAGACGCTTACAGAGGCTACGACGCCGATTGAGACGCCGATTGAGGCAGATAGGGCATAGACAACGCAGCAGACCCCCCAATCGACAGCGCCAGCGACTGAGACGCCTACAGAGACGTTGACAGAGGCGGCGACGCCGACTGAGGCAGATAGGGGTAGATATAGGCCTAGAGAAGGCAGCAGACCCCACAATCGACAGCGATAGCGACTGAGACGCCTACAGAGACGCCGACTGAGACGCCGACTGAGGTAGATAGGGGTAGATATAGGTACAGAGAAGGCAGCAGAACCGCCAATCGACAGCGGCAATGACTGAGACGCCTACAGAGACGCTGACAGAGGCTACGACGCCGACTGAGACGCCGATTGAGGCAGATAGGGCATAGACAACGCAGCAGACCCCCCCAATCGACAGCGCCAGCGACTGAGACATTGACAGAGGCGGCGACGCCGACTGAGCAGATAGGGGTAGATATAGGCCTAGAGAAGGCAGCAGACCCCCCAATCGACAGCGGCAGGGACTGAGACGCATACAGAGACACTGACAGAGGCTGCAACGCCGACTGAGACGTCGACTGAGGAAGATAGGGGTAGATATAGGCATAGAGAAGGCAGCTGACCCCCTAATCGACAGCGATAGCGACTGAGACGCGTACAGAGACGCCGACTGAGACGCCGACTGATGTAGATAGGGGTAGATATAGGTACAGAGAAGGCAGCAGAACCGCCAATCGACAGCGGCAACGACTGAGACGCCTACAGAGACTCTGACAGAGGCTGCGACGACGACTGAGACGCCGGCTGAGGCAGATAGGGGTAGATATAGGCCTAGAGAAGGCAGTAGACCCCCCAATCGACAGCGATAGCGACTGAGACGCCTACAGAGACGCCGACTGAGACGCCGACTGAGGTAGATAGGGGTAGATATAGGTACAGAGAAGGCAGCAGAACCGCCAATCGACAGCGGCAATGACTGAGACGGCTACAGAGACGCTGACAGAGGCTACGACGCCGACTGAGAAGACCGATTGAGGCAGATAGGGGTAGATATAATCATAGACAACGCAGCAGACCCCCCAATCGACAGCGCCAGCGACTGAGACGCCTACAGAGACGCTGACAGAGGCGGCGACGCCGACTGAGGCTGATAGGGGTAGATATAGGCCTAGAGAAGGCAGCAGACCCCACAATCGACAGCGATAGCGACTGAGACGCCTACAGAGACGCCGACTGAGACGCCGACTGAGGTAGATAGGGGTAGATATAGGTACAGAGAAGGCAGCAGAACCGCCAATCGACAGCGGCAATGACTGAGACGCCTACAGAGACGCTGACAGAGGCTACGACGCCGACTGAGACGCCGATTGAGGCAGATAGGGCATAGACAACGCAGCAGACCCCCCCAATCGACAGCGCCAGCGACTGAGACATTGACAGAGGCGGCGACGCCGACTGTGCAGATAGGGGTAGATATAGGCCTAGAGAAGGCAGCAGACCCCCCAATCGACAGCGGCAGGGACTGAGACGCATACAGAGACGCTGACAGAGGCTGCGACGCCGACTGAGGCATATAGGGGTAGATATAGGCATAGAGAAGGCAGCAGACCCCCTAATCGACAGCGGCAGCGACTGAGACGCCTACAGAGACGCTGACAGAGGCTGCGAAGCCGACTGAGGCAGATAGGGGTAGATAGAGGCATAGAGAAGGCAGCAGACCCCCTAATCGACAGCGGCAGCGACTGAGACGCCTACAGAGACGCTGACAGAGGCTGCGAAGCCGACTGAGGCAGATAGGGGTAGATAGAGGCATAGAGAAGGCAGCCGACCCTCCAATCGACAGCGGCAACGACTGAGATGCCTACAGAGACGCTGACAGAGGCTGCGACGCCGACTGAAACAGATAGAGGTAGATATAGGCATAGAGAAGGCAGCACACATCCCAATCGACAGCGGCAGCGACTGAGACGCCTACAGAGACGCTGACAGAGGCTGCGACGACGACTGAGACGCCGACTGAGGCAGATAGGCCTAGATATTGGCATAGAGAAGGCAGCAGACCCCCTAATCGGCAGCGATAGCGACTGAGACGCGTACAGAGACGCCGACTGAAACGCCGACTGAGGTAGATAGTGGTAGATATAGGTACAGAGAAGGCAGCAGAACCGCCAATCGACAGCGGCAGCGACTGAGACACCTACAGAGACGCTGACAGAGGCTGCGATGCCGACTGAGACGCCGACTGAGGCATATAGGGGTAGATATAGGCATAGAGAAGGCATCAGACGCCCCAATCGACAGCGCCAGCAACTGAGTCGCCTACAGAGACGCTGACAGAGGCTGCAACGCCGACTGAGACGCCGACTGAAGCAGATAGGCCTAGATATTGGCATAGAGAAGGCAGCAGACCGCCCCAATAGATAGCGGCAGCGACTGAGACACCTACAGAGACGCTGACAGAGGCTGCGACGCCGACTGAGACGCCGACTGAGGCATATAGGGGTAGATATAGGCATAGAGAAGGCAGCAGACCCCCTAATCGACAGCGGCAGCGGCTGAGACGCCTACAGAGACGCTGACAGAGGCTGCGAAGCCGACTGAGGCAGATAGGGGTAGATATAGGCATAGAGAAGGCAGCCGACCCTCCAATCGACAGCGGCAACGACTGAGATGCCTACAGAGACGCTGACAGATGCTGCGACGCCGACTGAAACAGATAGAGGTAGATATAGGCATAGAGAAGGCAGCACACATCCCAATCGACAGCGGCAGCGACTGAGACGCCTACAGAGACGCTGACAGAGGCTGCGACGACGACTGAGACGCCGACTGAGGCAGATAGGCCTAGATATTGGCATAGACATGGCAGCAGACCG
This sequence comes from Clusia tigrina, assembly GCA_920105625.2. NCBI lineage: Eukaryota > Metazoa > Arthropoda > Insecta > Diptera > Clusiidae > Clusia > Clusia tigrina. Next base: position 92,212,394 of record OV050031.1, read on the forward strand.
CCTCAATCGACAGCGGCAGCGACTGAGACACCTACAGAGACGCTGACAGAGGCTGCGACGCCGACTGAGACACCGACTGAGGCATATAGGGGTAGATATAGCCATAGAGAAGGCATCAGACCCCCCAATCGACAGCGCCAGCAACTGAGACGCCTACAGAGACGCTGACAGAGGCTGCAACGCCGACTGAGACGCCGACTGAAGCAGATAGGCCTAGGTATTGGCATAGAGAAGGCAGCAGACCGCCCCAATAGATAGCGGCAGCGACTGAGACACCTACAGAGACGCTGACAGAGGCTGCGACGCCGACTGAGACGCCGACTGAGTCACATAGGGGTAGATATAGGCATAGAGAAGGCAGCAGACCCCCCAATCGACAGCGCCAGCGACTGAGACGCCTACAGAGACGTTGACAGAGGCGGCGACGCCGACTGAGCAGATAGGGGTTTATAGGCCTAGAGAAGGCAGCAGACCCCCCAATCGACAGCGGCAGGGACTGAGACGCATACAGAGACACTGACAGAGGCTGCAACGCCGACTGAGACGCCGACTGAAGCAGATAGGCCTAGATATTGGCATAGAGAAGGCAGCAGACCGCCCCAATAGATAGCGGCAGCGACTGAGACACCTACAGAGACGCTAACAGAGGCTGCAACGCCGACTGAGACGCCGATTGAAGCAGATAGGCCTAGATATTGGCATAGAGAAGGCAGCAGACCGCCCCAATAGATAGCGGCAGCGACTGAGACACCTACAGAGACGCTGACAGAGGCTGCGATGCCGACTGAGACGCCGACTGAGGCATATAGGGGTAGATATAGGCATAGAGAAGGCAGCAGACCCCCTAATCGACAGCGGCAGCGACTGAGACGCCTACAGAGACGCTGACAGAGGCTGCGAAGCCGACTGATGCAGATAGGGGTAGATATAGGCATAGAGAAGGCAGCACACATCCCAATCTACAGCGGCAGCGACTGAGACGTCTACAGAGACGCTGACAGAGGCTGCGACGACGACTGAGACGCCGACTGAGGCAGATAGGCCTAGATATTGGCATAGAGAAGGCAGCAGACCCCCTAATCGACAGCGATAGCGACTGAGAACGTACAGAGACGCCGACTGAAACGCCGACTGAGGTAGATAGGGGTAGATATAGGTACAGAGAAGGCAGCAGAACCGCCAATCGACAGCGGCAACGACTGAGACGCCTACAGAGACTCTGACAGAGGCTGCGACGACGACTGAGATGCCGACTGAGGCAGATAGGCCTAGATATTGGCATAGAGAAGGCAGCAGACTGCCCCAATCGACAGCGGCAGCGACTGAGACACCTACAGAGACGCTGACAGAGGCTGCGATGCCGACTGAGACGCCGACTGAGGCATATAGGGGTAGATATAGGCATAGAGAAGGCATCAGACGCCCCAATCGACAGCGCCAGCAACTGAGACGCCTACAGAGACGCTGACAGAGGCTGCAACGCCGACTGAGACGCCGACTGAAGCAGATAGGCCTAGATATTGGCATAGAGAAGGCAGCAGACCGCCCCAATAGATAGCGGCAGCGACTGAGACACCTACAGAGACGCTGACAGAGGCTGCGACGCCGACTGAGACGCCGACTGAGGCATATAGGGGTAGATATAGGCATAGAGAAGGCAGCAGACCCCCTAATCGACAGCGGCAGCGACTGAGACGCCTACAGAGACGCTGACAGAGGCTGCGAAGCCGACTGAGGCAGATAGGGGTAGATATAGGCATAGAGAAGGCAGCCGACCCTCCAATCGACAGCGGCAACGACTGAGATGCCTACAGAGACGCTGACAGATGCTGCGACGCCGACTGAAACAGATAGAGGTAGATATAGGCATAGAGAAGGCAGCACACATCCCAATCGACAGCGGCAGCGACTGAGACGCCTACAGAGACGCTGACAGAGGCTGCGACGACGACTGAGACGCCGACTGAGGCAGATAGGCCTAGATATTGGCATAGAGATGGCAGCAGACCGCCTCAATCGACAGCGGCAGCGACTGAGACACCTACAGAGACGCTGACAGATGCTGCGACGCCGACTGAGACGCCGACTGAGGCATATAGGGGTAGATATAGCCATAGAGAAGGCATCAGACCCCCCCAATCGACAGCGCCAGCAACTGAGACGCCTACAGAGACGCTGACAGAGGCTGCAACGCCGACTGAGACGCCGACTGAAGCAGATAGGCCTAGATATTGGCATAGAGAAGGCAGCAGACCGCCGCAATAGATAGCGGCAGCGACTGAGACACCTACAGAGACGCTGACAGAGCCTGCGACGCCGACTGAGACGCCGACTGAGACGCCGACTGAGGCATATAGGGGTAGATATAGGCATAGAGAAGGCAGCAGACCCCCCAATCGACAGCGCCAGCGACTGAGACGCCTACAGAGACGCTGACAGAGGCTGCGACGCCGACTGAGACGCCGACTGAGACGTCGACTGAGGAAGATAGGGGTAGATATAGGCATAGAGAAGGCAGCAGACCCCCTAATCGAGAGCGATAGCGACTGAGACGCCTACAGAGACGCCGACTGAGGTAGATAAGGGTAGATATAGGTACAGAGAAGGCAGCAGAACCGCCAATCGACAGCGGCAACGACTGAGACGCCTACAGAGACTCTGACAGAGGCTGCGACGACGACTGAGACGCCGACTGAGGCAGATAGGCCAAGATATTGGCATAGAGAAGGCAGCAGACCGCCCCAATCGACAGCGGCAGCGACTGAGACACCTACAGAGACGCTGACAGAGGCTGCGACGCCGACTGAGACGCCGACTGAGGCATATAGGGGTAGATATAGCCATAGAGAAGGCATCAGACCCCCCAATCGACAGCGCCAGCAACTGAGACGCCTACAGAGACGCTGACAGAGGCTGCAACGCCTACTGAGACGCCGACTGAAGCAGATAGGCCTAGATATTGGCATAGAGAAGGCAGCAGACCGCCCCAATAGATAGCGGCAGCGACTGAGACACCTACAGAGACGCTGACAGAGGCTGCGACGCCGACTGAGATACCGACAGAGGCATATAGGGGTAGATATAGGCATAGAGAAGGCAGCAGACCCCCCAATCTACAGCGACTGAGACGCCTACAGAAACGCTGACAGAGGCTGCGACGCCGACTGAGACGCCGACTGAGTCAGATAGGGGTAGATATAGGCATAGAGAAGGCAGCAGACCCCCCAATCGACAGCGGCAGCGACTGAGACGCCTACAGAGACGCCGACTGAGGCGCCGACTGAGGTAGATAGGGGTATATATAGGTACCGAGAAGGCAGCAGAACCGCCAATCGACATCGGCAATGACTGAGACGCCTACAGAGACGCTGACAGAGGCTACGACGCCGACTGAGACGCCGATTGAGGCAGATAGGGCACAGACAACGCAGCAGACCACCCAATCGACAGCGCCAGCGACTGAGACGCCTACAGAGACGTTGACAGAGGCGGCGACGCCGACTGAGGCAGATAGGGATAGATATAGGCCTAGAGAAGGCAGCAGACCCCCCAATCGACAGCGATAGCGACTGAGACGCCTACAGAGACGCTGACAGAGGCTGCGACGACGACTGAGACGCCGACTGAGGCGGATAGGGGTAGATATAGGCATAGAGAAGGCAGCAAACCCCCAACCGACAGCTGCAACGACAGAGACGCCGACTGAGGCAGATAAGGGTAGATATAGGCATAGAGGAGGCAGCAGACCCCCCAATTGACAGCGGCAACGACTGAGACGCCTACAGAGACTCTGACAGAGGCTAAGACGACGACTGAGACGCCGACTGAGGCAGATAGGCCTCGATATTGGCATAGAGAAGGCAGCAGACCGCCCCAATCGACAGCGGTAGCGACTGAGACACCTACAGAGACGCTGACAGAGGCTGCGACGCCGACTGAGACGCCGACTGAGGCAGATAGGCCTAGATATTGGCATAGAGAAGGCAGCAGACCGCCCCAATCGACAGCGGCAGCGACTGAGACACCTACAGAGACGCTGACAGAGGCTGCGACGACGACTGAGACGCCGACTGAGGCAGATAAGCCTAGATATTGGCATAGAGAAGGCAGCAGACCGCCCCAATCGACAGCGGCAGCGACTGAGACACCTACAGAGACGCTGACAAAGGCTGCGACGCCGACTGAGACGCCGACTGAGGCATATAGGGGTAGATATAGGCATAGAGAAGGCATCAGACCCCCCAATCGACAGCGCCAGCAACTGAGACGCCTACAGAGACGCTGACAGAGGCTGCAACGCCAACTGCGACGCCGACTGAAGCAGATAGGCCTAGATATTGGCATAGAGAAGGCAGCAGACCGTCCCAATAGATAGCGGCAGCGACTGAGATACCTACAGAGACGCTGACAGAGGCTGCAACGCCGACTGAGGCATATAGGGGTAGATATAGGTATAGAGAAGGCAGCAGACCCCCCAATCGACAGCGCCAGCGACTGAGACGCCTACAGAGACGCTGACAGAGGCGGCGACGCCGACTGAGGCTGATAGGGGTAGATATCGGCCTAGAGAAGGCAGCAGATCCCCCAATCGATAGCAGCAATGACTGAGACGCCTACAGAGACTCTGACAGAGGCTACGACGCCAACTGAGACGCCGATTGAGGCAGATAGGAATAGATATAGGCATAGAGAAGGCAGCAGACCCCCCAATCTACATCGACTGAGACGCCTACAGAAACGCTGACAGAGGCTGCGACGCCGACTGAGACGCCGACTGAGGCAGATAGGGGTAGATATAGGCATAGAGAAGGCAGCTGACCCCCTAATCGACAGCGATAGCGACTGAGACGCCTACAGAGACGCCGACTGAGACGCCGACTGAGGTAGATAGGGGTAGATATAGGTACAGAGAAGGCAGCAGAACCGCCAATCGACAGCGGCAATGACTGAGACGCCTACAGAGGCGCTGACAGAGGCTACGACGCCGACCGAGACGCCGATTGACGCAGATAGGGGTAGATATAGGCATACACAACGCAGCAGACCCCCCAATCGACAGCACCAGCGACTGAGACGCCTACAGAGACGTTGACAGAGGCGGCGACGCCGACTGAGGCAGATAGGGGTAGATATAGGCCTAGAGAAGGCAGCAGACCCCCCAATCGACAGCGGCAGGGACTGAGACACATACAGAGACGCTGTCAGAGGCTGCGACGCCGACTGAGGAAGATAGGGGTAGATATAGGCATAGAGAAGGCAGCAGACCCCCTAATCGACAGCGATAGCGACTGAGACGCCTACAGAGACGCCGACTGAGACGCCGACTGAGGTAGATAGGGGTAGATATAGGTACAGAGAAGGCAGCAGAACCGCCAATCGACAGCGGCAACGACTGAGACGCCTACAGAGACTCTGACAGAGGCTGCGACGATGACTGAGACGCCGGCTGAGGCAGATAGGGGTAGATATAGCCATAGAGAAGGCATCAGACCCAACAATCGACAGCGCCAGCAACTGAGACGCCTACAGAGACGCTGACAGAGGCTGCAACGCCAACTGAGACGCCGACTGAAGCAGATAGGTCTAGATATTGGCATAGAGAAGGCAGCAGACCGACCCAATAGATAGCGGCAGCGACTGAGACACCCACAGAGACGCTAACAGAGGCTGCGACGCCGACTGAGACGCCGACTGAGACATATAGGGGTAGATATAGGCATAGAGAAGGCAGCAGACCACCCAATCGACAGCGCCAGCGACTGAGACGCCTACAGAGACGCTGACAGAGGCGGCGACGCCGACTGAGGCTGATAGGGGTAGATATATGCCTGGAGAAGGCAGCAGATCCCCCAGTCGACAACAGCAATGACTGAGACGCCTACAGAGACGCTGACAGAGGCTACGACGCCGACTGAGACGCCGATTGAGGCAGGTAGAAGTAGATATAGGCATAGAGAAGGCAGCAGACCCCACAATCTACAGCGACTGAGACGCCTACAGAGACGCTGACAGAGGCTGCGACACCGAATGAGACGCCGACTGAGGCAGAGAGGGGTAGATATAGGCATAGAGAAGGCAGCAGACCCCCCAATCGACAGCGGCAACGACTGAGACGCATACATACAAGCTGACAGACGCTGCGACGCCGCCTGAGACGCCGCCTGCGACGCCGACTGAGGCAGATGGTGGTATATATATGCATAGAGAAGACAGCAGACGCCCTCCCCCCCAATCGGCAGCGGCAACGACTGAGACGCCTACAGAGACGCTGACACAGGCTGCGACAACGACTGAGATGCCGACAGAGGCAGATAGGGGTAGATATAGGCATAGAGAAGGCAACAGACCCTTAATCGACAGCGGCAGCGACTGAGACGCCTACAGAGACGCTGACAGAGGCTCCGACGCCGACTGAGGCAGATAGGGGTAGATATAGGCATAGAGAAGGCAGCAGACCCCCCAATCGACAGCGGCAACGACTAAGACGCCTACATACAAGCTGACAGACGCTGCGACGCCGCCTGAGACGCCGCCTGCGACGCCGACTGAGGCAGATGGTGGTATACATATATATGCATAGAAAAGGCAGCAGACGCCATCCCCCCCAATCGACAGCGGCAACGACTGAGACGCCTACAGAGACGCTGACACAGGCTGCGACAACGACTGAGATGCCGACAGAGGCAGATAGGGGTAGATATAGGCATAGAGAAGGCAAAAGACCCCTAATCGACAGCGGCAGCGACTGAGACGCCTACATACACGCTGACAGAGGTTGCGACGCCGACGGAGGCAGATAGGGGTGGATATAGGCATAGAGTAGGCAGCAGACACACCAATCGACAGCGGCAGTGACTGGGACGCCTACAGAAACGCTGACAGAGACTGCGATGCCGACTGAGACTCCGACTGATGCAGATAGGGGTAGATATAGGCATAGAGAAGGCAGCAGACCCTTAATCGACAGCGGCAGCGACTGAGACGCCTACAGAGATGCTGACAGAGGCTGCGACGCCGACTGAGGCAGATAGGGCTACCCCTATCTGCCTCAGTCGGCAAACCCGCAATCGACAGCTGCAGCGACTGAGACGCCCACTGAGGCAGATAAGGGTAGATATTGGCATAGAGAAGGCAGCAGACCCCCCAACCGACAGTGGCAGCGACTGAGACATCTACAGATACGCTGACAGAGGTTGCGACGCCGACTATGACGCCGACTGAGGCAGATAGGGGTAGATATAGGCATAGAGAAGGCAGCAGACCCCCAATCGACAGCGCCAGCGACTGAGACGCCTACAGAGACGCTGACAGAGGCGGCTGCGCCGACTGAGATACCGACTGAGGCAGATAGGAGTAGATATAGGCCTAGAGAAGGCAGCAGACCCCCCAATCGTCAGCGGCAATGACTGAGACGCCTACAGAGACGCTGACAGAGGCTACGACGCCGACTGAGACGCCGACTGAGACGCCGACAGAGGCAGATAGGGGTAGATATAGGCATAGAGAAGGCAGCAGACAGCCCAATTGACAGCGACAGCGACTGAGATGCCTACAGAAACGCTGACCGAGGCTGCGACGCCGACTAAGACAGATAGGGGTAGATATAGGCACAGTGAAGACAGCAGTGCCCCCATTCGACAGCGGCAGCGGCTGACACGCCTACAGAGACGCTGACAGAGGCTGCGACACCGAATGAGACCCCGACTGAGGCAGATAGGGGTAGATATAGGCATAGAGAATGCAGCAGACCTCCCCAATCGACAGCGGCAGCGACTGGGACGCCTACAGAGACGCCGACTGAGACGCCGACTGAGACGCCGACTGAGGTAGATAGGGGTAGATATAGGTATAGAGAAGGCAGCAGAACCCCCAATCGACAGCGGCAACGATTTAGACTCCTACAGAGACGCTGACAGAGGCTGCGACACCGACTGAGACGTCGACTGAGGCAGATAGGGGTAGATATAGGCATAGAGAAGGCAGCAGACCCCCCAATCGACAGCGGCAGCTACTGAGACGACTACAGAAACGCTGACAGAGGCTGCGCCGCCGACTGAGGCAGATAGGGGCAGATATAATCATAGAGAAGGCAGCAGACCCCCCCAATTGACAGCGACAGCGACTGAGAAGCCTACAGAAACGCTGACCGAGGCTGCGACGCCGACTAAGACAGATAGGGGTAGATATAGACACAGAGAAGGCAGCAGAGCCCCATTCGACAGCGGCAGCGGCTGACACGCCTACAGAGACGCTGACAGAGGCTGCGACACCGAATGAGTCGCCGACTGAGGCAGATAGGGGTAGATATAGGCATAGAGAATGCAGCAGACCTCCTCAATCGACAGCGGCAGCGACTGGGACGCCTACAGAGACGCCGACTGAGACGCCGACTGAGACGTCGACTGAGGAAGATAGGGGTAGATATAGGCCTAGAGAAGGCAGCAGATCCCCCAATCGAGAGCGGCAACTACTGAGACGCCTACATACAAGCTGACAGACGCTGCGACGCCGCCTGAGACGCCGACTGAGGCAGATGGTGGTATATATATGCGTAGAGAAGGCAGCAGACCCCCCCCCCCCCCAATCGACAGCGGCAACGACTGGGACGCCTCCAGAGACGCTGACACAGGCTGCGACAACGACTGAAATGCCGACAGAGGCAGATAGGGGTTGATATAGGCTTAGGGTAGGCAACAGACCCCCTAATCGACAGCCGCAGCGCCTGAGACGCCTACAGAGACGCTGACAGAGGCTGCGCCGCCGACTGAGGCAGATAGGGTTAGATATTGGCGTAGAGAAAGCAGCAGACCCCCCAATCGACAGTGGCAGCGACTGAGACATCTACAGATACGCTGACAGAGGTTGCGACGCCGACTATGACGCCGACTGAGGCAGATAGGGGTAGATATAGGCATAGAGAAGGCATTATATCCCCTAATCGACAGCGGCAGCAACTGAGACGCCTACAGAAGCGCTGACAGAGGCTGCGACGCCGACTGAGGCAGGTAGGGGTATATATAGGCATAGAGAAGGCAGCAGACCCGCCAATCGACAGCGGCAGTGATTGGGACGCTTACAGAGATTCTGACAGAGGCTGCGACGCCGACTGAGGCAGATAGGGGTAGATATAGGCATAGAGAAGGTAGCAGACTCCCCCAATCAACAGCAGCAACAGCTGAGACGGCTACAGACACGCTGACAGAGGCGGCGACGCCGACTGAGATGCCGACTGAGGCAGATAGGGGTAGATATAGGCATAGAGAATGCAGCAGACCTCCCCTATCGACAGCGGCAGTGACTGGGACGCCTACAGAGACGCCGACTGAGACGCCGACTGAGACGCCGACTGAGACGTCGACTGAGGAAGATAGGGGTAGATATAGGCCTAGAGAAGGCAGCAGATCCCCCAATCGACAGCAGCAATGACTGAGACGCCTACAGAGACGCTGACAGAGGCTACGACGCCGACTGAGACGCCGATTGAAGCAGATAGGAGTAGATATAGGCATAGAGAAGGCAGCAGACCCCCCAATCTACAGCGACTGAGACGCCTACAGAAACGCTGACAGAGGCTGCGACGCCGACTGAGACGCCGACTGAGGCAGATAGGGGTAGATATAGGCATAGAGAAGTCAGCAGACCCCCTAATCGACAGCGATAGCGACTGAGACGCCTACAGAAACGCTGACCGAGGCTGCGACGCCGACTAAGGCAGATAGGGGTAGATATAGACACAGAAAAGGCAGCAGTCCCCCCCATTCGACAGCGGCAGCGGCTGGCACGCCTACAGAGACGCTGACGGAGGCTGCGACACCGAATCAGACGCCGACTGAGGCAGATAGGGGTAGATATAGGCATAGAGAAGGAAGCAGACCTCCCCAATCGACAGCGGCAGTGACTGAGACGCCTACAGAGACGCCGACTGAGACGCCGACGGAGGTAGATAGGGGTAGATATAGGTATAAAGAAGGCAGCAGAACCCCCAATGGACAGCGGCAACGACTGAGACTCAAACAGAGACGCTGACAGTGGCTGCGACGCCGACTGAGACGTCGACTGAGGCAGATAGGGGTAGATATAGGCATAGAGAAGGCAGCAGTCCCCCCAATCGACAGCGGCAGCTACTGAGACGCCTACAGAAACGCTTACAGAGGCTGCGACGCCGACTGAGGCAGATAGGGGTAGATATAGGCATAGAGAAGGTAGCAGACCCCCAATCGAGAGCGGCAACGACTGAGACGCCTACATACAAGCTAACTGACGCTGCGACGCCGCCTGAGACGCCGACTGAGGCAGATGGTGGTATATATATGCATAGAGAAGGCAGCAGACCCCCCCCCAATCGACAGCGGCAACGACTGAGACGCCTACAGAGACGCTGACACAGGCTGCGACAACGACTGAGATGCCGACAGAGGCAGATAGGGGTAGATATAGGCATAGGGTAGGCAACAGACCCCCTAATCGACAGCGGCAGCGACTGAGACGCCTACAAAACCCTGACAGAGGCTGCGACGGCGGCGGAGGCAGATAGGGGTGGATATAGGCATAGAGTAGGCAGCAGACACACCAATCGACAGCGGCAGTGACTGGGACGCCTACAGAAACGCTGACAGAGGCTGCGACGCCGACTGAAGCAGATAGGGTTAGATATAGGCATAGAGAAGGCAGCAGACCCCCCAAATCGACAGTGGCAGCGACTGAGACATCTACAGATACGCTGACAGAGGTTGCGACGCCGACTATGACGCCGACTGAGGCAGATAGGGTAGATATAGGCATAGAGAAGGCAGCAGACCCCCCAAATCGACAGCGGTAGCGACTGAGACACTTACAGAGATGCTGACAGAGGCTGCGACGCCGACTGAGGCAGATAAAGGTAGATATAGGCATAGAGAAGGCAGAAGACTCCCCAATCAACAGCAGCAACGGCTGAGAAGCCTACAGAGACGCTGACAGAGGCTGCGACGCCGACTGAGATGCCGACTGAGGCAGATAGAGGTAGATATAGGCATAGAGAAGGCAGCAGATCCTCAATCGACAGCGGCAGCGACTCAGACGCCTACAGAGACGCTGACAGAGGATGCGACGCCGACTGAGGCAGATAGGGTTAGATATTGGCATAGAGGAAGCAGCAGCCCCCCCAATCGACAGCGGCTGCGACTGAGACGCCTACAGAAACGCTGACCGAGGCTGCGACGCCGACTGAGATACCGACTGAGGCAGATAGGAGTAGATATAGGCCTAGAGAAGGCAGCAGACCCCTCAATCGTCAGCGGCAATGACTGAGACGCCTACAGAGACGCTGACAGAGGCTGCGACTCCAACTGAGGCAGATAGGGTTAGATATTGGCATAGAGAAAGCAGCAGACCCCCCCAATCGACGCCTACAGAGACGCTGACAGAGGCTGCGACGACGACTGAGACGCCGACTGATTCAGATAGGGGTAGATATAGGCATAGAGAAGGCAGCAGACCCCCCAATCGACAGCGGCAACGACTGAGACGCCTACAGAGACGCCTACAGAGACGCTGACAGAGGCTGCGAGGAGGACTGAGACGCCGACTGAGGCTGATAGAAGTAGATATACGCATAGAGAATGCAGCACACCGCCCCAATCGACAGCGGCAACGACTGAGACGCCTACAGAGACGCTGACAGAGGCTGCGACGACGATTGAGACGCCGACTGAGGCAGATAGGGGTAGATATATGCATAGAGAAGGATGCAGACCCCCTAATCGACAGCGGCAGTTACTGGTTCGCCTACAGAGACGCTGACAGAGGCTGCGACGCTGACTGAGACGCCGACTGAGGCACCTAGGGGTAGATATAATCATAAAGAACGCAGCAGACCCCCCAATCGACAGCGGCAACGACTGAGACGCCTACAGAGACGCTGACAGAGGCTGCGACGACGATTGAGACGCCGACTGAGGCAGATAGGGGTAGATATATGCATAGAGAAGGATGCAGACCCCCTAATCGACAGCGGCAGTTACTGGTTCGCCTACAGAGACGCTGACAGAGGCTGCGACGCTGACTGAGACGCCGACTGAGGCACCTAGGGGTAGATATAATCATAAAGAACGCAGCAGACCCCCCAATCAACAGCGGCAACAATTGGTCGCCTACAGAGAAGCTGACAGAGGCTGCGACGCCGACTGAGACGCCGACTGAGGCAGATAGGGGTAGATATTGGCATAGAGAAGGCAGCAGACCCCCCAATCGACAGCGGCAACGACTGAGACGCCTACAGAGACGCTGACAGAGGCTGCGACGACGACTGAGACGCCGACTGAGGCAGATAGGGGTAGATATAGGCATAGAGAAGGCAGCAGACCCCCCCCCCCCCAATCGACAGCGGCAGTGACTGGGACGCCTACAGAGACGCTGACAGGGGCTGCGATGCCGACTGAGACGCCGACTGAGGCATCTAGGGGTAGATATAATCATAGAGAACGCAGCAGACCCCCCTATCAACAGCGGCAACAACTGGTCGCCTACAGAGAAGCTGACAGAGGCTGCAACGACGACTGAGACGCCGACTGATTCAGATAGGGGTAGATATAGGCATAGAGAAGGCAGCATACCCCCCCAATCGACAGCGGCAACGACTGAGACGCATACAGAGACGCCTACAGAGACGCTGACAGAGGCTGCGAGGAGGACTGAGACGCCGACTGAGGGTGATAGAGGTAGATATACGCATAGAGAATGCAGCACACCGCCCAAACCGACAGCGGCAGCGACTGAGACATCTACAGAGACGCTGACAGACGCTGCGACGCCGACTGAGACGCCGACTGAGGCAGATAGGGGTAGATATAGGCATAGAGAAGGCAGCAGACTCCCCAATCGACAGAGGCAGCGACAGAGACACCTACAGAGACGCTGACAGAGGCTGCGACGCCTACTGAGGCAGATAGGGTTAGATATTGGCATAGAGAAAGCAGCAGACCCCCCCAATCGACAGCGGCAGCGACTGAGACATCTATAGATACGCTGACAGAGGTTGCCACGCCGACTAAGACGCCGACTGAGGCAGATAGGGGTAAATATATGCATAGAGAAGGCAGCAGACACCCCAATCGACAGCGCCAGCGACTGAGACGCCTACAGAGACGCTGACAGAAGCTACGACGCCGACTGAGACGGCGATTGAGGCAGGTTGGGGTAAATATAGGCCTAGAGAAGGCAGCAGACCCCCCAATCGACAGCGGCAGCGACTGAGACACCTACAGGTACGCTGACAAAGGTTGCGATGCCGACTGAATCAGATAGGGGTAGATATTGGCATAGAGAAGGCAGCAGACCCCCCAATCGACAGCGGCAATGACTGAGACGCCTACAGAGACGCTGACAGAGGCTACGACGCCGACTGAGACGCCGACTGAGGCAGATAGGGGTAGATATAGGCATAGAGAAGGCAGCAGACCCCCCAAACGACAGCGGCAGCGATTGAGACGCCTACAGAGACGCTGACAGAAGCTACGACGCCGACTGATACGGCGATTGAAGCAGATAGGGGCAGATGTAGGCATAGACAAGGTAGCAGACCCCCCAAACAACAGCGGCAGCGACTGAGACGTCTACAGAAACGCCGACTGAGACGCCGACTGCGGTAGATAGGGGTAGATATAGGTATAGAGAAGGCAGCAGAACCCCCAATCGACAGCGGCAAAGACTGAGAATCCTACAGAGACGCCGACAGAGGCTGCGACGCCGACTGTCTACCTCAGTCGGGGTAGATAGGGGTAGATACAGGTACAGAGTAGGCAGCAGAACCCCCAATCGACAGCGGCAATTACTGAGACTCCTACAGAGATGCTGACTGAGGCTGCGACACCGACTGAGACGCCGACTGAGGCAGAAAGGGGTAGATATAATCATAAAGAACGCAGCAGACCCCCCAATCAACAGCGGCAACAATTGGTCGCCTACAGAGACGCTGACAGAGGCTGCGACGCCGACTGAGGCAGCTAGGGGTAGATATAATCATAAAGAACGCAGCAGACCCCCCAATCAACAGCGGCAACAATTGGTCGCCTACAGAGAAGCTGACAGACGCTGCGACGCCGACTGAGACGCCGACTGAGGCAGATAGGGGTAGATATTGGCATAGAGAAGGCAGCAGACCCCCCAATCGACAGCGGCAATGACTGAGACGCCTACAGAGACGCTGACAGACGCTGCGACGCCGACTGAGACGCCGACTGAGGCAGATGGTCGTATATATATGCATAGAGAAGGCAGCAGAACCCCCTAATCGACAGCGGCAGCGACTGAGACTGAGACGCCTACAGAGACGCCGACTGTGACGCCGACTGAGGTAGATAGGGGTAGATATAGGTATAGAGAAGGCAGCAGAACCCCCAATCGACAGCAGCAACGACTGAGACACCTACAGATACGCTGACAGAGGTTGCGACGCCGACTGAGGCAGATAGGGGTAGATATTGGCATAGAGAAGGCAGCAGACCCCCCAATCGACAGCGGCAATGACTGAGACGAGTACAGAGATGCTGACAGAGGCTGCTACACCGACTGAGACATCGACTGAGGCAGATAGGGGTAGATATAGGCATAGAGAAGGCAGCAGATCCCCCAATCGACAGCGGCAGCGACTGAGACTCCTACAGAGACGCTGACAGAGGCTGCGACGCCGACTGAGGCAGATAGGGTTAGATATTGGCATAGAGAAAGCAGCAGATCCCCCCAATCGACAGCGGCAGCGACTGAGACACCTACAGATACGCTGACAGAGGTTGCGACGCCGACTGAGGCAGATAGGGGTAGATATTGGCATAGAGAAGGCAGCAGACCCCCCAATCGACAGCGGCAATGACTGAGGCGCCTACAGAGACGCTGACAGAGGCTACGACGCCGACTGAGACGCCGACTGAGGCAGATAGGGGTATATATAGGCATAGAGAAGGCAGCAGACCCCCCCAAACGACAGCGGCAGCGACTGAGACGCCTACAGAGACGCTGACAGAAGCTACGACGCCGACTGAGACGGCGATTGAAGCAGATAGGGGTAGATGTAGGCACAGAGAAGGTAGCAGACCCCCCAAACAACAGCGGCAGCGACTGAGACGTCTACAGAAACGCTGACAGAGGCTGCGACGCCGGCTGAGACGCCAATTGAGGCAGATAGGGGTATATATATTCATAGAGAAGGCAGCAGACCCCCAAACGATAGCGGCAGCGACTGAGACGCCTACAGAAACGCTGACAGAAGCTGCGACGCCGACTGAGACGCGGACTGAGGCAGATATGGGGTGGATATAGGCATAGAGAAGGCAGCAGACCTCCCCAATCGACAGCGGCAGCGACTGAGACGCCTACAGAGACGCCGACTGAGATGCCGACTGAGGTAGATAGGGGTAGATGTAGGTATAGAGAAGGCAGCAGAACCCCCAATCGACAGCGGCAGTGACTGAGACTCCTACAGAGACGCCGACAGAGGCTGCGACGCCGACTGTCTACCTCAGTCGGGGTAGATAGGGATAGATACAGGTACAGAGAAGGCAGCAAAACCCCCAATCGACAGCGGCAATTACTGAGACTCCTACAGAGATGCTGACAGAGGCTGCGACACCGACTGAGACGCCGACTGAGGCAGAAAGGGGTAGATATAGGCATAGAGAAGGCAGCAGACCCCCCAATCGACAGCGGCAGCGACTGAGACGCCTACAGAAACGCTGCCTGAGGCTGCCACGCCGACTGAGGCAGATAGGGGTAGATATAATCATAGAGAACGCAGCAGACCCTACAATCAACAGCGGCAACAACTGGTCGCCTACAGAGAAACTGACAGAGGCTGCGACGCCTACTGAGACGCCGACTGGGGCAGATGGTGATATATATATATGCATAGAGAAGGCAGCAGACCCCCCCCCCCCCCCCCAATCGACAGCGGCAACAACTGAGACGCCTACAGAGACGCTGACAGAGGCTGCAACGACGACTGAGACGCCGACTGATTCAGATAGGGGTAGATATAGGCATAGAGAAGGCAGCAGACCCCCCAATCGACAGCGGCAACGACTGAGACGCCTACAGAGACGCTGACAGAGGCTGCGAGGAGGACTGAGACGCCGACTGAGGCTGATAGAGGTAGATATACGCATAGAGAATGCAGCACACCGCCCCAATCGACAGCGGCAACGACTGAGACGCCTACAGAGACGCTGACAGAGGCTGCGACGACGATTGAGACGCCGACTGAGGCAGATAGGGGTAGTTATATGCATAGAGAAGGATGCAGACCCCCTAATCGACAGCGGCAGCTACTGGGACGCCTACAGAGACGCTGACAGAGGCTGCGACGCTGACTGAGACGCCGACTGAGGCACCTAGGGGTAGATATAATCATAAAGAACGCAGCAGACCCCCCAATCAACAGCGGCAACAATTGGTCGCCTACAGAGAAGCTGACAGAGGCTGCGACGCCGACTGAGACGCCGACTGAGGCAGCTAGGGGTAGATATTGGCATAGAGAAGGCAGCAGACACCCCAATCGACAGCGGCAATGACTGGTCGCCTACAGAGACGCTGACAGAGGCTGCGACGACGACTGAGACGCCGACTGAGGCAGATAGGGGTAGATATATGCATAGAGAAGGATGCAGACCCCCTAATCGACAGCGGCAGTTACTGGGACGCCTACAGAGACACTGACAGAGGCTGCGACGCCGACTGAGACGCCGACTGAGACGCCGACTGAGGCAGATGGTCGTATATATATGCATAGAGAAAGCAGCAGAACCCCCAATCGACAGCGGCAACGACTGAGACGCCTACAGAGACGCTGACAGAGGCTGCGACGACGACTGAGACGCCGACTGAGGCAGATAGGGGTAGATATAGGCATAGAGAAGGCAGCAGACCCCCCCCCAATCGACAGCGGCAGTGACTGGGACGCCTACAGAGACGCTGACAGAGGCTGCGATGCCGACTGAGACGCCGACTGAGGCAGCTAGGGGTAGATATAATCATAGAGAACGCAGCAGACCCCCCTATCAACAGCGGCAACAACTGGTCGCCTACAGAGAAGCTGACAGAGGCTGCAACGACGATTGAGACGCCGACTGATTCAGATAGGGGTAGATATAGGCATAGAGAAGGCAGCAGACCCCCCCAATAGACAGCGGCAGCGACTGAGACATCTACAGAGAAGCTGACAGAGGCTGCGACGCCGACTGAGACGCCGACTGAGGCAGATAGGGGTATATATATGCATAGAGAAGGCAGCAGACTTTCCAATCGACGGCGGCAGTGACTGAGACGCCTACAGAGACGCTGACAGAGGCTGCGACGCCGACTGAGGCAGATAGGGGTAGATATACGCATAGAGAAGGCAGCAGAGTCCCCCAATCTACAGCAGCAACGGCTGAGACGCCAACAGAGACGTTCACAGAGGCTGCGACGCCTACTGAGATGCCGACTGAGGCAGATAGGGATAGATATAGGCATAGAGAAGGCAGTAGACCCCCCCCAATCGGCAGCGGCAGCGACTGAGACACCTACAGAGACGTTGACAGAGGCTGCGTCGCCGACTGAGACGCCGACTGAGGCAGATAGGAGTAGATATAGGCATAGAGAAGGCAGCAGACCCCCCAATCGACAGTGGCAGCGACTAAACACCTACAGAGACGCTGACAGAGGCTGCGACGCCGACTGAGACGCCGACGGAGGCAGATAGGGGTGGATATAGGCATAGAGAAGGCAGCAGACATCCCAATCGACAGCGGCAGCGACTGAGACACCTACAGAGACGCTGCAGACGCCGACGGCAGATAGGGGTAGATATAGGCATAGAGAAGGTAGCAGACCCCCCCAATCGACAGTGGCAGCGACTGAGACACCTACAGAGACGCTGACAGAGGCTGCGACGCCGACTGAGGCAGATAGGGTTAGATATTGGCATAGAGAAAGCAGCAGACCCCCCAATCGACAGCGGCAGCGACTGAGACGCCTACAGAAACGCTGACAGAGGCTGCGACGCCGACTGAGACGCCGACTGAGGCAGATAGGGATAGATATAGGCATAGAGAAGGTAGCAGATTCCCCAATCGACAGAGGCAGCTACTTAGACGGCTACAGAAACGCTGACAGAGGCTGCAACGCCGACTGAGACGCCGACTGAAGCAGATAGGCGTAGATATTGGCATAGAGAAGGTAGCAGACCGCACCAATCGACAGCGGCTGCGACTGAGACACCTACAGAGACGCTGACAGAGGCTGCGACGCCGACTGAGGCAGATAGGGTTAGATATTGGCATAGAGAAAGCAGCAGACCCCCCCAATCGACAGCGGCAGCGGCTGAGACGCCTACAGAGACGCTGACAGAGGCTGCGACGCCGAATGAGGCAGATAGGGGTAGATATTGTCATAGAGAAAGCAGCAGACCCCCCCAATCGACAGCGGCAGCGACTGAGACGCCTACAGAGACGCTGACAGAGGCTACGACGCCGGCTGAGACGCCGATTGAGGCAGATAAGGGTTTGATATAGGCATAGAGAAGGCAGCAGACCCTCCAATCGACAGCGGCAGCGACTGAGACACCTACAGAGACGCTGACAGAGGCTGCGACGCCGACTGAGGCAGATAGGGTTAGATATTGGCATAGAGAAAGCAGCAGATCCCCCAATCGGACAGCGGCAGCGACTGAGACATCTACAGATACGCTGACAGAGGCGGCGACGCATACTAAGACACCGACTGAGGCAGATAGGGGTAGATATAGGCATAGAGAAAGCAGCAGACCCCCCAATCGACAGCGGCAGCGACTGAGACGAATACAGAAACGCTGACAGAGGCTGCGACGCCGACTGAGACGTCAACTGAGAGAGATGGTGTTATATATATGCATAGAGAAGGCAACAGACCCCCCAATCGACAGCGGCAACGACTGAGACGCATACAGAGACGCTGATAGAGGCTGCGACGACGACTGAGTTGCCGACTGAGGCAGATAAGGGTGGATATAAGCATAGAGAAGGGAGCAGACATCCCAATCGACAGCGGCAGCGACTGAGACGCCTACAGCGACGTTGACAGAGGCTGCGACGCTGACTGAGGCAGATAGGGTTAGATATTGGCATAGAGAAAGCAGCAGATCCCCCAATCGACAGCGGCAGCGACTGAGACATCTACAGATACGCTGACAGAGGCGGCGACGCAGACTAAGACACCGACTGAGGCAGATAGGGGTAGATATAATCATAGAGAACGCAGCAGACCCTACAATCAAGCAGACCCCCCCCTCCCCAATCGACAGCGGCAACGACTGAGACGCCTACAGAGACGCTGACAGAGGCTGCGACGACGACTGAGACGCCGACTGATTCAGATAGGGGTAGATATTGGCATAGAGAAAGCAGCAGATCCCCCCAATCGACAGCGACTGCGACTGAGACACCTACAGATACGCTGACAGAGGTTGCGACGCCGACTGAGGCAGATAGGGGTAGATATTGGCATAGAGAAGGCAGCAGACCCCCCAATCGACAGCGGCAATGACTGAGGCGCCTACAGAGACGCTGACAGAGGCTACGACGCCGACTGAGACGCCGACTGAGGCAGATAGGGGTAGATATAGGCATAGAGAAGGCAGCAGACCCCCCCAAACGACAGCGGCAGCGACTGAGACACCTACAGAGACGCTGACAGAAGCTACGACGCCGACTGAGACGGCGATTGAAGCAGATAGGGGTATATGTAGGCACAGAGAAGGTAGCAGACCCCCCAAACAACAGCGGCAGCGACTGAGACGTCTACAGAAACGCTGACAGAGGCTGCGACGCCGGCTGAGACGCCAATTGAGGCAGATAGGGGTATATATAGGCATAGAGAAGGCAGCAGACCCCCAAACGATAGCGGCAGCGACTGAGACGCCTACAGAAACGCTGACAGAAGCTGCGACGCCGACTGAGACGCGGACTGAGGCGACGCCGACTGAGGCAGATAGGGGTAGATATATGCATAGATGAGGCAGCAGACCCCCCAATCGACAGCGACAGCGACTGAGACGCCTTCAGATACGCTAACAGAGGCTGCGACGCCGACTGAGACGCCGACTGAGGCAGATAGGGATAGATATAGGCATAGAGAAGGTAGCAGATTCCCCAATCGACAGAGGCAGCTACTTAGACGGCTACAGAAACGCTGACAGAGGCTGCGGCGCCGACTGAGGCAGATAGGGGTAGATATAATCATAGAGAAGGCAGCAGACCCCCCAATCGACAGCGGCAACGACTGAGACGCCTACAAAGAAGCTGACAGACGCTGCGAGGCCGCCTGAGACGCCGACTGAGGCAGATGGTGGTATATACTCGTATATGCATAGAGAAGGCAGGAGACCAACCCCAATCGACAGCGGCAACGACTGAGACGCCTACAGAGACGCTGACAGCGGCTGCGACAACGACTGAGACGCCAAATGGGGCAGATAGGGGTAGATATAGGCATAGAGAAGGCAGCAGACCCCCTAATCGACAGCGGCAGCGACTGAGACGCCTACAGAAACGCTGACAGAGGCTGCGACGCCGACGGAGGCAGATAGGGGTGGATATAGGCATAGAGTAGGCAGCAGACACACAAATCGACAGCGGCAGTGACTGGGACGCCTACAGAGACGCTGACAGAGGCTGCGGCGCCGACTGAGGCAGATAGGGGTAGATATTGGAATAGAGAAGGCAGCAGACCCCCCAACCGACATCCGCAGCGCCTGAGACGCCTACAGATTCGCTGACAGAGGCTGCAACGCCGACTGAGACGCCGACTGAAGCAGATAGGCGTAGATATTGGCATAGAGAAGGTAGCAGACCGCACCAATCGACAGCGGCTGCGACTGAGACACCTACAGAGACGCTGACAGAGGCTGCGACGCCGACTGAGGCAGATAGGGTTAGATATTGGCATAGAGAAAGTAGCAGACCCCCCAATCGACAGCGGCAGCGACTGAGACGCCTACAGAGACGCTGACAGAGGCTGCGACGCCGAATGAGGCAGATAGGGGTAGATATTGGCATAGAGAAAGCAGCAGACCCCCCCAATCGACAGCGGCAGCGACTGAGACGCCTACAGAGACGCTGACAGAGGCAACGACGCCGACTGAGACGCCGATTGAGGCAGATAGGGGTAGATATAGGCATAGAGAAGGCAGCAGACCCTCCAATCGACAGCGGCAGCGACTGAGACACCTACAGAGACGCTGACAGAGGCTGCGACGCCGACTGAGGCAGATAGGGTTAGATATTGGCATAGAGAAAGCAGGAGATCCCCCAATCGACAGCGGCAGCGACTGAGACATCTACAGATACACTGACAGAGGCGGCGACGCAGACTAAGACACCGACTGAGGCAGATAGGGGTAGATATAGGCATAGAGAAAGCAGCAGACCCCCCAATCGACAGCGGCAGCGACTGAGACGAATACAGAAACGCTGACAGAGGCTGCGACGCCGACTGAGATGTCAACTGAGGCAGATGGTGGTATATATATGCATAGAGAAGGCAGCAGACCCCCCAATCGACAGCGGCAACGACTGAGACGCATACAGAGACGCTGATAGAGGCTGCGACGACGACTGAGTCGCCGACTGAGGCAGATAAGGGTGGATATAAGCATAGAGAAGGCAGCAGACAGCCCAATCGACAGCGGCAGCGACTGAGACGAATACAGCGACGTTGACAGAGGCTGCGACGCTGACTGAGGCAGATAGGGGTAGATATAGGCATAGAGAAGGCAGCCGACCCTCCAATCGACAGCGGCAGCGACTGAGACGCCTACAGAGACGCCGACAGAGGCTGCGACGCCGACTGTCTACCTCAGTCGGGGTAGATAGGGGTAGATACAGGTACAGAGAAGGCAGCAAAACGCCCAATCGACAGCGGCAATTACTGAGACTCCTACAGAGATGCTGACAGAGGCTGCGACACCGACTGAGACGCCGACTGAGGCAGAAAGGGGTAGATATAGGCATAGAGAAGGCAGCAGACCCCCCAATCGACAGCGGCAGCGACTGAGACGCCTACAGAAACGCTGACTGAGGCTGCGACGCCGACTGAGGCAGATAGGGGTAGATATAATCATAGAGAACGCAGCAGACCCTACAATCAACAGCGGCAACAACTGGTCGCCTACAGAGAAGCTGACAGAGGCTGCGACGCCTACTGAGACGCCGACTGAGGCAGATGGTGATATATATATGCATAGAGAAGGCAGCAGACCCCCCCAATCGACAGCGGCAACGACTGAGACGCCTACAGAGATGCTGACAGAGGCTGCGACGACGACTGAGACGCCGACTGATTCAGATAGGGGTAGATATAGGCATAGAGAAGGCAGCAGACCCCCCAATCGACAGCGGCAACGACTGAGACGCCTACAGTGACGCCTACAGAGACGCTGACAGAGGCTGCGAGGAGGACTCAGACGCCGACTGAGGCTGATAGAGGTAGATATACGCATAGAGAATGCAGCAGATAAACCCCAATCGACAGCGGCAGCGACTGAGACGCCTACAGAGACGCTGACAGAGGCTGCGACGACGATTGAGACGCCGACTGAGGCAGATAGGGGTAGATATATGCATCGAAAAGGATGCAGACCCCCTAATCGACAGCGGCAGTTACTGGGACGCCTACAGAGAAGCTGACAGAGGCTGCGACGCCGACTGAGACGCCGACTGAGGCAGATAGGGGTAGATATTGGCATAGAGAAGGCAGCAGACCCCCCAATCGACAGCGGCAATGACTGAGACGCCTACAGAGACGCTGACAGAGGCTGCGACGCCGACTGAGACGCCGACTGAGGCAGATGGTCGTATATATATGCATAGAGAAGGCAGCAGAACCCCCCAATCGACAGCGGCAACGACTGAGACGCCTACAGAGACGCTGACAGAGGCTGCGACGACGACTGAGACGCCGACTGAGGCAGATGGTGATATATATATGCATAGAGAAGGCAGGAGACCCCCCCCCACCAATCGACAGCGGCAACGACTGAGACGCCTACAGAGACGCTGACAGAGGCTGCAACGACGACTGAGACGCCGACTGATTCAGATAGGGGTAGATATAGGCATAGAGAAGGCAGCAGACCCCCCCAATCGACAGCGGCAACGACTGAGACGCATACAGAGACGCTTACAGAGACGCTGACAGAGGCTGCGAGGAGGACTGAGACGCCGACTGAGGGTGACAGAGATAGATATACGCATAGAGAATGCAGCACACCGCCCAAACCGACAGCGGCAGCGACTGAGACATCTACAGAGACGCTGGCAGAGGCTGCGACGCCGACTGAGACGCCGACTGAAGCAGATAGGTGTAGATATAGGCATAGAGAAGGCAGCAGAACCCCCCAATCGACAGCGGCAACGACTGAGACGCCTACAGAGACGCTGACAGAGGCTGCGACGACGACTGAGACGCCGACTGAGGCAGATGGTGATATATATATGCATAGAGAAGGCAGGAGACCCCCCCCCCCAATCGACAGCGGCAACGACTGAGACGCCTACAGAGACGCTGACAGAGGCTGCAACGACGACTGAGACGCCGACTGATTCAGATAGGGGTATATATAGGTATAGAGAAGGCAGCAGACCCCCCCCAATCGACAGCGGCAGCGACTGAGACGCTTACAGAGATGCTGACAGAGGCTGCGACGCCGACTGAGGCAGATAGGGGTAGATATACGCATAGAGAAGGCAGCAGAATCCCCCAATCGACAGCAGCAACGGCTGAGACGCCAACAGAGACGTTGACAGAGGCTGCGACGCCTACTGAGATGCCGACTGAGGCAGATAGGGATAGATATAGGCATAGAGAAGGCAGCAGACCCCCCAATCGACAGTGGCAGCGACTAAACACCTACAGAGACGCTGACAGAGGCTGCGACGCCGACTGAGACGCCGACGGAGGCAGATAGGGGTGGATATAGGCATAGAGAAGGCAGCAGACATCCCAATCGACAGCGGCAGCGACTGAGACACCTACAGAGACGCTGACAGAGGCTGCGACGCCGACCGAGACGCCGACTGAGGCAGATAGGGGTGGATATAGGCATAGAGAAGGCAGCAGACATCCCAATCGACAGCGGCAGCGACTGAGACACTTACAGAGACGCTGACAGAGGCTGCGACGCCGACTGAGACGCCGACTGAGGCAGATAGGGGTAGACATAGGCATAGAGAAGGTAGCAGACCCCCCAATCGACAGTGGCAGCGACTGAGACACCTACAGAGACGCTGACAGAGGCTGCGACGCCGACTGAGGCAGATAGGGTTAGATATTGGCATAGAGAAAGCAGCAGACCCCCCAATCGACAGCGGCAGCGACTGAGACGCCTACAGAAACGCTGGCAGAGGCTGCGACGCCGACTGAGTCGCCGACTGAGGCAGATAGGGGTGGATATAAGCATAGAGAAGGCAGCAGACATCCCAATCGACAGCGGCAGCGATTGAGACGCCTACAGAAACGCTGACAGAGGCTGCGACGCCGACTGAGGCAGATAGGGTTAGATATTGGCATAGAGAAAGCAGCAGACCCCCCAATCGACAGCGGCAGCGACTGAGACGCCTACAGAAACGCTGGCAGAGGCTGCGACGCCGACCGAGACGCCGACTGAGGCAGATAGGGGTGGATATATGCATAGAGAAGGCAGCAGACCCCCCAATCGACAGTGGCAACGACTGAGACGCCTACAGAGACACTGATAGAGGCTGCGACACTGACTGAGACGCCGACTGAGGCAGATAGGGGTAGATATAGGCATAGAGAAGGCAGCAGACCCCCCAATCGACAGCGGCAGCGACTGAGACGCCTACAGGGACGCTGATAGAGGATGCGACGACGACTGAGACGCCGACTGAGGCAGATAGGGGTAGATATAGGCATAGAGAAGGCAGCAGACCTCCTAATCGACAGCAGCAGCGACTGACACGCCTACAGAAAAGCTGACAGAGGCTGCGACGCCGACGGGGGCAGATAGGGGTAGATATTATCATAGAGAAAGCAGCACACCCCCCAATCGACAGCGGCAACGACTGAGACGCCTACAGAGACGCTGACAGAGGCTGCGACGAAGAATGAAGCAAATAGGGGTACATATAGGTATAGAGAAGGCAGCCGACCCTCCAATCGACAGTGGCAACGACTGAGACGCCTACAGAGACGCTGACAGAGGCTGCGACGCCGACTGAGGCAGATAGGGGTAGATATATGCATAGATGAGGCAGCAGACCCCCCAATCGACAGCGACAGCGACTGAGACGCCTACAAAGAAGCTGACAGAGGCTGCGACGAAGAATGAAACAAATAGGGGTAGATATAGGTATAGAAAAAAAAAGCAGCCGACCCTCCAATCGACAGCGGCATCGACTGAGACGCCTACAGAGACGCTGACAGAGGCTGCGACGCCGAATGAAGCAGATAGGGGTACATATAGGTATAGAGAAGGCAGCTGACCCTCCAATCGACAGTGGCAACGACTGAGACGCCTACAGAGACGCTGACAGAGGCTGCGACGCCGACTGAGGCAGATAGGGGTAGATATATGCATAGATGAGGCAGCAGACCCCCCAATCGACAGCGACAGCGACTGAGACGCCTTCAGATACGCTAACAGAGGCTGCGACGCCGACTGAGACGCCGACTGAGGCAGATAGGGATAGATATAGGCATAGAGAAGGCAGTAGATTCCCCAATCGACAGAGGCAGCTACTGAGACGGCTACAGAAACGCTGACAGAGGCTGCGACGCCGACTGAGGCAGATAGGGGTAGATATAATCATAGAGAAGGCAGCAGACCCCCCAATCGACAGCGGCAACGACTGAGACGCCTACAAAGAAGCTGACAGACGCTGCGGGGCCGCCTGAGACGCCGACTGAGGCAGATGGTGGTATATACTCGTATATGCATAGAGAAGGCAGGAGACCAACCCCAATCGACAGCGGCAACGACTGAGACGCCTACAGAGACGCTGACAGCGGCTGCGACAACGACTGAGACGCCAAATGGGGCAGATAGGGGTAGATATAGGCATAGAGAAGGCAGCAGACCCCCCAATCGACAGCGGCAGCGACTGAGACGCCTACAGAAACGCTGACAGAGGCTGCGACGCCGACGGAGGCAGATAGGGGTGGATATAGGTATAGAGTAGGCAGCAGACACACCAATCGACAGCGGCAGTGACTGGGACGCCTACAGAGACGCTGACAGGGGCTACGGCGCCGACTGAGGCAGATAGGGGTAGATATTGGCATAGAGAAGGCAGCAGACCCCCCAACCGACATCCGCAGCGCCTGAGACGCCTACAGATTCGCTGAAAGAGGCTGCAACGCCGACTGAGACGCCGACTGAAGCAGATAGGCGTAGATATTGGCATAGAGAAGGTAGCAGACCGCACCAATCGACAGCGGCTGCGACTGAGACACCTACAGAGACGCTGACAGAGGCTGAGACGCCGACTGAGGCAGATAGGGTTAGATATTGGCATAGAGAAAGCAGCAGACCCCCCAATCGACAGCGGCAGCGACTGAGACGCCTACAGAGACGCTGACAGAGGCTGCGACGCCGAATGAGGCAGATAGGGGTAGATATTGGCATAGAGAAAGCAGCAGACCCCCCCAATCGACAGCGGCAGCGACTGAGACGCCTACAGAGACGCTGACAGAGGCTACGACGCCGACTGAGACACCGACTGATGCAGATAGGGGTAGATATAGGCCTAGAGAAGGCAGGAGACCAACCCCAATCGACAGCGGCAACGACTGAGACGCCTACAGAGACGCTGACAGCGGCTGCGACAACGACTGAGACGCCAAATGGGGCAGATAGGGGTAGATATAGGCATAGAGAAGGCAGCAGACCCTCCAATCGACAGCGGCAGCGACTGAGACACCTACAGAGACGCTGACAGAGGCTGCGACGCCGACTGAGGCGCCGACTGAGGCAGATAAGGGTGGATATAAGCATAGAGAAGGCAGCAGACAGCCCAATCGACAGCGGCAGCGACTGAGACGAATACAGCGACGTTGACAGAGGCTGCGACGCTGACTGAGGCAGATAGGGGTAGATATAGGCATAGAGAAGGCAGCCGACCCTCCAATCGACAGCGGCAACGACTGAGACGCCTACAGAGACGCTGATAGAGGCTGCGACGCCGACTGCGGCAGATAGGGGTATATATAGGCATAGAGAAGGCAGCAGACCCCCCAAACGATAGCGGCAGCGACTAAAACGCCTACTGAAACGCTGACAGAAGCTGCGACGCCGACTGAGACGCGGACTGAGGCAGATATGGGGTGGATATAGGCATAGAGAAGGCAGCAGACCTCCCCAATCGACAGCGGCAGCGACTGAGACGCCTACAGAGACGCCGACTGAGACGCCGACTGAGGTAGATAGGGGTAGATATAGGTATAGAGAAGGCAGCAGAACCCCCAATCGACAGCGGCAACGACTGAGACTCCTACAGAGACGCCGACAGAGGCTGCGACGCCGACTGTCTACCTCAGTCGGGGTAGATAGGGGTAGATACAGGTACAGAGAAGGCAGCAAAACGCCCAATCGACAGCGGCAATTACTGAGACTCCTACAGAGATGCTGACAGAGGCTGCGACACCGACTGAGACGCCGACTGAGGCAGAAAGGGGTAGATATAGGCATAGAGAAGGCAGCAGACCCCCCAATCGACAGCGGCAGCGACTGAGACGCCTACAGAAACGCTGACTGAGGCTGCGACGCCGACTGAGGCAGATAGGGGTAGATATAATCATAGAGAACGCAGCAGACCCTACAATCAACAGCGGCAACAACTGGTCGCCTACAGAGAAGCTGACAGAGGCTGCGACGCCTACTGAGACGCCGACTGAGGCAGATGGTGACATATATATGCATAGAGAAGGCAGCAGACCCCCCCAATCGACAGCGGCAACGACTGAGACGCCTACAGAGATGCTGACAGAGGCTGCGACGACGACTGAGACGCCGACTGATTCAGATAGGGGTAGATATAGGCATAGAGAAGGCAGCAGACCCCCCAATCGACAGCGGCAACGACTGAGACGCCTACAGTGACGCCTACAGAGACGCTGACAGAGGCTGCGAGGAGGACTCAGACGCCGACTGAGGCTGATAGAGGTAGATATACGCATAGAGAATGCAGCAGATAAACCCCAATCGACAGCGGCAGCGACTGAGACGCCTACAGAGACGCTGACAGAGGCTGCGACGACGATTGAGACGCCGACTGAGGCAGATAGGGGTAGATATATGCATAGAAAAGGATGCAGACCCCCTAATCGACAGCGGCAGTTACTGGGACGCCTACAGAGTAGCTGACAGAGGCTGCGACGCCGACTGAGACGCCGACTGAGGCAGATAGGGGTAGATATTGGCATAGAGAAGGCAGCAGACCCCCCAATCGACAGCGGCAATGACTGAGACGCCTACAGAGACGCTGACAGAGGCTGCGACGCCGACTGAGACGCCGACTGAGGCAGATGGTCGTATATATATGCATAGAGAAGGCAGCAGAACCCCCCAATCGACAGCGGCAACGACTGAGACGCCTACAGAGACGCTGACAGAGGCTGCGACGACGACTGAGACGCCGACTGAGGCAGATGGTGATATATATATGCATAGAGAAGGCAGGAGACCCCCCCCCCCCCAATCGACAGCGGCAACGACTGAGACGCCTACAGAGACGCTGACAGAGGCTGCAACGACGACTGAGACGCCGACTGATTCAGATAGGGGTAGATATAGGCATAGAGAAGGCAGCAGACCCCCCCAATCGACAGCGGCAACGACTGAGACGCATACAGAGACGCCTACAGAGACGCTGACAGAGGCTGCGAGGAGGACTGAGACGCCGACTGAGGGTGACAGAGATAGATATACGCATAGAGAATGCAGCACACCGCCCAAATCGACAGCGGCAGCGACTGAGACATCTACAGAGACGCTGGCAGAGGCTGCGACGCCGACTGAGACGCCGACTGAAGCAGATAGGTGTAGATATTGGCATAGAGAATGCAGCAGACCGCCCCAATAGACAGCGGCAGCGACTGAGACATCTACAGAGAGGCTGACAGAGGCTGCGACGCCGACTGAGATGCCGACTGAGGCAGATAGGGGTAGATATAGGCATAGAGAAGGCAGCAGACCCCCCAATCGACAGCGGCAGCGACTGAGACGCTTACAGAGATGCTGACAGAGGCTGCGACGCCGACTGAGGCAGATAGGGGTAGATATACGCATAGAGAAGGCAGCAGAATCCCCCAATCGACAGCAGCAACGGCTGAGACGCCAACAGAGACGTTGACAGAGGCTGCGACGCCTACTGAGATGCCGACTGAGGCAGATAGGGATAGATATAGGCATAGAGAAGGCAGCAGACCCCCCAATCGACAGTGGCAGCGACTAAACACCTACAGAGACGCTGACAGAGGCTGCGACGCCGACTGAGACGCCGACGGAGGCAGATAGGGGTGGATATAGGCATAGAGAAGGCAGCAGACATCCCAATCGACAGCGGCAGCGACTGAGACACCTACAGAGACGCTGACAGAGGCTGCGACGCCGACCGAGACGCCGACTGAGGCAGATAGGGGTGGATATAGGCATAGAGAAGGCATCAGACATCCCAATCGACAGCGGCAGCGACTGAGACACTTACAGAGACGCTGACAGAGGCTGCGACGCCGACTGAGACGCCGACTGAGGCAGATAGGGGTAGATATAGGCATAGAGAAGGTAGCAGACCCCCCAATCGACAGTGGCAGCGACTGAGACACCTACAGAGACGCTGACAGAGGCTGCGACGCCGACTGAGGCAGATAGGGTTAGATATTGGCATAGAGAAAGCAGCAGACCCCCCAATCGACAGCGGCAGCGACTGAGACGCCTACAGAAACGCTGGCAGAGGCTGCGACGCCGACTGAGTCGCCGACTGAGGCAGATAGGGGTGGATATAAGCATAGAGAAGGCAGCAGATATCCCAATCGACAGCGGCAGCGACTGAGACGCCTACGGAAACGCTGACAGAGGCTGCGACGCCGACTGAGACGCCAACTGAGGCAGATGGTGGTGTATATATGCATAGAGAAGGCAGCAGACCCCCCAATCGACAGTGGCAACGACTGAGACGCCTACAGAGACACTGATAGAGGCTGCGACACTGACTGAGACGCCGACTGAGGCAGATAGGGGTAGATATAGGCATAGAGAAGGCAGCAGACCCCCCAATCGACAGCGGCAGCGACTGAGACGCCTACAGGGACGCTGATAGAGGATGCGACGACGACTGAGACGCCGACTGAGGCAGATAGGGGTAGATATAGGCATAGAGAAGGCAGCAGACCCCCTAATCGACAGCAGCAGCGACTGACACGCCTACAGAAAAGCTGACAGAGGCTGCGACGCCGACGGGGGCAGATAGAGGTAGATATTATCATAGAGAAAGCAGCACACCCCCCAATCGACAGCGGCAACGACTGAGACGCCTACAGAGACGCTGACAGAGGCTGCGACGAAGAATGAAGCAAATAGGGGTACATATAGGTATAGAGAAGGCAGCCGACCCTCCAATCGACAGTGGCAACGACTGAGACGCCTACAGAGACGCTGACAGAGGCTGCGACGCCGACTGAGGCAGATAGGGGTAGATATATGCATAGATGAGGCAGCAGACCCCCCAATCGACAGCGACAGCGACTGAGACGCCTACAAAGAAGCTGACAGAGGCTGCGACGAAGAATGAAACAAATAGGGGTAGATATAGGTATAGAAAAAAAAAGCAGCCGACCCTCCAATCGACAGCGGCATCGACTGAGACGCCTACAGAGACGCTGACAGGGGCTGCGACGCCGAATGAAGCTGATAGGGGTACATATAGGTATAGAGAAGGCAGCTGACCCTCCAATCGACAGTGGCAACGACTGAGACGCCTACAGAGACGCTGACAGAGGCTGCGACGCCGACTGAGGCAGATAGGGGTAGATATATGCATAGATGAGGCAGCAGACCCCCCAATCGACAGCGACAGCGACTGAGACGCCTTCAGATACGCTAACAGAGGCTGCGACGCCGACTGAGACGCCGACTGAGGCAGATAGGGATAGATATAGGCATAGAAAAGGCAGTAGATTCCCCAATCGACAGAGGCAGCTACTGAGACGGCTACAGAAACGCTGACAGAGGCTGCGACGCCGACTGAGGCAGATAGGGGTAGATATAATCATAGAGAAGGCAGCAGACACCCCAATCGACAGCGGCAACGACTGAGACGCCTACAAAGAAGCTGACAGACGCTGCGGGGCCGCCTGAGACGCCGACTGAGGCAGATGGTGGTATATACTCGTATATGCATAGAGAAGGCAGGAGACCAACCCCAATCGACAGCGGCAACGACTGAGACGCCTACAGAGACGCTGACAGCGGCTGCGACAACGACTGAGACGCCAAATGGGGCAGATAGGGGTAGATATAGGCATAGAGAAGGCAGCAGACCCCCTAATCGACAGCGGCAGCGACTGAGACGCCTACAGAAACGCTGACAGAGGCTGCAACGCCGACTGAGACGCCGACTGAAGCAGATAGGCGTAGATATTGGCATAGAGAAGGTAGCAGACCGCACCAATCGACAGCGGCTGCGACTGAGACACCTACAGAGACGCTGACAGAGGCTACGGCGCCGACTGAGGCAGATAGGGGTAGATATTGGCATAGAGAAGGCAGCAGACCCCCCAACCGACATCCGCAGCGCCTGAGACGCCTACAGATTCGCTGAAAGAGGCTGCAACGCCGACTGAGACGCCGACTGAAGCAGATAGGCGTAGATATTGGCATAGAGAAGGTAGCAGACCGCACCAATCGACAGCGGCTGCGACTGAGACACCTACAGAGACGCTGACAGAGGCTGAGACGCCGACTGAGGCAGATAGGGTTAGATATTGGCATAGAGAAAGCAGCAGACCCCCCAATCGACAGCGGCAGCGACTGAGACGCCTACAGAGACGCTGACAGAGGCTGCGACGCCGAATGAGGCAGATAGGGGTAGATATTGGCATAGAGAAAGCAGCAGACCCCCCCAATCGACAGCGGCAGCGACTGAGACGCCTACAGAGACGCTGACAGAGGCTACGACGCCGACTGAGACACCGACTGATGCAGATAGGGGTAGATATAGGCCTAGAGAAGGCAGGAGACCAACCCCAATCGACAGCGGCAACGACTGAGACGCCTACAGAGACGCTGACAGCGGCTGCGACAACGACTGAGACGCCAAATGGGGCAGATAGGGGTAGATATAGGCATAGAGAAGGCAGCAGACCCTCCAATCGACAGCGGCAGCGACTGAGACACCTACAGAGACGCTGACAGAGGCTGCCACGCCGACTGAGGCAGATAGGGTTAGATATTGGCATAGAGAAAGCAGCAGATCCCCCAATCGACAGCGGCAGCGACTGAAGCAGATAGGTTTAGATATTGGCATAGAGAAAGCAGCAGACCCCCAATCGGCAGCGGCAGCGACTTAGACGCCTACAGAGACACCTACAGAGATGCTGACAGAGGCGGCGACGCCGACTGAGACACCGACTGATGCAGATAGGGGTAGATATAGGCCTAGAGAAGGCAGCAGAACCCCCAATCGACAGCGGCAATGACTGAGACGCCTACAGAGACGCTGACAGAGGCTACGACGCCGACTGAGACGCCGATTGAGGCAGATAGGGGTAGATATAGGCATAGAGAAGGCAGCAGACCCCCCAATCGACAGCGGCAATGACTGAGACGCTTACAGAGACGCTAACAGAGGCTACGACGCCGACTGAGACGCCGATTGAGGCAGATAGGGGTAGAAATAGGCATAGAGAAGGAGCAGACCCCCCCAATCGACAGCGGCAGCGACTAAGACGCCCACAGAAACGCTGACAGAAGCTGCGACGCTGACTGAGACGCCAACTGAGGCAGATGGTGGTATATATATGCATAGAGAAGGCAGCAGACCCCCCAATCGACAGCGGCAACGACTGAGACGCCTACAGAGACGCTGATAGAGGCTGCGACGACGACTGAGACACCGACTGAGGCAGATAGGGGTAGATATAGGCATAGAGAAGGC
This sequence comes from Clusia tigrina, assembly GCA_920105625.2. Classification (NCBI taxonomy): domain Eukaryota; kingdom Metazoa; phylum Arthropoda; class Insecta; order Diptera; family Clusiidae; genus Clusia; species Clusia tigrina. Next base: position 92,245,549 of record OV050031.1, read on the forward strand.
AGCAGACCCCCTAATCGACTGCGGCAGCAACTGAGACGCCTACAGAAACGCTGACAGAGGCTGCGACGCCGACAGAGGCAGATAGGGGTAGATATAATCATAGAGAAGGCAGCACACCCCCCAATCGACAGCGGCAACGACTGAGACGCCTACAGAGACGTTGACAGAGGCTGCGACGCCGAATGAGGCAGATAGGGGTAGATATAGGCATAGAGAAGGCAGCCGACCCTCCAATCGACAGCGGCAATGACTGAGACGCCTACAGAGACACTGATAGAGATTGCGACGACGACTGAGACGCCGACTGAGGCAGATAGGGGTAGATATAGGCATAGAGAAGGCAGCAGACCCCCTAATCGACAACGGCAGCAACTAAGACGCCAACAGAAACGCTGACAGAGGCTGCGACGCCGACGGAGGCAGATAGGGGTAGATATAATCATAGAGAAGGCAGCACACCCCCCAATCGACAGCGGAAACGACTGAGACGCCTACAGAGACGCTGACAGAGGCTGCGACGCTGAATGAGGCAGATAGGGGTAGATATTGGCATAGAGAAGGCAGCCGACCCTCCAATCGACAGCGGCAATGACTGAGACGCCTGCAGAGACGCTGACAGAGGCTACGACGCCGACTGAGACGCCGATTGAGGCAGATAGGGGTAGATATAGGCATAGAGAAGGCAGCAGACCCCCTAATCGACAGCGGCAGCGACTGAGACGCCTACAGAAACGCTGACAGAGGCTGCGACGCCGACGGAGGCAGCTAGGGGTAGATATAATCATAGAGAAGGCAGCACACCACCAATCGACAGCAACAGCGACTGAGACGCCTACAGAGACGCTGACAGAGGCTGCGACGACGACTGAGTCGCCGACTGAGGCAAATAGGGGTAGATATAGGCATAGAGAAGGCAGCAAACCCCCAATCGACAGCTGCAACGACTGAGACGCCGACTGAGGCAGATAATGGTAAATATAGGCATAGAGACGTCAGCAGACCCCCCAATCGACAGCGACAGTGACTGATACGCCTACAGAAACGCTGACAGAGGCTGCGACGCCGACTGAGACTTCAACTGAGGCAGATGGTGGTATATATATGCATAGAGAAGGCAGCAGACCCCCCCAATCGACAGCGGCAACGACTGAGACGCATACAGAGACGCTGATAGAGGCTGCGACGACGACTGAGTCGCCGACTGAGACAGATAAGGGTGGATATAAGCATAGAGAAGGCAGCAGACATCCCAATCGACAGCGGCAGCGACTGAGACGCCTACAGCGACGTTGACAGAGGCTGCGACGCTGACTGAGGCAGATAGGGGTAGATATAGGCATAGAGAAGGTAGCAGACATCCCAATCGACAGCGGCAGCGACTGAGACGCTTACAGAGACGCTGACAGAGGCTGCGACGACGACTGAGACGCCGACTTAGGCAGATAGTTGTAGATATAGGCATAGAGAAGGCAGCAAACCCCCAATCGACAGCTGCAACGACTGAGACGCCGACTGTGGCAGATAATGGTAGATATAGATATAGAGGAGGCAGCAGACCCCCCAATCGACAGCGGCAGCGACTGAGACATCTACAGATGCGCTGACAGATGTTGCCACGCCGACTAAGACGCCGACTGAGGCAGCTAGGGGTAGATATAGACATACAGAAGGCAGCAGACCAACCAGCGACAGCGCCAGCGACTGAGACGCGTACAGAGACGCCGACAGAGACACCGACTGAGGCAGATAGGGGAAGATATAGGCCAGAGAAGGCAGCAGACCCCCCAATCGACAGCGGCAACGACTGAGACGCCTACAGAGATGCTGACAGAGGCTGCGACGACGACTGAGACGCCGACTGATTCAGATAGGGGTAGATATAGGCATAGAGAAGGCAGCAGACCCCCCAATCGACAGCGGCAACGACTGAGACGCCTACAGTGACGCCTACAGAGACGCTGACAGAGGCTGCGAGGAGGACTCAGACGCCGACTGAGGCTGATAGAGGTAGATATACGCATAGAGAATGCAGCAGATAAACCCCAATCGACAGCGGCAGCGACTGAGACGCCTACAGAGACGCTGACAGAGGCTGCGACGACGATTGAGACGCCGACTGAGGCAGATAGGGGTAGATATATGCATAGAAAAGGATGCAGACCCCCTAATCGACAGCGGCAGTTACTGGGACGCCTACAGAGAAGCTGACAGAGGCTGCGACGCCGACTGAGACGCCGACTGAGGCAGATAGGGGTAGATATTGGCATAGAGAAGGCAGCAGACCCCCCAATCGACAGCGGCAATGACTGAGACGCCTACAGAGACGCTGACAGAGGCTGCGACGCCGACTGAGACGCCGACTGAGGCAGATGGTCGTATATATATGCATAGAGAAGGCAGCAGAACCCCCCAATCGACAGCGGCAACGACTGAGACGCCTACAGAGACGCTGACAGAGGCTGCGACGACGACTGAGACGCCGACTGAGGCAGATGGTGATATATATATGCATAGAGAAGGCAGGAGACCCCCCCCCCCCCCCAATCGACAGCGGCAACGACTGAGACGCCTACAGAGACGCTGACAGAAGCTGCAACGACGACTGAGACGCCGACTGATTCAGATAGGGGTAGATATAGGCATAGAGAAGGCAGCAGACCCCCCCAATCGACAGCGGCAACGACTGAGACGCATACAGAGACGCCTACAGAGACGCTGACAGAGGCTGCGAGGAGGACTGAGACGCCGACTGAGGGTGACAGAGATAGATATACGCATAGAGAATGCAGCACACCGCCCAAACCGACAGCGGCAGCGACTGAGACATCTACAGAGACGCTGGCAGAGGCTGCGACGCCGACTGAGACGCCGACTGAAGCAGATAGGTGTAGATATTGGCATAGAGAATGCAGCAGACCGCCCCAATAGACAGCGGCAGCGACTGAGACATCTACAGAGAGGCTGACAGAGGCTGCGACGCCGACTGAGATGCCGACTGAGGCAGATAGGGGTATATATAGGTATAGAGAAGGCAGCAGACCCCCCCAATCGACAGCGGCAGCGACTGAGACGCTTACAGAGATGCTGACAAAATCTGCGACGCCGACTGAGGCAGATAGGGGTAGATATACGCATAGAGAAGGCAGCAGAATCCCCCAATCGACAGCAGCAACGGCTGAGACGCCAACAGAGACGTTGACAGAGGCTGCGACGCCTACTGAGATGCCGACTGAGGCAGATAGGGATAGATATAGGCATAGAGAAGGCAGCAGACCCCCCAATCGACAGTGGCAGCGACTAAACACCTACAGAGACGCTGACAGAGGCTGCGACGCCGACTGAGACGCCGACGGAGGCAGATAGGGGTGGATATAGGCATAGAGAAGGCAGCAGACATCCCAATCGACAGCGGCAGCGACTGCGACACCTACAGAGACGCTGACAGAGGCTGCGACGCCGACCGAGACGCCGACTGAGGCAGATAGGGGTGGATATAGGCATAGAGAAGGCAGCAGACATCCCAATCGACAGCGGCAGCGACTGAGACACTTACAGAGACGCTGACAGAGGCTGCGACGCCGACTGAGACGCCGACTGAGGCAGATAGGGGTAGATATAGGCATAGAGAAGGTAGCAGACCCCCCAATCGACAGTGGCAGCGACTGAGACACCTACAGAGACGCTGACAGAGGCTGCGACGCCGACTGAGGCAGATAGGGTTAGATATTGGCATAGAGAAAGCAGCAGACCCCCCAATCGACAGCGGCAGCGACTGAGACGCCTACAGAAACGCTGGCAGAGGCTGCGACGCCGACTGAGTCGCCGACTGAGGCAGATAGGGGTGGATATAAGCATAGAGAAGGCAGCAGACATCCCAATCGACAGCGGCAGCGACTGAGACGCCTACAGAAACGCTGACAGAGGCTGCGACGCCGACTGAGACGCCAACTGAGGCAGATGGTGGTATATATATGCATAGAGAAGGCAGCAGACCCCCCAATCGACAGTGGCAACGACTGAGACGCCTACAGAGACACTGATAGAGGCTGCGACACTGACTGAGACGCCGACTGAGGCAGATAGGGGTAGATATAGGCATAGAGAAGGCAGCAGACCCCCCAATCGACAGCGGCAGCGACTGAGACGCCTACAGGGACGCTGATAGAGGATGCGACGACGACTGAGACGCCGACTGAGGCAGATAGGGGTAGATATAGGCATAGAGAAGGCAGCAGACCCCCTAATCGACAGCAGCAGCGACTGACACGCCTACAGAAAAGCTGACAGAGGCTGCGACGCCGACGGGGGCAGATAGGGGTAGATATTATCATAGAGAAAGCAGCACACCCCCCAATCGACAGCGGCAACGACTGAGACGCCTACAGAGACGCTGACAGAGGCTGCGACGAAGAATGAAGCAAATAGGGGTACATATAGGTATAGAGAAGGCAGCCGACCCTCCAATCGACAGTGGCAACGACTGAGACGCCTACAGAGACGCTGACAGAGGCTGCGACGCCGACTGAGGCAGATAGGGGTAGATATATGCATAGATGAGGCAGCAGACCCCCCAATCGACAGCGACAGCGACTGAGACGCCTACAAAGAAGCTGACAGAGGCTGCGACGAAGAATGAAACAAATAGGGGTAGATATAGGTATAGAAAAAAAAAGCAGCCGACCCTCCAATCGACAGCGGCATCGACTGAGACGCCTACAGAGACGCTGACAGAGGCTGCGACGCCGAATGAAGCAGATAGGGGTACATATAGGTATAGAGAAGGCAGCTGACCCTCCAATCGACAGTGGCAACGACTGAGACGCCTACAGAGACGCTGACAGAGGCTGCGACGCCGACTGAGGCAGATAGGGGTAGATATATGCATAGATGAGGCAGCAGACCCCCCAATCGACAGCGACAGCGACTGAGACGCCTTCAGATACGCTAACAGAGGCTGCGACGCCGACTGAGACGCCGACTGAGGCAGATAGGGATAGATATAGGCATAGAGAAGGCAGTAGATTCCCCAATCGACAGAGGCAGCTACTGAGACGGCTACAGAAACGCTGACAGAGGCTGCGACGCCGACTGAGGCAGATAGGGGTAGATATAATCATAGAGAAGGCAGCAGACACCCCAATCGACAGCGGCAACGACTGAGACGCCTACAAAGAAGCTGACAGACGCTGCGGGGCCGCCTGAGACGCCGACTGAGGCAGATGGTGGTATATACTCGTATATGCATAGAGAAGGCAGGAGACCAACCCCAATCGACAGCGGCAACGACTGAGACGCCTACAGAGACGCTGACAGCGGCTGCGACAACGACTGAGACGCCAAATGGGGCAGATAGGGGTAGATATAGGCATAGAGAAGGCAGCAGACCCCCTAATCGACAGCGGCAGCGACTGAGACGCCTACAGAAACGCTGACAGAGGCTGCGACGCCGACGGAGGCAGATAGGGGTGGATATAGGCATAGAGTAGGCAGCAGACACACCAATCGACAGCGGCAGTGACTGGGACGCCTACAGAGACGCTGACAGAGGCTACGGCGCCGACTGAGGCAGATAGGGGTAGATATTGGCATAGAGAAGGCAGCAGACCCCCCAACCGACATCCGCAGCGCCTGAGACGCCTACAGATTCGCTGAAAGAGGCTGCAACGCCGACTGAGACGCCGACTGAAGCAGATAGGCGTAGATATTGGCATAGAGAAGGTAGCAGACCGCACCAATCGACAGCGGCTGCGACTGAGACACCTACAGAGACGCTGACAGAGGCTGAGACGCCGACTGAGGCAGATAGGGTTAGATATTGGCATAGAGAAAGCAGCAGACCCCCCAATCGACAGCGGCAGCGACTGAGACGCCTACAGAGACGCTGACAGAGGCTGCGACGCCGAATGAGGCAGATAGGGGTAGATATTGGCATAGAGAAAGCAGCAGACCCCCCAATCGACAGCGGCAGCGACTGAGACGCCTACAGAGACGCTGACAGCGGCTGCGACAACGACTGAGACGCCAAATGGGGCAGATAGGGGTAGATATAGGCGTAGAGAAGGCAGCAGACCCTCCAATCGACAGCGGCAGCGACTGAGACACCTACAGAGACGCTGACAGAGGCTGCGACGCCGACTGAGGCAGATAGGGTTAGATATTGGCATAGAGAAAGCAGCAGATCCCCCAATCGACAGCGGCAGCGACTGAAGCAGATAGGTTTAGATATTGGCATAGAGAAAGCAGCAGACCCCCAATCGGCAGCGGCAGCGACTTAGACGCCTACAGAGACACCTACAGAGATGCTGACAGAGGCGGCGACGCCGACTGAGACACCGACTGATGCAGATAGGGGTAGATATAGGCCTAGAGAAGGCAGCAGAACCCCCAATCGACAGCGGCAATGACTGAGACGCCTACAGAGACGCTGACAGAGGCTACGACGCCGACTGAGACGCCGATTGAGGCAGATAGGGGTAGATATAGACATAGAGAAGGCAGCAGACCGCGCCAGCAACTGAGACGCCTACAGAGACGCTGACAGAGGCTGCAACGCCGACTGAGACGCCGACTGAAGCAGATAGGCCTAGATATTGGCATAGAGAAGGCAGCAGACCGCCCCAATCGATAGCGGCAGCGACTGAGACACCTACAGAGACGCTGACAGAGGCTGCGACGCCGACTGAGACGCCGACTCTAGGCATATAGGGGTAGATATAGGCATAGAGAAGGCAGCAGACCCCCTAATCGACAGCGGCAGCGACTGAGACGCCTACAGAGACGCTGACAGAGGCTGCGACGCCGACTGAGGCAGATAGGAGTAGATATAGGCATAGAGAACGCAGCAGACCCTCCAATCGACAGCGCCAGCGACTGAGACGCCTACAGAGACGCTGACAGAGGCGGCGACGCTGACTGAGGCAGATAGGGGTAGATATAGGCCTAGAGAAGGCAGCAGACCCCCCAATCGACAGCGATAGCGACTGAGACGCCGACTGAGACGCCGACTGAGGTAGATAGGGGTAGATATAGGTACAGAGAAGGCAGTAGAACCGCCAATCGACAGCGGCGATGACTGAGACGGCTACAGAGACGCTGACAGAGGCTACGACGCCGACTGAGACGCCGATTGAGGCAGATAGGGGTAGATATAGGCATAGACAACGCAGCAGACCCCCCAATCGACTGAGGCGCCTACAGAGACGCTGACAGAGGCGACGACGCCGACTGAGGCAGATAGGGGTAGATATTGGCCTAGAGAAGGCCGCAGACCCCACAATCGACAGCGATAGCGACTGAGACGCCTACAGAGACGCCGACTGAGACGCCGACTGAGGTAGATAGGGGTAGATATAGGTACAGAGAAGGCAGCAGAACCGCCAATCGACAGCGGCAACGACTGAGACGCCTACAGAGACTCTGACAGAGGCTGCGACGACGACTGAGACGCCGACTGAGGCAGATAGGCCTAGATATTGGCATAGAGAAGGCAGCAGACCGCCCCAATCGACAGCGGTAGCGACTGAGACACCTACAGAGACGCTGACAGAGGCTGCGACGCCGACTGAGGCATATAGGTGTAGATATAGCCATAGAGAAGGCATCAGACCCCCCAATCGACAGCGCCAGCAACTGAGACGCCTACAGAGACGCTGACAGAGGCTGCAACGCCGACTGAGACGCCGACTGAAGCAGATAGGCCTAGATATTGGCATAGAGAAGGCAGCAGACCGCCCCAATAGATAGCGGCAGCGACTGAGACACCTACAGAGACGCTGACAGAGGCTGCGACGCCGACTGAGACGCCGACTAAGGCATATAGGGGTAGATATAGGCATAGAGAAGGCAGCAGACCCCCCAATCGACAGCGTCAGCGACTGAGACGCCTACAGAGACGCTGACAGAGGCGGCGACGCCGACTGAGGCTGATAGGGGTAGATATAGGCCTAGAGAAGGCAGCAGATCCCCAATCGATAGCAGCAATGACTGAGACGCCTACAGAGACGCTGACAGAGGCTACAACGCCGACTGAGACGCCGATTGACTCAGATAGGAGTAGATATAGGCATAGAGAAGGCAGCAGACCCCCCAATCTACAGCGACTGAGACGCCGACTGAGGCAGATAGGGGTAGGTATAGGCATAGAGAAGGCAGCTGACCCCTAATCGACAGCGATAGCGACTGAGACGCCTACAGAGACGCCGACTGAGGCGCCGACTGAGGTAGATAGGGGTAGATATAGGTACCGAGAAGGCAGCAGAACCGCCAATCGACAGCGGCAATGACTGAGACGCCTACAGAGACGCTGACAGAGGCTACGACTCCGACTGAGACGCCGATTGAGGCAGATAGGGGTAGATATAGGCATACACAACGCAGCAGACCCCCAATCGACAGCGCCAGCGACTGAGACGCCTACAGAGACGTTGACAGAGGCGGCGACGCCGACTGAGGTAGATAGGGGTAGATATAGGCCTAGAGAAGGCAGCAGACCCCCCAATTGACAGCGGCAGGGACTGAGACGCATACAGAGACGCTGTCAGAAGCTGCGACGCCGACTGAGACGTCGACTGAGGAAGATAGGGGTAGATATAGGCATAGAGGAGGTAGCAGACCCCCTAATCGACAGCGATAGCGACTGAGACGCCTACAGAGACGCCGACTGAGATGCCGACTGAGGTAGATAGGGGTAGATATAGGTGCAGAGAAAGCAGCAGAACCGCCAATCGACAGCGGCAACGACTGAGACGAATACAGAGACTCTGACAGAGGCTGCGACGACGACTGAGACGCCGGCTGAGGCAGATAGGCCTAGATATTGGCATAGAGAAGGCAGCAGACCGCTCCAATCGACAGCGGCAGCGACTGAGACACCTACAGAGACGCTGACAGAGGCTGCGACGCCGACTGAGACGCCGACTGAGGCATATAGGGGTAGATATAGGCATAGAGAAGTCATCAAACCCCCCAATCGACAGCGCCAGCAACTGAGACGCCTACAGATACGCTGACAGAGGCTGCAACGCCGACTGAGACGCCGACTGAAGCAGATAGGCCTAGATATTGGCATAGAGAAGGCAGCAGACCGCCCCAATAGATAGCGGCAGCGACTGAGACACCTACAGAGACGCTGGCAGAGGCTGCAACGCCGACTGAAACGCCGACTGAGGCATATAGGGGTAGATATAGGCATAGAGAAGGCAGCAGACCCCCCAATCGACAGCGCCAGCGACTGAGACCCCTACAGAGACGCTGACAGAGGCATCGACGCCGACTGAGGCTGATAGGGGTAGATATCGGCCTAGAGAAGGCAGCAGATCCCCCAATCGATAGCAGCAATGACTGAGACGGCTACAGAGACGCTGACAGAGGCTACGACGCCAACTGAGACGCCGATTGAGGCAGATAGAGGTAGATATAGGCATACACAACGCAGCAGACCACCCAATCAACAGCGGCAGCGACTGAGACACCTACAGAGACGCTGACAGAGGCTGCGACGCCGACTGAGACGCCGACTGATGCAGATAGGATTAGATATAGGCATAGAGAAGGCAGCTGACCCCCTAATCGACAGCGATAGCGACTGAGACGCCTACAGAGATGCCGACTGAGACGCCGACTGAGGTAGATAGGGGTAGATATAGGTACAGAGAAGGCAGCAGAACCGCCCATCGATAGCGGCAATGACTGAGACGCCTACAGAGACGCTGACAGAGGCTACGACGCCGACTGAGACGCCGATTGAGGCAGATATGGGTAGATATAGGCATACACAACGCAGCAGACCACCCAATCGACAGCGCCAGCGACTGAGACGCCTACAGAGACGTTGACAGAGGCGGCGACGCCGACTGAGGCAGATAGGGGTAGATATAGGCCTAGAGAAGGCAGCAGACCCCCCAATCGACAGCGGCAGGGACTGAGACGCATACAGAGACGCTGTCAGAGGCTGCGACGCCGACTGAGACGTCGACTGAGGAAGATAGGGGTAGATATAGGCATAGAGAAGGCAGCAGACCCCCTAATCGACAGCGATAGCGACTGAGACGCCTACAGAGACGCCGACTGAGACGCCGACTGAGGTAGATAGGGGTAGATATAGGTACAGAGAAGGCAGCAGAACCGCCAATCGACAGCGGCAACGACTGAGACGCCTACAGAGACTCTGACAGAGGCTGCGACGATGACTGAGACGCCGGCTGAGGCAGATAGAGGTAGATATAGCCATAGAGAAGGCAGCAGACCCCCCAATCGACAGCGGCAACGACTGAGACGCCTACAGAGACGCTGACAGAGGCTGCGACGACGACTGAGACGCCGACTGAGGCAGATAGGCCTAGATATTGGCATAGAGAAGGCAGCAGACCACCCCAATTGACAGCGGCAGCGACTGAGACACCAACAGAGACGCTGACAGAGGCTGCGACGCCGACTGCGACGCCGACTGAGGCATATAGGGGTAGATATAGGCATAGAGAAGGCATCAGACCCCCCAATCGACAGCGCCAGCAACTGAGACGCCTACAGAGACGCTGACAGAGGCTGCAACGCCAACTGAGACGCCGACTGAAGCAGATAGGCCTAGATATTGGCATAGAGAAGGCAGCAGGCCGCCCCAATAGATAGCGGCAGCGACTGAGACACCTACAGAGACGCTGACAGAGGCTGCAACGCCGACTGAGACGCCGACTGAGGCATATAGGGGTAGATATCGGCCTAGAGAAGGCAGCAGATCCCCCAATCGATAGCAGCAATGACTGAGACGCCTACAGAGACGCTGACAGAGGCTACGACGCCAACTGAGACGCCGATTGAGGCAGATAGGAATAGATATAGGCATAGATAAGGCAGCAGACCCCCCAATCAACAGCGACTGAGACGCCTACAGAAACGCTGACAGAGGCTGCGACGCCGACTGAGACGCCGACTGAGGCATATAGGGGTAGATATCGGCCTAGAGAAGGCAGCAGATCCCCCAATCGATAGCAGCAATGACTGAGACGCCTACAGAGACGCTGACAGAGGCTACGACGCCAACTGAGACGCCGATTGAGGCAGATAGGAATAGATATAGGCATAGATAAGGCAGCAGACCCCCCAATCAACAGCGACTGAGACGCCTACAGAGACGCCGACTGAGGTAGATAGGGGTAGATATAGGTACAGAGAAGGCAGCAGAACCGCCAATCGACAGCGGCAATGACTGAGACGCCTACAGAGACGCTGACAGAGGCTACGACGCCGACTGAGACGCCGATTGAGGCAGATAGGGGTAGATATAGGCATACACAACGCAGCAGACCCCCCAATCGACAGCGCCAGCGACTGAGACGCCTACAGAGACGTTGACAGAGGCGGCGACGCCGACTGAGGCAGATAGGGGTAGATATAGGCCTAGAGAAGGCAGCAGACCCCCCAATCGACAGCGGCAGGGACTGAGACACATACAGAGACGCCGTCAGAGGCTGCGACGCCGACTGAGACGTCGACTGAGGAAGATAGGGGTAGATATAGGCTTAGAGAAGGCAGCAGACCCCCTAATCGACAGCGATAGCGACTGAGACGCCTACAGAGACGCCGACTGAGACAGATAGGGGTAGATATAGGTACAGAGAAGGCAGCAGAACCGCCAATCGACAGCGGCAACGACTGAGACGCCTACAGAGACTCTGACAGAGGCTGCGACGATGACTGAGACGCCGGCTGAGGCAGATAGGGGTAGATATAGCCATAGAGAAGGCAGCAGACCCCCCAATCGACAGCGGCAACGACTGAGACGCCTACAGAGACGCTGACAGAGGCTGCGACGACGACTGATACGCCGACTGAGGCAGATAGGCCTAGATATTGGCATAGAGAAGGCAGCAGACCGCACCAATCGACAGCGGCAGCGACTGAGACACCTACAGAGACGCTGACAGAGGCTGCGACGCCGACTGAGACGCCGACTGAGGCATATAGGGGTAGATATAGGCATAGAGAAGGCATCAGACCCAACAATCGACAGCGCCAGCAACTGAGACGCCTACAGAGACGCTGACAGAGGCTGCAACGCCAACTGAGACGCCGACTGAAGCAGATAGGCCTAGATATTGGCATAGAGAAGGCAGCAGACCGCCCCAATAGATAGCGGCAGCGACTGAGACACCCACAGAGACGCTGACAGAGACATATAGGGGTAGATATAGGCATAGAGAAGGCAGCAGACCCCCCAATCGACAGCGCCAGCGACTGAGACGCCTACAGAGACGCTGACAGAGGCGGCGACGCCGACTGAGGCTGATAGGGGTAGATATAGGCCTAGAGAAGGCAGCAGATCCCCCAATCGACAACAGCAATGACTGAGACGCCTACAGAGACGCTGACAGAGGCTACGACGCCGACTGAGACGCCGATTGTGGCAGGTAGAAGTAGATATAGGCATAGAGAAGGCAGCAGACCCCCCAATCTACAGCGACTGAGACGCCTACAGAGACGCTGACAGAGGCTGCGACACCGAATGAGACGCCGACTGAGGCAGATAGGGGTAGATATAGGCATAGAGAAGGCAGCAGACCCCCCAATCGACAGCGGCAGCTACTGAGACGCCTACAGAAACGCTTACAGAGGCTGCGACGCCGACTGAGGCAGATAGGGGTAGATATAGGCATAGAGAAGGCAGCAGACCCCCCAATCGACAGCGGCAACGACTGAGACGCCTACATACAAGCTGACAGACGGTGCGACGCCGCCTGAGACGCCGCCTGCGACGCCGACTGAGGCAGATGGTGGTATATATGCATAGAGAAGGCAGCAGACGCCCTCCCCCCCAATAGACAGCGGCAACGACTGAGACGCCTACAGAGACGCTGACACAGGCTGCGACAACGACTGAGATGCCGACAGAGGCAGATAGGGGTAGATATAGGCATAGAGAAGGCAACAGACCCCCTAATCGACAGCGGCAGCGACTGAGACGCCTACAAAAACGCTGACAGAGGTTGCGACGCCGACGGAGGCAGATAGGGGTGGATATTGGCATAGAGAAGGCAGCAGACACACCAATCGACAGCGGCAGTGACTGGGACGCCTACAGAAACGCTGACAGAGACTGCGACGCCGACTGAGACTCCGACTGATGCAGATAGGGGTAGATATAGGCATAGAGAAGGCAGCAGACCCTTAATCGACAGCGGCAGCGACTGAGACGCCTACAGAGACGCTGACAGAGGCTGCGACGCCGACTGAGGCAGATAGGGGTAGATATTGGCATAGAGAAGGCAGCAGACCCCCCAACCGACAGCCGCAGCGCCTGAGACGCCTACAGAGACGCTGACAGAGGCTGCGACTCCGACTGAGGCAGATAGGCCTAGAGAAAGCAGCAGACCCCCCAATCGACAGCGGCAGCGACTGAGACGCCTACAGAAATGCTGACAGAGGCTGCGACGCCGACTGAGACGCCGACTGAGGCAGATAGGGGTAGATATAGGCATAGAGAAGGCAGCAAACCCCCAATCGACAGTTGCAGCGAGTGAGACGCCCACTGAGGCAGATAAGGGTAGATATAGGCATACAGGAGGCAGCAGACCCCCCAATCGAGAGCGGCAGCGTCTGAGACGCCTACAGAAACGCTGACAGAGGCTGCGACGCCGACTGAGATGCCGACTCAGGCAGATAGGTGTAGATATAGGCATAGAGAAGGCAGCAGACCCCCCAATCGACAGCGGCAGCGACTGACACACCTACAGAGACGCTGACAGAGGCTGCGACGCCGACTGAGGCAGGTAGGGTTAGATATTGGCATAGAGAAAGCAGCAGACCCCCCAATCGACAGTGGCAGCGACTGAGACATCTACAGATACGCTGACAGAGGTTGCGACGCCGACTATGACGCCGACTGAGGCAGATAGGGGTAGATATAGGCATAGAGAAGGCAGCAGACCCCCAAATCGACAGCGCCAGCGACTGAGACGCCTACAGAGACGCTGACAGAGGCGGCTACGCCGACTGAGATACCGACTGAGGCAGATAGGAGTAGATATAGGCCTAGAGAAGGCAGCAGACCCCCCAATCGTCAGCGGCAATGACTGAGACGCCTACAGAGACGCTGACAGAGGCTACGACGCCGACTGAGACGCCGACTGAGACGCCGACTGAGACGCCGACTGAGACGCCGACTGAGACGCCGACTGAGACGCCGACTGAGACGCCGACTGAGACGCCGACTGAGACGCCGACAGAGGCAGATAGGGGTAGATATAGGCATAGAGAAGGCAGCAGACCCTCCCAATCGACAGCGGCAGCGACTGAGACGCCTACAGAAACGCTGACAGAGGCTGCGACGACGACTGATACGCCGACTGAGGCAGATAGGCCTAGATATTGGCATAGAGAAGGCAGCAGACCGCACCAATCGACAGCGGCAGCGACTGAGACACCTACAGAGACGCTGACAGAGGCTGCGACGCCGACTGAGATGCCGACTGAGGCATATAGGGGTAGATATTGGCATAGAGAAGGCAGCAGACCCCCCAATCGACAGCGGCAACGACTGAGACGCCTACAGAGACGCTGACTGAGACGCCGACTGAGGTAGATAGGGGTAGATATAGGTACAGAGAAGGCAGCAGAACCGCCAATCGACAGCGGCAACGACTGAGACGCCTACAGAGACTCTGACAGAGGCTGCGACGATCACTGAGATGCCGGCTGAGGCAGATAGGGGTAGATATAGCCATAGAGAAGGCAGCAGACCCCCCAATCGACAGCGGCAACGACTGAGACGCCTACAGAGACGCTGACAGAGGCTGCGACGACGACTGATACGCCGACTGAGGCAGATAGGCCTAGATATTGGCATAGAGAAGGCAGCAGACCGCACCAATCGACAGCGGCAGCGACTGAGACACCTACAGAGACGCTGACAGAGTCTGCGACGCCGACTGAGACGCCGACTGAGGCATATAGGGGTAGATATACGCATAGAGAAGGCATCAGACCCAACAATCGACAGCGCCAGCAACTGAGACGCCTACAGAGACGCTGACAGAGGCTGCAACGCCAACTGAGACGCCGACTGAAGCAGATAGGCCTAGATATTGGCATAGAGAAGGCAGCAGACCGCCCCAATAGATAGCGGCAGCGACTGAGACACCCACAGATACGCTGACAGAGGCTGCGACGCCGACTGAGACATATAGGGGTAGATATAGGCATAGAGAAGGCAGCAGACCCCCCAATCGACAGCGCCAGCGGCTGAGACGCCTACAGAGACGCTGACAGAGGCGGCGACGCCGACTGCGGCTGATAGGGGTAGATATAGGCCTAGAGAAGGCAGCAGATCCCCCAATCGACAACAGCAATGACTGAGACGCCTACAGAGACGCTGACAGAGGCTACGACGCCGACTGAGACGCCGATTGAGGCAGGTAGAAGTAGATATAGGCATAGAGAAGGCAGCAGACCCCCCAATCTACAGCGACTGAGACGCCTACAGAGACGCTGACAGAGGCTGCGACACCGAATGAGGCGGCGACTGAGGCAGATAGGGGTAGATATAGGCATAGAGAAGGCAGCAGACCCCCCAATCGACAGCGGCAGCTACTGAGACGCCTACAGAAACGCTTACAGAGGCTGCGACGCCGACTGAGGCAGATGGGGGTAGATATAGGCATAGAGAAGGCAGCAGACCCCCCCAATCGACAGCGGCAACGACTGAGACGCCTACATACAAGCTGACAGACGGTGCGACGCCGCCTGAGACGCCGCCTGCGACGCCGACTGAGGCAGATGGTGGTATATATATGCATAGAGAAGGCAGCAGACGCCCTCCCCCCAACAGACTGAGACGCCTACAGAGACGCTGACACAGGCTGCGACAACGACTGAGATGCCGACAGAGGCAGATAGGGGTAGATATAGGCATAGAGAGGGCAACAGACCCCCTAATCGACAGCGGCAGCGACTGAGACGCCTACAAAAACGCTGACAGAGGTTGCGACGCCGACGGAGGCAGATAGGGGTGGATATGGGCATAGCGTAGGCAGCAGACACACCAATCGACAGCGGCAGTGACTGGGACGCCTACAGAAACGCTGACAGAGACTGCGACGCCGACTGAGACTCCGACTGATGCAGATAGGGGTAGATATAGGCATAGAGAAGGCAGCAGACCCTTAATCGACAGCGGCAGCGACTGAGACGCCTACAGAGACGCTGACAGAGGCTGCGACGCCGACTGAGGCAGATAGGGGTAAATATTGGCATAGAGAAGGCAGCAGACCATCCAACCGACAGCCGCAGCGCCTGAGACGCCTACAGAGACGCTGACAGAGGCTGCGACTCCGACTGAGGCAGATAGGCCTAGAGAAAGCAGCAGACCCCCCCAATCGACAGCGGCAGCGACTGAGACGCCTACAGAAATGCTGACAGAGGCTGCGACGCCGACTGAGACGCCGACTGAGGCAGATAGGGGTAGATATAGGCATAGAGAAGGCAGCAAACCCCCAATCGACAGTTGCAGCGAGTGAGACGCCCACTGAGGCAGATAAGGGTAGATATAGGCATACAGGAGGCAGCAGACCCCCCAATCGAGAGCGGCAGCGACTGAGACGCCTACAGAAACGCTGACAGAGGCTGCGACGCCGACTGAGATGCCGACTCAGGCAGATAGGTGTAGATATAGGCATAGAGAAGGCAGCAGACCCCCCAATCGACAGCGGCAGCGACTGACACACCTACAGAGACGCTGACAGAGGCTGCGACGCCGACTGAGGCAGGTAGGGTTAGATATTGGCATAGAGAAAGCAGCAGAACCCCCAATCGACAGTGGCAGCGACTGAGACATCTACAGATACGCTGACAGAGGTTGCGACGCCGACTATGACGCCGACTGAGGCAGATAGGGGTAGATATAGGCATAGAGAAGGCAGCAGACCCCCAAATCGACAGCGCCAGCGACTGAGACGCCTACAGAGACGCTGACAGAGGCGGCTACGCCGACTGAGATACCGACTGAGGCAGATAGGAGTAGATATAGGCCTAGAGAAGGCAGCAGACCCCCCAATCGTCAGCGGCAATGACTGAGACGCCTACAGAGACGCTGACAGAGGCTACGACGCCGACTGAGACGCCGACTGAGACGCCGACTGAGACGCCGACTGAGACGCCGACTGAGACGCCGACTGAGACGCCGACTGAGACGCCGACTGAGACGCCGACAGCGGCAGATAGGGGTAGATATAGGCATAGAGAAGGCAGCAGACCCTCCCAATCGACAGCGGCAGCGACTGAGACGCCTACAGAAACGCTGACAGAGGCTGCGACGACGACTGATACGCTTACTGAGGCAGATAGGCCTATATATTGGCATAGAGAAGGCAGCAGACCGCACCAATCGACAGCGGCAGCGACTGAGACACCTACAGAGACGCTGACAGAGGCTGCGACGCCGACTGAGATGCCGACTGAGGCATATAGGGGTAGATATTGGCATAGAGAAGGCAGCAGACCCCCCAATCGACAGCGGCAACGACTGAGACGCCTACAGAGACGCTGACTGAGACGCCGACTGAGGTAGATAGGGGTAGATATAGGTACAGAGAAGGCAGCAGAACCGCCAATCGACAGCGGCAACGACTGAGACGCCTACAGAGACTCTGACAGAGGCTGCGACGATGACTGAGATGCCGGCTGAGGCAGATAGGGGTAGATATAGCCATAGAGAAGGCAGCAGACCCCCCAATCGACAGCGGCAGCGACTGAGACACCTACAGAGACGCTGACAGAGTCTGCGACGCCGACTGAGACGCCGACTGAGGCATATAGGGGTAGATATACGCATAGAGAAGGCATCAGACCCAACAATCGACAGCGCCAGCAACTGAGACGCCTACAGAGACGCTGACAGAGGCTGCAACGCCAACTGAGACGCCGACTGAAGCAGATAGGCCTAGATATTGGCATAGAGAAGGCAGCAGACCGCCCCAATAGATAGCGGCATCGACTGAGACACCCACAGATACGCTGACAGAGGCTGCGACGCCGACTGAGACATATAGGGGTAGATATAGGCATAGAGAAGGCAGCAGACCCCCCAATCGACAGCGCCAGCGGCTGAGACGCCTACAGAGACGCTGACAGAGGCGGCGACGCCGACTGCGGCTGATAGGGGTAGATATAGGCCTAGAGAAGGCAGCAGATCCCCCAATCGACAACAGCAATGACTGAGACGCCTACAGAGACGCTGACAGAGGCTACGACGCCGACTGAGACGCCGATTGAGGCAGGTAGAAGTAGATATAGGCATAGAGAAGGCAGCAGACCCCCCAATCTACAGCGACTGAGACGCCTACAGAGACGCTGACAGAGGCTGCGACACCGAATGAGGCGGCGACTGAGGCAGATAGGGGTAGATATAGGCATAGAGAAGGCAGCAGACCCCCCAATCGACAGCGGCAGCTACTGAGACGCCTACAGAAACGCTTACAGAGGCTGCGACGCCGACTGAGGCAGATAGGGGTAGATATAGGCATAGAGAAGGCAGCAGACCCCCCAATCGACAGCGGCAACGACTGAGACGCCTACATACAAGCTGACAGACGGTGCGACGCCGCCTGAGACGCCGCCTGCGACGCCGACTGAGGCAGATGGTGGTATATATATATGCATAGAGAAGGCAGCAGACGCCCTCCCCCCAACAGACTGAGACGCCTACAGAGACGCTGACACAGGCTGCGACAACGACTGAGATGCCGACAGAGGCAGATAGGGGTAGATATAGGCATAGAGAGGGCAACAGACCCCCTAATCGACAGCGGCAGCGACTGAGACGCCTACAAAAACGCTGACAGAGGTTGCGACGCCGACGGAGGCAGATAGGGGTGGATATGGGCATAGCGTAGGCAGCAGACACACCAATCGACAGCGGCAGTGACTGGGACGCCTACAGAAACGCTGACAGAGACTGCGACGCCGACTGAGACTCCGACTGATGCAGATAGGGGTAGATATAGGCATAGAGAAGGCAGCAGACCCTTTATCGACAGCGGCAGCGACTGAGACGCCTACAGAGACGCTGACAGAGGCTGCGACGCCGACTGAGGCAGATAGGGGTAAATATTGGCATAGAGAAGGCAGCAGACCATCCAACCGACAGCCGCAGCGCCTGAGACGCCTACAGAGACGCTGACAGAGGCTGCGACTCCGACTGAGGCAGATAGGCCTAGAGAAAGCAGCAGACCCCCCCAATCGACAGCGGCAGCGACTGAGACGCCTACAGAAATGCTGACAGAGGCTGCGACGCCGACTGAGACGCCGACTGAGGCAGATAGGGGTAGATATAGGCATAGAGAAGGCAGCAAACCCCCAATCGACAGTTGCAGCGAGTGAGACGCCCACTGAGGCAGATAAGGGTAGATATAGGCATACAGGAGGCAGCAGACCCCCCAATCGAGAGCGGCAGCGACTGAGACGCCTACAGAAACGCTGACAGAGGCTGCGACGCCGACTGAGATGCCGACTCAGGCAGATAGGGGTAGATATAGGCATAGAGAAGGCAGCAGACCCCCCAATCGACAGCGGCAGCGACTGACACACCTACAGAGACGCTGACAGAGGCTGCGACGCCGACTGAGGCAGGTAGGGTTAGATATTGGCATAGAGAAAGCAGCAGAACCCCCCAATCGACAGTGGCAGCGACTGAGACATCTACAGATACGCTGACAGAGGTTGCGACGCCGACTATGACGCCGACTGAGGCAGATAGGGGTAGATATAGGCATAGAGAAGGCAGCAGACCCCCAAATCGACAGCGCCAGCGACTGAGACGCCTACAGAGACGCTGACAGAGGCGGCTACGCCGACTGAGATACCGACTGAGGCAGATAGGAGTAGATATAGGCCTAGAGAAGGCAGCAGACCCCCCAATCGTCAGCGGCAATGACTGAGACGCCTACAGAGACGCTGACAGAGGCTACGACGCCGACTGAGACGCCGACTGAGACGCCGACTGAGACGCCGACAGAGGCAGATAGGGGTAGATATAGGCATAGAGAAGGCAGCAGACCCTCCCAATCGACAGCGGCAGCGACTGAGACGCCTACAGAAACGCTGACAGAGGCTGCGACGCCGATTAAGACGCCGACTGAGGCAGATAGGGGTAGATATAGGCATAGAGAAGGCAGCAGACACCCCAATTGACAGCGACAGCGACTGAGATGCCTACAGAAACGCTGACCGAGGCTGCGACGCCGACTAAGACAGATAGGGGTAGATATAGACACAGTGAAGGCAGCAGTGCCCCCATTCGACAGCGGCAGCGGCTGACACGCCTACAGAGACGCTGACAGAGGCTGCGACACCGAATGAGACCCCGACTGAGCCAGATAGGGGTAGATATAGGCATAGAGAATGCAGCAGACCTCCCCAATCGACAGCGGCAGCGACTGGGACGCCTACAGAGACGCCGACTGAGACGCCGACTGAGACGCCGACTGAGGTAGATAGGGGTAGATATAGGTATAGAGAAGGCAGCAGAATCCCCAATCGACAGCGGCAACGACTGAGACTCCTACAGAGACGCTGACAGAGGCTGCGACACCGACTGAGACGTCGACTGAGGCAGATAGGGGTAGATATAGGCATAGAGAAGGCAGCAGACCCCCCAATCGACAGCGGCAGCTACTGAGTCGACTACAGAAACGCTGACAGCGGCTGCGACGCCGACTGAGGCAGATAGGGGCAGATATAATCATAGAGAAGGCAGCAGACACCCCAATTGACAGCGACAGCGACTGAGAAGCCTACAGAAACGCTGACCGAGGCTGCGACGCCGACTAAGACAGATAGGGGTAGATATAGACACAGAGAAGGCAGCAGAGCCCCATTCGACAGCGGCAGCGGCTGACACGCCTACAGAGACGCTGACAGAGGCTGCGATACCGAATGAGTCGCCGACTGAGGCAGATAGGAGTAGATATAGGCATAGAAAATGCAGCAGACCTCCTCAATCGACAGCGGCAGCGACTGGGACGCCTACAGAGACGCCGACTGAGACGCCGACTGAGACGTCGACTGAGGAAGATAGGGGTAGATATAGGCCTAGAGAAGGCAGCAGATCCCCCAATCGACAGCAGCAATGACTGAGACGCCTACAGAGACGCTGACAGAGGCTACGACGCCGACTGAGACGCCGATTGAGGCAGATAGGAGTAGATATAGGCATAGAGAAGGCAGCAGCCCCCCAATCTACAGCGACTGAGACGCCTACAGAAACGCTGACAGAGGCTGTGACGCCGACTGAGGCAGATAGGGGTAGATATAGGCACAGAGAAGGCAGCAGCCCCCTAATCGACAGCGATAGCGACTGAGACGCCTACAGAAACGCTGACCGAGGCTGCGACGCCGACTAAGGCAGATAGGGGTAGATATAGACACAGAAAAGGCATTAGTCCCCCCCATTCGACAGCGTCAGCAGCTGGGACGCCTACAGAGACGTTGACAGAGGCTGCGACGACGACTGAGACGCCGACTGAGGCAGATAGGGGTAGATATAGGCATAGAGAAGGCATTATATCCCCTAATCGACAGCGGCAGCAACTGAGACGCCTACATACAAGCTGACAGACGCTGCGACGCCGCCTGAGACGCCGACTGAGGCAGATGGTGGTATATATATGCATAGAGAAGGCAGCAGACCCCCCCCCCCCAATCGACAGCGGCAACGACTGAGACGCCTACAGAGACGCCGACACAGGCTGCGACAACGACTGAGATGCCGACAGAGGCAGATAGGGGTTGATATAGGCATAGGGTAGGCAACAGACCCCCTAATCGACAGCGGCAGGGACTGAGACGCCTACAAAACGCTGACAGAGGCTGCGACGCCGGCGGAGGCAGATAGGGGTGGATATAGGCATAGAGTAGGCAGCAGACACACCAATCGACAGCGGCAGTGACTGGGACGCCTACAGAAACGCTGACAGAGACTGCGACGCCGACTGAGACTCCGACTGAGGCAGATAGGGGTAGATATTGGCATAGAGATGGCAGCAGTCCCCCCAACCGACAGCCGCAGCGCCTGAGACGCCTACAGAGACGCTGACAGAGGCTGCGACGCCGACTGAGGCAGATAGGGTTAGATATTGGCGTAGAGAAAGCAGCAGACCCCCAATCGACAGTGGCAGCGACTGAGACATCTACAGATACGCTGACAGAGGTTGCGACGCCGACTATGACGCCGACTGAGGCAGATAGGGGTAGATATAGGCATAGAGATGGCAGCAGACCCCCCAATCGACAGCGGCAGCTACTGAGACGACTACAGAAACGCTGACAGAGGCTGCGACGCCGACTGAGGCAGATAGGGGCAGATATAATCATAGAGAAGGCAGCAGACCCCCCAATCGACAGCGGCAACGACTGAGACGCCTACAGAGACGTTGACAGAGGCTGCGACGACGACTGAGACGCCGACTGAGGCAGATAGGGGTAGATATAGGCATAGAGAAGGCATTATATCCCCTAATCGACAGCGGCAGCAACTGAGACGCCTACAGAAGCGCTGACAGAGGCTGCGACGCCGACTGAGGCAGGTAGGGGTATATATAGGCATAGAGAAGGCAGCAGAGCCGCCAATCGACAGCGGCAGTGATTGGGACGCTTACAGAGATTCTGACAGAGGCTGCGACGCCGACTGAGGCAGATAGGGGTAGATATAGGCATAGAGAAGGTAGCAGACTCCCCCAATCAACAGCAGCAACAGCTGAGACGTCTACAGACACGCTGACAGAGGCAGCGACGCCGACTGAGGCAGATAGGGGTAGATATAGGCATAGAGACTGAGGCAGATAGGGGTAGATATGGGCATAGAGAATGCAGCAGACCTCCCCAATCGACAGCGGCAGCGACTGGAACGCCTACAGAGACGCCGACTGACACGCCGACTGAGACGTCGACTGAGGAATATAGGGGTAGATATAGGCCTAGAGAAGGCAGCAGATCCCCCAATCGACAGCAGCAATGACTGAGACGCCTACAGAGACGCTGACAGAGGCTACGACGCCGACTGAGACGCCGATTGAGGCAGATAGGAGTAGATATAGGCATAGAGAAGGCAGCAGACCCCCCAATCTACAGCGACTGAGACGCCTACAGAAACGCTGACAGAGGCTGCGACGCCGACTGAGACGCCGACTGAGGCAGATAGGGGTAGATATAGGCATAGAGAAGGCAGCAGACCCCCTAATCGACAGCGATAGCGACTGAGACGCCTACAGAAACGCTGACCGAGGCTGCGACGCCGACTAAGGCAGATAGGGGTAGATATAGACACAGAAAAGGCAGCAGTCCCCCCCATTCGACAGCGGCAGCGGCTGGCACGCCTACAGAGACGCTGACGGAGGCTACGACACCGAATGAGACGCCGACTGAGGCAGATAGGGGTAGATATAGGCATAGAGAAGGAAGCAGACCTCCCCAATCGACAGCGGCAGTGACTGAGACGACTACAGAGACGTCGACTGAGACGCCGACGGAGGTAGATAGGGGTAGATATAGGTATAAAGAAGGCAGCAGAACCCCCAATGGACAGCGGCAACGACTGAGACTCAAACAGAGACGCTGACAGTGGCTGCGACGCCGACTGAGACGTCGACTGAGGCAGATAGGGGTAGATATAGGCATAGAGAAGGCAGCAGTCCCCCCAATCGACAGCGGCAGCTACTGAGACGCCTACAGAAACGTTTACAGAGGCTGCGACGCCGACTGAGGCAGATAGGGGTAGATATAGGCATAGAGAAGGCAGCAGACCCCCAATCGAGAGCGGCAACGACTGAGACGCCTACATACAAGCTAACTGACGCTGCGACGCCGCCTGAGACGCCGACTGAGGCAGATGGTGGTATATATATGCATAGAGAAAGCAGCAGACCCCCCCAATCGACAGCGGCAACGACTGAGACGCCTACAGAGACGCTGACAGAGTCTGCGACAACGACTGAGATGCCGACAGAGGCAGATAGGGGTAGATATAGGCATAGGGTAGGCAACAGACCCCCTAATCGACAGCGGCAGCGACTGAGACGCCTACAAAACGCTGACAGAGGCTGCGACGCCGGCGGAGGCAGATAGGGGTGGATATAGGCATAGAGTAGGCAGCAGACACACCAATGGACAGCGGCAGTGACTGGGACGCCTACAGAAACGCTGACAGAGGCTGCGACGCCGACTGAAGCAGATAGGGTTAGATATTGGCGTAGAGAAAGCAGCAGACCCCCCAATCGAGAGTGGCAGCGACTGAGACATCTACAGATACGCTGACAGAGGTTGCGACGCCGACTATGACGCCGACTGAGGCAGATAGGGGTAGATATAGGCATAGAGAAGGCAGCAGACCCCCCAATCGACAGCGGCAGCTACTGAGACGACTACAGAAACGCTGACAGAGGCTGCGACGCCGACTGAGGCAGATAGGGGCAGATATAATCATAGAGAAGGCAGCAGCCCCCCAATCTACAGCGGCAACGACTGAGACGCCTACAGAGACGTTGACAGAGGCTGCGACGACGACTGAAACGCCGACTGAGGCAGATAGGGGTAGATATAGGCATAGAGAAGGCATTATATCCCCTAATCGACAGCGGCAGCAACTGAGACGCCTACAGAAGCGCTAACAGAGGCTGCGTTGCCGACTGAGGGAGGTAGGGGTATATATAGGCATAGAGAAGGCAGCAGACCCGTCAATCGACAGCGGCAGTGATTGGGACGCTTACAGAGATTCTGACAGAGGCTGCGACGCCGACTGAGGCAGATAGGGGTAGATATAGGCATAGAGAAGGTAGCAGACTCCCCCAAGCAACAGCAGCAACGGCTGAGACGGCTACAGACACGCTGACAGAGGCGGCGACGCCGACTGAGATGCCGACTGAGGCAGATAGGGGTAGATATAGGCATTGAGAAGGCAGCAGGCCCCCCAATCGACAGCGGCAGCGACTGAGACACCTACAGAGACGCTGACAGAGGCTGCGACGCCGACTGAGGCAGATAGGGTTAGATATTGGCATAGAGAAAGCAGCAGACCCCCCCCAATCGACAGCTTCAGCGACTGAGACCCCTACAGAAACGCTGACAGAGGCGGCGACGCCGACTGAGATGCCGACTGAGGCAGATAGGGGTAGATATAGGCATTGAGAAGGCAGCAGGCCCCCCAATCGACAGCGACAGCGACTGAGACAACTACAGAAACGCTGACCGAGGCTGCGACGCCGTCTAAGGCAGATAGGGGTAGATATAGACACAGAGAAGGCAACAGACCCCCCATTCGAAAGCGGCAGCGGCTGACACGCCAACAGAGACGCTGACAGAGGCTGCGACGCCGACAGAGACGCCGACTGAGGCAGATAGGGGTAGATATTGGCATAGAGAAGGCAGCAGACCTCCCCAATCGACAGCGGCAGCGACTGAGACGCCTCCAGAGACGCCGACTGAGACGCCGACTGAGACACCGACTGAGGTAGATAGGGGTAGATATAGGTATAGAGAAGGCAGCAGAACCCCCAATCGACAGCGGCAACGACTGAGACTCCTACAGAGACGCTGACACAGGATGCGACACCGACTGAGACGTTGACTGAGGCAGATAGGGGTAGATATAGGCATAGAGAAGGCATCAGACCCCCCAATCAACAGCGGCAGCTACTGAGACGCTTACAAAAACGCTGACAGAGGCTGCGACGCCGACTGAGGCAGATGGGGGTGGATATAGGCATACAGTAGGCAGCAGACACACCAATCGACAGCAGCAATGACTGAGACGCCTACAGAGACGCAGACAGAGGCTACGACGCCGAATGAGACGCCGACTGAGGCAGATAGGAGTAGATATAGGCCTAGAGAAGGCAGCAGACCCCCCAATCGTCAGCGGCAATGACTGAGACGCCTACAGAGACGCTGACAGAGGCTGCGACTCCAACTGAGGCAGATAGGGGTAGATATAGGCATAGAGAAGGTAGCAGACTCCCCCAATCAACAACAGCAACAGCTGAGACGGTTACAGACACGCTGACAGAGGCGGCGACGCCGACTGAGATGCCGACTGAGGCAGATAGGGGTATATATAGGCATAGAGAATGCAGCAGACCTCCCCAATCGACAGCGGCAGCGACTGGGACGCCTACAGAGACGCCGACTGAGACGCCGACTGAGACGTCGACTGAGGAAGATAGGGGTAGATATATGCCTAGAGAAGGCAGCAGATCCCCCAATCGACAGCAGCAATGACTGAGACGCCTACAGAGACGCTGACAGAGGCTACGACGCCGACTGAGACGCCGATTGAGGCAGATAGGAGTAGATATAGGCATAGAGAAGGCAGCAGACCCCCCAATCTACAGCGACTGAGACGCCTACAGAAACGCTGACAGAGGCTGCGACGCCGACTGAGACGCCGACTGAGGCAGATAGGGGTAGATATAGGCATAGAGAAGGCAGCAGACCCCCTAATCGACAGCGATAGCGACTGAGACGCCTACAGAAACGCTGACCGAGGCTGCGACGCCGACTAAGGCAGATAGGGGTAGATATAGACACAGAAAAGGCAGCAGTCCCCCCCATTCGACAGCGGCAGCGGCTGGCACGCCTACAGAGACGCTGACAGAGGCTGCGACACCGAATGAGACGCCG
The DNA here is from genome assembly GCA_920105625.2 of Clusia tigrina. Classification (NCBI taxonomy): domain Eukaryota; kingdom Metazoa; phylum Arthropoda; class Insecta; order Diptera; family Clusiidae; genus Clusia; species Clusia tigrina. Next base: position 92,272,207 of record OV050031.1, read on the forward strand.
ACTGAGGCAGATAGGGGTAGATATAGGCATAGAGAAGGAAGCAGACCTCCCCAATCGACAGCGGCAGTGACGGAGACGCCTACAGAGACGCCGACTGAGACGCCGACGGAGGTAGATAGGGGTAGATATAGGCATAGAGAAGGCAGCAGACCCCCAATCGAGAGCGGCAACGACTGAGACGCCTACATACAAGCTGACAGACGCTGCGAAGCCGCCTGAGACGTCGACTGAGGCAGATAGGGGTAGATATAGGCATAGAGAAGGCAGCAGACCCCCCAATCGACAGCGGCAGCTACTGAGACGCTTACAGAAACGCTGACAGAGGCTGCAACGCCGACTGAGGCAGATAGGGGTAGATATAGGCATAGAGAAGGCAGCAGACCCCCAATCGAGAGCGGCAACGACTGAGACGCCTACATACAAGCTGACAGACGCTGCGAAGCCGCCTGAGACGTCGACTGAGGCAGATAGGGGTAGATATAGGCATAGAGAAGGCAGCAGACCCCCCAATCGACAGCGGCAGCTACTGAGACGCCTACAGAAACGCTTACAGAGGCTGCAACGCCGACTGAGGCAGATAGGGGTAGATAGAGGCATAGAGAAGGCAGCAGACCCCCAATCGAGAGCGGCAACGACTGAGACGCCTACATACAAGCTGACAGACGCTGCGAAGCCGCCTGAGACGTCGACTGAGGCAGATAGGGGTAGATATAGGCATAGAGAAGGCAGCAGACCCCCCAATCGACAGCGGCAGCTACTGAGACGCTTACAGAAACGCTGACAGAGGCTGCGACGCCGACTGAGGCAGATGGGGGTGGATATAGGCATAGAGTAGGCAGCAGACACACCAATCGACAGCGGCAGTGACTGGGACGCCTACAGAAACGCTGACAGAGGCTGCGACGCCGACTGAGACTCCGACTGATGCAGATAAGGGTACATATAGGCATAGAGAAGGCAGCAGACCCTCAATCGACAGCGGCAGCGACTGAGACGCCTACAGAGACGCTGACAGAGGCTGCAACGCTAACTGAGACGCCGACTGAGACAGATAGGGGTATATATAGACATAGAGAAGGCAGCAGACCCCCCCAATCAATAGCAGCAACGGCTGAGACGCCTACAGAGACGCTGACAGAGGCGGCGACGCCGACTGAGATTCCGACTGAGGCAGATAGAGGTAGATATAGGTATAGAGAAGGCAGCAGACCCACAATCGACAGCGGCAGCGACTGAGACGCCTGCAGACACGCTGACAGAGGCTGCGACGCCGACTGAGGCAGATAGGGGTAGATACAGGCATTGAGAAGGCAGCAGACCCCCCACTCGACAGCGGCAGCGACTGAGACACCTACAGAGACGCTGACAGAGGCTGCGACGCCGACTAAGGCAGATAGGGTTAGATATTGGCATAGAGAAAGCAGCAGACCCCCCCCCCAATCGACAGCTTCAGCGACTGAGACCCCTACAGAAACGCTGACAGAGGCTGCGACGCCGACTGAGGCAGATAGGGGTGGATATAGGCATAGAGAAGGCAGCAGACCCCCCAATCGACAGCGGCAGCTACTGAGACGCTTACAGAAACGCTGACAGAGGCTGCGACGCCGACTGAGGCAGATAGGGGTAGATATTGGCATAGAGAAGGCAGCAGACCTCCCCAATCGACAGCGGCAGCGACTGAGACGCCTCCAGAGACGCCGACTGACACGCCGACTGAGACGCTGACTGAGGTAGATAGGGGTAGATATAGGTATAGAGAAGGCGGCAGACCCCCCAATCGACGGCGGCAGCTACTGAGACGCTTACAGAAACGCTGACAGAGGCTGCGACGCCGACTGAGGCAGATAGGGGTAGATATAATCATAGAGAAGGCAGCAGACCCCCCAATCGACAGCGGCAACGACTGAGACGCCGACAAACAAGCTGACAGACGCTGCGACGCTGCCTGAGACGCCGACTGAGGCAGATGGTGGTATATATATGCATAGAGAAGGCAGCAGCCCCCCCCCCAATCAACAGCGGCAACGACTGAGACGCCTACAGAGACGCTAGCAGAGGCTGCGACAACGACTAAGACGCCGACTGAAGCAGATAGGGGTAGATATAGGCATAGAGAAGGCAGCAGACCCCCCAATTTGACAGCGGCAGCAACTGAGACACCTACAGAGACGCTGACAGAGGCTGCGACGCCGACTGAGGCAGATAGGGGTATATATAGGCATAGAGAAGGCAGCAGACTCCCCAAATCGACAGCGGCAGCGACTGAGACGCCTACAGAGATGCTGACAGAGGCTGCGACGCCGACTGAGGCAGATATCGGTAGATATAGGCATAGAGAAGGCAGCAGAACCCCCATAAGACAGCGGCAGCGACTGAGACACCTACAGAGACGCTGACAGAGGCTGCGACGCCGACTGAGGTAGATAGGGGTATATATAGGCATAGAGAAGGCAGCAGACCCCCAAATCGACAGCGGCAGCGACTGAGACGCCTACAGAGATGTTGGCAGAGGCTGCGACGCCGACTGAGGCAGATAGGGGTAGATATAGGCATAGAGAAGGCAGCAGACCTCCCCAATCGACAGCGGCAGCGACTGAGACGCCTCCAGAGACGCCGACTGACACGCCGACTGAGACGCTGACTGAGGTAGATAGGGGTAGATATAGGTATAGAGAAGGCGGCAGACCCCCCAATCGACGGCGGCAGCTACTGAGACGCTTACAGAAACGCTGACAGAGGCTGCGACGCCGACTGAGGCAGATAGGGGTAGATATAATCATAGAGAAGGCAGCAGACCCCCCAATCGACAGCGGCAACGACTGAGACGCCGACAAACAAGCTGACAGACGCTGCGACGCTGCCTGAGACGCCGACTGAGGCAGATGGTGGTATATATATGCATAGAGAAGGCAGCAGCCCCCCCCCCCAATCAACAGCGGCAACGACTGAGACGCCTACAGAGACGCTAGCAGAGGCTGCGACAACGACTAAGACGCCGACTGAAGCAGATAGGGGTAGATATAGGCATAGAGAAGGCAGCAGACCCCCCAATTTGACAGCGGCAGCAACTGAGACACCTACAGAGACGCTGACAGAGGCTGCGACGCCGACTGAGGCAGATAGGGGTATATATAGGCATAGAGAAGGCAGCAGACTCCCCAAATCGACAGCGGCAGCGACTGAGACGCCTACAGAGATGCTGACAGAGGCTGCGACGCCGACTGAGGCAGATATCGGTAGATATAGGCATAGAGAAGGCAGCAGAACCCCCATAAGACAGCGGCAGCGACTGAGACACCTACAGAGACGCTGACAGAGGCTGCGACGCCGACTGAGGTAGATAGGGGTATATATAGGCATAGAGAAGGCAGCAGACCCCCAAATCGACAGCGGCAGCGACTGAGACGCCTACAGAGATGTTGGCAGAGGCTGCGACGCCGACTGAGGCAGATAGGGGTAGATATAGGCATAGAGAAGGCAGCAGACTCCCCCAATCAACAGCAGCAACGGCTGAGACGTCTACAGACACGCTGACAGAGGCGGCGACGCCGACTGAGATGCCGACTGAGGCAGATAGGGGTAGATATAGGTATAGAAAAGGCAGCAAACCCTCAATCGATACCGGCAGCGACTGAGACGCCTACAGAGACGCTGTCAGAGGCTGCAACGCCGAGTGAGGCAGATAGGGGTAGATATAGGCATTGAGAAGGCAGCAGACCCCCCAATCGACAGCGGCAGCAACTGAGACACCTACAGAGACGCTGACAGAGGCTGCGACGCCGACTGAGGCAGATAGGGTTAGATATTGGCATAGAGAGAGCAGCAGACCCCCTAATCAACAGCTTCAGCGACTGAGATCCCTACAGAAACGCTGACAGAGGCCGCGACGCCGACTGAGACGCCGACTGACGCAGATAGGGGTGGATATAGGCATAGAGAAGGCAGCAGACACCCCAATCGACAGCGACAGCGACTAAGACGCCTACAGAAACGCTGACCGAGGCTGCGACACCGACTAAAGCAGATAGGGGTAGATATAGACACAGAGAAGGCAACAGACCCCCATTCGACAGCGGCAGCGGCTGACACGCCAACAGAGACGCTGACAGAGGCTGCGACGCCGACTGAAGCAGATAGGGTTAGATATTGGCATAGAGAAAGCAGCAGACCCCCCTAATCGACAGCTTCAGCGACTAAGACCCCTACAGAAACGTTGACAGAGGCTGCGACGCCGACTGAGATGCCGACTGAGGCAGATATGGGTAGATATAGGTATAGGCAGCAGACCCTCAATCGATACCGGCAGCGACTGAGACGCCTACAGAGACGCTGTCAGAGGCTGCAACGCCGAGTGAGGCAGATAGTGGTAGATATAGGCATTGAGAAGGCAGCAGACCAACCAATCGACAGCGGCAGCGACTGAGATACCTACAGAGACGCTGACAGAGGCTGCGACGTCGACGGAGGCAGATAGGGGTAGATATAGGCATAGAGAAAGCAGCAGACCCCCAATCGAGAGCGGCAGCGACTGAGACGCCTACAGAAACTCTGACAGAGGCGGCGGTGCCGACTGAGACACCGACTGAGGCAGATAGAGGTAGATATAGGCATAGAGAAGGCAGCAGACCCCCCAATTTGACAGCGGCAGCAACTGAGACACCTACAGAGACGCTGACAGAGGCTGCGACGCCGACTGAGGCAGATAGGGGTATATATAGGCATAGAGAAGGCAGCAGAACCCCCATAAGACAGCGGCAGCGACTGAGACACCTACAGAGACGCTGACAGAGGCGGCGGTGCCGACTGAGACACCGACTGAGGCAGATAGAGGTAGATATAGGCATAGAGAAGGCAGCAGACCCCCCAATTTGACAGCGGCAGCAACTGAGACGCCTACAGAGATGCTGACAGAGGCTGCGACTCCGACTGAGGCAGATATCGGTAGATATAGGCATAGAGAAGGCAGCAGAACCCCCATAAGACAGCGGCAGCGACTGAGACACCTACAGAGACGCTGACAGAGGCTGCGACGCCGACTGAGGCAGATAGGGGTATATATAGGCATAGAGAAGGCAGCAGACCCCCAAATCGACAGCGGCAGCGACTGAGACGCCTACAGAGATGTTGACAGAGGCTGCGACGCCGACTGAGGCAGATAGGGGTAGATATAGGCATAGAGAAGGCAGCAGACTCCCCCAATCAACAGCAGCAACGGCTGAGACGTCTACAGACACGCTGACAGAGGCGGCGACGCCGACTGAGATGCCGACTGAGGCAGATAGGGGTAGATATAGGTATAGAAAAGGCAGCAAACCCTCAATCGATACCGGCAGCGACTGAGACGCCTACAGAGACGCTGTCAGAGGCTGCAACGCCGAGTGAGGCAGATAGGGGTAGATATAGGCATTGAGAAGGCAGCAGACCCCCCAATCGACAGCGGCAGCAACTGAGACACCTACAGAGACGCTGACAGAGGCTGCGACGCCGACTGAGGCAGATAGGGTTAGATATTGGCATAGAGAGAGCAGCAGACCCCCCAATCAACAGCTTCAGCGACTGAGATCCCTACAGAAACGCTGACAGAGGCCGCGACGCCGACTGAGACGCCGACTGACGCAGATAGGGGTGGATATAGGCATAGAGAAGGCAGCAGACACCCCAATCGACAGCGACAGCGACTAAGACGCCTACAGAAACGCTGACCGAGGCTGCGACACCGACTAAAGCAGATAGGGGTAGATATAGACACAGAGAAGGCAACAGACCCCCATTCGACAGCGGCAGCGGCTGACACGCCAACAGAGACGCTGACAGAGGCTGCGACGCCGACTGAAGCAGATAGGGTTAGATATTGGCATAGAGAAAGCAGCAGACCCCCCTAATCGACAGCTTCAGCGACTAAGACCCCTACAGAAACGTTGACAGAGGCTGCGACGCCGACTGAGATGCCGACTGAGGCAGATATGGGTAGATATAGGTATAGGCAGCAGACCCTCAATCGATACCGGCAGCGACTGAGACGCCTACAGAGACGCTGTCAGAGGCTGCAACGCCGAGTGAGGCAGATAGTGGTAGATATAGGCATTGAGAAGGCAGCAGACCCCCCAATCGACAGCGGCAGCGACTGAGATACCTACAGAGACGCTGACAGAGGCTGCGACGCCGACGGAGGCAGATAGGGGTAGATATAGGCATAGAGAAAGCAGCAGACCCCCAATCGAGAGCGGCAGCGACTGAGACGCCTACAGAAACTCTGACAGAGGCGGCGATGCCGACTGAGACACCGACTGAGGCAGATAGAGGTAGATATAGGCATAGAGAAGGCAGCAGACCCTCAATCGACAGCGGCAGCGACTGAGACGCCTACAGAAACGCTGACAGAGGCTGCGACGCCGACTAAGGCAGATAGGGGTAGATATAGGCATAGAGAAAGCAGCAGACCCCCAATCGAGAGCGGCAGCGACTGAGACGCCTACAGAAACTCTGACAGAGGCGGCGATGCCGACTGAGACACCGACTGAGGCAGATAGAGGTAGATATAGGCATAGAGAAAGCAGCAGACCCCCCCAATCGACAGCAGCAGCGACTGAGACACCTACATTGACGCTGACAGAGGCTGCGACGCCGGCTGAGGCAGATAGGGTTAGATATTGGCATAGAGAAAGCAGCAGACCCCCCAATCGACAGCGGCAGCGACTGAGACATCTATAGAAACGCTGACAGAGGCTGCGACGCCGACTGAGACGCCGACTGAGGCAGATAGGGGTAGATATGGGCATAGAGAAGGCAGCAGACCCCCCAATCGACAGCGCCAGCGACTGAGACGCCTACAGAGACGCTGACAGAGGCGGCGATGCCGACTGAGACACCGACTGAGGCAGAGAGAGGTAGATATAGGCAAAGAGAAGGCAGCAGACTTCCACCAATCGACAGCGGCAGCGACTGAGACGCCTACAGAAACGCTGACAGAGGCTGCGACGCCGACTGAGACGCCGACTGAGGCAGATAGGGGTGGATATAGGTATAGAAAAGGCAGCAGACCCCCAATCGACAGCGGCAGCTACTGAGACGCATACAGAGACGCTGACAGAGGCTGCAACGCCGACTGATACGTCGACTGAGGAAGCTATGGGTAGATATAGGCATAGAGAAGGCAGCAGACCCCCCAATCGACTGCGACAGCGACTGAGACGCCTACAGAAACGCTGACAGAGGCTGCGACGCCGACTGAGACGACGACTGCGGCAGATAGGGGTGGATATAGGCATAGAGAAGGCAGCAGACCCCCAATCGACAGCGGCAGCGACTGAGACGCATACAGAGACGCTGACAGAGGCTGCAACGCCGACTAAGACGTCGACTGAGGAAGCTATGGGTAGATATAGGCATAGAGAAGGCAGCAGACCCCCCAATCGACAGCGACAGCGACTGAGACGCCTACAGAAACGCTGACCGAGGCTGCGACGCCGCCTAAGGCAGATAGGGGTAGATATAGACACAGAGAAGGCAACAGACCCCCCATTCGACAGCGGCAGCGGCTGACACGCCAACAGTGACGCTGACAGAGGCTGCGACGCCGACTGAGACGCCGACTGAGGCAGATAGGGGTAGATATAGGCATAGAGAAGGCAGCAGACCTCCCAATCGACAGCGGCAGCGACTGAGACGCCTACAGAGACGCCGACTGAGATGCCGACTGAGGTAGATAGGGGTAGATATAGGTATAGATATAGAGAAGGCAGCAGAACCCCCAATCGACAGCGGCAACGACTGAGACTCCTACAGACACGCTGACAGAGGCTGCGACACCGACTGAGACGCCGACTGAGGCAGATAGGGGTAGATATAGGCATAGATAAGGCAGCAGACTCCTCCAATCAACAGCAGCAACGGCTGAAACCCCTACAGAGACGCTGACAGAGGCTGCGACGCCGACTGAGATGCCGACTGAGGCAGATAGAGATAGATATAGGTATAGAGAAGGCAGCAGACCCTCAATCGACAGCGGCAGCGACAGAGACGCCTACAGAGACGCTGACAGAGGCTGCGACGACGACTGAGACACCGACTGAGGCAGATAGGGGTAGATATAGGCATAGAGAAGGCAGCAGACTCCTCCAATCGACAGCAGCAATGGCTGAGACGCCTGCAGAGCTGCTGACAGAGGCTGCGACGCCGACTGATATGCCGACTGAGGCAGACAGGGATAGATATAGGCATAGAGAAGGCAGCAGACCCCCCAATCGGCAGCGGCAGCGACTGAGACACCTACAGAGACGCTGACAGAGGCTGCGACGCCGACTGAGGCAGATAGGGGTAGATATAATCATAGAAAAGGCAGCAGACCCCCCAATCGACAGCGGCAACGACTGAGACTCCTACAGAGACGCTGACAGAGGCTGCGACGACGACTGAGACGCCGACTGAGGCAGATAGGGGTAGATATAGGCATAGAGAAGGCAGTAGACCCACTCTAATCGACAACGGCAGCGACTGAGACGCCTACAGAAATGCTGACAGAGGCTGCGACGCCGACGGAGGCAGATAGTTGTGGATATAGGCATAGAGAAGGCAGCAGACACCCTAACAGACAGCGGCAGTGACTGGGACGCCTACAGATACGCTGACAGAGGTTGCGACGCCGACTGAGACGCCGACTGAGGCAGATAGGGGTAGATATTGGCATAGAGAAGGCAGCAGACCCCCAATCGACAGCGGCAACGACTGAGACGCCTACAGAGACGCTGACAGAGGCTGCGACGCCGACTGCGACGCCGATTTAAGCAGATAGGGGTAGATATAGGCATAGAGAAGGCAGCAGACCCCCCAATCGACAGCGGCAGCGACTGAGACGCCTACAGAAACTTTGACAGAGGCTGCGACGCCGACTGAGACTCCGACTGAGGCAGATAGGGGTAGATATAGGTATAGAGAAGGCAGCAGACCCCCCAATCGACAGCGGCAGCGACTGAGACGCATACAGAGACTCTGACAGAGGCTGCGACGCCGACTGAGACGTCGACTGAGGAAGATAGGGGTGGATATAGGCATAGAGAAGGCAGCAGACCCCCCAGTCGACAGTCGACAGCGACAGCGACTGAGACGCTTACAGAAACGCTGACCGTGGCTGCGACGCCGACTACGGCAGATAGGGGTAGATATAGACACATAGAAGGCAGCAGTCCCCCCATTCGACAGCGGCAGCGGCTGGCACGCCTACAGAGATGCTGACAGAGGCAGCGACGCCGACTGAGACGCCGTCTGAGGCAGATAGGGGCAGATTTAGGCATACAGAAGGCAGCACACCTCCCCAATCGACAGCGGCAGCGACTGAGACGCCTACAGAAACGCTGACAGAGGCTGCGACGCCGACTGAGAGAACGACTGAGGCAGATGGTGGTATATATATGCGTATAGAAGGCAGCAGACCCCCTAATCGACATCGGCAGCGACTGAGACGCCTACAGAAAAGCTGACAGAGGCTGCGACGCTGACGGTGACAGATAGGGGTGGATATAGGCATAGAGAAGGCAGCAGACACCCCAAGCGACAGCGGCAGTGACTGGGACGCCTACAGAGACGCTGACAGAGGCTGCGACGCCGACTGAGGCAGATAGGGGTAGATATAATCATAGAGAAGGCAGCAGACCCCCAATCGACAGCGGCAACGACTGAGACGCCTACAGAGACGCTGACAGAGGCTTCGACGCCGAATGAGGCAGATTGGGGTAGATATAACCATAGAGAAGGCAGCAAACCTGCAATCGACAGCGGCAACGACTGAGACGTCTACAGAGACGCTGAGAGAGGCTGCGACGCCGACTGAGGCAGATAGGGGTAGATATAATTATAGATAAGGCAGCAGACCCCCCAATCGACAGCGGCAACGAATGAGACGCCTACAGAGACGCTGACAGAGGCTGCGACGCCGACTGAGGCTGATAGGGGTTAGATATTGGCATAGAGAAAGCAGCAGACCCCCCAATCGACAGCGGCAGCGACTGAGACGCCTACAGAGATGCTGATAAAGGCGGCGACGCCGACTTTGACACCAACTGAGGCAGATAGGGGTAGATATAGGCATAGAGAAGGCAGCAGACTTCCCCCAATCGACAGCGGCAGCGACTGAGACGCCTACAGAAAGGCTGACAGAGGCTGCGACGCCGACTGAGACGTCGACTTAGGCAGATAGGGGTGGATAGAAGCATAGAGAAGGCAGCAGACCCCCAATCGACAGCGGCAGCGACTGAGACGCATACAGAGACGCTGACAGAGGCTGCAACGCCGACTAAGACGTCGACTGAGGAAGCTATGGGTAGATATAGGCATAGAGAAGGCAGCAGACCCCCCAATCGACAGCGACAGCGACTGAGACGCCTACAGAAACGCTGACCGAGGCTGCGACGCCGCCTAAGGCAGATAGGGGTAGATATAGACACAGAGAAGGCAACAGACCCCCCCAAACTATTAGCGGCAGCGACTGACACGCCAACAGTGACGCTGACAGAGGCTGCGACGCCGACTGAGACGCCGACTGAGGCAGATAGGGGTAGATATAGGCATAGAGAAGGCAGCAGACCTCCCAATCGACAGCGGCAGCGACTGAGACGCCTACAGAGACGCCGACTGAGACGCCGACTGAGGTAGATAGGGGTAGATATAGGTATAGATATAGAGAAGGCAGCAGAACCCCCAATCGACAGCGGCAACGACTGAGACTCCTACAGACACGCTGACAGAGGCTGCGACACCGACTGAGACGCCGACTGAGGCAGATAGGGGTAGATATAGGCATAGATAAGGCAGCAGACTCCTCCAATCAACAGCAGCAACGGCTGAAACCCCTACAGAGACGCTGACAGAGGCTGCGACGCCGACTGAGATGCCGACTGTGGCAGATAGAGATAGATATAGGTATAGAGAAGGCAGCAGACCCTCAATCGACAGCGGCAGCGACAGAGACGCCTACAGAGACGCTGACAGAGGCTGCGACGACGACTGAGACACCGACTGAGGCAGATAATGGTAGATATAGGCATAGAGAAGGCAGCAGACTCCTCCAATCGACAGCAGCAATGGCTGAGACGCCTGCAGAGCTGCTGACAGAGGCTGCGACGCCGACTGATATGCCGACTGAGGCAGACAGGGATAGATATAGGCATAGAGAAGGCAGCAGACCCCCCAATCGGCAGCGGCAGCGACTGAGACACCTACAGAGACGCTGACAGAGGCTGCGACGCCGACTGACGCAGATAGGGGTAGATATAATCATAGAAAAGGCAGCAGACCCCCCAATCGACAGCGGCAACGACTGAGACTCCTACAGAGACGCTGACAGAGGCTGCGACGACGACTGAGACGCCGACTGAGGCAGATAGGGGTAGATATAGGCATAGAGAAGGCAGTAGACCCACTCTAATCGACAACGGCAGCGACTGAGACGCCTACAGAAATGCTGACAGAGGCTGCGACGCCGACGGAGGCAGATAGTTGTGGATATAGGCATAGAGAAGGCAGCAGACACCCTAACAGACAGCGGCAGTGACTGGGACGCCTACAGATACGCTGACAGAGGTTGCGACGCCGACTGAGACGCCGACTGAGGCAGATAGGGGTAGATATTGGCATAGAGAAGGCAGCAGACCCCCAATCGACAGCGGCAACGACTGAGACGCCTACAGAGACGCTGACAGAGGCTGCGACGCCGACTGCGACGCCGATTTAAGCAGATAGGGGTAGATATAGGCATAGAGAAGGCAGCAGACCCCCCAATCGACAGCGGCAGCGACTGAGACGCCTACAGAAACTTTGACAGAGGCTGCGACGCCGACTGAGACTCCGACTGAGGCAGATAGGGGTAGATATAGGTATAGAGAAGGCAGCAGACCCCCCAATCGACAGCAGCAGCGACTGAGACGCATACAGAGACTCTGACAGAGGCTGCGACGCCGACTGAGACGTCGACTGAGGAAGATAGGGGTGGATATAGGCATAGAGAAGGCAGCAGACCCCCCATTCGACAGCGGCAGTGACTGGGACGCCTACAGAGACGCTGACAGAGGCTGCGACGCCGACTGAGGCAGATAGGGGTAGATATAGACACAGAGAAGGCAACAGAAACCCCATTCGACAGCGGCAGCGGCTGACACGCCAACAGAGACGCTGACAGAGGCTGCGACGCCGACTGAGACGCCGACTGAGGCAGATAGGGGTAGATATAGGTATAGATATAGAGAAGGCAGCAGAACCCCCAATCGACAGCGGCAACGACTGAGACTCCTACAGAGACGCTGACAGAGGCTGCGACACCGACTGAGACGCCGACTGAGGCAGATAGGGATAGATATAGGCATAGAGAAGGCAGCAGACCCCCAGTCGACAGTCGACAGCGACAGCGACTGAGACGCTTACAGAAACGCTGACCGTGGCTGCGACGCCGACTACGGCAGATAGGGGTAGATATAGACACATAGAAGGCAGCAGTCCCCCCATTCGACAGCGGCAGCGGCTGGCACGCCTACAGAGATGCTGACAGAGGCAGCGACGCCGACTGAGACGCCGTCTGAGGCAGATAGGGGCAGATTTAGGCATACAGAAGGCAGCACACCTCCCCAATCGACAGCGGCAGCGACTGAGACGCCTACACAAACGCTGACAGAGGCTGCGACGCCGACTGAGAGAACGACTGAGGCAGATGGTGGTATATATATGCGTATAGAAGGCAGCAGACCCCCTAATCGACATCGGCAGCGACTGAGACGCCTACAGAAAAGCTGACAGAGGCTGCGACGCTGACGGTGCCATATAGGGGTGGATATAGGCATAGAGAAGGCAGCAGACACCCCAAGCGACAGCGGCAGTGACTGGGACGCCTACAGAGACGCTGACAGAGGCTGCGACGCCGACTGAGGCAGATAGGGGTAGATATAATCATAGAGAAGGCAGCAAACCTGCAATCGACAGCGGCAACGACTGAGACGTCTACAGAGACGCTGAGACAGGCTGCGACGCCGACTGAGGCAGATAGGGGTTAGATATTGGCATAGAGAAAGCAGCAGACCCCCCAATCGACAGCGGCAGCGACTGAGACGCCTACAGAGATGCTGATAAAGGCGGCGACGCCGACTTAGACACCAACTGAGGCAGATAGGGGTAGATATAGGCATAGAGAAGGCAGCAGACTTCCCCCAATCGACAGCGGCAGCGACTGAGACGCCTACAGAAAGGCTGACAGAGGCTGCGACGCCGACTGAGACGTCGACTTAGGCAGATAGGGGTGGATAGAAGCATAGAGAAGGCAGCAGACCCCCAATCGACAGCGGCAGCGACTGAGACGCATACAGAGACGCTGACAGAGGCTGCAACGCCGACTAAGACGTCGACTGAGGAAGCTATGGGTAGATATAGGCATAGAGAAGGCAGCAGACCCCCCAATCGACAGCGACAGCGACTGAGACGCCTACAGAAACGCTGACCGAGGCTGCGACGCCGCCTAAGGCAGATAGGGGTAGATATAGACACAGAGAAGGCAACAGACCCCCCATTCGACAGCGGCAGCGGCTGACACGCCAACAGTGACGCTGACAGAGGCTGCGACGCCGACTGAGACGCCGACTGAGGCAGATAGGGGTAGATATAGGCATAGAGAAGGCAGCAGACCTCCCAATCGACAGCGGCAGCGACTGAGACGCCTACAGAGACGCCGACTGAGATGCCGACTGAGGTAGATAGGGGTAGATATAGGTATAGATATAGAGAAGGCAGCAGAACCCCCAATCGACAGCGGCAACGACTGAGACTCCTACAGACACGCTGACAGAGGCTGCGACACCGACTGAGACGCCGACTGAGGCAGATAGGGGTAGATATAGGCATAGATAAGGCAGCAGACTCCTCCAATCAACAGCAGCAACGGCTGAAACCCCTACAGAGACGCTGACAGAGGCTGCGACGCCGACTGAGATGCCGACTGTGGCAGATAGAGATAGATATAGGTATAGAGAAGGCAGCAGACCCTCAATCGACAGCGGCAGCGACAGAGACGCCTACAGAGACGCTGACAGAGGCTGCGACGACGACTGAGACACCGACTGAGGCAGATAGGGGTAGATATAGGCATAGAGAAGGCAGCAGACTCCTCCAATCGACAGCAGCAATGGCTGAGACGCCTGCAGAGCTGCTGACAGAGGCTGCGACGCCGACTGATATGCCGACTGAGGCAGACAGGGATAGATATAGGCATAGAGAAGGCAGCAGACACCCTAACAGACAGCGGCAGTGACTGGGACGCCTACAGATACGCTGACAGAGGTTGCGACGCCGACTGAGACGCCGACTGAGGCAGATAGGGGTAGCTATTGGCATAGAGAAGGCAGCAGACCCCCAATCGACAGCGGCAACGACTGAGACGCCTACAGAGACGCTGACAGAGGCTGCGACGCCGACTGCGACGCCGATTTAAGCAGATAGGGGTAGATATAGGCATAGAGAAGGCAGCAGACCCCCCAATCGACAGCGGCAGCGACTGAGACGCCTACAGAAACTTTGACAGTGGCTGCGACGCCGACTGAGACTCCGACTGAGGCAGATAGGGGTAGATATAGGTATAGAGAAGGCAGCAGACCCCCCAATCGACAGCAGCAGCGACTGAGACGCATACAGAGACTCTGACAGAGGCTGCGACGCCGACTGAGACGTCGACTGAGGAAGATAGGGGTGGATATAGGCATAGAGAAGGCAGCAGACCCCCCAGTCGACAGTCGACAGCGACAGCGACTGAGACGCTTACAGAAACGCTGACCGTGGCTGCGACGCCGACTACGGCAGATAGGGGTAGATATAGACACAGAGAAGGCAGCAGTCCCCCCATTCGACAGCGGCAGCGGCTGGCACGCCTACAGAGATGCTGGCAGAGGCAGCGACGCCGACTGAGACGCCGTCTGAGGCAGATAGGGGCAGAATTAGGCATACAGAAGGCAGCACACCTCCCCAATCGACAGCGGCAGCGACTGAGACGCCTACAGAAACGCTGACAGAGGCTGCGACGCCGACTGAGAGAACGACTGAGGCAGATGGTGGTATATATATGCGTATAGAAGGCAGCAGACCCCCTAATCGACATCGGCAGCGACTGAGACGCCTACAGAAAAGCTGACAGAGGCTGCGACGCTGACGGTGACAGATAGGGGTGGATATAGGCATAGAGAAGGCAGCAGACACCCCAAGCGACAGCGGCAGTGACTGGGACGCCTACAGAGACGCTGACAGAGGCTGCGACGCCGACTGAGGCAGATAGGGGTAGATATAATCATAGAGAAGGCAGCAGACCCCCAATCGACAGCGGCAACGACTGAGACGCCTACAGAGACGCTGACAGAGGCTTCGACGCCAAATGAGGCAGATTGGGGTAGATATAACCATAGAGAAGGCAGCAAACCTGCAATCGACAGCGGCAACGACTGAGACGTCTACAGAGACGCTGAGAGAGGCTGCGACGCCGACTGAGGCAGATAGGGGTAGATATAATTATAGATAAGGCAGCAGACCCCCCAATCGACAGCGGCAACGAATGAGACGCCTACAGAGACGCTGACAGAGGCTGCGACGCCGACTGAGGCTGATAGGGGTTAGATATTGGCATAGAGAAAGCAGCAGACCCCCCAATCGACAGCGGCAGCGACTGAGACGCCTACAGAGATGCTGATAAAGGCGGCGACGCCGACTTAGACACCAACTGAGGCAGATAGGGGTAGATATAGGCATAGAGAAGGCAGCAGACTTCCCCCAATCGACAGCGGCAGCGACTGAGACGCCTACAGAAAGGCTGACAGAGGCTGCGACGCCGACTGAGACGTCGACTTAGGCAGATAGGGGTGGATAGAAGCATAGAGAAGGCAGCAGACCCCCAATCGACAGCGGCAGCGACTGAGACGCATACAGAGACGCTGACAGAGGCTGCAACGCCGACTAAGACGTCGACTGAGGAAGCTATGGGTAGATATAGGCATAGAGAAGGCAGCAGACCCCCAATCGACAGCGACAGCGACTGAGACGCCTCCAGAAAAATGCTGACCGAGGCTGCGACGCCGACTAAGGCAGATAGGGGTAGATATAGACACAGAGAAGG
This sequence comes from Clusia tigrina, assembly GCA_920105625.2. Classification (NCBI taxonomy): domain Eukaryota; kingdom Metazoa; phylum Arthropoda; class Insecta; order Diptera; family Clusiidae; genus Clusia; species Clusia tigrina. The sequence continues at coordinate 92,288,333 of OV050031.1, forward strand.
CAACAGAAACCCCATTCGACAGCGGCAGCGGCTGACACGCCAACAGAGACGCTGACAGAGGCTGCGACGCCGACTGAGACGCCGACTGAGGCAGATAGGGGTAGATATAGGTATAGATATAGAGAAGGCAGCAGAACCCCCAATCGACAGCGGTATCGACTGAGACTCCTACAGAGACGCTGACAGAGGCTGCGACACCGACTGAGACGCCGACTGAGGCAGATAGGGATAGATATAGGCATAGAGAAGGCAGCAGACCCCCCAATCGGCAGCGGCAGCGACTGAGATGCCTACAGAAACGCGGACAGAGGCTGCGACGCCGACTGAGACAGATAGGGGTAGATATAGGCATAGAGAAGGCAGCAGACTCCCCCAATCGACAGCGGCAATTACTGAGACGCCTACAAAGACGCTGACAGAGGCTGCGACGACGACTGAGACGCCCACTGAGGCAGATATTGGTAGATATAGGCATAGAGAAAGCAGCAGACTCCTCCAATCGACAGCAGCAACGGCTGAGACGCCTACAGAGACGCTGACAGAGGCTGCGACGACGACTGAGACGAAGACTGAAGCAGATAGGGGTAGATATAGGCATAGAGAAAGCAGCAGACCCCGTAATGGACAGCGGCAGCGACTGAGACGCCTACAGAGACGCTGACAGAGGCTGCGACGCCGACTGAGGCAGATAGGGTTAGATATTGGCATAGAGAAAGCAGCAGTCCCCCCCCAATCGACAGCGGCAGCGGCTGAGACACCTACAGATACGCTGTCAGAGGTTGCGACGCCGACTGAGACGCCGACTGAGGCAGATAGGGGTAGATATTGGCATAGAAAAGGCAGCAGACCCCCCAATCGACAGCGGCAACGACTGAGACGCATACAGAGACGCTGACAGAGGCTGCGACGACGACTGAGACGAAGACTGAGGCAGATAGGGGTAGATATAGGCATAGAGAAGGCAGCAGACCCCGTAATCGACAGCGGCAGCGACTGAGACGCCTACAGAACCGCTGACAGAGGCTGCGGCGCCGACGGAGGCAGATAGTGGTGGATATAGGCATAGAGCAGGCAGCAGACACACCAATCGACAGCGGCAGTGATTCGGACGCCTACAGAGACGCTGACAGACGCTGCGACGTCGACTGAGATTCCGACTGAGGCAGATAGGGATAGATATAGGCATAGAGAAGGCAGCAGACCCCCCAATCGACAGCGGCAGCGACTGAGACGCATACAGAGACGCTGACAGAGGCTGCGACGCCGACTGAGACGTCGACTGAGGAAGATTGGGGTGGATATAGGCATAGAGAAGGCAGCAGACCCCCCAGTCGACAGCGACAGCGACTGAGACGCTTACAGAAACGCTGACCGTGGCTGCGACGCCGACTACGGCAGATAGGGGTAGATATAGACACAGAGAAGGCAGCAGTCCTCCATTCGACAGCGGCAGCGGCTGACACGCCTACAGAGATGCTGACAGAGGCAGCGACGCCGACTGAGACGCCGTCTGAGGCAGATAGGGGCAGATTTAGGCATACAGAAGGCAGCACACCTCCCCAATCGACAGCGGCAGCAACTGAGACGCCTACAGAAACGCTGACAGAGGCTGCGACGCCGACTGAGAGAACGACTGAGGCAGATGGTGGTATATATATGCTTATAGAAGGCAGCAGACCTCCTAACCGACAGAGGCAGCGACTGAGACGCCTACAGAGACGCCGACTGAGACGCCGACTGAGGTAGATATTAGTAGATATAGGTATAGAGAAGGCAGCAGAACCCCCAATCGACAGCGGCAACGACTGAGACTCCTACGGAGACGCTGACAGAGGCTGCGACACCGAATGAGACGCCGACTGAGGCAGATAGGGATAGATATAGGCATAGAGAAGGCAGCAAACCCCCCAATCGACAGCGGCAGCGACTGAGACGCCTACAGAAACGCTGACAGAGGCTGCGACGCCGACTGAGAGAACGACTGACGCAGATGGTGGTATATATATGCATATAGAAGGCAGCAGACCCCCTAATCGACAGCGGCAGCGACTGAGACACCTACAGAAACGCTGACAGAGGCTGCGACGCTGACGGAGACAGATAGGGGTGGATATAGGCATAGAGAAGGCAGCAGACACCCCAAGCGACAGCGGCAGTGACTGGGACGCCTACAGAGACGCTGACAGAGGCTGCGACGCCGACTGAGAGAACGACTGAGGCAGATGGTGGTATATATATGCTTATAGAAGGCAGCAGACCTCCTAATCGACAGAGGCAGCGACTGAGACGCCTACAGAGACGCCGACTGAGACGCCGACTGAGGTAGATATTAGTAGATATAGGTATAGAGAAGGCAGCAGAACCCCCAATCGACAGCGGCAACGACTGAGACTCCTACGGAGACGCTGACAGAGGCTGCGACACCGAATGAGACGCCGACTGAGGCAGATAGGGATAGATATAGGCATAGAGAAGGCAGCAAACCCCCCAATCGACAGCGGCAGCGACTGAGACGCCTACAGAAACGCTGACAGAGGCTGCGACGCCGACTGAGAGAACGACTGACGCAGATGGTGGTATATATACGCATATAGAAGGCAGCAGACCCCCTAATCGACAGCGGCAGCGACTGAGACACCTACAGAAACCCTGACAGAGGCCGCGACGCTGACGGAGACAGATAGGGGTGGATATAGGCATAGAGAAGGCAGCAGACACCCCAAGCGACAGCGGCAGTGACTGGGACGCCTACAGAGACGCTGACAGAGGCTGCGACGCCGACTGAGGCAGATAGGGGTAGATATAATCATAGAGAAGGCAGCAGACCCCCAATCGACTGCGGCAACGACTGAGACACCTACAGAGACGCTGACAGAGGCTTCGACGCCGAATGAGGCAGATTGGGGTAGATATAATCATAGAGAAGGCAGCAGACCCCCAATCGACAGCGGCAGCGACTGAGACGCCTACAGAGACGCTGATAGACGCGGCGACGCCGACTGAGACACCGACTGAGACACCGACTGAGGCAGATAGGGGTAGATATAGGCATAGAGAAGGCAGCAGACTTCCCCCAATCGACAGCGGCAGCGACTGAGACGCCTACAGAAACGCAGACAGAGGCTGCGACGCCGACTGAGACGCCGACTGAGGCAGATAGGGGTGGATATAAGCATAGAGAAGGCAGCAGACCCCCAATCGGCAGCGGCAGCGACTGAGATGCCTACAGAAACGCGGACAGAGGCTGCGACGCCGGTTGAGACAGATAGGGGCAGATATAGGCATAGAGAAGGCAGCAGACTCCCCCAATCGACAGCGGCAATTACTGAGACGCCTACAAAGACGCTGACAGAGGCTGCGACGACGACTGAGACGCCGACTGAGGCAGATATTGGTAGATATATGCATAGAGAAGGCAGCAGACTCCTCCAATCGACAGCAGCAACGGCTGAGACGGCTACAGAGACGCTGACAGAGGCTGCGACGCCGACTGAGATGCCGACTGAGGCAGATAGGGATAGATATAGGTATAGAGAAGGCAGCAGACTCCCCCAATCAACAGCAGCAACGGTTGAGAGGCCTACAGAGACGCTGACAGAGGCTGCGACGCCGACTGAGATGCCGACTGAGGCAGATAGGGATAGATATAGGTATAGAGAAGGCAGCAGACCCTCAATCGACAGCGGCAGCGACAGAGACGCCTACAGAGACGCTGACAGAGGCTGCGACGACGACTGAGACGCCGACTGAGGCAGATAGGGGTAGATATAGGCATAGAGAAGGCAGCAGACCCCCCAATCGACAGCGGCAGAGACTGAGACGCCTACAGAAACTTTGACAGAGGCTGCGACGCCGACTGAGACTCCGACTGAGGCAGATAGGGGTAGATATAGGTATAGAAAAGGCAGCAGACCCCCCAATCGACAGCGGCAGCGACTGAGACGCATACAGAGACGCTGACAGATGCTGCGACGCCGACTGAGACGTCGACTGAGGAAGATAGGGGTGGATATAGGCATAGAGAAGGCAGCAGTCCCCCCAATCGACAGCGGCAACGACTGAGAAGCGTACAGAGACGCTGACAGAGGCTGCGACGCCGAATGCGGCAGATAGGGGTAGATATAGGCATAGAGAAGGCAGCAGTCCCCCCAATCGACAGCGGCAACGACTGAGAACGCCTACAGAGACGTTGACAGAGGCTGCGACGCCGACTGAGGCAGATAGGGGTAGATATAATCATAGAGAAGGCAACCGACCCCCCCAATCGACAGCGGAAGCGACTGAAACTCCTACAGAGACGCTGACATAGGCTACGACGCCTACTGAGACGCCGACTGAGGCAGATAGGGGTAGATATAGGCACAGAGAAGGCAGCAGACCGCCCAATCGACAGCGACTGACATGCGTACAGAGATGCTGACAGAGGCTGCGACGCCGACTGAGGCGCCGACTGAGGCAGATAGGGGTAGATATAGGCATAGAGAAGGCAGCAGACCCCCCAATCGACAGCGGCAGCGACTGCGACACCTACAGAGACGCTGACAGAGGCTGCGACGCCGACTGAGGCAGATAGGGTTAGATATTGGCATAGAGAAAGCAGCAGACGCCACCAATCGACAGCGGCAGCGACTGAGACACCTACAGATACGCTGACAGAGGTTGCGACGACGACTGAGACGCCGACTGAGGCAGATAGGGGTAGATATAGGCATAGAGAAGGCAGCATACCCCCCAATCGACAGCGGCAACGACTGAGACGCATACAGAGACGCTGACAGAGGCTGCGACGCCGACTGCGACGCCGATTGAGGCAGATAGGGGTAGATATAGGCATAGAGAAGGCAGCAGACCCCCCAATCGACAGCGGCAGAGACTGAGACGCCTACAGAAACTTTGACAGAGGCTGCGACGCCGACTGAGGCAGATAGAGGTAGATATAGGTATAGAAAAGGCAGCAGACCCCCCAATCGACAGCGGCAGCGACTGAGACGCATACAGAGACGCTGACAGATGCTGCGACGCCGACTGAGACGTCGACTGAGGAAGATAGGGGTGGATATAGGCATAGAGAATGCAGCAGATCCCCCAGTCGACAGCGACAGCGACTGAGACGCTTACAGAAACGCTGACCGTGGCTGCGACGCCGACTACGGCAGATAGGGGTAGATATAGACACAGAGAAGGCAGCAGTCCCCCCACTCGACAGCGGCAGCGGCTGACACGCCTACAGAGATGCTGACAGAGGCAGCGACGCCGACTGAGACGTCGTCTGAGGCAGATAGGGGCAGATTTAGGCATACAGAAGGCAGAACACCTCCCCAATCGACAGAGGCAGCGACTGAGACGCCTACAGAAACGCTGACAGAGGCTGCGACGCCGACTGAGAGAACGACTGAGGCAGATGGTGGTATATATATGCATATAGAAGGCAGCAGACCCCCCTAATCGACAGCGGCAGCGACTGAGACGCCTACAGAAACGCTGACAGAGGCTGCGACGCTGACGGAGGCAGATAGGGGTGGATATAGGCATAGAGAAGGCAGCAGACACCCCAAGCGACAGCGGCAGTGACTGGGACGCCTACAGAGACACTGACAGAGGCTGCGACGCCGACTGAGGCAGATAGGGGTAGATATAATCATAGAGAAGGCAGCAGACCCCCAATCGACAGCGGCAACGACTGAGACGCCTACAGAGGCGCTGACAGAGGCTTCGACGCCGAATGAGGCAGATAGGGGTAGATATAACCATAGAGAAGGCAGCAGACCCCCAATCGACAGCGGCAACGACTGAGACGTCTACAGAGACGCTGAGAGAGGCTGCGACGCCGACTGAGGCAGATAGGGGTTGATATAATCATAGATAAGGCAGCAGACCCCCCAATCGACAGCGGCAACGACTGAGACGCCTACAGAGACGCTGACAGAGGCTGCGACGCCGACTGAGGCAGATAGGGGTTAGATATTGGCATAGAGAAAGCAGCAGACACCCCAAGCGACAGCGGCAGCGACTGAGACGCCTACAGAGACGCTGCCAGAGGCTGCGACGCCGAATGAGACGCCGACTGAGGCAGATAGGGGTATATATAGGCATAGAGAAGGCAGCAGACTTCCCCCAATCGACAGCGGCAGCGACTGAGACGCCTACAGAAATGCTGACAGAGGCTGCGACGCCGACTGAGACGCCGACTGAGGCAGATAGGGGTGGATATAGGCATAGAGAAGGCAGCAGACCCCCAATCGACAGCGGCAGCGACTGAGACGCATACAGAGACGCTGACAGAGGCTGCAACGCCGACTAAGACGTCGACTGAGGAAGCTATGGGTAGATATAGGCATAGAGAAGGCAGCAGACCCCCCAATCGACAGCGACAGCGATTTGAGACGCCTACAGAAACGCTGACCGAGGCTGCGACGCCGACTAAGGCAGATAGGGGTAGATATAGACACAGAGAAGGCAACAGACCCCCCATTCGACAGCGGCAGCGGCTGACAAGCCAACAGAGACGCTGACAGAGGCTGCGACGCCGACTGAGACGCCGACTGAGGCAGATAGGGGTAGATATAGGTATAGATATAGAGAAGGCAGCAGAACACCCAATCGACAGCGGCAACGACTGAGACTCCTACAGAACCGCTGACAGAGGCTGCGATGCCGACGGATTCAGATAGTGGTGGATATAGGCATAGAATAGGCAGCAGACACACCAATCGACAGCGGCAGTGATTCGGACGCCTACAGAGACGCTGACAGACGCTGCGACGTCGACTGAGACGCCGACTGAGGCAGATAGGGGTATATATAGGCATAGAGAAGGCAGTAGACTCCTCCAATCGACAGCGGCAGCGACTGAGACGCCTACAGATACGCTGACAGAGGCTGCGACGCCGACTGAGACTCCGACTGATGCAGATAGGGGTAGATATAGGCATAGAGAAGGCAGCAGACCCTCAATCGACAGCAGCAACGGCTGAGACGCCTGCAGAGCCGCTGACTGAGGCTGCGACGCCGACTGAGATGCCGACTGAGGCAGACAGGGATAGATATAGGCATAGAGAAGGCAGCAGACCCCCCAATCGGCAGCGGCAGCGACTGAGACACCTACAGAGACGCTGACAGAGGCTGCGACGCCGAATGAGGCAGATAGGGGTAGATATAGGCAGAGAGAAGGCAGCAGTCCCCCCAATCGACAGCGGCAACGACTGAGAAGCCTACAGAGACGCTGACAGAGGCTGCGACGCCGAATGCGGCAGATAGGGGTAGATATAGGCATAGAGAAGGCAGCAGTCCCCCCAATCGACAGCGGCAGCGACTGAGACGCCTACAGAAACGCTGACAGAGGCTGCGACGCCGACGGAGGCAGATAGTTGTGGATATAAGCATAGAGAAGGCATCAGATACCCTAACAGACAGCGGCAGTGACTGGGACGCCTACAGAGACGCTGACAGAGGCTGCAATGCCGACTGACACTCCGACTTATGCAGATAGGGGTAGATATAGGCATAGAGAAGGCAGCAGACCCTCAATCGACAGCGGCAGCGACTGAGACGCCTACAGATACGCTGACAGAGACTGCGACGCCGACTGAGACTCCGACTGATGCAGATAGGGGTAGATATAGGCATAGAGAAGGCAGCAGACCCTCAAGCGACAGCAGCAACGGCTGAGACGCCTGCAGAGCCGCTGACTGAGGCTGCGACGCCGACTGAGATGCCGACTGAGGCAGACAGGGATAGATATAGGCATAGAGAAGGCAGCAGACCCCCCAATCGGCAGCGGCAGCGACTGAGACACCTACAGAGACGCTGACAGAGGCTGCGACGCCGAATGAGGCAGATAGGGGTAGATATAGGCATATAGAAAAGCAGCAGTCCCCCCAATCGACAGCGGCAACGACTGAGAAGCCTACAGAGACGCTGACAGAGGCTGCGACGCCGAATGCGGCAGATAGGGGTAGATATAGGCATAGAGAAGGCAGCAGTCCCCCCAATCGACAGCGGCAGCGACTGAGACGCCTACAGAAACGCTGACAGAGGCTGCGACGCCGACGGAGGCAGATAGTTGTGGATATAGGCATAGAGAAGGCATCAGATACCCTAACAGACAGCGGCAGTGACTGGGACGCCTACAGAGACGCTGACAGAGGCTGCAACGCCGACTGAGACTCCGACTTATGCAGATAGGGGTAGATATAGGCATAGAGAAGGCAGCAGACCCTCAATCGACAGCGGCAACGACTGAGACGCCGACTGAGGCAGATAAGGGTGGATATAGGCATAGAGGAGGCAGCAGACCCCCCAATCGCCAGCGACAGCGACTGAGACGCTTTCAGAGACGCTGACAGAGGCTGCGACGCCGACTGAGGCAGATAGGGGTAGATATAGGAATAGAGAATTCAGCAAACCCCCCAATCGACAGCTGCAACGACTGAGATGCCGACTGAGGCAGATAAGGGTAGATATAGGCATAGAGGAGGCAGCAGACCCCCAATCGACAGCGGCAGCGACTGAGACGCTTACAGAGACGCTGACAGAGGCGGCGACGCCGACTGAGATACCGACTGAGGCAGATAGGGGTAGATATAGGCATAGAGAAGGCAGCAGACTTCCCCCAATCGACAGCGGCAGCGACTGAGACGCCTACAGAAATGCTGACAGAGGCTGCGACGCCGACTGAGACGCCGACTGAGGCAGATAGGGGTGGATATAGGCATAGAGAAGGCAGCAGACCCCCAATCGACAGCGGCAGCGACTGAGACGCATACAGAGACGCTGACAGAGGCTGCAACGCCGAATGCGGCAGATAGGGGTAGATATAGGCATAGAGAAGGCAGCAGTTCCCCCAATCGACAGCGGCAACGACTGAGAACGCCTACAGAGACGTTGACAGAGGCTGCGACGCCGACTGAGGCAGATAGGGGTAGATATAATCATAGAGAAGGCAACCGACCCCCCCAATCGACAGTGGAAGCGACTGAAACTCCTACAGAGACGCTGACATAGGCTGCGACGCCTACTGAGACGCCGACTGAGGCAGATAGGGGTAGATATAGGCACAGAGAAGGCAGCAGACCGCCCAATCGACAGCGACTGAAATGCGTACAGAGATGCTGACAGAGGCTGCGACGCCGACTGAGGCGCCGACTGAGGCAGATAGGGGTAGATATAGGCATAGAGAAGGCAGCAGACCCCCCAATCGACAGCGGCAGCGACTGCGACACCTACAGAGACGCTGACAGAGGCTGCGACGCCGACTGAGGCAGATAGGGTTAGATATTGGCATAGAGAAAGCAGCAGACGCCCCCAATCGACAGCGGCAGCGACTGAGACACCTACAGATACGCTGACAGAGGTTGCGACGACGACTGAGACGCCGACTGAGGCAGATAGGGGTAGATATAGGCATAGAGAAGGCAGCAGACCCCCCAATCGACAGCGGCAACGACTGAGACGCCTACAGAGACGCTGACAGAGGCTGCGACGCCGACTGCGACGCCGATTGAGGCAGATAGGGGTAGATATAGGCATAGAGAAGGCAGCAGACCCCCAATCGACAGCGGCAGAGACTGAGACGCCTACAGAAACTTTGACAGAGGCTGCGACGCCGACTGAGACTCCGACTGAGGCAGATAGGGGTAGATATAGGTATAGAAAAGGCAGCAGACCCCCCAATCGACAGCGGCAGCGACTGAGACGCATACAGAGACGCTGACAGATGCTGCGACGCCGACTGAGACGTCGACTGAGGAAGATAGGGGTGGATATAGGCATACAGAAGGCAGCACACCTCTCCAATCGACAGAGGCAGCGACTGAGACGCCTACAGAAACGCTGACAGAGGCTGCGACGCCGACTGAGAGAACGACTGAGGCAGATGGTGGTATATATATGCATATAGAAGGCAGCAGACCCCCCTAATCGACAGCGGCAGCGACTGAGACGCCTACAGAAACGCTGGCAGAGGCTGCGACGCTGACGGAGGCAGATAGGGGTGGATATAGGCATAGAGAAGGCAGCAGACACCCCAAGCGACAGCGGCAGTGACTGGGACGCCTACAGAGACGCTGACAGAGGCTGCGACGCCGACTGAGGCAGATAGGGGTAGATATAATCATAGAGAAGGCAGCAGACCCCCAATCGACAGCGGCAACGACTGAGACGTCTACAGAGACGCTGAGAGAGGCTGCGACGCCGACTGAGGCAGATAGGGGTTGATATAATCATAGATAAGGCAGCAGACCCCCCAATCGACAGCGGCAACGACTGAGACGCCTACAGAGACGCTGACAGAGGCTGCGACGCCGACTGAGGCAGATAGGGGTTAGATATTGGCATAGAGAAAGCAGCAGACACCCCAAGCGACAGCGGCAGCGACTGAGACACCTACAGAGACGCTGCCAGAGGCTGCGACGCCGAATGAGACGCCGACTGAGGCAGATAGGGGTAGATATAGGCATAGAGAAGGCAGCAGACCCTCAATCGACAGCAGCAACGGCTGAGACGCCTGCAGAGCCGCTGACTGAGGCTGCGACGCCGACTGAGATGCCGACTGAGGCAGACAGGGATAGATATAGGCATAGAAAAGGTAGCAGACCCCCCAATCGGCAGCGGCAGCGACTGAGACACCTACAGAGACGCTGACAGAGGCTGCGACGCCGAATGAGGCAGATAGGGGTAGATATAGGCAGAGAGAAGGCAGCAGTCCCCCCAATCGACAGCGGCAACGACTGAGAAGCCTACAGAGACGCTGACAGGGGCTGCGACGCCGAATGCGGCAGATAGGGGTAGATATAGGCATAGAGAAGGCAGCAGTCCCCCCAATCGACAGCGGCAGCGACTGAGACGCCTACAGAAACGCTGACAGAGGCTGCGACGCCGACGGAGGCAGATAGTTGTGGATATAGGCATAGAGAAGGCATCAGATACCCTAACAGACAGCGGCAGTGACTGGGACGCCTACAGAGACGCTGACAGAGGCTGCAACGCCGACTGACACTCCGACTTATGCAGATAGGGGTAGATATAGGCATAGAGAAGGCAGCAGACCCTCAATCGACAGCGGCTGCGACTGAGACGCCTACAGATACGCTGACAGAGGCTGCGACGCCGACTGAGACTCCGACTGATGCAGATAGGGGTAGATATAGGCATAGAGAAGGCAGCAGACCCTCAATCGACAGCAGCAACGGCTGAGACGCCTGCAGAGCCGCTGACTGAGGCTGCGACGCCGACTGAGATGCCGACTGAGGCAGACATGGATAGATATAGGCATAGAGAAGGCAGCAGACCCCCCAATCGGCAGCGGCAGCGACTGAGACACCTACAGAGACGCTGACAGAGGCTGCGACGCCGAATGAGGCAGATAGGGGTAGATATAGGCATAGAGAAGGCAGAAGTCCCCCCAATCGACAGCGGCAACGACTGAGAAGCCTACAGAGACGCTGACAGAGGCTGCGACGCCGAATGCGGCAGATAGGGGTAGATATAGGCATAGAGAAGGCAGCAGTCCCCCCAATCGACAGCGGCAGCGACTGAGACGCCTACAGAAACGCTGACAGAGGCTGCGACGCCGACGGAGGCAGATAGTTGTGGATATAGGCATAGAGAAGGCATCAGATACCCTAACAGACAGCGGCAGTGACTGGGACGCCTACAGAGACGCTGACAGAGGCTGCAACGCCGACTGAGACTCCGACTTATGCAGATAGGGGTAGATATAGGCATAGAGAAGGCAGCAGACCCTCAATCGACAGCGGCAACGACTGAGACGCCGACTGAGGCAGATAAGGGTAGATATAGGCATAGAGGAGGCAGCAGACCCCCCAATCGCCAGCGACAGCGACTGAGACGCTTTCAGAGACGCTGACAGAGGCTGCGACGCCGACTGAGGCAGATAGGGGTAGATATAGGAATAGAGAAGACAGCAAACCCCCCAATCGACAGCTGCAACGACTGAGATGCCGACTGAGGCAGATAAGGGTAGATATAGGCATAGAGGAGGCAGCAGACCCCCCAATCGACAGCGACTGAGACGCCTTCAGAGACGCTGACAGAGGCTGCGACGCGGTCTGAGACGCCGACTGCGGCAGATAGGGGTAGATATAGGCATAGAGAAGGCAGCCGACCCCCCCAATCGACAGCGGAAGCGACTGAAACACCTACAGAGACGCTGACATAGGCTGCGACGCCTACTGAGACGCCGACTGAGGCAGATAGGGGTAGATATAGGCACAGAGAAGGCAGCAGACCGCCCAATCGACAGCGGCAGCGACTGACATGCGTACAGAGATGCTGACAGAGGCTGCGACGCCGACTGAGGCGCCGACTGAGGCAGATAGGGGTAGATATAGGCATAGAGAAGGCAGCAGACCCCCCAATCGACAGCGGCAGCGACTGTGACACATACAGAGACGCTGACAGAGGCTGCGACGCCGACTGAGGCAGATAGGGTTAGATATTGGCATAGAGAAAGCAGCAGACGCCCCCAATCGACAGCGGCAGCGACTGAGACACCTACAGATACGCTGACAGAGGTTGCGACGACGACTGAGACGCCGACTGAGGCAGATAGGGGTAGATATAACCATAGAGAAGGCAGCAGACCCCCAATCCACAGCGGCAGCGACTGAGACACCTACAGAGACGCTGACAGAGGCTGCGACGCCGACTGATGCAGATAGGGGTTAGATATTGGCATAGAGAGAGCAGCCGACCCCCAATCGACAGCGGCAGCGACTGAGACGCTTACAGAGACGCTGACAGAGGCGACGACGCCGACTGAGACACCGACTGAGGGAAGATAGGGGTAGATATAGGCATAGAGAAGGCAGCAGACTTCCCCCAATCGACAGCGGCAGCGACTGAGACGCCTACAGAAATGCTGACAGAGGCTGCGGCGCCGACTGAGACGCCGACTGAGGCAGATGGGGGTGGATATAGGCATAGAGAAGGCAGCAGACCCCCAATCGACAGCGGCAGCGACTGAGACGCCTATAGAAACGCTGACCGAGGCTGCGACGCCGACTAAGGCAGATAGGGGTAGATATAGACACAGAGAAGGCAACAGACCCCCCATTCGACAGCGGCAGCGGCTGACACGCCAACAGAGACGCTGACAGAGGCTGCGACGCCGACTGAGACGCCGACTGAGGCAGATAGGGGTAGATATAGGTATAGATATAGAGAAGGCAGCAGAACACCCAATCGACAGCGGCAACGACTGAGACTCCTACAGAACCGCTGACAGAGGCTGCGACGCCGACGGAGGCAGATAGTGGTGGATATAGGCATAGAATAGGCAGCAGACACACCAATCGACAGCGGCAACGACTGAGACGTCTACAGAGACGCTGAGAGAGGCTGCGACGCCGACTGAGGCAGATAGGGGTATATATAGGCATAGAGAAGGCAGCAGACCCCCCAATCCACAGCGGCAGCGACTGAGACACCTACAGAGACGCTGACAGAGGCTGCGACGCCGACTGATGCCGATATTGGCATAGAGAAAGCAGCCGACCCCCAATCGACAGCGGCAGCGACTGAGACGCTTACAGAGACGCTGACAGAGGCGACGACGCCGACTGAGACACCGACTGAGGGAAGATAGGGATAGATATAAGTATAGAGAAGGCAGCAGACCCTCAATCGACAGCGGCAGCGACAGAGACGCCTACAGAGACGCTGACAGAGGCTGCGACGCCGACTGAGATGCCGACTGAGGCAGATAGGGATAGATATAAGTATAGAGAAGGCAGCAGACCCTCAATCAACAGCGGCAGCGACAGAGACGCCTACAGAGACGCTGACAGAGGCTGCGACGACGACTGAGACGCCGACTGAGGCAGATAGGGGTAGATATAGTCATAGAGAAAGCAGCAGACTCCTCCAATCGACAGCAGCAACGGCTGAGACGCCTGCAGAGCCGCTGACAGAGGCTGCGACGCCGACTGAGACTCCGACTGGTGCATATAGGGGTAGATATAGGCATAGAGAAGGCAGCAGACCCTCAATCGACAGCGGCAGCGACTGAGACGCCTACAGAAACGCTGACAGAGGCTGCGACGCTGACGGAGGCAGATAGGGGTGAATATAGGCATAGAGAAGGCAGCAGACACCCCAAGCGACAGCGGCAGTGACTGGGACGCCTACAGAGACGCTGACAGAGGCTGCGACGCCGACTGAGGCAGATAGGGGTAGATATAATCATAGAGAAGGCAGCAGACCCCCAATCGACAGCGGCAACGACTGAGACGCCTACAGAGACGCTGACAGAGGCTTCGACGCCGAATGAGGCAGATAGGGGTAGATATAACCATAGAGAAGGCAGCAGACCCCCAATCGACAGCGGCAACGACTGAGACGTCTACAGAGACGCTGAGAGAGGCTGCGACGCCGACTGAGGCAGATAGGGGTAGATATAATCATAGATAAGGCAGCAGACCCCCCAATCGACAGCGGCAACGACTGAGACGCCTACAGAGACGCTGACAGAGGCTGCGACGCCGACTGAGGCAGATAGGGGTTAGATATTGGCATAGAGAAAGCAGCAGACCCCCAATCGACAGCGGCAACGACTGAGACGCCTACAGAGACGCTGACAGAGGCTGCGACGCCGACTGAGGCAGATAGGGGTAGATATAGGCACAGAGAAGGCAGCAGACCGCCCAATCGACAGCGGCAGCGACTGACTTGCGTACAGAGATGCTGACAGAGGCTGCGACGCCGACTGAGGCAGATAGGGGTAGATATAGGCATAGAGAAGGCAGCAGACCCCCCAATCGACAGTGGCAGCGACTGCGACACCTACAGAGACGCTGACAGAGGCTGCGACGCCGACTGAGGCAGATAGGGTTAGATATTGGCATAGAGAAAGCAGCAGACGCCCCCAATCGACAGCGGCAGCGACTGAGACACCTACAGATACGCTGACAGAGGCTGCGACGACGACTGAGACGCCGACTGAGGCAGATAGGGGTAGATATAGGCATAGAGAAGGCAGCAGACCCCCCAATCGACAGCGGCAATGACTGAGACGCCTACAGAGACGCTGACAGAGGCTGCGACGCCGACTGCGACGCCGATTGAGGCAGATAGGGGTAGATATAGGCATAGAGAAGGCAGCAGACCCCCAATCGACAGCGGCAGAGACTGAGACGCCTACAGAAACTTTGACAGAGGCTGCGACGCCAACTGAGACTCCGACTGAGGCAGATAGGGGTAGATATAGGTATAGAAAAGGCAGCAGACCCCCCAATCGACAGCGGCAGCGACTGAGACGCATACAGAGACGCTGACAGATACTGCGACGCCGACTGAGACGTCGACTGCGGAAGATAGGGGTGGATATAGGCATAGAGAAGGCAGCAGATCCCCCCAATCGACAGCGGCAACGACTGAGAAGCCTACAGAGACGCTGACAGAGGCTGCGACGCCGAATGCGGCAGATAGGGGAAGATATAGACACAGAGAAGGCAGCAGTCCCCCCATTCGACAGCGGCAGCGGCTGACACGCCTACACAGATGCTGACAGAGGCAGCGACGCCGACTGAGACGCCGTCTGAGGCAGATAGGGGCAGATTTAGGCATACAGAAGGCAGCACACCTCCCCAATCGACAGCGGCAGCGACTGAGACGCCTACAGAAACGCTGACAGAGGCTGCGACGCTGACTGAGAGAACGACAGAGGCAGATGGTGGTATATATATGCATATAGAAGGCAGCAGACCCCCTAATCGACAGCGACTGAGACGCCTACAGAAACGCTGACAGAGGCTGCGACGCTGACGGAGGCAGATAGGGGTGGATATAGGCATAGAGAAGGCAGCAGACACCCCAAGCGACAGCGGCAGTGACTGGGACGCCTACAGAGACGCTGACAGAGGCTGCGACGCCGACTGAGGCAGATAGGGTTAGATATAACCATAGAGAAGGCAGCAGACCCCCAATCGACAGCGGCAACGACTGAGACGTCTACAGAGACGCTGAGAGAGGCTGCGACGCCGACTGAGGCAGATAGGGGTTAGATATTGGCATAGATTAAGCAGCAGACCCCCAATCGACAGCGGCAGCGACTGAGACGCCTACAGAGACGCTAACAGAGGCTGCGACGCCGAATGAGACGCAGACTGAGGCAGATAGGGGTAGATATAGGCACAGAGAAGGCAGCAGACCGCCCAATCGACAGCGGCAGCGACTGACATGCGTACAGAGATGCTGACAGAGGCTGCGACGCCGACTGAGGCAGATAGGGGTAGATATAGGCATAGAGAAGACAGCAGACCCCCCAATCGACAGTGGCAGCGACTGCGACACCTACAGAGACGCTGACAGAGGCTGCGACGCCGACTGAGGTAGATAGGGGTTAGATATTGGCATAGAGAAAGCAGCAGACCCCCAATCGACAGCGGCATCGACTGAGACGCCTACAGAGACGCTGCCATAGGCTGCGACGCCGAATGAGACGCCGACTGAGGCAGATAGGGGTAGATATAGGCATAAAGAAGGCAGCAGACCCCACAATCCACAGCGGCAGCGACTGAGACGCATACAGAGACGCTGACAGAGGCTGCAACGCCGACTAAGACGTCGACTGAGGAAGCTATGGGTAGATATAGGCATAGAGAAGGCAGCAGACCCCCCAATCGACAGCGACAGCGACTGAGACGCTTACAGAGACGCTGACAGAGGCGGCGACGCCGACTGAGACACCGACTGAGGCAGATAGGGGTAGATATAGGCATAGAGAAGGCAGCAGACTTCCCCCAATCGACAGCGGCAGCAACTGAGACGCCTACAGAAATGCTGACAGAGGCTGCGACGCCGACTGAGACGCCGACTGAGGCAGATAGGGGTGGATATAGGCATAGAGAAGGCAGCAGACCCCCAATCGACAGCGGCAGCGACTGAGACGCATACAGAGACGCTGACAGAGGCTGCAACGCCGACTAAGACGTCGACTGAGGAAGCTATGGGTAGATATAGGCATAGAGAAGGCAGCAGACCCCCCAATCGACAGCGACAGCGACTGAGACGCCTACAGAAACGCTGACCGAAGCTGCGACGCCGACTAAGGCAGATAGGGGTAGATATAGACACAGAGAAGGCAACAGACCCCCCATTCGACAGCGGCAACGGCTGACACGCCAACAGATACGCTGACAGAGGCTGCGACGCCGACTGAGACGCCGACTGAGGCAGATAGGGGTAGATATAGGTATAGATATAGAGAATGCAGCAGAACACCCAATCGACAGCGGCAACGACTGAGACTCCTACAGAGACGCTGACAGAGGCTGCGACACCGACTGAGACGCCGACTGAGGCAGATAGGGATAGATATAGGCATAGAGAAGGCAGCAGACACCCCAATCGACAGCGGCAATGACTGAGACGCCTACAGAGACGCTGACAGAGGCTGCGACGCCGACTGCGACGCCGATTGAGGCAGATAGGGGCAGATATAGGCATAGAGAAGGCAGCAGACACCCCAATCGACAGCGGCAGAGACTGAGACGCCTACAGAAACTTTGACAGAATCTGCGACGCCGACTGAGACTCCGACTGAGGCAGATAGGGGTAGATATAGGTATAGAAAAGGCAGCAGACCCCCCAATCGACAGCGGCAGCGACTGAGACGCCTACAGAAACTTTGACAGAATCTGCGACGCCGACTGAGACTCCGACTGAGGCAGATAGGGGTAGATATAGGTATAGAAAAGGCAGCAGACCCCCCAATCGACAGCGGCAGCGACTGAGACGCATACAGAGACGCTGACAGATGCTGCGACGCCGACTGAGACGTCGACTGAGGAAGATAGTGGTGGATATAGGCATAGAAAAGGCAGCAGACCCCCCAATCGACAGCGGCAATGACTGAGACGCCTACAGAGACGCTGACAGAGGCTGCGACGCCGACTGCGACGCCGATTGAGGCAGATAGGGGCAGATATAGGCATAGAGAAGGCAGCAGACACCCCAATCGACAGCGGCAGAGACTGAGACGCCTACAGAAACTTTGACAGAATCTGCGACGCCGACTGAGACTCCGACTGAGGCAGATAGGGGTAGATATAGGTATAGAAAAGGCAGCAGACCCCCCAATCGACAGCGGCAGCGACTGAGACGCATACAGAGACGCTGACAGATGCTGCGACGCCGACTGAGACGTCGACTGAGGAAGATAGTGGTGGATATAGGCATAGAAAAGGCAGCAGATCCCCCCCAATCGACAGCGGCAACGACTGAGAAGCCTACAGAGACGCTGACAGAGGCTGCGACGCCGAATGCGGCAGATAGGGGTAGATATAGACACAGAGAAGGCAGCAGTCCCCCCATTCGACAGCGGCAGCGGCTGACACGCCTACAGAGATGCTGACAGAGGCAGCGACGCCGACTGAGACGCCGTCTGAGGCAGATAGGGGCAGATTTAGGCATACAGAAGGCAGCACACCTCCCCAATCGACAGCGGCAGCGACTGAGACGCCTACAGAAACGCTGACAGAGGCTGCGACGCCGACTGAGAGAACGACTGAGGCAGATGGTGGTATATATATGCATATAGAAGGCAGCAGACCCCCTAATCGACAGCGGCAGCGACTGAGACGCCTACAGAAACGCTGACAGAGGCTGCGACGCTGACGGAGGCAGATAGGGGTGGATATAGGCATAGAGAAGGCAGCAGACACCCCAAGCGACAGCGGCAGTGACTGGAACGCCTACAGAGACGCTGACAGAGGCTGCGACGCCGACTGAGGCAGATAGGGGTAGATATAATCATAGAGAAGGCAGCAGACCCCCAATCGACAGCGGCAACGACTGAGCCGCCTACAGAGATGCTGACAGAGGCTTCGACGCCGAATGAGGCAGATAGGGGTAGATATAACCATAGAGAAGGCAGCAGACCCCCAATCGACAGCGGCAACGACTGAGACGTCTACAGAGACGCTGAGAGAGGCTGCGACGCCGACTGAGGCAGATAGGGGTAGATATAATCATAGATAAGGCAGCAGACCCCCCCAATCGACAGCGGCACCGACTGAGACGCCTACAGAGACGCTGACAGAGGCTGCGACGCCGACTGAGGCAGATAGGGGTTAGATATTGGCATAGAGAAAGCAGCAGACCCCCTAATCGACAGCGGCAGCGACTGAGACGCCTACAGAGACGCTGCCAGAGGCTGCGACGCCGAATGAGACGCCGACTGAGGCAGATAGGGGTAGATATAGGTATAGAGAAGGCAGCAGACCCCCCAATCCACAGCGGCAGCGACTGAGACACCTACAGAGACGCTGACAGAGGCTGCGACGCCGACTGATGCAGATAGGGGTTAGATATTGGCATAGAGAAAGCAGCAGACCCCCCAATCGACAGCGGCAGCGACTGAGACGGTTACAGAGACGCTGACAGAGGCGGCGACGCCGACTGAGACACCGACTGAGGCATATAGTTGTAGATATAGGCATAGAGAAGGCAGCAGACTTCCCCCAATCGACAGCGGCAGCGACTGAGACGCCTACAGAAATGCTGACAGAGGCTGCGACGCCGACTGAGACGCCGACTGAGACGCCGACTGAAGCAGATAGGGGTGGATATAGGCATAGAGAAGGCAGCAGACCCCCAATCGACAGCGGCAGCGACTGAGACGCATACAGAGACGCTGACAGAGGCTGCAACGCCGACTAAGACGTCAACTGAGGAAGCTATGGGTAGATCTAGGCATAGAGAAGGCAGCAGACCCCCCAATCGACAGCGACAGCGACTGAGACGCCTACAGAAACGCTGACCGAGGCTGCCACGCCGACTAAGGCAGATAGGGGTAGATATAGACACAAAGAAGGCAACAGACCCCCCATTCGACAGCGGCAACGGCTGACACGTCAACAGATACGCTGACAGAGGCTGCGACGCCGACTGAGACGCCGACTGAGGCAGATAGGGGTAGATATAGGTATAGATATAGAGAAGGCAGCAGAACACCCAATCGACAGCGGCAACGACTGAGACTCCTACAGAGACGCTGACAGAGGCTGCGCCACCGACTGAGACGCCGACTGAGGCAGATAGGGATAGATATAGGCATAGAGAAGGAAGCAGACCCCCCCCCCCCCAAACGGCAGCGGCAGCGACTGAGATGCCTACAGAAACGCGGACAGAGGCTGCGACGCCGACTGAGACAGATAGGGGTAGATATAGGCATACAGAAAGTAACAGCCTCCCCCAATCGACAGCGGCAATTACTGAGACGCCTACAAAGACGCTGACAGAGGCTGCGACGACGACTGAGACGCCGACTGAGGCAGATATTGGTAGATATAGGCATAGAGAAGGCAGCAGACTCCTCCAATCGACAGCAGCAACGGCTGAGACGCCTACAGAGACGCTGACAGAGGCTGCGACGACGACTGAGACGAAGACTGAGGCAGATAGGGGTAGATATAGGCATAGACAAGGCAGCAGACCCCCTTATCGACAGCGGCAGCGACTGAGACGCCTACAGAACCGCTGACAGAGGCTGCGACGCCGACGGAGGCAGATAGTGGTGGATATAGGCATAGAGTAGGCAGCAGACACACCAATCGACAGCGGCAGTGATTCGGACGCCTACAGAGACGCTGACAGACGCTGCGACGTCGACTGAGACGCCGACTGAGGCAGATAGGGGTTTATATAGGCATAGAGAAGGCAGCAGACCCCCCCCCAATCGACAGCGGCAGCGACTGAGACGCTTACAGAGATGCTGACAGAGGCTGCGACGCCGACTGAGGCAGATAGGGTTAGATATTGGCATAGAGAAAGCAGCAGACCCCCCCAATCGACTGCGGCAGCAACTGAGATACCTACAGATATGCTGACAAAGGTTGCGTGTCTGCTGCCTCCTCTATGCCTATATCTACCCCTATCTGCCTCAGTCGGCGTCTCAGTCGGCGTCGCAGCCTCTATCAGCGTCTCTGTAGGCGTCTCAGTCGCTGGCGCTGTCGATTGGGGGGCTGATGATTTCTCTATGCCTATATCTACCCCTATCTGCCTCAGTCGGCTCGCAACCTTTGTCAGCATATCTGTAGGTACCTCAGTTGCTGCCGCAGTCGATTGGGGGGGGTCTGCTGCTTTCTCTATGCCAATATCTAATCCTATCTGCCTCAGTCGGCGTCGCAGCCTCTGTCAGCGTCTCTGAAGGCGTCTCAGCCACTGGCGCTGTCGATTGGGGGGTCTGCTGCCTTCTCTATGCCTATATCTACCCCTATCTGCCTAAGTCGGTGTCTCAATCGGTGTCGCAACCTCTGTCAGTGTTTCTGTAGGTGTATCAGTCGCTGCCGCTGTCGATTGGTGGGGTCTGATGCTTTCGCTATACCAATATCTAACCCTATCTACCTCACTCGGCGTCGCAGCCTCTGTCAGCGTCTCTGAAGGCGTCTCAGTCGCTGCCGCAGTCGATTGGGGGGGTTTGCTGCCTTCTCTATGCCTATATCTACCCCTATATGCCTCAGTCGTCGTCGCAGCCCCTGTCAGGGTCTCTGTAGGCGTCTCAGTGGCTGCCGCTGTCGATTGGGATGTCTGCTGCCTTCTCTATGTCTATCTCTACCCCTATCTGCCTCAGTCGGCGTCTCAATCGGTGTCGCAACCTCTGTCAGTGTATCTGTAGGCGTCTCAGCCACTGGCGTTGTCGATTGGGGGTCTGCTGCTGTCGCTATGCTATGCTGATTTCTCTATGCCAATATCTAACCCTATCTGCCTCAATCGGTGTCGCAACCTCTGTCAATGTTTCTGTAGGTGTCTCAGTCGCTGCCGCTATCGATTGGTGGGGTTTGCTGCTTTCTCTATGCCTATAACTACCCCTATATGCCTCAGTCGGCATCTCAGTCCGCTCGCAACCTTTGTCAGCATATCTGTAGGTATCTCAGTTCCTGCCGCACTCGATTGGGGGGGTCTGTTGCTTTCTCTATGCCAATATCTAACCCTATATGCCTCCGTCGGCGTCGCAGCCTTTGTCAGCGTCTCTGTAGGTGTCTCAGTTGCTGCCGCTGTCGGTTGGGGGGTCTGCTGCCTTCTCTATGACTATATCTACCCCTATCTACCTCACTCGGCGTCGCAGCCTCTGTCAGAGTCTCTGTAGGCGTCTCAGTCGCTGCCGCTGTCAATTGGCTCTATGACTGTCTCTACCCCCATCTGCCTCAGTCGGCGTCTCAATCGGTGTCGCAACCTCTGTCAGTGTATCTGTAGGCGTCTCAGTCGCTACCGCTGTCGATTAGGGGGGTCTGCCGCCTTCTCTATGCCTATATATACCCATATCTGCCTCAGTCGGCGTCTCAGTCGGCGTCGCAGCCTCTGTCAGCGTCAATGTAAGCGTCTCAGTCACTGGCGCTGTCGATTGGGGGGTCTGCTGCCTTCTCTATGCCTATAACTACCCCTATCTGCCTCAGTCGGCGTCTCAATCGGTGTCGCAACCTCTGTCAGTGTATCTGTGGGTGTCTCAGTCGCTGCCGCAGTCAATTGGTGGGGTCTGCTGATTTCTCTATGCCCTATCTGCCTCAGTCGGCGTCGCATCCTCTGTCAGCGTCTCTGTAGGTGTCTCAGTTGTTGCCGCTGTCGATTGGGGGGTCTGCTGCCTTCTCTATGCCTATATCTACCCCTATCTTCCTCAGCCGGCGTCGCAGCCTCTGCCAGCGTCTCTGAAGCCGTCTCAGTCGCTGCCGCAGTCGATTGGGTTGTTTGCTGCCTTCTCTATGCCTATATCTACCCCTATCTGCCTCAGTCGGCGTCTCAGTCGGCGTCGCAGCCTCTGTCAGCGTCTCTGTAGGAGTCTCAGTCGTTGCCGCTGTCGATTGGGGGTTCTGCTGCCTTTTCTATACCTATATCTACCCCTATCTACCTCAGTCGGCGCCTCTGTCGGCGTCTCTGTAGGCGTCTCAGTCGCTGCCGCTGTCGATTGGGGGGTTTGCTGCCTTCTCTATGGCAATACCTACCCCTATCTGCCTCAGTCGGCGTCGCAGTCTCTGTCAGCGTGTCTGAAGGCGTCTCAGTCGCTATCGCAGTCGATTGGGGGGGTCTGCTGATTTCTCTATGCCCTATCTGCCTCAGTCGGCGTCGCATCTTCTGTCAGCGTCTCTGTAGGTGTCTCAGTTGTTGCCGCTGTCGATTGGGGGGTCTGCTGCCTTCTCTATGCCTATATCTACCCCTATCTTCCTCAGCCGGCTTCGCAGCCTCTGCCAGCGTCTCTGAAGCCGTCTCAGTCGCTGCCGCAGTCGATTGGGTTGTTTGCTGCCTTCTCTATGCCTATATCTACCCCTATCTGCCTCAGTCGGCGTCTCAGTCGGCGTCGCAGCCTCTGTCAGCGTCTCTGTAGGAGTCTCAGTCGTTGCCGCTGTCGATTGGGGGTTCTGCTGCCTTTTCTATACCTATATCTACCCCTATCTACCTCAGTCGGCGCCTCTGTCGGCGTCTCTGTCAGCGTCTCAGTCGTTGCCGCTGTCGATTAGGGGGGTTTGCTGCCTTCTCTGTGCCTATATCTACCCCTATCTGCCTCAGTCGGCGTCGCAGTCGGCGTCGCAGACTCTGTCAACGGTTCTGTAGGCGTCTCAGTCGCTGCCGCTGTCGATTGGGGGGGGTCTGCTGCTTTCCCCTATCTACCTCAGTCGGCGCCTCTGTCGGCGTCTCAGTCGCTGCCGCTGTCGATTGGGGGGTTTGCTGCCTTCTCTAAGGCAATATCTACCCCTATCTGCCTCAGTCGGCGTCGTAGCCTCTGTCAGCGGCTCAGTAGGCCTCTCAGTCGCTGCCGCTGTCGATTGGGGGGGGTTTGCTGCCTTCTCTATGCCTATATCTACCCCTATCTGTCTCTGTAGGCGTCTCAATCGTTGCCGCTGTCGATTGGGGGGTCTGCTGCCTTCTCTATGATTATATCTACAACTATATGCCTCAGTCGGCGTCGCAGCCGCTGCCAGTGTCTCTGAAGCCGTCTCAGTCGCTGCCGCAGTCGATTGGGGGGTTTGCTGCCTTCTCTATGCCTATATCTACCTCTATCTGCTTCAGTCGGCGTCTCAGTCGGCGTCGCAGCCTCTGTCAGCGTCTCTGTAGGCCTCTCAGTCGCTGCCGCTGTCGATTGGGTTTGCTGCCTTCTCTATGGCAATATCTACCCCTATCTGCCTCAGTCGGCGTCATAGCCTCTGTCAGCGTCTCTGTAGGCGTCTCAAACGCTGCCGCTGTCGATTGGGGGTCTGCTGCCTTCTCTATGCCTATATATGCCCCTATATGCATCAGTCGGCGTTTCATTCGGTGTCGCAGCCTCTGTCAGCGTCTCTGTAGGCGTCTCAACCATTGCCGCTGTCGATTGGGGGGTCTGCTGCCTTCTCTATGATTATATCTACAACTATATGCCTCAGTCGGCATGGCAACCTCTGTCAGCGGTTCTATAGGCGTCTCAGTCGCTGCCGCTGTCGATTGGGGGGTCTGCTGCTTTCTCTATGCAAATATCTACCCCTATCTGCCTCAGTCGGCGTCTCAGTCTGTGCCGCAGCCTCTGTCAGCGTCTCTGTAGGAGTCTCAGTCGTTGCCGCTGTCGATTGGGGTTCTGCTGCCTTCTATATACCTATACTACCCCTATCTACCTCAGTCCGCGTCTCAGTCGGCGTCATAGCCTCTGTCAGCGTCTCTGTAGGCGTCTTAGTCATTACCACTGTCGATTGGGTGGTCTGCTGCCTTCTCTGTGCCTATATCTACCCCTATCTGCCTCAGTCGGCGTCTCAGTCGACTCGCAACCTTTGTCAGCATATCTGTAGGTATCTCAGTTGCTGCCGCAGTCGATTGGGGGGGTCTGCTGCTTTCTCTATGCCAATATCTAACCCTATCTGAATCAATCGGTGTCGCAACCTCTGTCAATGTTTCTGTAGGTATCTCAGTTGCTGCCGCAGTCGATTGGGGGGGTCTGCTGCTTTCTCTATGCCAATATCTAACCCTATCTGCCTCAGTCGGCGTCGCAGCCTCTGTCAGCGTCTCTGTAGGCGTCTCAGTCACTGGCGCTGTCGATTGGCGGGTCTGCTGCCTTCTATATGCCTATATCTACCCCTATCTGCCTCAGCCGGCGTCGCAGCCTCTGCCAGCGTCTCTGAAGCCGTCTCAGTCGCTGCCGCAGTCGATTGGGGTTTTCTGCCTTCTCTATGCCTATATCTACCCCTATCTGCCTCAGTCGGCGTCTCAGTCGGCGTCTCAGTCGGCGTCGCAGCCTCTGTCAGCGTCTCTGTAGGAGTCTCAGTCGTTGCCGCTGTCGATTGGGGGTTCTGCTGCCTTTTCTATACCTATATCTACCCCTATCTACCTCAGTCGGCGCCTCTGTCGGCGTCTCTGTAGGCGTCTCAGTCGCTGCCGCTGTCGATTGGGGGGTTTGCTGCCTTCTCTATGGCAATACCTACCCCTATCTGCCTCAGTCGGCGTCGCAGCCTCTGTCAGCGTCTCTGTAGGCGTCTCAGTCACTTGCGCTGTCGACTGGCGGGTCTGCTGCCTTCTCTATGCCTATATCTACCCCTATCTGCCTAAGTCGGCGTCTCAATCGGTGTCGCAGCCTCTGTCAGCGTCTCTGTAGGTGTCTCAGTTGCTGCCGCTGTCGATTGGGGGGTCTGCTGCCTTCTCTATGCCTCTATCTACCCCTATCTGCCTCAGCCGGCGTCGCAGCCTCTGCCAGCGTCTCTGAAGCCGTCTCAGTCGCTGCCGCAGTCGATTGGGGTTTGTTGCCTTCTCTATGCCTATATCTACCCCTATCTGCCTTAGTCGGCGTCTCAGTCGGCGTCGCAGCCTCTGTCAGCGTCTCTGTAGGAGTCTCAGTCGTTGCCGCTGTCGATTGGGGGTTCTGCTGCCTTTTCTATACCTATATCTACCCCTATCTACCTCAGTCGGCGTCTCTGTAGGCGTCTCAGTCGCTGCCGCTGTCGATTGTGGGGTTTGCTGCCTTCTCTATGGCAATACCTACCCCTATCTGCCTCAGTCGGCGTCGCAGCCGATGTCTGCGTCTCAGTCGTTGCCGCTGTCGATTGGGGGGGGTTTGCTGCCTTCTCTATGCCTATATCTACCCCTATCTGCCTCAGTCGGCGTCGCAGCCGCTGTCAGCGTCTCTGTAGGCGTCTCACTCACTGGCGCTGTCGATTGGCGGGTCTGCTGCCTTCTCTATGCCTATATCTACCCCTATCTGCCTAAGTCGGCGTCTCAATCGGTGTCGCAACCTCTGTCAATGTTTCTGTAGGTGTTTTAGTCGCTGCCGCTGTCGATTGGTGGGGTCTGCTGATTTCTCTATGCCAATATCTAACCCTATCTGCCTCAGTCGGCGTCGCAGCCTCTGTCAGCGTCTCTGTAGGTGTCTCAGTTGCTGCCGCTGTCGATTGGGGGGTCTGCTGCTTTCTCTATGCCTATATCTACCCCTATCTGCCTCAGCCGGCGTCGCAGCCTCTGCCAGCGTCTCTGAAGCCGTCTCAGTCGCTGCCGCAGTCGATTGGGGTTTGCTGCCTTCTCTATGCCTATATCTACCCCTATCTGCCTCAGTCGGCGTCGCAGCCTCTGTCAGCGTCTCTGTAGGCGTCTCAGTCGCTGCCGCTGTCGATTGGGGGTTTGCTGCCTTCTCTATGGCAATACCTACCCCTATCTGCCTCAGTCGGCGTCGCAGCCGATGTCAGCGTCTCAGTCGTTGCCGCTGTCGATTGGGGGGGGTTTGCTGCCTTCTCTATGCCTATATCTACACCTATCTGCCTCAGTCGGCGTCGCAGCCTCTGTCAGCGTCTCTGTAGGCGTCTCAGTCACTGGCGCTGTCGATTGGCGGGTCTGCTGCCTTCTCTATGCTTATATCTACCCCTATCTGCCTAAGTCGGCGTCTCAATCGGTGTCGCAACCTCTGTCAATGTTTCTGTAGGTGTTTTAGTCGCTGCCGCTGTCGATTGGTGGGGTCTGCTGATTTCTCTATGCCAATATCTAACCCTATCTGCCTCAGTCGGTGTCGCAGCCTCTGTCAGCGTCTCTGTAGGTGTCTCAGTTGCTGCCGCTGTCGATTGGGGGGTCTGCTGCCTTCTCTATGCCTATATCTACCCCTATCTGCTTCAGCCGGCGTCGCAGCCTCTGCCAGCGTCTCTGAAGCCGTCTCAGTCGCTGCCGCAGTCGATTGGGGTTTGCTGCCTTCTCTATGCCTATATCTACCCCTATCTGCCTCAGTCGGCGTCTCAGTCGGCGTCGCAGCCTCTGTCAGCGTCTCTGTAGGAGTCTCAGTCGTTGCCGCTGTCGATTGGGGGTTCTGCTGCCTTTTCTATACCTATATCTACCCCTATCTACCTCAGTCGGCGCCTCTGTCGGCGTCTCTGTAGGCGTCTCAGTCGCTGCCGCTGTCGATTGGGGGGGTTTGCTGCCTTCTCTATGCCTATATCTACCCCTATCTGCCTCAGTCGGCGTCGCAGCCTCCGTCAGCGTCTCTGTAGGCGTCTCAGTCACTGGCGCTGTCGATTGGCGGGTCTGCTGCCTTCTCTATGGCAATACCTACCCCTATCTGCCTCAGTCGGCGTCGCAGCCGATGTCAGCGTCTCAGTCGTTGCCGCTGTCGATTGGGGGGGTTTGCCACCTTCTCTATGCCTATATCTACCCCCATCTGCCTCAGTCGGCGTCTCAATCGGTGTCGCAACATGTGCCAGTGTATCTGTAGGCGTCTCAGTCGCTACCGCTGTCGATTAGGGGGGTCTGCCGCCTTCTCTATGCCTATATATACCCATATCTGCCTCAGTCGGCGTCTCAGTCGGCGTCGCAGCCTCTGTCAGCATCTCTGTAAGCGTCTCAGTCACTGGCGCTGTCGATTGGCGGGTCTGCTGCCTTCTCTATGCCTATATCTACCCCTATCTGCCTAAGTCGGCGTATCAATCGGTGTCGCAACCTATGTCAATGTGTCTGTAGGTGTCTCAGTCGCTGCCGCTGTCGATTGGTGGGGTCTGCTGCTTTCTCTATGCCAATATCTAACCCTATCTGCCTCAGTCGGCGTCGCAGCCTTTGTCAGCGTCTCTGTAGGTGTCTCAGTTGCTGCCGCTGTCGGTTGGGGGGTCTGCTGCCTTCTCTATGACTATAACTACCCCTATCTACCTCACTCGGTGTCGCAGCCTCTGTCAGCGTCTCTGTAAGCATCTCAGTCACTGGCGCTGTCGATTGGGGGGTCTGCTGCTTTCTCTATGCCAATATCTAACCCTATCTGCCTCAGTCGGCGTCGCAGCCTTTGTCAGCGTCTCTGTAGGCGTCTCAGTCACTGGCGCTGTCGATTGGCGGGTCTGCTGCCTTCTATATGCCTATATCTACCCCTATCTGCCTAAGTCGGCGTCTGAATCGGTGTCGCAACCTCTGTCAATGTTTCTGTAGGTGTTTTAGTCGCTTCCGCTGTCGATTGGTGGGGTTTGCTGATTTCTCTATGCCAATATCTAACCCTATCTCCCTCAGTCGGCGTCGCAGCCTCTGTCAGCGTCTCTGTAGGTGTCTCAGTTGCTGCCGCTGTTGATTGGGGGGTCTGCTGCCTTCTCTATGCCTATATCTACCCCTATCTGCCTCAGCCTGCGTCGCAGCCTCTGCCAGCGTCTCTGAAGCCGTCTCAGTCGCTGCCGCAGTCGATTGGGGTTTGCTGCCTTCTCTATGCCTATATCTACCCCTATCTGCCTCAGTCGGCGTCTCAGTCGGCGTCTCAGTCGGCGTCGCAGCCTCTGTCAGCGTCTCTGTAGGAGTCTCAGTCGTTGCCGCTTTCGATTGGGGGTTCTGCTGCCTTTTCTATACCTATATCTACCCCTATCTACCTCAGTCGGCGCCTCTGTCGGCGTCATAGCCTCTGTCAGCGTCTCTGTAGGCGTCTCAGTCATTACCACTGTCGATTGGGTGGTCTGCTGCCTTCTCTGTGCCTATATCTACCCCTATCTGCCTCAGTCGGCGTCTCAGTCGACTCGCAACCTTTGTCAGCATATCTGTAGGTATCTCAGTTGCTGCCGCAGTCGATTGGGGGGTCTGCTGCTTTCTCTATGCCAATATCTAACCCTATCTGAATCAATCGGTGTCGCAACCACTGTCAATGTTTCTGTAGGTATCTCAGTTGCTGCCGCAGTCGATTGGGGGGTCTGCTGCTTTCTCTATGCCAATATCTAACCCTAACTGCCTCAGTGGGCGTCGCAGCCTCTGTCAGCGTCTCTGTAGGCGTCTCAGTCACTGGCGCTGTCGATTGGCGGGTCTGCTGCCTTCTATATACCTATATCTACCCCTATCTGCCTAAGTCGGCGTCTGAATCGGTGTCGCAACCTCTGTCAATATTTCTGTAGGTGTTTTAGTCGCTTCCGTTGTCGATTGGTGGGGTCTGCTGATTTCTCTATGCCAATATCTAACCCTATCTCCCTCAGTCGGCGTCGCAGCCTCTGTCAGCGTCTCTGTAGGTGTCTCAGTTGCTGCCGCTGTCGATTGGGGGGTCTGCTGCCTTCTCTATGCCTATATCTACCCCTATCTGCCTCAGCCGGCGTCGCAGCCTCTGCCAGCGTCTCTGAAGCCGTCTCAGTCGCTGCCGCAGTCGATTGGGGTTTGCTGCCTTCTCTATGCCTATATCTACCCCTATCTGCCTCAGTCGGCGTCTCAGTCGGCGTCGCAGCCTCTGTCAGCGTCTCTGTAGGAGTCTCAGTCGTTGCCGCTGTCGATTGGGGGTTCTGCTGACTTTTCTATACCTATATCTACCCCTATCTACCTCAGTCGGCGTCTCTGTAGGCGTCTCCGTCGCTGCCGCTGTCGATTGGGGGGTTTGCTGCCTTCTCTATGGCAATACCTACCCCTATCTGCCTCAGTCGGCGTCGCAGCCGATGTCTGCGTCTCAGTCGTTGCCGCTGTCGATTGGGGGGGTTTGCTGCCTTCTCTATGCCTATATCTACCCCTATCTGCCTCAGTCGGCGTCGCAGCCTCTGTCAGCGTCTCTGTAGGCGTCTCAGTCACTGGCGCTGTCGATTGGCGGGTCGGCTGCCTTCTCTATGCCTATATCTACCCCTATCTGCCTAAGTCGGCGTCTCAATCGGTGTCGCAACCTCTGTCAATGTTTCTGTAATTGTTTTAGTCGCTGCCGCTGTCGATTGGTGGGGTCTGCTGATTTCTCTATGCCAATATCTAACCCTATCTGCCTCAGTCGGCGTCGCAGCCTCTGTCAGCGTCTCTGTAGGTGTCTCAGTTGCTGCCGCTGTCGATTGGGGGGTCTGCTGCTTTCTCTATGCCTATATCTACCCCTATCTGCCTCAGCCGGCGTCGCAGCCTCTGCCAGCGTCTCTGAAGCCGTCTCAGTCGCTGCCGCAGTCGATTGGGGTTTGCTGCCTTCTCTAAGCCTATATCTACCCCTATCTGCCTCAGTCGGCGTCTCAGTCGGCGTCGCAGCCTCTGTCAGCGTCTCTGTAGGAGTCTCAGTCGTTGCCGCTGTCGATTGGGGGTTCTGCTGCCTTTTCTATACCTATATCTACCCCTATCTACCTCAGTCGGCGCCTCTGTCGGCGTCTCTGTAGGCGTCTCAGTCGCTGCCGCTGTCGATTGGGGGTTTGCTGCCTTCTCTATGGCAATACCTACCCCTATCTGCCTCAGTCGGCGTCGCAGCCGATGTCAGCGTCTCAGTCGTTGCCGCTGTCGATTGGGGGGGTTTGCTGCCTTCTCTATGCCTATATCTACCCCTATCTGCCTCAGTCGGCGTCGCAGCCTCTGTCAGCGTCTCTGTAGGCGTCTCAGTCACTGGCGCTGTCGATTGGCGGGACTGCTGCCTTCTCTATGCCTATATCTACCCCTATCTGCCTAAGTCGGCGTCTCAATCGGTGTCGCAACCTCTGTCAATGTTTCTGTAGGAGTTTTAGTCGCTGCCGCTGTCGATTGGTGGGGTCTGCTGATTTCTCTATGCCAATATCTAACCCTATCTGCCTCAGTCGGCGTCCCAGCCTCTGTCAGCGTCTCTGTAGGTGTCTCAGTTGCTGCCGCTGTCGATTGGGGGGTCTGCTGCCTTCTCTATGCCTATATCTACCCTTTTCTGCCTCAGCCGGCGTCGCAGCCTCTGCCAGCGTCTCTGAAGCCGTCTCAGTCGCTGCCGCAGTCGATTGAGGTTTGCTGCCTTCTCTATTCCTATATCTACCCCTATCTGCCTCAGTCGGCGTCTCAGTCGGCGTCGCAGCCTCTGTCAGCGTCTCTGTAGGAGTCTCAGTCGTTGCCGCTGTCGATTGGGGGTTCTGCTGCCTTTTCTATACCTATATCTACCCCTATCTACCTCAGTCGGCGCCTCTGTCGGCGTCTCTGTAGGCGTCTCAGTCGCTGCCGTTGTCGATTGGGGGGGTTTGCTGCCTTCTCTATGCCTATATCTACCCCTATCTGCCTCAGTCGGCGTCGCAGCCTCTGTCAGCGTCTCTGTAGGCGTCTCAGTCACTGGCGCTGTCGATTGGCGGGTCTGCTGCCTTCTCTATGGCAATACCTACCCCTATCTGTCTCAGTCGGCGTCGCAGCCGATGTCAGCGTCTCAGTTGTTGCCGCTGTCGATTGGGGGGGTTTGCTACCTTCTCTATGCCTATATCTACCCCTTTCTGCCTCAGCCGGCGTCGCAGCCTCTGCCAGCGTCTCTGAAGCCGTCTCAGTCGCTGCCGCAGTCGATTGGGGTTTGCTGCCTTCTCTATTCCTATATATACCCATATCTGCCTCAGTCGGCGTCGCAGCCTCTGTCAGCGTCTCTGTAAGCGTCTCAGTCACTGGCGCTGTCGATTGGCGGGTCTGCTGCCTTCTCTATGCCTATATCTACCCCTATCTGCCTAAGTCGGCGTATCAATCGGTGTCGCAACCTATGTCAATGTGTCTGTAGGTGTCTCAGTCGCTGCCGCTGTCGATTGGTGGGGTCTGCTGCTTTCTCTATGCCAATATCTAACCCTATCTGCCTCAGTCGGCGTCGCAGCCTTTGTCAGCGTCTCTGTAGGTGTCTCAGTTGCTGCCGCTGTCGGTTGGGGGGGGAGTTTGCTGCCTTCTCTATGCCTATATCTACACCTATATGCCTCAGTCGTCGTCGCAGCAATTGTCAGAGTCTCTATAGGCGTCTCAGTCGCTGCCGCTGTCGATTGGGATGTCTGCTGCCTTCTCTATAACTATCTCTACCCCCATCTGCCTCAGTCGGCGTCTCAATCG
Source organism: Clusia tigrina (assembly GCA_920105625.2). Lineage (NCBI taxonomy): Eukaryota > Metazoa > Arthropoda > Insecta > Diptera > Clusiidae > Clusia > Clusia tigrina. The sequence goes on from OV050031.1 coordinate 92,320,478, forward strand.
GTGTCGCAACATGTGCCAGTGTATCTGTAGGCGTCTCAGTCGCTACCGCTGTCGATTAGGGGGGTCTGCCGCCTTCTGTATGCCTATATATACCCATATCTGCCTCAGTCGGCGTCTCAGTCGGCGTCGCAGCCTCTGTCAGCGTCTCTGTAAGCGTCTCAGTCACTGGCGCTGTCGATTGGGGGGTCTGCTGCTTTCTCTATGCCTATAACTACCCCTATCTGCCTCAGTCAGCGTCTCAATCGGTGTCGCAACCTCTGTCAGTATATCTGTAGGTGTCTCAGTCGCTGCCGCAGTCAATTGGTGGGGTCTGCCGATTTCTCTATGCCAATATCTAACCCTATCTGCCTCAGTCGGCGTCGCAGCCTCTGTCAGCGTCTCTGTAGGTGGCTCAGTTGCTGCCGCTGTCGATTGGGGGTCTGCTGCCTATATCTACCCCTATCTGCCTCAGTCGGCGTCGCAGCCTCTGCCAGAGTCTCTGAAGCCGTCTCAGTCGCTGCCGCAGTCGATTGGGGGGTTTGCTGCCTTCTCTATGCCTATATCTACTTCTATCTGCCTCAGTCGGCGTCGCAGCCTCTGTCAGCGTCTCTGAAGGCGTCTCAGTCGCTATCGCAGTCGATTGGGGGGTTTGCTGCCTTCTCTATGCCTATATCTACCCCTATCTGCCTCAGTCGGCGTCTCAGTCGGCGTCGCAGCCTCTGTCAGCGTCTCTGTAGGAGTCTAAGTTGTTGCCACTGTCGATTGGGGGTTCTGCTGCCTTTTTTATACCTATATCTACCCCTATCTACCTCAGTCGGCGCCTCTGTCGGCGTCTCTGCAGGCGTCTCAGTCGCTGCCGCTGTCGATTGGGGGGTTTGCTGCCTTCTCTATGGCAACACCTACCTCTATCTGCCTCAGTCGGCGTCGCAGCCTCTGTCAGCGTCTCAGTCGTTGCCGCTGTCGATTGGGGGGTTTGCTGCCTTCTCTATGCCTATATCTACCCCTATCTGCCTCAGTCGGCGTCGCAGCCTCTGTCAGCGTCTCTGAAGGCGTCTCAGTCGCTATCGAAGTCGATTGGGGGGGTTTGCTGCCTTCTCTATGCCTATATCTACCCCTATCTGCCTCAGTCGGCGTCTCAGTTGGCGTCGCTGCCTCTGTCAGCGTCTCTGTGGGCGGCACAGTCGCTGCCGCTGTCGATTGGGATGTTTGCTGCCTTCTCTATGCCTATATCTACCCCTATCTGCCTCAGTCGACGTCGCAGCCTCTGCCAGCGTCTCTGAAGGCGTCTCAGTCGCTATCGCAGTCGATTGGGGGGTTTGCTGCCTTCTCTATGCCTATATCTACCCCTATCTGCCTCAGTCGGCGTCTCAGTCGGCGTCGCAGACTCTGTCGGCGGTTCTGTAGGCGTCTCAGTCGCTGCCGCTGTCGATTGGGGGGTCTGCTGCTTTCCCCTATCTGCCTCAGTCGGCGTCTCAGTCGGTGTCGCAGCCTCTGTCAGCGTCTCTGTAGGAGTCTCAGTCGTTGCCGCTGTCGATTGGGGGTTCTGCTGTATTCTCTATACCTATATCTATCCCTATCTACCTCAGTCGGCGCCTCTGTCGGCGTCTCAGTTGCTGCCGCTGTCGATTGGGATGCCTGCTGCCTTCTCTATGCCTGTATCTACCCCTATCTGCCTCAGTCGGCGTCGCAGCCTCTGTCAGCGTCTCTGAAGGCGTCTCAGTCGCTATCGCAGTCGATTGGGGGGTTTGCTGCCTTCTCTATGCCTATATCTACCCCTATCTGCATCAGTCGGTGTCTCATTCGGTGTCGCAGCCTCTGTCAGCGTCTCTGTAGGCGTCTCAATCGTTGCCGCTGTCGATTGGGTGGTCTGCTGCATTCTCTATGCCTATATCTACCCCTATCTGCGTCAGTCGGCGTCTCAGTCGGCTCGCAACCCTTGTCAGCATATCTGTAGGTATCTCAGTTGCTGCCGCAGTCGATTGGGGGATCTGTTGCTTTCTCTATGCCAATATCTAACCCTATCTGAATCAATCGGTGTCGCAACCTCTGTCAATGTTTCTGTAGGTATCTCAGTTGCTGCCGCAGTCGATTGGGGGGGTCTGCTGCTTTCTCTAAGCCAATATCTAACCCTATCTGCCTCAGTCGGCGTCGTAGCCTCTGTCAGCGTCTCTGTAGGAGTCTCAGTCACTGGCGCTGTCGATTGGCGGGTCTGCTGCCTTCTCTATGCCTATATCTACCCCTATCTGCCTAAGTTGGCGTATCAATCGTTGTCGCAACCTATGTCAATGTTTCTGTAGGTGTCTCAGTCGCTGCCGCTGTCGATTGGTGGGGTCTGCTGCTTTCTGTATGCCAATATCTAACCCTATCTGCCTCAGTCGGCGTCGCAACCTTTGTCAGCGTCTCTGTAGGTGTCTCAGTTGCTGCCGCTGTCGGTTGGGGGGTCAGCTGCCTTCTCTATGACTATATCTACCCCTATCTACCTCACTCGGCGTCGCAGCCTCTGTCAGCGTCTCTGAACTTGGTGGGGTCTGCTGATTTCTCTATGCCAATATCTAACCCTATCTGCCTCAGTCGGCGTCGCAGCCTCTGTCAGCGTCTCTGTAGGTGTCTCAGTTGCTGCCGCTGTCGATTGGGGGGTCTGCTGCCTATATCTACCCCTATCTGCCTCAGTCGGCGTCGCAGACTCTGCCAGAGTCTCTGAAGCCGTCTCAGTCGCTGCCGCAGTCGATTGGGAGGTTTGCTGCCTTCTCTATGCCTATATCTACCCCTATCTGCCTCAGTCGGCGTCTCAGTCGGCGTCGCAGCCTCTGTCAGCGTCTCTGTAGGAGTCTCAGTTGTTGCCGCTGTCGATTGGGGGTTCTGCTGCCTTTTCTATACCTATATCTACCCCTATCTACCTCAGACTGCGCCTCTGTCAGCGTCTCTGTAGGCGTCTCAGTAGCTGCCGCTGTCGATTGGGGGTCTGCTGCCTTCTCTATGCCTATATCTACCCCTATCTGCATCAGTCGGCGTCGCAGCC